>CM062817.1:1523036966-1524236966 GCA_031772625.1 Pinus tabuliformis
TTTCCCTTGCCAACCTGCTGCAATAATTTTGTTTGCTCTTTTTCCATAATCAATTGCTTCGCTTTGAGCTGACTATTCTCCTATTCAAGGAATGAAATGATGTACCTTTCTCTTGAAATGTTGAATGTGAGCTCTTTGATCTGAAAGTATTTATCTCTGATCATAACTGCATGCTTGAAGTCTAATCCTCTGCCTCTAAATCAACCAACTGAAATTCATTTTCAACCATGTCTTTATCCTGTTGTTGATCCCTGCTTTGTTGATGTAGAAGGCTTGGTCCCTTTCTCACCATGAGAATCAAACACAAGCCTCTTCCCTCTCTTGTATGCCCTAGTCACCTCGGGCTTATGTTCTCTGGTTCTTTCAACTAGTTTTCGAGAGGACCCCATTTCCATTTCCTATGTTGGCATGCTAGAGGGTTGAGCTACTACATTGGCTTCATGCCATTTCAAGGTTGTTTCCAAGAAAGTTTCCCAACTCATATCTTTCTCTACAAGTTGATGAAGGACTATAGTCTTGATCAGACTATGATGAAACAGGCTAGGGTAGTGCTCCTTGTTCTTCATCTGAATCCTCCCTGACATTTTGGCACTGCTCCCACATAGTTAGTTTCACATATTGAGTGGCGTTTGAGAGGTAAAGTGAATTAGGAGGTGAATATGATAAGCATATAATCTGGAGAATATTCCTTCACATGTAAAGAACTTCATGAAAATCTTCATCAAGGGGGCATAGTTCTCCAATAAGTACTTGAAAGGCATAACACGACCATGTTTTTCCCTGTATCGTGTTTTCAAGAAGGGTAAATAATACTCAAGATCTAGGCTCATCCCCTTCAACCAATATCCACCATTGTATGGTAGCCCTATAACAAGTGAAATGGATGCCACTGGAAAAGTGAATTCAACACCAGTAATAACAACACTTTCACCTTTCAACTAAGTTTCCACCCAATCTATCAACTGCTCATTGAATCCTACTTCACTCACCCTTTTGCAGAAATTCAAGCAATACATTTTCAAAGCATTGTATAATGAAGGGAGATGATTTTATTTCATTGCAATTTGATGGCTCATATATAAGGGTTTTCCATCCCTTGTGATGTCTCTTCCTCTCCCGTGAATATTCTGCTTCCCTGATGACAAAAAACCTTTGAAAAACTGTTTTTTTCACTTTTGAAAATAGAGTCACCTTTAAGGCTGAAACCTGAGCTGTGTTTTTACTTTCTTGAGCACTGGAACGTCTTCTTCCAGAGGTTTTCAAACTGAAAACATGATGAATTTGTGATAAGTGAACAAATAAATGTCAAAGAGCTGCTTGTGATGCTCTATTCACTGCTGGATTTACTCATGATAATGATGGACATTGGTAACCCTAGCAACCTAATGGATGACCTGAAGTTGAATGAAATGATTATGATGAATGACTTTCTTTTATTATGACACCTTCATAGAAATGTGATAGGTGATTAGCAGGAGCAAATTTTCAAAAGATTGAACTCATTTCTAGACTAACCAAACAATGACCAAATTTACTATGTAAACCTAGCGATATGAAAAATTTGATTTTAATAGTCTTGACAAGCTTAGTAAAAGCACATTTGATCCAGGTGACATGCTAACAAGACTGGCACTAACATTGGCTCCAACTGGGGATGACAACTTCTTCAAGGTGTCAATAACGCTGTAGACCAAGTAGCCTTATCCATTGGGCTATGGACTCAACATGCATAAAAAACGACTTTTTAGTTAAAACTAGTTGACTTTTTGACATGACAATGACTGAAAAGTAAAATAAAAACCAAAATAGTAGCTGACCAAAGAAGCCTTATGACCTTCTCTTGGGGCTTCAAACTCCTATGGCAACCACTTAGATTGCTGTAAATAAAGTACACACCGGTATATACAATGATGATGAAATTTTAGAACTCTTTCAAACATAGTAATGCTTGAGAAGCCTACCATTAATCACCTCTACTGAATAATTTCCTCCATCCATTTCTTCCAATAAGAAAGCATTATTTCCTATGAAAGAATAAATTCTGTAAGGTCCCTTCCATAAGTTTTTAAATTTTCCATGTTTTCCCTTTTCTTCATTTCTAGCATCCCACCGAAGAACCACATCTCCTAGATTGAAATTGTCTTCCTTGGTCTTGCGATCATAAATATTTTTAATCTTCTCCTAAAGTTTAGATGTGTTTTGAAGAACCTCTTCTCTTGTCTGCTATAAATGAATCATCTGATTTATCCTTCTTTTCATATGATTAGTCTCATTATCCAATTCCTGCAGAATTTTCTTGACTAGGACAGTAAGAGATGAAGGAAAAACTGTATAAATCCCATACACCAATTAAAGAAGCCAATAGAAGCTAGCTTTTAAGATCTTATTTGCTGTAGTTTTCCAAAAGTGATGAATGCCACAGTCTCCTTTATGGAAATATTTCATGACATCCTTGGCTTCATTTTCCACCAAACAATTCAGCAGCACACTACTAGGATCTTTCCAATATAGAACAACGTCTAGAATATAATATTTTGAAGCTTTCAATTTTAGAGATCTAGCTTTACCTTTGGGAACTTCTGGTGGGGGATTCAAGTGCTGCACGACATAGACAATGTCAGAATACCAAGGAGAGGAAACAAACATATCAAACACTTGTAGGAAAGGATCATCTTCTTCTTGTTCTCCAGAAAGTGCAACAATCAAGTTTATGTCTAGTGCATGTAGATTTGATTCAGCCATGAGTTTAGCTAAACCTAGTCACTTGATGAGCTTTGTAGGCTTTATCTCTAAGTCATACTCCATCATATTCACAATCCACTTTCCTCTGCTACCTTTAGGATCTGTCTACACAAGAATTTATTTCACTGTTCCAGTAGGAACATAAGCAATGGTGTGAGAATGCAAAATTTAAACTCGAAAATCCTTGAGAGCTTTCACCAAAGGCAAGGCCAGTTTATTAATGATATTCTATCATGTGCTACATCTCTTATAGTGCGATTGAAAAATGCTATGGGCTGCTCATTTTTCTGATCTTTCTTTTGCATTAGGACTGCTGCTAACGTATGTTTAGAAGCAAAAGAAAATATGATGAAACCGAAGTGTAATCTGGGCTAATCAAAATAGGAGGAGTAGATAATGCAAACTTTACTACATGAAATGATTTATTGGCCTCTAAAGACCACTTTACCTCACTGTCCTTCTTCAGCATGTCTGTCATTTCCTTCTAATGCTTAGCTAGATTAGGAATGAATCTTCTCAGAAAATTGATTTTCCCATTGAAAGACTGAATCTCTTTCTTGTTCCTTGGGAAATCTAATTGTTGAATGACTTGCACTCTTGTAGGATCAATGTGAATGCCATCCTTAGAGATGATGTGTCCCAATAGCTTACCTTCTTCCATGGTGAATAAGCTCTTCTTTGGGTTGAGTGAGACGCCAAATTTTTTGCGTTTTTGAAAAATAATTCTTAAATGATGTAAATGAGCTTTATCAGATTTCGAAAAAACTATAAGATCATCTAAATAAATAACCAGAAATACATCGTTTTCATTGTCAAAAGCTATGTCCATATCCCGGTGAAAATTAGCTCCTACATTCTTCAATCCAAAAGGCATCTCGGCGTACATGAATGTACCCCATGGCATTGTAAAGGCTGACTTGAGTTGATCATCCTTATGTACTAGAATTTGACTATACCCAGAATATCCATCTAGAAATGAGATTCTAGACGACCTAACTACCCTCTGAAGTATATGATCCATCTTTGGCAGGGGATAATTGTCTTTCAAGGATACCTTGTTCAAATTTTTAAAATCAATACATAGACAAATCTCCCCGGACTTATTTCTTACAGGCACTAGATTAGACATCCATTCAAAAAATCAAATAGGGACAACGATACCAGACTTATAAAGCCTATTTACCTCTTTCTCAATCAATGGCAGCAGACTGAGATTAATCCTCCTTAGTTTATGGTGAAATGGCTTTTGATCGAGCTTGATAGGAATGGTATGTTGAATGATACTCTTGTCATAAATCTCCAGGTCTGAATAGTCCCAAGCAAATACATCAGAAAATTCTTTCATTAAGGACATGTACTTACTTTTTGTTTCCTTAGATAAGGAATTTGATAGCTCAACCATCTTAGGATTATTAGTTACACCAATGTTTAAATATTCAACTCCTTTTTCTTTAGGAACGAAGGTGGGCTTCTTGGCAACATCATCACAATCAAACAACTCTTCCAAAGGCACCAAGCCTCTTGGAATGTTGTTGTCCTTGAGCTGTAATACTTCAATCTTAGCTGAGTGGATATCTCAATCATTCATATTGGATGCATCATCAATGTGAGTATTCCGAAATTCTCCTTCCAATTGTAGAAAATTGTCTATGTTTATCATCCCAAAACACTTGCCAAAATCTCATATTATCTGGGATAGTTAGGTGATGTTTGACATTGATTGAGTAGTTCTGGTTAGGATGAATAGGAATCTTCACTATACTTGCCGCAGTGGTGAGTCAGTCTGCTATGACATTTTGAGATCTAGGAATAAGAGACAAACTATATTGTAAAAAAGTCTTAACAATGTCAAGTACAACATTGCGATAAGCTCTCATTCTTCGATGCTTGGCCTGGTATTCCCATTTAACATGTTTGATTACTATTTCAGAGTCGCCATAAACAGAAATATTCTTTGCTCCCAACTTCTTCAAAATTTTGAGGCCAACAATCAATGCTTCATGTTCCGCATCATTGTTTGAACACTCAAAAGACAACTTGTAAGAAATCATTCTCACATTTCAGGGAATTTTATTTGACTGGTGTAATGGACCATGTATCCAGACACCAATCCCAGCTGCTTATATTCCCAATACACCATCAAACTCCATGGTCCAAAGACCATTTTCTTCATTGGGAAAAAGGATCTCTGAAGGCTGAACTATTTTCTCTTCAGGAAGATGATCAGTTGTCTTAAAACTCTCTGTTTTCTACACTATCCTTTCTATGTCTTCAATAGTATTCACTAACTGCAAACACTCTTCATTCACCTATTTTCCTTAAGCTATAATGGCTTTATGCATGCTGCTCATGACCTTAGGAACTTCTAAAATCTCTATTAGCTGACTTTCATCATCAATAGAATTCATATCGCTATATAAAATGAAAGAATTAAGATCAATATGGACAGCATGTATAAGATGATTGACTAGATTTTCCTTACCATTGATCATGAATTTCATTGTCTTTTCCCTATAAAGTTTCCGGAGCTTACCAAAAATAGGGATAGTGGCACATGAAAAGTCAAGTTGTAGAGTGCCCTTTAGTTTTTCTCTCCAAGACCTTGAAAGCAACATGGCAAACCTAGGAGGAATATCAGCAACTACTACATCCATAAGCACATTCTTGGCCAGGATTTGGTCCAAGGATACTACCAAGTCTTTAATTAGGCCAAGGCATTTGACTCTCCTAGAATCAAAGGAATAAAGATCATGGTAGGGTCGGGTGATACTCAATCCTAGTCTTTCCATGATGACTTTAGGTATAAGATTATGTGAGGCACCAAAATCTAGCATGGCGTTATGGAGGATAAAATCATGAAGTTTAAGACTCAGATAAAAAGGAGGGATTTCACTATCTTCATGAGTTCCTTCTAAGACTAGACCAAAAAGGATTGTTGGTCCATCATTAGCCACATTAAATGTATCTGGCATCTGGTCAACCTTAAGCATTTTTGCAATCTAAAATTTATATTTTTCATTTTTTACTAACTCAGTGAGGGGAATAGAAACCTTCAATTTAGAAATTTCATTTTCCAAACTAAAATGATTAGATTGCTTTTCTACCTCCTTTATAGCTATGTCTTTCTTTTTTGTTTGTCCTTTAGCTTGATATTCTTTCTTTTGACTTCCAGTTTGAAACTCTTTGTCCTTCGTTACATTGCTGGTAGAGGCTTCATTTGTTTTGTCCCGGTTTAGTATGACAATTTCCTTTTCTTTATTCTAACCTACAGGATCTAGTTCCTTGCTTGGTGTGTCCTTTTCTACATTTTGTATTTTCTAAGTCAAAGTAAAAATTACATTTATATTCCTCAAGTTGTACTACTTTTGGAGATGACTAAGGGTGTTATGATATCGTCTTTGGTACTCTTCAGTTTGAACAACCCATAAATCGTCACTTGCAAGAACAAGTTGTTGATCACTCTGTATGAAAGAATGCTCGAAAAACTGATCTTATTCTGTTAGCAAAGTGGGCAGCTCATCTTCTTCAAAGAAGCGATTCTAGTCTACAATCTCTTCTTCATCTTCATCATGGCCTTCAGTATAATTTTGCTAAAATGGAGCTCTTACTTGGCCTTGAGGATCTTGGTTTCGCTGCTCTTTTTGTCGATTTCTAAATTGTTGTTGTTGCTATCAGGGAAATTTAGGGTTCCTCACTGAAGGTTCTACTTGTCTATCAGTTATGGACATTCTATCGATCATTCTCTCCATGGTTTTGATCAAACTGTCAAGCTTTACATCAAAAGATGATGTAGGTTCTTCTTTAAAGACAACTTTCTTCTCAATCCTCTCAGGCTTTGATTAAGACTTCTTGATAAGCAAATTGGCTTCGACCCTGACTGCATTTCACTGCATTTCTTCAAGAGTAGCACGGTATCTCTCTCTGAGTTGGCATGCCATGTCTGGGTCAAATATATCGGGATAATGGAGAAGTGCTAGACTAGGGGAAAGCTTCATATCATCAAGAATAGAATTGCATACCAAATTAAATCTTGCTATAAATTCTTGAACTGTCTCACTTGCATTTATTTTCATTGAATTATACTTAGCTAATATCTGCAATGGATTCTTCTTCTCTTGCCAACAAGCTAAGAATAATTCAATCAACCTTTAAGAGATGTTGACAGTATTAGCAGCCATACCTCGAAACCATTTTTTAACATCTCCTAAAAAACTCTGAGCTATAATCCTCATCTTGGCATTATCTTCGTTAATTTCTTCTAAATCAATGAAATCCACTAATTTATTAACATGCTGCTGAGCTGTAATTTCTATACTTCCATCAAACAATGGGGCTCTTTGACCATAATTTTGAGGCAAAGCAGAAAGTTGAGCAGGCAGTAGAAGAGGTGCAAATCACACCCTGACTACTAGTGATGGTGGAGGTACTATAATTGGTTGTGCAGGCAAAGATGGAACAAATGGAGGTGGCATGAAAGATGATAAAACTCAAGTATTGGGAGATGTAATAGATGTTCATGGAGGTGAAATAGAAGAGGAATCAGTGGCTAGGTACTTGAGTTGATACTGGATGAAGGCTTTTTCAGTAGTGATTTGGAGTTCGCCAGCAAGAGATTGAAATTTTCAAAATTCAACCATAATTCATGATCGGTTTTAGCAGGAAAAAAGATTCTAAATAAGTGGAGAGAGTTTCAAATTTTAAAGGCTCTAATGTCTCTTCAGAGATGTAGGACTCAGACTTTGACCTTGAAAGAGATAATTCTATCTGAACATGAAAAGGAAGTTGCTCAAAAAAATATATATTTTTAGGTAGAGATGTTGTTCTTTTAATTTTTTGAACTACACTTTTAATGATGGGTAATCTAAGTTTTATGAGCAGTCTTTCTAGATCTTCAATAATAAAAGGTGGATTTGGGTCAGGATTTGACCTGGTATATCTTTTAGGAGCTAGGATTTTCAAACCCTATAGCTGATGAAATTTATGAATTCAGCCTATCTTTGGATACTTGAAGTTGTGAACTAAATAACCAATTCTTTGAAAACTCTTAGATATTTCCCAGGAATGATTTATCAGTCGTTTCTTGGCAATGATGCCAAAAATGTTAGTCCCTTACAATTTCCTAGGTTGAAAAGAGATCGAGAAGGGTAACCTCAAACCATTTCAGCTTAGTAGATATCCCTACTAAGCATGAGAGGGATCTCTAAAAGTCTCTTGTCAGTCAAATGAATTTAAATCAAATACGTTTTAGGCTAGATTTATACAGTTGTTTGTGTGTTGGTGAAAATTTAGATTTTAGGGTTTGCTCAGCTAGGGTTTGGAGCCACAAATAGCTCTAGGCTATAAGAGTGTAGAAGAAAATATTGAAAGGACCTAGATGTCTCAGAAGACCATGGTGTATTTAGAATATTGTCAATGTAGTATATAAGAGAGAGTGAGGAAGAAACTAATGGGCATAAGTAAACATGATTTCATTAGCTTAGGAAGACATAAACATAACTATGGAAACCAGATAAACAGAGCTTAAGAACAAGAATTCTGTATATTTCAATGTAAGGAATCCATAGAAAGAAGATATACCATGTATATAAAGATGTTTTAACCATTAGAAAACAAATAAAATGAAGAACAAACACCATGAACTCACTCGGCTAGAGTTCCTTAAAAATAGCTGCAAC
The DNA here is from genome assembly GCA_031772625.1 of Pinus tabuliformis. Classification (NCBI taxonomy): domain Eukaryota; kingdom Viridiplantae; phylum Streptophyta; class Pinopsida; order Pinales; family Pinaceae; genus Pinus; species Pinus tabuliformis. The sequence goes on from CM062817.1 coordinate 1,523,045,384, forward strand.
TGTCTCTATATTAGCTGAACAGATGATTACATGAAAGCCTCCTCGACAAAAAGTCAAAACCTTCTCTCTGAAAGAGAAATGATACATATAGACTATATTAGACCACATTCCAACCTTTAGGAGTTAAATTCCTAGGTGGAGAAACTGACTCCAAGATTCTCTCAACCAACAGGTGAGAGTGAGAAGGTGAAACTCAAACACTTCTTGTAGATTTTGTTTAGGAGTTTTCTTCCTTTATGATGTCTAATAAATATAAAAAAAAACCTATCATGTACATTTATTTAGGCCTACATCACCTAGCCTCTAAAAGAGTGCCATTACATAAAGAGTTTTGACTTTGACTAAGTCAAACTGCAAACTAGAAATTTTACACAATGAAATTTACAATTTAAAACACAGAAAAATGCAGAAGCACAACACCGACTTTAAGCTCACTTTCAGGTGCCTTTATTAGGTCCAAATTAATATATGAGAGACTGGTCAATTAGACCTTCAAGTATAGTTTCTATAAAAGTTTGAATTTTTTAAAATGACCCATGTGAAGGCCTTCAAAAATCCATTCACCCAATGTCACTCCAGGAGCACAACACTTGTCAAAAAAGGGTCCAGGAAGCTAGTTTTTCACCACTTTTTCCACTTTTCTCAAAACATGAGACACCTCTCGAAAATAGGAGAAAATTGGTTTTTAGAGGATGGCAAGAGCTTTCTAAAAATGTAGATTTTTCCTAAAATAGATGCCTGAGGAAAAAGCACAACGCCAAGGCGCTGCACTGCTGGAACTAATGAATTTCTGAATTAGGCTTCAACATTCACAAAAAACCAAAATTGCTCAGAATTTGCTCAAAATTGGCTAAGAGCTATAAAATTATAGATGTTAAACCTTCACAGATGCTTCAACAAGCATCTCCTTTCCTTCATCTTTTTTATCCTTTTTGTCTTCTTTGAGCTTGTTTTCAAGTTGCTTGACCTTGACATTGCAAATCATGTTTTGAGCCTGGTTATGGTGTGCCATGTGCCTTACCAGCCGATTGTCTCTGTTTTCCTTCTCTAGAAGCTTATCTAAATGATCATTCACCCTATTAAGCTAGTACTCCTTGTCTTGATTGACCTCAAGAGAAATTTTGTCATTTAGGTCTAGCTCTTCATTCAAAAAAATATGTTTTTCTTCTTCTTCTTGCAATGCCTTCTTTATCCCCTTTATTGTTGGCCTTTCTTTCCTACTCTTCCCTTGTGTTCCTTTAGGTTCACTTGACTCTATGATTGCTTTGTCCTTTCCAACCTTCTGCAATAATTTGGTTTCCTCTTTTCCCATGATCAATTGCTTCTCTTTAAGCTCACTATTCTCTTGTTCAAGGAATGAAATGATGTACCTTGCACTCGCCATGTTGACTATGAGCTCTTTGATCTGATAGCATTTATCTCTAATCATCTGTTGCATGCATGAAGTCTAATCCTCTTCCTCTAAATCAACTAACTCAAATTCATTTTCAGCCATGTCTTTATCTTGTGTTTTTGATCCTTGCTTTGCTGATGTAGAAGGCTTGGCCCCTTTCTCATCATGAGAACCAAAACAAGCCTCTTCCCTCTCTTGTACATCCTAGTCACCTCAGGCTTAGGTGCTTTGGTTCTTTCAACTGGTTTTCTAGAGGACACCACTTCCATTCGCTATGTTTGCATACTAGAGGGTTGAGCTACTACATTGGCTTCTTGCCATTTCAGGGCTATTTCAAAAAAAGTGTCCCAACTCATACCTTTCTCTGCAAGTTGGTGAATGACTATAGTCTTAATCAAACTATGATGAAACAGGCTAGGGCGGTGCTCCTCGTTCTTCATCTAAATCCACTTTGACATTTTGGCAATGCTCCTGCATAGGTAGTCTCACATATTGAGTGGCTTGTGAGAGGTAAAGTGCATTAAGAGGTAAATATGATAAGCATACAATCTAGAGAATATTCCTTCACATGTAAAGAACCTTATGACAATCTTCATCAAGGGGGAATACTTCTCCAATAAGTACCCAAAAGGCATAACATGAGCATGTTTTTCCCTGTATGGTGTGTTCAAGAAGGGTCTATAATACTCAAGATCTAGGCTTATACCCTTGAACCAATATTCACCATTTTCTGGTAACCCTGTAGCAAGTGAAATGGAGGCTATTGAAAAAGTGAGTTCAACACCAGCAATAACAACACGTTCACCTTTCAACTGAGTTGCCACCCAATCTGTCAACTGCTCATTGAATCCTACTTCACTCACCCTTTTGCAGAAATCCAAGCAATTCACATCTTCAAAGCACTGTTTGATAAAGGGAGATGACTTGATTTCTCTGCAATTTGATGGCTCATACTTGAGGATTTTCCATCCCTTGTGATGTCGCTTCCTCTTTGGTGAAGATTATGCTTCCATGATGATAGAAACCCTTTGACAAACTAACTTTTTTCACTTTTGAGAATAGAGTCACCTTTAAGGCTGAAACCTGAGCTATGTTTTCACTTTCCTGAGCACTGGAACTTCTTCTTCTAGAGGTTTTCAAACTGAAAGCATGATGAATTTGTGATAAATCAATAAATCAATGTCAAAGAGCTTCTTGTCATGCTCTATTCACTACTCGATTTATTCATGATTGATGGACCTTGGAAACCCTAGCGACCTAATGGATGACTTGAAACTGAATGAAATGATGATGATGACTGACTTTCTTTTATTATGACACCTTCATAGAAATGTGATAGGTCATTAGCATGACTAAATTTTCAAAAGATCGAACTCATTTCTAGAGTGACCAAAGAGTGATCAAATTTTACTATGTAAACTTAGTGACATGAAAAATTTGATTTTGATAGTCATGACAAGCTTAATAAAATCACATTTGATCTAGTTGACAAACTAATAAGACTAACACTAACAGATCCATCATTAAGAAGTTAGATGGTTGAGTGTAAGGCGAGAAGATGTGAGAGAAAACACAGGATGTAGAGCTCCCATAGCACATGCACACACAAAAGTTGGGTTGCTAATGCATGTGCATATATAATAAATGGAGGAGGCCAAAGACTAGTTTTGATGCATGGAGAAGCCAACACAGTGACAAAATTTACGTATAGTGAGCATATCTAAAGCTGTTGCAGAACTGAGTAGATTGCTATAACATAGATATTAGTTTGTAGAGTAAGGTTTGTATGGCAGACATGGATAATAATTTATGTTGTTGGTTGATCATGGCATTACTGATTTGATGGTTGTATTAGAACCATTGTTTTCTTTTGTAGAGAGCATCTTGTTTGATGGTATTTTTTATGTTGATTTTCATAGGGTGTTGTTGCTAAGAGTATGAATGCAGAGCTGAATCAGAGTTGAGCAGAGAGTCTCGGATCTAGTATGAAAATAGAGGAAATGAGGTATGCATAGAGCATAGGATAAATGAATTCATGAGCATAGAGAATGAATTTCAAAGCTTCAGTGAAAAAAACACATTCTCCATCCAATCAGACTTGGATAGTCCAATCAGGGTTGCGGAAGGATTGTTGATCGTGGTGGCATTCAATGGATGGTAGTTCATAGATCTGTTCGAGAACACAGTCTTCCAAGATTATAAGTAGAATCGATTCTCCTGGCTTATCAAAGTGAGTTGACTGTATTGAGGTCGAGTCTCCTGACTAATGGGAGTTTGTCATCTATTTAAAATAGATTATTTTTGTTAATAGATGATTCATAGAAACACAACAACAACGATGGTGTTTTTTTTCCTAGTGAAGGTTTTTCCACCAAAAATACTTGTGTCTCATGTGGTGATACTTTCTTGTGTTTTTGTTCATGATTATGTTGCTCATATGGTTTACTTGTTGGTTATGATTTATGAATAGATATGGAAATGTTTAATGAGTTACTATTGATTAGTGTGTGTGATTCAATTAAGGTAAATAAAAGAAAAAAATTGTGAATAAATCACACTACTGATTCACCTCCCCTCCCAATAGTACTCAAAGGTTTCCAACAATTGGTATTAGAGCAGGGCTCTTGGTTGCAACTTGATTGTTGGAGAGTAGATCTAGGATTTGTTGCCAGAAATTCTGATATTTTTTTAGAATGGATTCAAAAGGAATTGTTGTCCTCATTGCTACAAATTACAAGGTATGGAGAAATAATATTAAATCTCAATTATTGTCTAGTGGATCTAGTATTTGGAGATTAGTATGTGAAGGTTATGGAAAGGATCCAATTGTACATAAAGTTTGATGCATAATCTATACGAATCTTCATGATGATGATATGAAGAGGCTAGTAGGTTTGAAATATGCTAAATAAATGTAGGACAATGTAGAATCCATATTTGGAAATGGTACCAACAACAATAAGGAAAATGAGAAAAAGAGCAAGAAGAAGAATAATAAAAAGAAGAAGAAGGGCCTACAAAATCAAGAATCTCAACCATAAGAGTCTCATTCTTCTAGTGCACATGATTCAGCTAATGATGAGAAGAAACCAAAAAATCCTAAATCCAAAGGTATAAATAGTAATTATTTTTTGTTAAGGTATAATTTTCATGAATGAGATTTTGATCATGCAGAAATACGTAGTGAAGATAAGAATGATATTAAGGGTCTTAGAGATGAGATTTATGGAGTAACAATTGCATGCAAGGATCAATAAAAAATATTGCAAATCTGTGATGATAAGGTGGGCAATCTCAAGGAAGAGATTGTTATGAATAAATACTAAGAAATATTAAGAAAAGCAAAATGAATGTGAGAGATTAGAATCTAAAGGGGTATCCTTGAGAAAGGAGAGGAAGATGGAGAAGGGCACTGTGGCATTGGATAGTTTGCTTGAGATCCAAAGAGAACCATTGGTTAAATTTGGTCTTAGATTTAAAAAGGGTGAGTCTAGTTTGCATGCAAGTAAAAACTCAAAAGTTTAACAAAAAGAATGTGTAGAAAATAATACCAATAGCAAAAGTACAAACCAAGGAAACAAGAATCAGAACCAACAATAGACCAAGCAGCAAAACCAACAACAATTGAAAAGAAAACCTCAAGGAGCGCCTATATTTATAATATCCTTTGCTCCAAGAGAGGATCATGATAGTTTTGTAAAATTTCAAAGGAACCAAATTCCTTTTGTTCCTTTCGTGCATCAGGTAGAACATTACAACTGTAAAAATATTGGCATGTTACAAGTAACTACAGGAGAAGAAGATTTAGATCAAATCAACGGAGCCTGCAACAATATCAACAACCAAGAAGATTTCCCATCAAGTATAATCATGATATTTCTGGTTATTATTATTCATGTAACCTGTCTGGCCATAACACATCTAATTGCGGATTGAACCGATGGAGGAGAAGAACATTGCATGCAAGGTATAGAGTTGAGTGCTACACATGTCATAACTTTGGTCATATGGAAAGAGATTGTTTTCTTCCCCATTACTCAAGGAAAACCCTGAGAGGACAAAAAAAGCATAGAGCTCGTAGTAGAAAACTAGTGGTGGAAGAAATGAAGCAGCCAAAGATCATATGGAGAAAGAAGGAGCAACAACTCTTCAAATAGTGAAGAAGTAGTACCAACACTAGATCAATCAACAAAATTACAAACCAAGGAAATAATAAGTAAAACCAACAACAGATCAAGAGACAAAATCAACAACAATTGAAAAGAAAACCTCAAGAATCACCTACATTTAGAATATCCCTTGCTCCAAGAGAGGATCATGGCAGCTTTGTAAAATTTCAAAGGAACCAAATTCCTTCCATTCCTTTCATGCATAAGGTAGAATGTTACAACTCTCACAAATTTATGCATGCTACAGCTAAACATGGGAGCAAAATGTCTAAATAAAATCAACGGAGCCTACAACAATATCAATAACCAAGAAGATTGGCCATCAGGTATAATCGTGATTTTTATCGTTATTTTTTTTCATGTAACCTTTTTGGCGATAAAGCATCTAATTACATATCTAACCAATGGAGGAGAATAACATTGCATGCAAGTATAGATCTGGCATGAACGATAGGATAATTAATTCTCTTGCTTCGTATCTTGGCCATGTTAAATGCTACACATTTCATAACATTGGTCATATGGCAAGAGATTGTTTGTTTCCCCATTACTCAAGGAAAAACATGAAAGAACAAAAAAAACACTGAGGGCTCCTAGTAGAAAACTAGTGGTGGAAGAAAAGAAGAAGCCAAAGACCATATGGAGAAATAAGGAGCAACAACTCTTCAAGTATTGAAGAGAAACCATTCATGTAGCCGATGATTATTTCATACATACTTGTAAAGAAATGTATATGATTATGAGACTAGCATAGTCTCAGGGGGATAGTATGGTAGAGTATGCCATCTTGAGGAGTACTAGAAGCATGATTTTTGATCTAGTTCAACCATCCATTTTTATATTAGTATGATACTGTACCCATGAGGTATGATCTCAGGGGGAGTAATACTAGTTGGATAAATACCTGAAGTAGAATTGGAAACATCCATCAAGAAAGAGACTTACGAGGGACTAACATAGGATAGAAGTGAGCCACAAAGTGTTACTAATGCTACCCATGGCTTGACATAGAGCATTCTAACACATGATAAAAGAACATGAGGAGCATTACTTTGTTTTTGATGTTTTTGTCGATGTTTTGGATATATCTTAATTGTTAATTCTGGGGTATCAAGGCTTGTTCTTCATACTATTATTCATTTTCACTCATATTTTCTTTGAAAATGATTATCTATTTTTTATGATTGGAAAATATATGTATATCAGCCTTGTTACAACCGTTTCTGATCATCTTCAACTACCTTAGCATGAGGACATGTGGAAATGACATGCATATGAGACTTCAGACTTAGGCCAGCAATAGGTAGGTTGTTATATGTAGTTTGTTGCAACCATTTACCTTTTATTGTTTCATATTTATGTATTGGTTGAGAGTCATGTCAATAGTATGTTGAGTCATCGTGGTATTAGGCATGTCATGGAGGAGTTTCATGGATTTATCTTACAATCACATGTATGGGCTAATGTTGATGTAACAATCATGTATTTCAGTCATTGGTCCATAGGATATTATAATAGAAACTATGCATTTCATTGATAAATCCATGTTAAATGTTCATGACGCTATGTACTTGTATTGTATTTGTCATTGGTTATCTATTCATGAGTCATGAGGTCATGTATGAGGTCTTATGTCGCTGCTATAACCATGTATGTACAATGTTATATGTCATTCAGTCATGGTCATGTGGAGACTTGGTCCATATGGTGCTTCTATGTGTGAAAACGAAGCATTGTTTACAGTGAAAGCGGTGCATTACAAGTTGGAGCTGATTTAGGAGATGGAACGTGTTCAGGGGGAGAATTTTATGTTCCTATTGCTTCAACCATAAATTGCTGGCATTATGGTCCGTTTTGAGGTGTTCATATTGTGCCTCAAGCTATGATTTGACTATTGGGATTCTTGGCCTCATGCTATGAGCTTAGAGGTTGTTGAACATTTAGAGATGGTTGATATACTTGTGTTGGTGCTATGTTGTTGTGGTGAAGATTGTGTGTGGTGCCTCATGTGTATGTTGTTGCATATTGTTTCATATTATGTGATGCTTCTCATTGATGCTATGTGATTTGGTTTTATGCTATGGAGAGTTAGGTTGGGGCCTTATATGATTGATGTTTCTTATGATTTCCATATGTTGGCATATTGATGTGTGATGTTAGAGGTTGTTGGTGACATGTTTCTCTAAATGTAGATTGGTTATATACGTTGATTTTTGCTACTAGTATGAGAGATATAGATGTTGGTTAATGTACATTATTTTTTAGCCATGTGGAGGTCACATGATTCAATACTTGTACCTATTTTCTTATGGCCTCATCATATGGAGTCTACCCTTTTCCATTGATGTCAAGAGGGAAGTGATATGAGAGGAGTTTGATTTGGAGGTTGCATTGTTTCCATCAATGCCAAAATGGAAGATTGTTGGAATTATGGTTGGTGTAGTTGTCACTAGTGTGTGTTGACATTGATATCAACCTTGTAGCATGTATTCCAAGTGTTAAGTCATGCATATGATGTATGGTTGTAGCTAGTTGTGTTGACATTGGCTATTTTAGCTTCTTGATGATGTAGCCTGTTGGGAGTATGGTCTTCATGGAAGAGTTGTCTTTTATTGGCATGTGATTCATCCATGATTTCATTCTTTTGCTCATGGATATGAATTATTGCAGTGATGGTTTTCCCTTATGATGATGATGGAGATGTATTACAGGTTTTTATAGAGATGTTGTAGCTGTTAGAGGTTAGTTATTGGCACGGTGTCAACTTGTTGGAGACCCTAACATGTTTATTAGTTATATATAGTTGGAGGCATTGACATGATGTCTTAGAGCTTTCATATGACCATGATCAAATGGTTTATTCATTCTACTAGATTAGGAGGTGATTTCAGGTAAGCAGAGAATGATTCTAGAAGTTTTGGAGTAGTGTTGAATACATTTTGGGGGACAAACTTGGGTAACATAGTATAGAAGCACATTAGGGGCATTATAACTCATGTTTCCTTCATTAGAAAGTTGTTAGTCCTAATATGACCATTGTCCCCAAAGGTAGAAGGAGCTTTATGTTGTCCAGACTATTTTCATACATTCCTCGCACATAAGATGTTTTCAAGGGGTTGAAACAATGGTAATTGCCCACGATATGAGTTCGACTCTCCTATTGACTTAAAATACAACTTAGGTAAGTGTTTAGAGTGTGAATACATTGATGATATGAGTAGTGGATATGGTGGAGAAATTTTCTTAAGTAGAGGTTTAAAGCCATCATTCAAAGGTTAGATGGTTGAGTGTAGGGCGAGCATATGTGAGTGCAGACAGAGGAGGTCGAGCTCCCACAGAAAATGTGCACACAGAGGCTGAGTTACTAGTGTATGGGCATATACAAAAGAAATGATAGAGGTTAGAGACTAGTGTTGATGCATGGAGAAACCAACAAAGTGACAAAGTTTTGATGGAGTGAGAAGATTTGAGGCTAATGAAGAACTAAGTATATTTATGTAACAAAGATAAAAATTTGTAGAGAAGAGTTTGTGTGGAGGATATAGAGAAGATTTTATGTTGTTGGTTGATCACAACATTAGTGATTTGATGGTTGTATTGGAGCCACTATTTTACTATTTATAGATCATCCTTTTTGGTGGTGTTTTTCATGTTAATTCACATAGAGTCTTTCCGCTGAGAGTATGAATGCAAAGATGAATCTAAGTTGACCAAAGAGTCTAGGATCTAGTGTGAAAATAAAATAAACAAGTTTTTCAAAGATTAGAGTAGTGAATTCATGAGAGTGGAGCAGTTATTTTGATGCTTCAGCGAAAGGAACAATTTTTCCATCCAATCAGAGTTGGATATTCCAATCAGAGTTGGGCGAGTATTGTTGATCATGGCGGACTTCAGCAGATAGTAGTTCATAGATTCATGTGAGAACATAGTGTTCTGAGATGATTAGTAGAATTGAGTCCCTTGGTTGCTCGGAGTCAACTGATTATAGTGAGGTCAAGTCTTGAGACTGATGGGAGTCACTCATATATGTAAAAGACATCATTTCTTTTAATAGAAGTTTGAGAGCAGTGCAACAATAACGAGGGTGGATTTTTTTCTCTGTGAAGGGTTTTCCACCAAAAATACTTGTGTCTCATGTGTTGATACTTTCTTATGTTTATGTTCATGGTTATGTTGCTCATATGATTTACTTGCTTCTTATGATTTATGCATAGATCTCCAAAGTTTAATGAGTTGCTACTAATTAGTGTGTGTGATTCAGTTAAGGTAAATAAATGGAAAAATTTGGGAATAAGTCACGGTATTGATTCACCTCCTTTGAGTAGTACTCAAAGGTTTCATGAGAGTGGAGTAGGGATTCGAAGTGTTAGCAAAAGGAACAATTTCTCTACCGAATCAGAGTTGGATATTCCAATCAAAGTTGGGCGAGCATTGTTGATCATGGCAGAGTTCATTAGATGATAGTCCATAGATCTGTGTGAGAACTTAGTGTTCTGATTTTATTAGTAGAATCCAATCTCCTCGTTGATCAAAGTTAGCCAATTGTAGTGAGGTGAGGTCTCCAAATTTATGGGAGTCACTCATTTATGTAAAAGACATCAATTTTCTTAATAGAATATTCAGAGTAGTGAAACAATAGCGAGGGTGGGATTTTCCCCCATGAAAGGTTTTCCACCAAAAATACTTGTGTCTCATGTGTTGATACTTTCTTTTGTTTCTGTTCATGGTTATGTTTCTCATATGGTTTACTTGCTTCTTATGATTTATGCATAAATATCCGAAGTTTAATGAGTTGTTTCTAATTAATGTGTGTGATTCAGTTAAAGTAAATAAACGGAAAAAATTGTGAATGAGTCATAGTATTGATTCACTCCCCCCTCTGAGTAGTACTCAAAGGTCTCTGATGGCCTAGGCTTGCCTAGCCTACTCTATCTTATCCTAGCCTTCTATAAACAAATCTAGCCTACTCCAACCTAGCTTATCGTATCATAGCCTAGCCAACTCTAACCTAGTCTGACCTACTCTATCCTAGCCTAGCATACAATAGGCTAGCTTAGCCTACTCTAACCTAACCTAGCCTAGTCTAGTCTAGCCTAACGTAGCCTAGCCTACTCTAGTGTAGCTTTCTCTCGCCTAGCCTAGCCTAGCCTAGCCTACTCGAACCTAGCCTACTCCGCCCTAGCCTAGCCTACCGTACCCTACCATACCCTACCCTAACATAGCATATTATAGCCTAGCCTATTATAGCTTAGCCTAGCCTACTCTAACCTAGTCTAGTATACACAAACCTAGCCTAGCCTACCATAGCCTAAACTACTCTAGCCTAGCCTAGCCTAGCCTAGCCTAGTCTACTCTAGCCTAACCTACTATAATGTAGCTTAGCCTACTCTCACGTAGCTTAGCCTACTCTGGAATAGCCTAGCCTAGCCTACTTTAACATAGCCTACCTAGCCTAGCCTAGCCTAGCCTACTCTAACCTACTTTAGCCTATCCTAAACTATCATGGCCAACTCTATCTTACTCTAGCCTAACCTAGCATACTCTAGCCTAGTCCAACCTAGCCTAGCCTAACCTAGCCTATCTTATTCTAGCCTACCTCATTCTATCCTAGCCTAGCCTACCTTAACCTACTCTAGCCTAGCCTATCCTAGCCTATATTAGCATACTCTTACTTAGCATAATCTATCTTAGTCTAGCTTACTCTAGCCTAGCCTACCCTACTCTCACCTACTAGCCTACTCTAGCATAGTATAATACTCTAACCTAGCCTACTATATCCTAGACTAGCCTAGCCTAGCCTAACCTATCCTATTGTGTCCTAGCCCAGCCTAATGTAGCCTAGCCTAGCCTACTCTAGCCTACAGTACTCTAGCCTAGCCTTACCTATCCTACTCTAACCTAGCCTACCATAACCTAGCCTAGCTTACTCTAACCTCACCTAGCCTAGCTTAGCCTAGCTTGGCCTCACCTAATGCACCCTTCTCTAGCATAGTCTAGCCTACTCCAACCATTCTTAGCATGGGCTAGCCTATCCTAGCCTAGCCTACTATAATGGACGTTAACCTACTATAATGTAGGCTAGCCTACTCTCACCTAGCCTATCATAGCCTATCCTGGCCTAGCCTACTCTACCCTACCCTAGCCTACTCTAGCCTAGCTTAGTCTTAGCCTACTCTACCCTACACTAGACTAGGCTAGCCATCACTAGCCTACTTTAGCTTAGCCTAGCATAGCCTAGTCTACTCTAGCCTAGCCTAGTCTACTCTAGCCTAGCCTAGTCTACTCTAGCCTAGCCTAGCCTACTTTATCCCTGCTTAGCATTCTTTAGCCTAGCCTAGCCTAACCTAACCTAGCCTAGCTTAACCTACACTAGCCTAACTTAGCCTACTCTAACGTAACATAGCCTACTCTAATGTAATCTAGCCTACTCTAGCATAACCTAGTCCACACTAGCATAACTTAGCCTATTCTAGCGTAACCTAGCCTACTGTAGCATAACTTAGTCTACTCTAGCATAACCTAGCCTACTCTAGCCTAATATATCCTAGACTAGCCTACCCTACCCTAACCTATCCTATTGTATCCTAGCCTAGCCTAGCCTACTGTAGCCTAGTCTAGCCTACTCTAACCTACACTACTCTAGCCTAGCCTAGTCTAGCCTAGCTTACCCTACTCTATCTTAGCCTAGCCTAACTTATTCTAGCCTAGATTTACCTATCCTACTCTAACCTAGCCTACCATAACCTAGCCTACCCTACTCTAACCTCACCTAGCCTAGCTTAGCCTAGCTTGGCCTAGCCTAATGTACCCTTCTCTAGCCTACTCCAACTATTCCTAACATAGACTAGCCTAGCCTATCCTAGCCTACTATAATGTAGGCTAACCTACTATAATGTAGGCTAGCCTACTTTCCCCTATCCTATGATAGCCTAGGCTACTATACCCTACCCTAGCCTACTGTAGCCTAACCTAGCCTAGCTTACTCTTAGCCTACTCTACCCTACACTAGACAACCCTAGCCTTCTCCAAACTACTTTAGCTTAGCCTAGCATAACTTAGTCTACTCTAGCCTAGCCGAGTCTACTCTAGCCTAGCTTAGTCTACTCTAGCCTAGCCTAGCCTAGCCCATTATACCCTACCCTATCCTAGCCTAACCCATTATAGCATAGCGTAGCCTAGCCTAGCCTATTATACCCTAGCGTAGCCTAGCTTAGCCTATTATACACTAGTCTAGCCTACTCTATCCTATCCTAGCCTAGCCTAGCCTACTCTAGCCTACCCTAGCCTACCCTACTCTAGCCTCACCTAGCCTAGCCTACTCTAGCCTACCCTAGCCTACCCTACTCTAGCCTCGCCTAGCCTACTCTACCCTAACTTAGCTTAGCTACTCTACCTTACTCTATCTTAGTCTAGCCCATTATAACCTACCCTACCCTAGCCTATCCTAGCCCATTATACACTACCCTACCCTAGCCTATCCTAGCCTAACCTACTCTAGAAATAGACTACTCTATCCTAGCCTACCCTATCCTATTCTAGCCTAGCCTACTCATTCCTAGCCTAGCCTAGCCTACTCTACCCTACTCTATCTTAGCCTAGCCTAGTATACCCTAGCCTAACCTAGCCTAACTTATCCTACTCTAGCCTAGCCTAACCTAGCCTACTGTAGCTTAGCCTAGCCTACTCTACCATACTCTCTCCCATCCTAGCTGAGTATACCCTAGCCTAACCTAGCCTAACCTAAGCTACTCTAGCCTAGCCTAACCTAGCCTACTCTAGCCTAGCCTAACCTAGCCTACTCTAGCCTAGCCTAGCCTACTCTACTCTAGCCTAGCATAACCTAGCCTACTCTAGCCTAGCCTAGCCTACTCTATCCTAGCCTAGCCTAGCCTACTATACCCTAACTTAGCTTAGCCTACTCTATGCTACTCTAGCCTACTTTAGCCTAGCCTACTCTAGCCTAGCCTACTCTAGCCTACTTTATCCTAGCCTACCCTAGTCTACCCTGGCCTACCCTAGCCTACTTTATCCTAGCCTACCCTAGACTACACTAGCCTACCCTGGCCTACTTTATCCTATCCTAGGCTAGCCTACTCTAGCCTATTTTATCCTAGCCTACCCTAGACTACACTAGCCTACGCTAGCCTACTCTATCCTAGCCTACCCTAGTCTACACTAGCCTAGCCTAGCCTAGTGTACTCTAGCCTCTCCTAGCCTAGACTAACCTGGCCTACTCTAGCCTAGCTTACTCTATCCTAGCCTACTCTAGCCTAGCCTAGTTTAGCCTAGCTTAACCTAGCGTAGTTTGATGTAGTTCAGCCTAGCCTACTCTATCCTAGCTTACTCTCACCTAGCCTAAACTAGCCTACTCTAGCCTAACCTAACTTAGCCTACTCTCGCCTTACCTAGCCTAGCCTAGCCTACTCTACAGTAACTTAGCTTGGCCTACTCTACCCTACTCTAGCCTAGCCTAACCCACTTTCGCCTACTTTAGCCTAACCTAGAGTGGTATACCCTAGCCTAGCCTAGCCTAACCTAGCCTACTCTAGCCTAGCCTACTCTCGCCTAGCCTAGCCTAGCCTAACCTAGCCTACTCTAGCCTAGCCTACTCTCGCCTAGCCTAGCCTAGCCTACTCTACCATAACTTAGCTTAGCCTACTCTGCCCTACTGTAGCCTAGCCTAGTCTGCACTAGCCTAGACTAGCCTACTCTACCCTAACTTAGCTTAGCCTACTCTACCCTACTCTAGTCTAGCCTAGCCTACTCTAGCCTAACCTAGCCTAGTATACGCTATCCTAGCCTAGCCTAACCTAGGCTAATCTCGCCTAGCCTATCCTAGCCTAACCTAGGCTAATCTCGCATAGCCTAGCCTAGTCTACTCTAGCCTAGCCTAGCCTACTCTACCCTAACATAGCTTAGCCTAACATTACGCTACTCTACCCTAGCCTAGCCTACTCTAACCTACTTTAACCTAACCTAGCCTAGTATATGCTATCCTAGCCTACCCTAACCTAGCCTACTCTAACCTAGCCTACTCTATCCTAGCCTAGCCTAGCCCAGCCTAGACTACTCTACCCTAACTTAGCTTAGCCTACTCTAGGCTAGACTAGCTTACTCTAGCCTAGCCTAGCCTAGTCTACTTTAACCCAACCTAGCCTAACCTACCCTACTCTAGCCTAGCGTAGCCTACTCTATCCTACCCTAGTGTAGTTTAGCCTAGCTTAGCCTAACCTAGCCTACTCTGGCCTAGCAAAACCTAACCTATCCTAGCCTACTCTAGCCTATCCTTGCCTAGCCTACTCTAGCCTAGCCTAGACTAACCTACTCTAGCTTGGCCTAGCCTAGCCTAGCCTACTCTATCCTACTCTAGCCTAGCTTAGCCTAGGTGAGCCTACTCTACCCTAACTTAGCTTAGCCTACTTTACCCTACTATAACCTAGCCTAGCCTACTCTAGCCTACTAACTTACTCTAGCCTAATCGAGATTAACCTAGTGTGTTATTCTATCCTAAGTTAGCCTAACCTACTCTACCCTATTAAATTTATAAGAGTTTATATATATACATATTGTAGTTGAGACAATTAATCAAACATGCATTCAAAATAAGTCTTAAAAACAATATGAATTACAATTTTATTTTATAATATAGATTTAAGTATAAAAACAATGTCATTTTACATTATAGAGTTCAAACAAATTTTCATTATACATTTTTGTTTGATTAAATTCTATCAAAATTTATAAAATTTATTTATAGATGTAGTTAACACATTTAATAAGACATTCAAAATCACTCATAAAAATTATCTATGTTACAATTTAATTTTATCATGTAAATTTAAATATGAGATAAATTCAAACAAAGCTTTCATCCCCTTTTAAACAAATAGCCGATGTTACATCATTAATAAAATATAATTTAAAATTTAATAGCATTAATTATCTAAATTTTAAAATTATTTATAAAAATAAATTATTAATAAAATAAAATATAAAATTTAATAACATTAATTATCTAAATTTAAAATTGTTTAAAAAAATAAATTAAACTAAATAATTTTAATAAAAAAAATCATTTAAAAATTATTAAAATATATAATATTAATAAAAGATTAACATAAAAAATATTTAACATAAATTTTATATATAATAAAAACAAAACATAGCGTACAAATTTACAAGATATTAATAAACAACCTATTTCCACAAATAAAAGCGGAATTCAGAGTCCTTTTGATAAAACCACATCGTTCTAATCTTACCGCATATTCTCAGAAATTAGAGAAAGAAATCCATGAAAAATGGATTTTGAAAGCTACAGGTTACACTATCTAATTTTTGTAACAGTTGAGAAACGAAAGTCTAAACACATTGAAAGGTATAAACGTAGTTATGCATGGATGGGATAATGATTGGATGCGCACGAATTGTAGGAATGAATTCATGGATTGGTTAATTCGAACAATAATGATGGACTGAATTGATAACTTACAACAAATAGTTTTTTAAAATTGGAAAAAAAAAATAACAGGAAAAAGAGTGATATTATACATTTTCTTAGGTTAGGAATATATAATAACCTATTAATTATCTAGATAACAACTAAGTAACAGTAAATTTCAGTTTAAGTGAGATGCGAAAATTTTGTGTAAATTTATGATTCTTTATGTAAAATTAATGATTTAAAATTATTAAAAATTAAATTAAAATATATAATATTAATAAAAATATTTAAAATAAATAAATGATGGGTACATATATAAACAAAATCTAAAATTTAAATTTATAAAATATTAATAAACAATTTATTTAGAAGATGTAAAAACCCAATTCAAAATCTTTTCATAAAGTCATTTAATATAAAATCACATTATTCCAGAAAACTACATCACCTAAGATTTAAATTTATAGAATATTAATGAACAATTTATTTAGAAGATGTAAAAACCCAACTCAAAATATTTTCATAAAACCATTTAATATAAAACCACATTATTCCAAAAAAACTACATCATTCATCAATAAATATAAGAAAAAAGCAACTCAAAGTATTTTTGATAAAACCATTTAAATTAAAACTATAGTTCCAAAAATTAGGGTTAATTTTAAAAGAAAGGCAACTCAAAGTCATTTTAATAAAACCATTTAATAAGAACCCAAATTGTTACACATTGGGGTTAATTTTAAGAAAAGCGTAATTCAATTTATTTATTTTTATAAAACCATTTAATATAAAACAACATCATTCTCAAAATGAGGATTAATTATAAAAGAAGGGCAGCCGTGGAAAACAGATTTTGAGAGCCACGCCAATTAAATTTTATAACTCACACCAAACTGCATAGCGGAGAAGCTAATTTAAATAAAACTAGGAATTTCACGGAAACTACACCACAGTACAATACACAGTGTAGAAACTAAAGATGAGCCCATTGGAAAACATGCTACTGAAACTACGACAATTAATGGGAAACTACAATGATTTAATAAGCGCGCCATGTATAGATGAGCAGGAACTACAACAATGAATGAAGAAACTAATGAAAGAATGGATGGATGGGATAATTTGAAGAATAAGCTATTGACTCGATTAATAACCAATAAAAAATACTCTCCTAAAATTGAAAGAAAATTAACCTAAAGAAAAGTCATAAGAAGTCTTCATTTCAATCATTACAGGGTTGAAGAAATTAACAGAATGATAGGAGTAGGGTTTTCATTTCAATCATTACAGGGTTGAAGAAATTAACAGAATGATAGGAATAGGGTTTGCTTTGAAACAAGAGATTAGAGGAAATGTACCTGTATTTGAAGCCCTGCTAGTTATTGAGGAGGAACATTGAGTAAAACATAGCATGCTCTTTAATTGGATGTTCCTACTCATCACAACAATAAAACAAAAAATATTTCAATAATTTTCAAGGAAATAAAAGGAATACCATGCAGGAAAGTTTTGATATACACAGACATACATTGTAATGGCTGAAATGAATTAAAAAGAAACTACGACTTCTGTGAAGATAGAGAAAAGAAAAGTGCAAATGATAGAGAAAAGCATAGTGCAAATGAATTAACATAATATGTACCTGAAATTAAAAGAAGCCATTAGGGTACTGGACAACCTTTCCTTTGAAGTTGGAAAGTTGTTTGCGCCAACACTGGATGATCTGTTTGCCTCTTCCCCTGTCACATACATACCAACGACTTGCATAGGCACAAACTCACTCATAGCACACACTTAGACTTTGACACCAGACTGAAATTCAATCATACGCACAGGCATAGACTTAGACTCTATCCCAGATCCCACATAAACTGAGACACCCACCCACACAGACCAGACACAGACATATCGAACCAGATATATATAGCGCTTAATTCTACGAATATATTGCTTCCTTTATTAAACAATGGTTTATTTCGACGGATATGTTGCCTCTTTATTGAACCACTGTGGGAAATTTTAAAATTTGTTACATGCAGAGAGAAAAGCTCGCATGCTTTCCTTTTCTTTTAATTTCGATTCATGTTTTTTGTTTTTAAGTTTAACCAGACAGAAAAAACTCCCATGCTTTTCTTTTCTTTTAATTTCGATTCATGCCTTTTTGTGTTTAACTTTCTTTTAATCCCTGTGTTTTACCATGTCTCTATTAACGCTAAATTACCGTTACTTTTTCAAATTTATGGACAAGTACGGAGAAGCCAAAATTTTGATAGGTTAAAAGTGGAACTATAACTGAGACCTGTTAGACCAGTTAGTTGTGGTCATTGTATTAGTCAAATATGAACAGTGGTTTCATATTCAAATGAAATTAAACCCATTTATGGACAACGGAGAAGCCAAGTTTTTGAGAGGTTATAAGTGGAATTCTTGTTAGACCCGTTAGTTGTGGTCGGTATATTAATGAAATATGAAGAGTGGTTTGATATTCAAATTGAAGATTAAATTAATTTCATTCGTATTTAAAATAATAATGGAGATCACACAGTAAGAGTTAGAGTTAATGTTGGCCTAAATATTAGAAAGATTTATTTATATTATTTTTTGGATTATATGTGGATTACTTTAACCTTGTTGGAGCATTATTGATGGTCATGAATCTATATACATTGTTATTGGTAGTGTGAATATGTTGGTCACACCACTAATTTAACTTCTTGTGCTTCTTCCTAGGTCTTTTTTGATCTCATATTTTAGTTCGTAGTTTAGTGTGATTTTTACTTTTAAAGGTTGAGAGAATCATTTTTCTTTTTGGATGAGAATTTTAGATTTGTGAAATATGAAAATATAGAGATATCTTAGTAGTTATAAGACCCTTCACCTAAAATTGCAAATGTCTATAGAAGCAATTTTATTAGAGTAGACTTCAATGACCTTAGCCTTCTTACATGGTTACATTTCTATTTTCTTGGGGTAATTCATTGTCATGGTAATTAGGCTACTTTAGAAATGTTAGTGGTAACCATTACTTCAAATTTGATGAAAAAATGTGTAGCCATAATGTGGTTCTCAAATTATTTTGTCAGTACAGATTCTTCCTTGGAACATGACAATCAAACTATCATTAAGAGGCTTACACTAGAGAATGTAATTGTAAAACAAAATCGTAAGGTGCCAATTAGTCTATAAAAAGCAATAGGTAGGTTGCTTGAATAAGATGCTTCAAAAAACTCAACAAAGTAAATGGGAAGTTTTGATCAATTAGATTATCAAACAATTTCTTTTGTCCCCTCTTTTTTGGCATCAACTTCTAGTTGGAACACTACTTTTTTTTTTCCCTTTTCCAAGTAAAACCTTTTGGAAAACTCAAGGAGTGCTTCTCGACATTTGTGAATGGCATCTTTATTAAAGCTATTGGTGTAGCCTAGTGTACCTAACTTATGTGGATTTAAACTAGACTCATGTTGGCACAAATCCAGCCAAATGCCCATTGAAATTGGTAATAACCAACAAAGCTAACCCCTTGGACTAGTTCCAACACCACTTGACATGTTCTTGATGATATTTTCCTTAAATGTATCCATTTTATTTCTCCACATATTTCTTTCTTTGAGTTATTCTTTTACCCTTTTGTAGATTTTTAGATATTATATGTTTTCTTTCTATTGTTAGCACGACTATAAGAGTTGTTGTTGCATTCCTCCTACACTTTTGATATGTATTGCACCAGTTGTACTTTTATTCCCATGGATATATTTTTTCTCTCATTCATTGGTCATTAATAAAATTATCTTAGTTTATATTACTACCTATTCACTATGTTTTGTGGATTATATATTTTTTATTGATTTATGGTGAAAATTTGAAGATTTTGAATGTCATTGTCTATTGTTTAATATATAATTTCAAAATATTGGTCACTCTTAGCTTTGTATCTCTATTTGCAATAATCTAGAACTACATAAGTGAATGACCAAATAGCTTAAAACTAGGTAGTTCACTCTACATACTATGTCAACCATGAACTGATGGTGAGTAGAACAATGTCTTAAGCTTTCTTCTGATAGCATGAGACACACTCTTTGTGTCAAGACATACAAATGGTACAAATATTGGTGTATGTAAGTCAAGTTTTCAAGTTTTCACTTACGGAAAAACTAGAAGCATTGTTTAGAGATCTCCATAAGAAATCAAGTTTGAATACTTGTTTTTCAATAACTAGATATGTGGATATACATGTTTACATATTAATAAGGGATTTGTATTTTGGTGCATATTGTTGTAGGATTTTATTAAGAGGACAAACAAGAAGCTCTTAGAGATGTTTGAATTTAATTCTCATGTTTATTAATATTTTTATGCTAACTAGAATTTTCTCAAAGTAACTTTGAAGGCGGGATTTGAGCAAGGGATAAAACAAAAGTTTGCATTGGAAATTTCCCTTAAAAAAAAAAAAAAAAAACTAATATAAGGACGTTACAAATGACGAGATGCATTGAATCCATACCCTTTTTAATTTGATTGCAATGTCTAACGAGCCTTTAAATCTTTCATTTTTCTTAAGTAAAAATATTATTTCTTGGTTTAAAGGTAACAAAAGAAAAATCGTTGAACATGAGGATTACCATTGATACTGTGACTTAAAACTTGTACAATAGAAGTTAAACAACAAGCTTTATACAAAAGAAATTGTGAATAATATTTCTTTAACTAAGTGATGGGTATTAACCACCAAGAGTTAGGTGCTTCCATACATTCTTTATAGGAGTGTGTGACCACCCATATTGACTTTAATAGCCATGATGTCTTCCACTAATCAATGGTGCCTTCACATAGGCACATTGGCTCATGGGAGGAACACATGGAAAAATAAATGAATAAAAAGCATGGAAAAAACATTCTTAGTATTGATAAGGAAAATAAAGTATTAAAACTTTTGACATACTAGTAGTAAGCCTAGTGATAATGAAATTAAAAGACTTAGTTCCCCACACTTGAAATGCAATGGAAATTAGAGGGAAAATATTTTGAAAATGTTGGGTGTGTGTTATATTATTTGTGTGATTAGTTGCATATGTGATGTGTATGTTTCATGGGAAATGGAGGGTCATAGTGGGGGCATAGACCCCCCAAAATCTTTTTGTGTGTTTTTTCACATCTAAATTTTGTAATTTTTGGTAGATTTTTTTTTCTTTTGGTAGGATTGAGGGCTTATCAATGCCGCATAATGTACATGTTTTATCGTAACATTGTAAAGATACAATTACTAATAGGATTGAGGGCTTATCAGTGATGCATAATATACATATTTTATTGTAACATTGTAAATGTAATCTTTCCGGTTTTCCAAGTTTGGATTTCTAGGAAAGAATCTCTATGTTAAATGTGTGTGTAAGCCATTGCAACTTTTCTAGTTTTATTAAGAATATGTGTGTAGAAATTAATTTTGTAGGAAAACCAACAAAAAATTGCAAAGCATGTCTTGACTCTTAAGTAATATTACTCTAGATATGCATTTTTCTTCTTACTAGTTGCAACTTACAATGTTTGCATGTCGAAGTTTAGGCATGGAGTAATGACTTGGGGACAAAGATAGAAAATTGGAGGTATTGTCTACACTAATGCAAGACAACATATTATTATCTATCATTTTTATATGTCAAAGAAGATTTTTTTTTTGTTCATGGAATTGGCCATGGGATTTTCTTCTGGGATAGGGATTAAGTTACATATTGACTCGGTAAAGTTAAAATTTTGTAGTTACAAAGTAAAACATGGAGGGTTATCTTGGGTAGTGAATTACAAAGAGGAAGGTGAACCTACATATGAGCCTTAATGTTATGGGGAAAATTTCCTTATTCATTTATTCAAATGTCACTTACCCCAACTAACATATTTAGCTAAATCGATAACTATTTTTCTTGCATATAGAGGCACATACAAAAAAGGAAACGAAGGAGGAGGAATAGAGGGAGTCACTTGTCCCAATGAATCTATCATAACAACGAGTTCATTTTACTATCTTTAGTCTTGAATTATCTTTTAATATTAATAAGAGTCATTGTTCATATGGATTTATTATTCTTGTTGTATATTGTATTCTTACATAATTCATGTTCTATTGTACCCTAGCTTTTCAACAACTAGTTACATTATAGGATATCTATGAGTTGCAAGCCAATAACCTTTTCATTTTTCATTTTCTTAATTGGTTGATAGTGAGATACAAGAATGGGGTAAATTTGGAATGTAGAAACCAAGCTTATGAATATATTATCCTATACAATTGCTTGTTTGTATTCTCATGTTTACTAGAATGTCAAGACTCAATTTTTTTTGTTTGAGAACAAAAATGATTAAGATTGTACAATCTATGACATAACATAAGTGCCTTTTAAAGAAATCAGTGTTCAAGGAAATATTTACACTTTTCCCTTGACCAAGACAATTTCACTTTCCCTAGTTATAATTTTAGGGAGGAATTTCTTGATCCTTTTAGCTATATTTTAAGCTTTAATTTCACAAAATGCATTTAATATAATGGTTTCCTTCTTTTTCACGAATCATCTCTTGTACACCCAATTTGACAATGAGCTTCATATTCCTAAATACTAATAGCATTTTTTTTACACAATTATGACATATTGTCACTTGCCCTCAATTTTGGGTTAATAAGATGTTAGGTGACTTTGAAGCAATTTATAAATTATTATGATGTTTTTTAGGAGCTCGGATAGATTACTTTCAAGGTGGTTTATATTTTGGAAACATTCAAGGTGTGGTCATATAGAATCAACATTTATTTCTCTTCTATTTTTATGTGAAAATGTATCAAGTTTTAGGAACTAGTAAGAACCATCATAAGATTTGAAGAAATGCAACTAGTATGTTTGGGATCACATTCAAAAGTTTAACATGGTAATTTAGTAATGTTTCCTACAATATTGACGTAGAATGGTTTTGTATTACAATTGCATAAATTTACTGGTGATTATAATGGCTAGCATCATCCTTTCTCAATATTGAAGTGAATGTTACAAACCAGTAGTGGGTAGCCCCTAGGAGAAACATTTTCTCCCTTTCACTCAACTAGCCAAAATGTATCCCTATGATGATCCATAAATAACTTTACTTTGGAGAAATCCAACTATGCTTGATTAGTTCTATCTCAATCTAGCATGCCTCTTGAGGGAAGGTGGCCATCTATCAAAGGGCATACTAACGATTTATGTAATCATGTGCTTTCATTTAATGTTCAGGGAATTTTAATTATGAGGGTAGTGTTAGCCAAGGAAACTCGGTAAACCCTAGGATAAAATGTTTCTCCCCTTAAAACAACTATTCATCCATTGTTTCTATGATGATCAACAAATAATTTTACTTCAGAGTTGTCCACCTATTCTTTGATTAGTTCTATTTCCCATATACCACATTTCTCCAAGGAAGTTGGGTCATCTATCAAAAGGTATAATAATCATTTATGTAATCATGTTTTCTCATCTAATTTTTTGGCATAGTAATATGGATTACTTTCCAAGCTAGATGATTGGATAATCTCGATCGTACCCTTGCTCTCATAATTCACCTAGGAGATTATCGTTTGCCTCTAGTCCAGTGTGACCTCCCTTGAGGCCATTTTCTTCCATTGTTTAAAAAGGAAAAAAATAGAATGCATTGGTTGATATAGCATTCCCACAGTAATCCATATTTATTATGTTCCATCTATCACTTATACTAAGAACCTATATCCTATGCTCTAATTCAGGACCTAAACATTTTTTCCTAAGAGGTTGAAGTAGTTGAAATAATGATAAAAGAATATGAAGCCACAAATGGAAGAAAATTAATAATGAAAAGGATGGATGAGACATGTAATTAAACACATGGGAAAAAACCAATTATGAGCTCTAACCCCCCCATTATCCATTGTCCACTTCCAGGTCATTGCATTTATTTATCTAAATAGAGGAACTAATGAATGTTCCAACCCTCATGAGTGATAAACTACTATAAATCTAGTGGGAATTAGAAAATCATAAATCAAATTGGGTCATCTAATCCATGAAATAAATAAATACAATCATTAAAGTAAAGACACACCAAAGGGTTGGAAGAACAAGGCCAATGAAATCGGTAACTCGTGCCTCAATGATTTCTGCACCTTATCATCATTATACTCAAGATGTTGGACACTCTTTAGCTAGTGCCAAGTCTATGGCCATCTTCCTTGAAGTCTTTCCCATTCCATGACGACATTTATCATATGGATATATGGATTGATGAGCATGCCTAGGAAATATAGCTCCCCTTGGGGGATGAAATAATCTAGTAGAGATAATTCCATAATCATAACTAACATAAGTATGGTAACTTGCTTACAAATCATAATATAGAAAGAAATTTGAATACAAGGTTCATGTGAAGTATTTCTACACCCCTAACATTTATTATGATACAATATGTTATTTTAATGGATTTTGTATCTAGTTATGGTGGTCTCACTTGATCTTCAAAGTGTGTTTTAGTGGGTTTCACACATAAAAATTAGTTATCCCTTGAATGATGGATTGTCACCTTTCCATCACATTAAGGAGGATATCTAACCAAAATGTGAGGGAATTTTTTATTTAGACCGGATCATTATATTTTTTCATCAATATCAATGATTTTATAGTGGAATGATGGAGGAATCAACTCACAACTATTGAATTTGCATGACACTCAAGAATATGGTTTGGGTCTTAAAATATCTAATACAAACACACTCAAATGCCAAAAAAATACTACTTTTCACAACATAATAACATCCATTAGTGAATCTACTAGTGCAAATGATACTTTTTAACTTTTTAAACTTACTAGTTATATTACAATCTAGAATACAACACTATTAGGGCTTGTTTACGAGAGGACATGGCCTTTACATACAAACTTGATACAAGGAAACAACTAGGGCTTAGTGTCTATCATTTTCACTACTAATCTACCTTGAACAAGATAACACTTGACTTACTTAGTGATGGTGGCCACACACAACCCTTTTAGTCCATGTACCTTGAACACATATGGTGGGTCCTCTTTCCTTCCCATTTACTAATCACTACAACTGAATCTTTAGTTAATGATCTTACCACTATTAATGATCACAACTCCTTTTGTGTCATTGAACTTTGACTCATCAATATTCCCACTAATAGATCTCCTACTCGATTAAGATGGTTTCTTATTGGGTCTTAGCGAAATTCCCACTTTTCACTGAAGTCTACCCATATGCAAATCTTGAATTAGTGCTCCAACATATGCCTCCTAACAATCCATGGTGTCTTTCATGGACACTGTATTTGAGCTCTTCAAGCTACTACACACTACATACAAGAGTCACTATTCATGAATTTTTTTATGAATAATCTTGAGCCCTCATACTATTCCTGCTTGTCATCCTTCTTTCCACTTTAAAAGGCTAATCCTAGGGCCTCCAAAATAGACCTCTAACAGTCCCTTTAACTCACTGTAAAATTATGTTCTTTAGGGCTTCCAATAAAACCCACATACAATCAACGCCTTGAATGATCTAGGGTTTCCAAATACACTACCCTCACACTCGTAATTTGACACTCAAATTATAGATCTAGAGAACACTAAAATACGGTTGGTCATGATATATGTGTTGGATACCTATACCAATAGGTTTCATATTTCATGATTGGCAAGGGAAAATCCAAATATGCTCTGCTTTGATATCACAAAGATCCCATATTTCCTAGAGAACAAGAGGTGTGTAAAGTGTTTCAAATGTTGATGACCTTATTTCAAATTTTGATGGATGATCCAACAGTTTAACATGGATCATGCCATGTTTCAATTTTGAGTTATAGAATAGAGAAAGAAGTCTGTCCAAACTGCTTAATCTTGGCAGACAACTAGTTCAGGTAGAGAAGAAAAGGCTCCCAACAGCTTAATCTGGGACCTTGGAAGAGATAAGGGTAAAAGTAGATAGAAAAAGCTGAAGAAAAAGCCAAAGAAAAGAAAAGGCAAGTAAGGGTCTGCAAGTCCAAATGCACCCTCCAAGAAGAAATAAAATGCTAGGCAAGTAGCTGGGTAGGTAGCTGGGGTTGCAGAAAGGTTATCCCTATCATTGCAAGATTGGTGATGGTGGGCAGCAAGGCAAAAGATTACAGCTGGAAGCATGACTAATTTCCCTCACTCCCCTCCAATTTCATTTCTAACATTCCCTCAGCAGCCTGAGATTCATGGAAAAGACTAAGTTTTCATGGTGGTTCTTAATCTTTAAAAGCCACATTTCTTGTCTAAAAATCTTTTCATTTTGATCTACTCTCAAAACCAAGTTTGTTTCACATAAACTAAAATGGTTTCCCCCTCCACTCACCCTCTCATCCATATTAACTCTAATTCTACTATGTAAATCCCCTATATTACCTTTTCCCCTACTAGTATTAAACACCATGGTGTATAAATCCCAGCATTATCTACATATTCTCCTTTTGGCATTATAGCCAAGTAAATGGTCTAAGGGGACTTCAGTCCACCTGGGACTGTGGTCAACCTTGTCTTGGATGTGCTCTGACCTCTCGTTATGAGCAGAAATCCTCTCCCTCAACCCTCACCGTCTCTCTGCTAAAAACGCACAAAAACCCCGTTTTCCCATATAAACCCTTGAAAAAGCTCAAAAAACCCAAAAACTGCGAAAAACCCACTTTCCTATAGTCCTCCGCCCAATTATTAAATTGAATATTTTATTACGCTGGCGAGACCCCTCCCCAACATGCTCGACCAGTCGGAAGGCCCGCCAGTCGTCAGATCTTCGTCGCCCGGATCTAAAGGTGGGCGGTCATTTTCACTCCCCGACCTGCCGACCTTTAGCGTCCGGGGAAAGTGGTTTTGGCCATCCCGTACAGGGGACGTGTGGCAGGCGGCGGGGTTGTTCGGAACCCCCCCTCCCTGTTACCGCCTTTGCCCAAAGGTGGTGCGGGGAACCCGCTTACCGCCACCCCTAATACCACTTTCCTCCCACGTCAGTTGCACGTCACCCTGACGTCACCTCGCCGGTACCCGCCCCAGCGTCCCGTGGCCCTCCACGCGGACCCGCCACTGTACCCGCCCGCCACCGTGTCCTGCCACCCTGGCGAACACCTCGGCCGCCACGTCGCCTCCGTATCTGGGCCCCGCCATGACGTCATGCTGACGTCATCGGCGGAAAAGCGCCAAATGCACACTTTTGCCAAATTTAACCATTTAAACGACTAAATGAGTCGTTTTCGCTCATTTTCATGCGAAAGAGAAACAAGCCGTTGCCAACAGCTGCTGCAAAACCTCTCACTCAGCCATCAAATTCGACAATCCGACCATTCAAAGTTCAGAATTCGACGGCACCAAGTCTCCACAACCCGGCCCGCGAGCTTCCAAGTCGATTTTCCAGGTATTTTGCCATTTCCTTCCACTTTTCCCATGAATTCCAATTCTCTGTAGAATTCACCATTAAAGACTGATAAATTCACTTAATTCAGCTCCACCTGAGCACCTAAACCAAACCCAAGCAACCTGCCCCATCCCTAAGCCACATTTTGACATTGGAGAAATCAGTTCGCGGGTTAAAACTGCAAAATTTGCCCCCGAGGTACTTGGCATTGTTCCCTTTTGCCAAGTACGGGCCACCTGCACTCTTCCTAATAAATTATCATTGTCTCTGCAATGTCCCCTTAGGCAATCCACATCCCTGAGATTCTACAACATTTTACCAACCTGCTTACAATTTTACACTAGAAGAGGACATCACACTGTGTACAGTTTTTCTGCTGCTTAAGTCTTTAAAGACTTATCAAACTATTACCTCTCCCTGCACACATACAGATTAAATCATGGCAGCCTCTGCATCCTCTTCCCTCAGTGTTACTCCACTAAATCAAACCAATAAGGAACTGGAGGCCTTGCCATTTATTGACAAGGATTGTCTCATCAATGACTTTGAGGGAGACAGGGACTTTTTGAAGACCTTCACTACACTGAGGGAAGACCATAAGGAGGGACTTGGTACAGATGGAATGTGGGAGTCAAACCTGCCCTATTACTGTCTCCCAGCTGTGAATGTTTTCCCTGAAATCATTCACTTATGTGCTCAAAACTATGATCTGGAGCACAGAGCTGTCAATACTCCATCAGGGAGGATCCTTTTTTATATAAATGCTGAGTCCATCAACAAGATGTTACAGTTTGATCAAACGGAGTTGCTAGTCCCTTTCTCCATGAGGTACTTGCTAGAAGCTGGTGACAAGATGACCAGTGAGGAGCTGCAAAAGGTCACCAGGAACTACATGAGAGCTGAGTGCCAGCCTACAGGGCCACCCCCTTATCTGCATGAACATTTCAATGACTCAGGCAGGCTGCTACTAGATATGATAGCCTATGTGTTAGGTTACCAAAACAGTAAGCATGTGGATCAAGCCATGCTCGTATTGCTGTCTGCTTACAGCCCACGTCAACCCCCTGCCCGAAAGTATAACTTTGCTAAGTTCATAGCCAATAGGATTCATGATCAATTGAGCAAAATGGACAGACAGGGGGTCTTCAGATACTCAGCTTACATCTACCACCTGTTCATGTTTTATCATTCTGAAGCTTTCCCATGCTACATCCGAAGGCTGGATAACAAAGGAGAGAGGAGATCTGTCATTTTCTGGACCTCAGTCTATCATGAAATCACAAATTCACCCTATACCTACTGTGAATTTGTTGACCAGTTTGTGTACCCAGTCTCCTGCATGCTTATGAAGTCCCCTCCACCCAGAGTATCTAATGAGATCAAGAAAGCTTTGCAGCTGTCTAAGAAGTACAAAATAGGTGATTGGTACCTATATGAACACCATACTGTGTTCAGAGTATATGGCTGTGAGCTCTGTCCATACAGGCTACCCAAGTATGTTCCTATGAGATTATTTGCCTTGGAGTATTACAGGCAATTGATTCAGTCAGACCTTACCCATTTCCACAGCTCCAAGAAAAAGGCACACCTTAACTTCAAAAATGAGTTGGGCCCTTTCATCATGAACAAGAAGGATGGGAATCTGCAGACCTGATCCTCAAGGACAAATATAAATTGTCACACAGTTTCGATGGGTCCCTTATGACCCTCAAGGTTTCATCACTGCTAGGAGAACTAAGTACAGACTCCTAGGGATTAAACACTGCCACTACCCACACATAGAAAAGTATGCCAACTTACAAGAATGGCAGCTGGACACTCTAGTTGAGAGCTTAACTGAAGAAGAAAGAATGCTTAAAAATATGAAAGAACTTGAGAAGACTATTGACCTGGACTATGTGCTCCAGGTACCTTTCAGACTGCCTCAATCAGTGGGAGGAGGGACCTCAGTTACCAGGACAGCGCCGCAGACACTCTCTACATCAGCACCAGGCTTAGATAAAGGAAAAGGAAAAATGGATGCAGAGGATGAAGCAAAAAAGGAACAGTCAGAGCAACAGTCACAGCAAAAAGATCAGCAAACAGAACAACAAACAGAGCAGCAACAAGGACAAACCATTCTGCCACAAACTGGGCTGCCAGAAACCCCCCTAATGCAAACACCGCCACCTCAAATTGAGCCATTAACTACCTCAGTTTTGCAGACCCCAGCACATGAAGAGAGGGGTACTAAAAGGCAAAGAGAAGAGTCCACTCCCCTCAGTGGATCCTCCCACCAGCCAGAAGCCAAAAGGCAAAGGGCAGATTCCCCAGAGGTGGAAGACATTACTGAAGATGTCTTGAACGATACATCAAAGGACAGGGAAGGCAGCCAACATACAGGGACAAGCTCCTTTCAGCAGGAGCAGAATTTACAGCTTGGTTTGGAGGTGTCATCCTCTTCTCAACAAAGCCAGAAGCTTAAAGGTGCTAAGGCTACCTTCAAACAAATCAAGGCAGCAAATGAGTTATTGAGGGCTGAGGTTTACAAACAGTTTATAGATGCTACTCCAGCCCAGCAGGAAAGGTTGATGTTGGTCTACGACTTCAAAGAGGAAAAAATGATATTCAGCCATTTCAAACCCAAGGGGCCGCACCCAATGACAACTGCAGATTTCATCAAAACAAGGGTGGAGGTCCTGGCCAAAGACATACATCCTATGGACCAAATTGAGCTCCACAAGCAGACTGGGGAGATGGTCTATGCCACCTTGGTAGAGAAGGCCACATTAGCTCATGAGCTGAAAGAATCTTTGAAGAACACAAACACTCAACTAGATTTTGAGAGGTTGTCCTCTAAGGCCAAGGACAATAGGATAAAATCTCTTGAGGAGATTATTGTTGATCTAGGGCATGACCCTAGTGATCCAACCGGGGTAAAAGCCCTCATGAAGAAAAAGGATGATGATCTAAATGCCATGAAGAAGAGGTTGAAGCTGTTACCTACAGAACACCCTCAGACAGCTGAATTACAAAAGGAAAAGCAAGCTAATGAACAACTTGACCTCTTATTACAGCAAGATCAAAGGATCCAAGAACTAGAGAAAGAGCTGGAAGGAGCATTGCAAGACAAACAGGGAGGATCTACACTCCAAGTTCCTCCAACAGATTCCACAACAGCAACAACTTCTGGGGCAGCAGTGGCCCCCACAACAGAAGCAGCAGGTACAACAGCAGCTACAGATGCCCACCCCAGTGTAGAAGAATTAACCAAAGCTGTCAAGGCAATGGAGCTACAGGCGGATGAAATAAGGAAAGCAAAAGAAAAACTGGCAGAGATAGATGCCAAATATGATCAATCAAAGATAACGGTAGCAGAACAGGGCAGACAGATTAAGGCTCAAAAAGATAAAATAAAGGCCCTGGAGAAGGAGCTCAATCTGGAAAATACTATGGCAGAAATCAAAAGAATCTTGTGGAATAAAATTACCCAAGCCATTATCAAACAGTGGAAATCCATTAAAACAATGCGTGAGCATATGGATTTAATTGTACAAGCCCAGACAGATGTCCAGAGGGCCAAGACAGTGTTAGGAAACAGACCTGAGCAAGCTAGCCAATTAATAGAATTTTTGAACAGGCAAGACAAAGAGGAGCTGGCAGCCGTTGGAATCACCAACAGAACAGAGGCCATCCTCATGGCTAAAAAGGTGCTAACTCTCAGAGGTTATGTACAGACGGCAGAAAGAAAAAGTTATGAGATACAGACTGAAGTTGAAGATTATAAACTCAGAATGGGAATGCTACAAGCAAGAGGACTGCCTAGCCTGTTGAGCAGCACAGTAAAATTGATCAGCAGAGATCAATTTACAAACAGGGTGGCCGCTTACATTGAAAATCAAATCACTGCATCCAGCAGTACTTCTGAGGAAACAGTTCCTCCAACAGGACAAAGCTTGTACACTAAGCTCGAAGGCTCATTTTTTGTTGAAAATGAGGTAAATCATTTATTTGAAACTCCTCCTAGTTTTTTCAGATATACAGAGCTTGATGAGACTCTAATTAAAATTCGGAGGCATCAAATGCCTAAGGAGGACTGGTGGCAGGCCATGCTCCAAATTCTGCCACGGTAGTTTTAAAGACATTCGGCCACTGCCAGCTCAGATCACCAGAAGACAAGTGCAAAAGAGTTAATGTTTGAAAAGCATCCAAAAAGTGATTCATCACTAACGATGACAGCTCGCCACATTTTGAACAGCACGTCCCCAACCGACTCAGCAGCTCCCAAAGGCCAAAATATCTTCTGACAGAACATCAAGGCGCCTTCATTTTGTATTCAATGCTGTAATAAATTTCTGATAATAATATCTCAAAAGTTGGTGAGAATATTAAGTCTGAGATAACTTAGAACTCAGATATTTTTGTAAAAATCGAAGTATATATTCACCCCGCACATAAGCTTAAGGGGTTGTTGTTATTTTCATTTTGGGAGATCTCACTTGCTGTAAAATTCTCAGAGAAATAATACAAAGAGTGAATGGAATTTCCGAAGCTTGGCGTACCTTGATGCATTGTGATGAATGGTGAATGTTGCAGGATTCCAGAGTGTTTCATAAAACAATAAGTCTTTCTTGAATCTCGGTATTACATGTTTTTTCAAGTCTTTTGTTCTCTTTTATTGTTTAAATGCTTTACACTTAATAGCAAAGTAGAAGAATAGTTCCAGGATTTAATCACTGATTACCCTGAACTCAAACTAAGCTATTATCCATGTTTTCTTCAGATACAGTGAATGAAGTGTAATTCTTAATTGCTGCACTTTAAAACTATATCTTTTGTAGTGATAGACATTCCCAGGGATTCAAGTTTTCTCCTGAGACATCTATCCATTCCTCATACCTAGTTTGGTGGAAATACTTAAATACTTTAGTGAAAATTCTTAATTGCTTTCACTGGTTTTTTCACCTGTTTATGTTATAAATCAAAAATTTTGTTGTATGAAGTATCCAAATGGCCCTGTAAGTTTCACCAATTCACCTCAAGGTTTCTAGACACCTGTAGCCATAGACTCCATTGCCCAATGATATTTGACTCTTTGAACATTATATCACAAGACCTGAAAGAAACTCTTCAACCAAAATATAAACAAAACCTGTGCATAATACCTAGCCTAAAACCCTATCACAACAGATACAAATCATAAAGAGAGAGCCCTCTTTGATCACAGTTTGGCTAGAAACAGTGATCAAAAGATTGGTTAGTGGTTACCCCGGCCGTATTCCCTTGGGAGTCATAGGGAACAACCTGGGTGTTAACATAATTGGCGACTCCACTGGGGACTTCTTAAAGATTTTTCAATTACTATCTATCTTCCAAAGCTACCATCAAGCCTGAAACTAGCCAAGAGGCCTTAGGACTGTTTCTGTAATACAGGGACAGCTTTAGGGAAGAGCTAATTAGGGAATCTTCATCCTAGCTTTGAAACATATATAGCCATTCCAAAATTTTCATCCAGTCCTTGCATATATAAACTTCTTGTACAAATTCAAAAGAATATTTAGAAGCTGGCTCCCAAAAGAAACCCAAGGCACACTAGGGCAAACCCTGACCCTAATCAACCCATCATTGTTGATAACCCAAATATCATTCCAAAGAACATAAGGAGACAGCAAAAGCAGGAGAAGCCTGCTGATTCAGATATAAGTTTAAATCGACCTATCCTCATTCCCACTCCTTGCAAAGTTCTTTTCCGGTCCACCCCTGGTTCCCCTAGTTCATCATCAACACCTCAAAGCCCTCCTCTCACATCTTCACCAACTGCACATACTCTTTCAAGCAGTTCCCCGTTTGTTACCCACCCAACCAACCCCGTTACACCAGTAATCCCCGTTGTTCCATTTCTTCCTATTAACCCTCTAAACTTCATAAACATGGCTAACAGGTATGCACCTCTGCAGATACCAGCTAATGCTCCAGCCCTACCCCAAGACTACCAAACCAAAATCTCATTTTTTGACTCCCATGGCCCTTTGACAGCTGTCCAGCATGCTAAGAAGATGCAAGACCACTTTGAGACCTATGAAATAGATGATGACAGTGTCAGGATGAGAATTTTTGTCCAAAGCTTAACTGGGGATGTTAGAACTTGGTTTAGATCCCTAAATGCAAACTCCATTGCAACCCCTGAGGACCTGTACCAAGAGTTTACCAATAGATGGGAGAAAAAGAAAGACCCACTCCACATACTTGGTGAATATAACACTATTAAAATAGGTCCCCAAGAAATAGTTTTGGAATATTGTGCTAGGTTTAACAATGTATATAATGCTATCCCACAGAACTTAAGGCCCCCTCCTGATTTGGCCCTGTATAACTTCCCTGACGGTTTTGATCCCGATATGGCCTATCAGTTGAAAGAAAGAGATCCTCCAACCCTTGCAGAAGCTCAAAGGGTTGCAGTCACTGTAGAGGCTAACCTAATCGCCAAAAGAAACAGGGCAAAGTTGGAAAAGAAGACTGGCTTCAGAGAAGAACCCTCGGGTCTTGATCAAAAGCTGGATGCAATACTAAACAGTATGAAGAGATTGGGTGAAAGAGTGGAATCAGTTGAAAGAAAATCATCATGGGAAGCATCACAAAGCAATCCTCCTAGAAATCCGAATTTTAGGAGAACTCAGAACCCTAACATAGGAAAAACAGGTGCTGACCAAGACATTAGACCCCCTTTTCAAGAAAACTATGCAGAAACTTCCACATCCAATCAGCTCAATGAAGATCCGGAGATTAACTTAATGGGTCTGGATGGTAAAAGCCACGTTTTCTTAACACAAGAAGACCATGAGGAGGATGAAAGCAAAACATTCCAAACTAAATCAGGAGAATCCTTTGACTTTAAACAAGGATATGATACTGCTGTCTATGAAGTCCATAAACAGTATAAACTGAGGAGTAGGACTGTGAATGTAAATCAGCCTGAAAAAATAAAGGAGAAACAGAGGTCTAAAGAAACCATGGTCACAGAACCTAATGACAAAATAAACTTGCCTGTAGAAGAAATTGTAGTTGAGGAGGTTACTGAACTACTGTCCCCACTACAACAGCCCATGGCAACTTCGTCCTCTCACCCTGATTCAAATTTTACCCCTCAAGACATGAGTAAAAGAGGCAGGTCTCAAAGTCAAGATGAAATCCAACAAGAAGATTTAATGAATAGAGAAAGGACTGTTATCCGTGACTCCAAAACCCAAGTTGACAAACCT
Source organism: Pinus tabuliformis (assembly GCA_031772625.1). Taxonomy (NCBI): domain Eukaryota; kingdom Viridiplantae; phylum Streptophyta; class Pinopsida; order Pinales; family Pinaceae; genus Pinus; species Pinus tabuliformis. Next base: position 1,523,080,062 of record CM062817.1, read on the forward strand.
TTTGACCTAGGCACAGAGATTGGCAAGCTAAAAATAGCAATTCCTCTCTCAGAGCTAGCCAAGCATGACATCTATAAGCAACAGATCAAGAAATCCCTTCAACTCACTACTAGCAAAGATGATGTAAATGTGCTAGATGACACTCCAGAATTACTGTTTGGCCCAGAGGTAGATGGAAAAACAATGGTCACAGGGGTTTTACCTTTTTATGTCAGCCTGCATGTTCATGATAAAATACTGCATAATGCAATGTTCGACTCAGGCGCCTCTCACAACCTTATGCCAAAAGCAGTCATGGAAAGATTGAACTTGGATATAACAAGACCATACAAAGACCTGTTTTCCTTTGATTCTAGCCAAGTCAAATGTTTGGGCCTAATAAAGGATTTATGTGTGTCCCTGGTTCAATATCCCAACAAGACCATTCTAATGGATGTTGTAGTCGCTGATATCCCACCCAAATATGGGATGCTGTTATCAAGATCATGGGGAGCCAAGCTCCAAGGCTCCCTGCAATTAGATATGTCATATGCAACTATCTCTGTCTTTGGGCAACCAAAAAGACTTTACAGGGAAACACTCATGAAGTACATGGTCAGCAGTGAAGAAAAGCCTCAAAATTTTCCAATATATGCTGTCCATTCGGACATAGACTCCTTCATCCTCTTCAATGACAGCGCAGGCCTCTCAAACAATGACATTAGGACCGAAACACTCATACAAGAACAAAACATTGATCAAACAAGTAGTACCTGCCAAACATCAATCAGCCCAACAATACACCTTTTCCCTCCTCTAGTTGTTAAAGATTGTCAAACAAGTGATAAAGCTGTCCTAGAAAACAAGCGGGGGAAGAAACCCCAACTCCTGCTCACATTGCCATCTCATGGACAGAATTTTAAACCTCTTGTTCAGCAAGATACCCTGTGGGTCCTAGAATTTGATGGCTCAGTTAACAAGTTAGGGGCAGGAGCTGGAGTGTGGATACATAAGAAAGAGAAAGATTATGCAGAAGGCATGGCTTACAGATTAAATTTTAGATGCACTAATAACATGGCAGAATACGAAGCTCTGTTACTAGGTCTCAAACTAGCAAGGTTATTACAAGCACCTAGGCTCTCCATCATGGGAGACTCTGATCTAGTAATTCAACAAGTAAAAGGAAATTTTGTCACCAATGACAAAAGATTGAGGTCCTACAGATCTGCTGTAATTGAAATATTAGAGACCTTCTCTGAGTTTGTTATCACAAAAATTTCAAGGGGCCACAATCTCCATGCACACAGCTTGGCAACATTTGCCAGCACCTTCAAATTCCCATTAGAACCCAATAACTGTTTCACAGCCGAGGTCAAATACAGACCCTCTATTCCAAACAATGTCAAAGAATGGCAAGTATTTGAGGATGACATGCAAATAAACAATTTTTTAACCTTGCAACAAGAATTCACAGGATTAAATATTGACATTGATGGAGCAAGTCAATCACAAATACTTGATGGAGCAAGTCCATCACAAATACAGTTTCAACAGTCTGCTCACCCAATGTCACCTAGAACAGCAAAACAATTACTGAGTCCAACCATTTTCAACAATGAAAACATTCAGCAAATTCACCAAATTGACTGTGAAGAGATGAGCAGCGCTGAAGCTGAAATCATACAACTCAAAGACAATTTTCTTCCAGTAGGCCTTACCCCACTAGAGGACATTTTTGACTCAAATGATGTCCCCAGGAAACCAAAAATGCAGCCATTAGATGCAGCAATTGAAGAATGCAACATTGGTACTATTGACAAGCCTAAAATAATAAAGCTATCTGCTTCTTTGCCCCCTGATCAAAAACCCAAATATATTGACCTCTTTAAAGAGTTTCAAGAGGTTTTTGCTTGGGGTTATGAGGATCTAAAGTCCTATGATACTTCTGTCATCCAGCACACCATTCCCCTCAAGCCTAATAAAAAACCATTCAAACAGAAATTGAGAAGGATCAATCCTATGCTCCTTCCTTCCATTGAAAAAGAATTACAGAAAATGTTCAAAGCTGGTATCATAGCACCAATCAGGTTCTCTGAGTGGATTTCAAATTTGGTGCCTACAAGAAAGAAAACTGGTGAGATTAGACTTTGTGTAGACTTAAGGAATTTGAATCAAGTATCACTCAAAGATAACTACCCTTTACCCAAAATGGATCACATCCTTCAAAGAGTAGTAGGGGCTTCAAGGATATCATTGCTTGATGGATTCTCAGGCTTCAATCAAATCCTAGTACACCCCGAAGATCAAGACAAAACTGCATTTACAACCCCATGGGGAACTTTCAAGTATGTAAAAATGCCCTTCGGATTGAAAAACGCAGGGGCAACGTTTCAAAGAGCAATGGACATTGCTTTTGCAAAAGAGATTCATGACTTCTTGGTCATTTACTTAGATGATCTTACGCCCTTTTCAAAATCTGACCAAGAACACTTGAAACATTTGAGACAGATTTTCATAACATGTAGGAAATATGGCATTTCCCTAAACCCCAAGAAGTCATTATTTGGCTTGGAAGAAGGGAAACTCTTAGGGCACATTATTTCAAAAGATGGCATAAGAATTGATCCAGATAGGATACAAGCTATCCTACAAATGCCTCACCCAAGGAATGTCAAGGAGTTGCAGGGATTCTTAGGAAAAATCAACTTTTTAAGAAGGTTTATCCCAAACTTTGCAGAACTAATCAGACTACTAAACAATATGCTAAAGAAAGATTCAAAGGTCAAATGGACTGTTGAAGCAAAACAAGCCTTTGAAAGTATAAAATTGGCCTTGACTCAAACCCCAGTGTTAACTAATCCTCAGTTTGACAGAGACTTTATCATTTTCTCTTTTGCCTCCCAGCATACTATTGCTGCTGTTTTATTACAGAAAGATGACCAAGGGAATGAGAAGCCTATTGCCTTTTTCAGCAGAGCTCTCAGAGATGCCCCTCTAAAGTACCAAATAATGGAGAAACAAGCCTATGCTTTGATCAAAGCTATTAAAGACTTTAGGATTTACATCCTGTACTCCCATGTTGTGGCTTATGTACCAAGTCCTATTGTCAAAGACATTCTTACCCAAGAAAACTTAGAGGGTAGGAGAGGAAAATGGATTGCCAATATACTAGAATTTGACATTGAAATAAAACCTACAAAGCTGATAAAAGGGCAAGGTTTGGCCAAATTAATGACAGAAGCAAATTTCCAAGCCTTAGATATCAACCAACTGGACAGTGAAACAGAGCTGGCGACTGCAAAGATCAATGTAGCCTTTGAACAATCTCCTTGGTACTCTGATATCTGCTATGTGTTACAAAACCTGTGTGCTCCCCCAGGACTGTCCAGAACTAAGTGTAGGTTCCTAAAAATGAAAACATCTAGATTTTGTGTGATAAATGGAAATTTACTTTGGAAAAACCATGAAGGTATATTGCTGCACTGTCTAATGGAGAATGAAACTAACAATATCATGCAAGATTTCCATGCTGGAGACTGTGGTGGACATTTGTACTGGAAGTCCACTGTGGATAAGATACTGAGGGCTGGTTATTACTTGCCCACTATGTTCTCTGATGTTAAGAAATTTACAGCCTCATGCCACAAATGCCAACTGTTTGAAGGCAAAAGACAGTTGCTGCCACTCCCTTTGAAGCCCATTGCAACAGAGAGACCTTTCCAACAATGGGGCTTGGATTTCATTGGGGAAATTCATCCCTCATCTTCAGGGCAACACAGGTGGATTCTAACAGCAACAGACTACTTCACCAAGTGGATTGAAGCTGCCCCATGCAGACAAGCAAATGATTCAGTAATTATTCAGTTTTTGGAAAACAATATACTGGCTAGATTTGGCTGTCCGGACAAGATAATAACAGACAATGCTGCTGCCTTCAGATCCAAGAAAATGGTGAACTTCTGCCATAAATTTCACATTACTTTGGGCCATTCTACTGCTTACTATCCTCAAGGAAATGGCCTTGCTGAATCATCAAACAAAAGTTTAATAAATATCATAAAGAAAGTGCTGGAAGAGAACAAAAAGAACAGGCATAAGAAACTAGTAAATGCTTTATGGGCAGATAGACTGACAACCAAAAGATCAATTGGGACCAGCCCATATGAGTTAGTCTATGGATTAGAAGCCAAATTTCCTTCATCACTAGGAATGCCGGTTATGAAGCTTCTGCAAGAGAGCCAAGCAGAGCCAAATGATATGCAAAGGAGGATTAACCAGATAATTTGTTTACAGCAGACCAGAGAACAAGTTTTCAGCAGAGTGCAGACATTACAAGAGAAACTGAAAAAGGCCTTTGATAGAAGAACCAAAGCAGAAGACTTCAATGTGGGAGACAAAGTTTTGAAGTGGGATGCAAGAAGAGAAGAGAAAGGAAAACATGGAAAATTTGATTCTTTATGGAGAGGACCATTTGCTATCCAAGCAGTGCAAGGTAACAACACTTACTTCCTCAAGAGTCTGACTGAAACTGACTTGGATGAAGGTCCTGTCAATGGCAGGATGCTGAAGCACTACTTTGACTATTCACCATGAGTGGAATCCAAGGATTCATTGTATATATACAGATGTACATATTATTTTCTGTTTTAGATTGTAAAAATGCAGTTTTCTAAGTGATTCACCAAACAGTAAGAGGCAAATAGAATCAGAGGTCTTTCAAAGAGGAAGCACACAGTTTTGACACATCAAAGCAGCGAAATTTCAAGATTGAGATGGGAAGTCAAAGGACAAGGCAATCTGACCTGCTGTTCTTGGTCTTTCAAAAGAAAAACCATCCCCATGTGGAGCCACTGTTGGATACCTATACCAATAGGTTTCATATTTCATGATTGGCAAGGGAAAATCCAAATATGCTCTGCTTTGATATCACAAAGATCCCATATTTCCTAGAGAACAAGAGGTGTGTAAAGTGTTTCAAATGTTGATGACCTTATTTCAAATTTTGATGGATGATCCAACAGTTTAACCTGGATCATGCCATGTTTCAATTTTGAGTTATAGAATAGAGAAAGAAGTCTGTCCAAACTGCTTAATCTTGGCAGACAACTAGTTCAGGTAGAGAAGAAAAGGCTCCCAATAGCTTAATCTGGGACCTTGGAAGAGATAAGGGTAAAAGTTGATAGAAAAAGCTGAAGAAAAAGCCAAAGAAAAGAAAAGGCAAGTAAGGGTCTGCAAGTCCAAATGCACCCTCCAAGAAGAAATAAAATGCTAGGCAAGTAGCTGGGTAGGTAGCTGGGGTTGCAGAAAGGTTATCCCTATCATTGCAAGATTGGTGATGGTGGGCAGCAAGGCAAAAGATTACAGCTGGAAGCATGACTAATTTCCCTCACTCCCCTCCAATTTCATTTCTAACATTCCCTCACTAGCCTGAGATTCATGGAAAAGACTAAGTTTTCATGGTGGTTCTTAATCTTTAAAAGCCACATTTCTTGTCTAAAAATCTTTTCATTTTGATCTACTCTCAAAACCAAGTTTGTTTCACATAAACTAAAATGGTTTCCCCCTCCACTCACCCTCTCATCCATATTAACTCTAATTCTACTATGTAAATCCCCTATATTACCTTTTCCCCTACTAGTATTAAACACCATGGTGTATAAATCCCAGCATTATCTACATATTCTCCTTTTGGCATTATAGCCAAGTAAATGGTCTAAGGGGACTTCAGTCCACCTGGGACTGTGGTCAACCTTGTCTTGGATGTGCTCTGACCTCTGGTTATGAGCAGAAATCCTCTCCCTCAACCCTCACCGTCTCTCTGCTGAAAACGCACAAAAACCCCGTTTTCCCATATAAACCCTTGAAAAAGCTCAAAAAACCCAAAAACTGCGAAAAACCCACTTTCCTATAGTCCTCCGCCCAATTATTAAATTGAATATTTTATTACGCTGGCGGGACCCCTCCCCAACATGCTCGACCAGTCGGAAGGCCCGCCAGTCGTCAGATCTTCGTCGCCCGGATCTAAAGGTGGGCGGTCATTTTCACTCCCCGACCTGCCGACCTTTAGCGTCCGGGGAAAGTGGTTTTGGCCATCCCGTACAGGGGACGCGTGGCAGGCGGCGGGGTTGTTCGGAGCCCCCCTCCCTGTTACCGCCTTTGCCCAAAGGTGGTGCGGGGAACCCGCTTACCGCCACCCCTAATACCACTTTCCTCCCACGTCAGTTGCACGTCACCCTGACGTCACCTCGCCGGTACCCGCCCCAGCGTCCCGTGGCCCTCCACGCGGACCCGCCACTGTACCCGCCCGCCACCGTGTCCTGCCACCCTGGCGAACACCTCGGCCGCCACGTCACCTCCGTATCTGGGCCCCGCCATGACGTCATGCTGACGTCATCGGCGGAAAAGCGCCAAATGCACACTTTTGCCAAATTTAACCATTTAAACGACTAAATGAGTCGTTTTCGCTCATTTTCATGCGAAAGAGAAACTAGCCGTTGCCAACAGCTGCTGCGAAACCTCTCACTCAGCCATCAAATTCGACAATCCGACCATTCAAAGTTCAGAATTCGACGGCACCAAGTCTCCACAACCCGGCCCGCGAGCTTCCAAGTCGATTTTCCAGGTATTTTGCCATTTCCTTCCACTTTGCCCATGAATTCCAATTCTCTGTAGAATTCACCATTAAAGACTGATAAATTCACTTAATTCAGCTCCACCTGAGCACCTAAACCAAACCCAAGCAACCTGCCCCATCCCTAAGCCACATTTTGACATTGGAGAAATCAGTTCGCGGGTTAAAACTGCAAAATTTGCCCCCGAGGTACTTGGCATTGTTCCCTTTTGCCAAGTACGGGCCACCTGCACTCTTCCTAATAAATTATCATTGTCTCTGCAACGTCCCCTTAGGCAATCCACATCCCTGAGATTTTACAGCATTTTACCAACCTGCTTACAATTTTACACTAGAAGAGGACATCACACTGTGTACAGTTTTCCTGCTGCTTAAGTCTTTAAAGACTTATCAAACTATTACCTCTCCCTGCACACATACAGATTATATCATGGCAGCCTCTGCATCCTCTTCCCTCAGTGTTACTCCACTAAATCAAACCAATAAGGAACTGGAGGCCTTGCCATTTATTGACAAGGATTGTCTCATCAATGACTTTGAGGGAGACAGGGACTTTTTGAAGACCTTCACTACACTGAGGGAAGACCATAAGGAGGGACTTGGTACAGATGGAATGTGGGAGTCAAACCTGCCCTATTACTGTCTCCCAGCTGTGAATGTTTTCCCTGAAATCATTCACTTATGTGCTCAAAACTATGATCTGGAGCACAGAGCTGTCAATACTCCATCAGGGAGGATCCTTTTTTATATAAATGTTGAGTCCATCAACAAGATGTTACAGTTTGATCAAACGGAGTTGCTAGTCCCTTTCTCCATGAGGTACTTGCTGGAAGCTGGTGACAAGATGACCAGTGAGGAGCTGCAAAAGGTCACCAGGAACTACATGAGAGCTGAGTGCCAGCCTACAGGGCCACCCCCTTATCTGCATGAACATTTCAATGACTCAGGCAGGCTGCTACTAGATATGATAGCCTATGTGTTAGGTTACCAAAACAGTAAGCATGTGGATCAAGCCATGCTCGTATTGTTGTCTGCTTACAGCCCACGTCAACCCCCTGCCCGAAAGTATAACTTTGCTAAGTTCATAGCCAATAGGATTCATGATCAATTGAGCAAAATGGACAGACAGGGGGTCTTCAGATACTCAGCTTACATCTACCACCTGTTCATGTTTTATCATTCTGAAGCTTTCCCATGCTACATCCGAAGGCTGGATAACAAAGGAGAGAGGAGATCTGTCATTTTCTGGACCTCAGTCTATCATGAAATCACAAATTCACCCTATACCTACTGTGAATTTGTTGACCAGTTTGTGTACCCAGTCTCCTGCATGCTTATGAAGTCCCCTCCACCCAGAGTATCTAATGAGATCAAGAAAGCTTTGCAGCTGTCTAAGAAGTACAAAATAGGTGATTGGTACCTATATGAACACCATACTGTGTTCAGAGTATATGGCTGTGAGCTCTGTCCATACAGGCTACCCAAGTATGTTCCTATGAGATTATTTGCCTTGGAGTATTACAGGCAATTGATTCAGTCAGACCTTACCCATTTCCACAGCTCCAAGAAAAAGGCACACCTTAACTTCAAAAATGAGTTGGGCCCTTTCATCATGAACAAGAAGGAAGGATGGGAATCTGCAGACCTGATCCTCAAGGACAAATATAAATTGTCATACAGTTTTCGATGGGTCCCTTATGACCCTCAAGGTTTCATCACTACTAGGAGAACTAAGTACAGACTCCTAGGGATTAAACACTGCCACTACCCACACATAGAAAAGTATGCCAACTTACAAGAATGGCAGTTGGACACTCTAGTTGAGAGCTTAACTGAAGAAGAAAGAATGCTTAAAAATATGAAAGAACTTGAGAAGACTATTGACCTGGACTATGTGCTCCAGGTACCTTTCAGACTGCCTCAATCAGTGGGAGGAGGGACCTCAGTTACCAGGACAGCGCCGCAGACACTCTCTACATCAGCACCAGGCTTAGATAAAGGAAAAGGAAAAATGGATGCAGAGGATGAAGCAAAAAAGGAACAGTCAGAGCAACAATCACAGCAAAAAGATCAGCAAACAGAACAACAAACAGAGCAGCAACAAGGACAAACCATTCTGCCACAAACTGGGCTGCCAGAAACCACCCTAATGCAAACACCGCCACCTCAAATTGAGCCATTAACTACCTCAGTTTTGCAGACCCCAGCACATGAAGAGAGGGGTACTAAAAGGCAAAGAGAAGAGTCCACTCCCCTCAGTGGATCCTCCCACCAGCCAGAAGCCAAAAGGCAAAGGGTAGATTCCCCAGAGGTGGAAGACATTACTGAAGATGTCTTGAACGATACAGCAAAGGACAGGGAAGGCAGCCAACATACAGGGACAAGCTCCTTTCAGCAGGAGCAGAATTTATAGCTTGGTTTGGAGGTGTCATCCTCTTCTCAACAAAGCCAGAAGCTTAAAGGTGCTAAGGCTACCTTCAAACAAATCAAGGCAGCAAATGAGTTATTGAGGGCTGAGGTTTACAAACAGTTTATAGATGCCACTCCAGCCCAGCAGGAAAGGTTGATGTCGGTCTACGACTTCAAAGAGGAAAAAATGATATTCAGCCATTTCAAACCCAAGGGGCCGCACCCAATGACAACTGCAGATTTCATCAAAACAAGGGTGGAGGTCCTGGCCAAAGACATACATCCTATGGACCAAATTGAGCTCCACAAGCAGACTGGGGAGATGGTCTATGCCACCTTGGTAGAGAAGGCCACATTAGCTCATGAGCTGAAAGAATCTTTGAAGAACACAAACACTCAACTAGATTTTGAGAGGTTGTCCTCTAAGGCCAAGGACAATAGGATAAAATCTCTTGAGGAGATTATTGTTGATCTAGGGCATGACCCTAGTGATCCAACCGGGGTAAAAGCCCTCATGAAGAAAAAGGATGATGATCTAAATGCCATGAAGAAGAGGTTGAAGCTGTTACCTACAGAACACCCTCAGACAGCTGAATTACAAAAGGAAAAGCAAGTTAATGAACAACTTGACCTCTTATTACAGCAAGATCAAAGGATCCAAGAACTAGAGAAAGAGCTGGAAGGAGCATTGCAAGACAAACAGGGAGGATCTACACTCCAAGTTCCTCCAACAGATTCCACAACAGCAACAACTTCTGGGGCAGCAGTGGCCCCCACAACAGAAGCAGCAGGTACAACAGCAGCTACAGATGCCCACCCCAGTGTAGAAGAATTAACCAAAGCTGTCAAGGCAATGGAGCTACAGGCGGATGAAATAAGGAAAGCAAAAGAAAAACTGGCAGAGATAGATGCCAAATATGATCAATCAAAGATAACGGTAGCAGAACAGGGCAGACAGATTAAGGCTTAAAAAGATAAAATAAAGGCCCTGGAGAAGGAGCTCAATCTGGAAAATACTATGGCAGAAATCAAAAGAATCTTGTGGAATAAAATTACCCAAGCCATTATCAAACAGTGGAAATCCGTTAAAACAATGCATGAGCATATGGATTTAATTGTACAAGCCCAGACAGATGTCCAGAGGGCCAAGACAGTGTTAGGAAACAGACCTGAGCAAGCTAGCCAATTAATAGAATTTTTGAACAGGCAAGACAAAGAGGAGCTGGCAGCCGTTGGAATCACCAACAGAACAGAGGCCATCCTCATGGCTAAAAAGGTGCTAACTCTCAGAGGTTATGTACAGACGGCAGAAAGAAAAAGTTATGAGATACAGACTGAAGTTGAAGATTATAAACTCAGAATGGGAATGCTACAAGCAAGAGGACTGCCTAGCCTGTTGAGCAGCACAGGAAAATTGATCAGCAGAGATCAATTTACAAACAGGGTGGCCGCTTACATTGAAAATCAAATCACTGCATCCAGCAGTACTTCTGAGGAAACAGTTCCTCCAACAGGACAAAGCTTGTACACTAAGCTCGAGGGCTCATTTTTTGTTGAAAATGAGGTAAATCATTTATTTGAAACTCCTCCTAGTTTTTTCAGATATACAGAGCTTGATGAGACTCTAATTAAAATTCGGAGGCATCAAATGCCTAAGGAGGACTGGTGGCAGGCCATGCTCCAAATTCTGCCACGGTAGTTTTAAAGACATTCGGCCACTGCCAGCTCAGATCACCAGAAAACAAGTGCAAAAGAGTCAATGTTTGAAAAGCATCCAAAAAGTGATTCATCACTAACGATGACAGCTCGCCACATTTTGAACAGCACGTCCCCAACTGACTCAGCAGCTCCCAAAGGCCAAAATATCTTCTGACAGAACATCAAGGCGCCTTCATTTTGTATTCAATGCTGTAATAAATTTCTGATAATAATATCTCAAAAGTTGGTGAGAATATTAAGTCTGAGATAACTTAGAACTCAGATATTTTTGTAAAAATCAAAGTATATATTCACCCCGCACATAAGCTGAAGGGGTTGTTGTTATTTTCATTTTGGGAGATCTCACTTGCTATAAAATTCTCAGAGAAATAATACAAAGAGTGAATGGAATTTCCGAAGCTTGGCGTACCTTGATGCATTGTGATGAATGGTGAATGTTGCAGGATTCCAGAGTGTTTCATAAAACAATAAGTCTTTCTTGAATCTCGGTATTACATGTTTTTTCGAGTCTTTTGTTCTCTTTTATTGTTTAAATGCTTTACACTTAATAGCAAAGTAGAAGAATAGTTCCAGGATTTAATCACTGATTACCCTGAACTCAAACTAAGCTATTATCCATGTTTTCTTCAGATACAGTGAATGAAGTGTAATTCTTAATTGCTGCACTTTAAAACTATATCTTTTGTAGTGATAGACATTCCCAGGGATTCAAGTTTGCTCCTGAGACATCTATCCATTCCTCATACCTAGTTTGGTGGAAATACTTAAATACTTTAGTGAAAATTCTTAATTGCTTTCACTGGTTTTTTCACCTGTTTATGTTATAAATCAAAAATTTTGTTGTATGAAGTATCCAAATGGCCCTGTAAGTTTCACCAATTCACCTCAAGGTTTCTAGACACCTGTAGCCATAGACTCCATTGCCCAATGATATTTGACTCTTTGAACATTATATCAAAAGACCTGAAAGAAACTCTTCAACCAAAATATAAACAAAACCTGTGCATAATACCTAGCCTAAAACCCTATCACAACAGATACAAATCATAAAGAGAGAGCCCTCTCTGATCACAGTTTGGCTAGAAACAGTGATCAAAAGATTGGTTAGTGGTTACCCCGGCCGTATTCCCTTGGGAGTCATAGGGAACAACCTGGGTGTTAACAATATGAACATACCTCCAAGTACCATCAATGTTTCCCTAGTTCTGCCCACTATCCTTCATCTCAACATAACCCACCACACTATACTAGTTCTCATTGTTCTTCCTTTAATCTGAATAATGTCTCCACCTCTGTTATCTCTTTGAAAATTTTGTGCACAACTCCTAGGATTTGTGGCACTTAGGCTTGAATCCTACCACACATGGATGTCTCATTGTAAGGGTTTCAACCTTCATTTAGTGCAAATAACTAGGCCACTTTAGCACTGGACCTTCATATCAATATATACATCAAGTATGCCCCCCACACAATATATTCTTGAATGATCGTGTAAAAATTTCAACTTCTCTATTCTTAGATCAAAACCACCAAGATTTACATTCAGATCTATGACCTTATCACTGGATTATGGTCTACTTTCTAATGATCTTGGCTCTTTCTTCTATCATAGGTTGAGTGCATCAAAACTATACCTCTCAGAAGAAACTTGAGGTTTATAACATCACACAATAGGACCTACCTAGGGCTCAAACTTTTCACATAAGAAGGATCCATCCTTTTTATGCACAAATATACCTTCTTGAGGACTAAGTGTCCTAGAGAACCTTCTCCATAATTTTGAGTATCTTCAACCTTCTCTCCAAACTAATATCTCACATTCCTTGTTCCTACGCGATCTACTTATGTCTTTAGTTTCTCCTGAGGTAATCAATTCTCCTTTTAGGATAGAATCACATGAGAAATTCAATATTTGATGTAATAAAATGAGGCTCAACACTCCTTCTTATAGTATTTTTATGAGGATAGTCATTATCCCTCAAGGCTAGCCTCATTAAGCCTAGTTGACTTGATTTTTCTGTCATGTACTCCAACTAACTTAGGAAACATATTTTCTCATTTGATCAAAGCCGCTCATCATAGCCTTATGTCACCCTCTCTCATTTTAGGGTTCTCCACTTACAATGATAAAAAAAATTAATAAATATTTTGCTGGATTTCACACCCACACCTTGGGTACAAAAATCCAACAATTGAATTCTTTACCACAAACCCTTTTGTGTGAAAAGACACACAAACTCAACTCATAGGGTTATGGAGTACCTCCAAGGCTACAAAATTTAACACTCCCTCTTATGAGGGGAGGCGCTTCAATGCTACAAAGTATCCTTGATCATCACCGATGACATTATCCCATCTAAAATCCACCACTACATCGTACCCCAAAGAATGGATCACACTAACTTGGTAGTGTCTTTGCCTCATTAGAACTTGAATATTTTGAACTTCCATGTCGCTGCTCCCTTTGTAGCTAGAATTACTCTCAGTCTACATGATCTCCACTGAATCATACTACTTCCATTTTTCACACTTTGATCCACTAGCACTTCAAACTTGGAAATAATACCATGTTGAATTTCTAGGGCACTCAAGGATATGGTTTGGGTCTTAAAATATATGAAACAAACACACTCAAATTCCAAAACAATACTACTTTCCACAACAGAATAACAACCATAAGTGAATCTACTAGTGTACATGATAATTTTTAACATTTTAAACCCACTACTTATTATATTAAAATCTAGAATACGACGGTCTTAGGGCTCCTAAACTAGGGATCATGGCCTTTACATTTATCCCTAGTACAAGGATACAAATATGGCTTAGTGTTAATCAATTTGACTACCAATCTACCCTAAACAAGATAAGACTTGACCTACTTGCTCATGTTGGCCACACATAACCCTTTGAGTCCATGCACCTTGAACACATTTCATGGATCCTCTTGCCTTTCCATCCATTGGTCACTACAACTGAATATGCATCTAATAAACTTCCATTGTCACTGATCACAACTCCTTTTGTGTCACTAAAATTTGGCTCATCGATATACACACTAATATCCCTCCTCCTCCATTAGGATGAATACTCATTAGGTCTTCTAGAATTTCCCACTTTTCACTTAAGTCCACCCATCTACAACTTCTGAACAAGGGCTCCAACAATATACCTCCTAATAGGTCATGGATTATTTCATGGAAACTATACTTGAGGTATTCAAGTTGTTGGATATTGCATACAAAAGTCACTATTCATAACTTCATTTGTGAACAATGCCGAGTCTTCCAGATATACCCACTTGTCATCCTTCTTGCCACTTTATAAGGTTGATGTTAGGGCCTCTAAAAATTCCCTCTAATACTCCTTTAAATCACTATAAAAGTATTCTCTTTAGGGCTTCCAATACAACCCACATTCAATCAACACCTTGACCTATCTAGGGATACCAAATACACTACCATTGTGACTTGTAATTTTATCCTCAAATTATACATCTAAGGCACACAAAAATACTATTACTCATGATTTATGAACAAACCTCCAAATACCATCAATGTTTCCTTGATTTTTCCTACTATCCTTCACCTCAGGAATCCCACCACACAATCCTAATTATCATTGTTCTTCCTTCAATCCAAACAATGTCTCAACCTCATTTTTCTCTCTGAAACTTCTGCCAACAACTCCTAACATTTGTGACCCTTATAATTGAATCATACCTCACATGGATGTACCTTTGTAAGGGTTTCAACATTCATCTAGTGCAAAAAATTAGGCCATTTCAAGAATAAACCTTGCTCTCAATCTAGCCATCAAGGATGGCCCACACAATGTAAATGCTTGATTGATATAAGGCTTTAGATTTATTGTTGTATCAAAAGCTTTGAGACAACCCATCCACTTATGAAATTCTCTCCTTGATTATTCTCTTTCATTGACTTTGTTCCTCGTTGGACATTGTGGTGAATTAAAATTATGAGTGCGGACACAAGCAATTCCTTTAGCCTGATAATGGGTCTAGCGACAACCAATACATTCTATGGAAGATTTTCATAGGTTGTAACCAATTAATAGGGCCTACCTCTTAGTATGCTTACCCCATTTGGTGATTACCTTGCTTTCTCATTCCATCTGTCTCCCATTTCCTTCTTCAAACACCTGAAACAAGTAAACAGCAACAAACAACAACCGTGATAATAGACAAATTCTAATTCAACCTACTTAACAAGTCAAGAAACATTAAGCCATAAACAAGTGAGATGACTTATTGTGTATGAAATCAATTGATAGTTGCATATATATTAAATCGAGAAGAGATTACAACCATTGTCTTCACATTGTTGTTCTTCTCCGACAAAAATAGGTTCCCACACACTTCTATTAGCATTCCATAATGGCCTCAACAATGATAGTCCTAAGGCTTCTCCCTTTAGGCTTCACACTAAATCAAATTCACACTTCTCCCTCACAAAAATAGAGAGGTACAACTATGAATAACTTGTTGTTTACTCCCAATTTAATTAGCACTAGCACACCAACATTAACACTAGCTTGTGCTTGGGAAAAAACGAGGTTTATATGGCATGAATGGATGGGAGATGGCTCCTCTTCTCTTGGGATAAGGTCTTATCTCTTGAAGTAGTTCCATCCTTATAGGGGAAAGGAGCCCAAAGTAACATCCTCGACTCTATCTGGCTCAACCATTTACCAGACTTCCGTTACGAAGCTTCTAGAGCTATATGCTTGGACTCCTTATTTAAAAAACTTTCAAAAGAGGATCAGTGTGACTAGAACAAGGCTCATGACTGGAACAAGGCTTAATCACTCCGGCTGGCACTAGGGACAGTTGTGATGAAAAGGGATCTTGGGTTTTACACAAAAATCCCTTTCCTTTACAATATTCAATCATGAGGCCTGTGCTTTATGGCCCACAAAGCCTATCGGAAGTGTTCATTGAGGCTTTAAGCCTTTAAACCATGCAATTACACTTTATTGGAGCCATTACACTATCGGAAGCTTTAAATTGTTCATTCAAGGCTTACAAACCTGTGACCATAAAACTGTCCAAACACAAGAAATATGTGGGAAAACCATGAAAAATGCTCTCCAAACCCTTTTTTCAGACATCAAAAACAATTCACCCAGATCTGTATCCGTCGAGTCCGCTCTTCACTCTATCCCTTTCTGCTGCTCCGATCACTGACTTATCTCTATCAGCATATCGGTGTCCCACCACATCGGCGCTATCACACTATCCCTTGACTGCTCTGATATGTGATTAGTGATTAGATTTGGACCATCGATCTAGACTCTCGATCTGATGGTCCATGATCCATCGCATTATCGCAAATCGCTCTTCTCAATGGTCAGGGTCCAACAACACCCCAAAGGTTTCACCGATGTGATGTTTCACTCTACTCCTCAATGACATAATCTCAACCATTGATCTCTAAGATCGAATGGTCATTGTGCATTCTCGCCGCTTCCTCCTTAACTTAATCTTCCTTATCTTTTGATGGATTTCTATGTTAAACACAGTTCTGCCACAGTCTCTGCCATTCTCTATTACAATGCGCACAACACTCAGGCAACAATTAACTATGATAATTTGGATTGACATCGATCCTTTCAGTGGTCGATCGTCGATCAACACACTTGTAAATAGATTTAAACCATTCAGGGATATATACAACATAACTAAATATACAGGCACGTGGAAACCCACAAACAAACATGTATTATATTATACATAGAATTTAGTTACAAGCTAAGGCATTTCAGCCTTAGAAGCAGTTCTCCTCTCGATTACATCTTATACACGCACTGGTTACAAAATTTCTATCTATTGCCCTATATTAATCTCTATATGTATCACACACACAGGCTTCTCTTTCTATAAGAGATTACAACAGTTGGACCTTCATCTCAATATATACATCAAGTATGTCCCCCACACAATATATTCTTGAATGATCGAGGGCTTCAAATTTACTGCTATCTCAAAACCCTCAAGTCAACACATTCACTTTGGTCATTCTCTCCTTGATTCTTCTCTTTCAGTCGCCCTATTCCTCACACAACATTATCCTTCTCTTTTTCCCTGAATCTCGAACTCTTGTAAAAATTTCAACTTCCCTATTCTTAGATCAAAACCACCAAGATTTACATTCAGGTCTACATTCTAATGATCTTGGCCCTTTCTTCTATCATAGGTTGAGTGCATCAAAACTATACCTCTAAGAAGAAACTTGAGGTTTATAGCATCACACAATATGACCTACCTAGGGCTCAAACATTTCACATAAGGAGGATCCATCCTTTTTATGCACAAATATACCTTCTTGAGGACTAAATGTCCTAGAGAACCTTCTCCATAATTTTGAGTATCTTCAACCTTCTTTCCAAACTAATATCTCACATTCCTTGTTCCTACTCACTCTCCTTATGTCTTTAGTTTCTCCTGAGGTAATCAATCCTCCTTTTAGGATAGAATCACATGATAAATTCAATATTTGATGTAATAAAATGAGGCTCAACACTCCTTCTTATAGTATTTTTATGAGGATAGTCATTATCCCTCAAGGCTAGCCTCATTAAGCCTACTTGACTTGATTTTTTCGTCATGTACTCCAACTAACTTAGGAAACATATTTTCTTATTTGATCAAAACCGCTCATCATAGCCTTATGTCACCCTATCTTATTTTAGGGTTCTCCACTTACAATGATAAAAAAATAATA
Organism: Pinus tabuliformis; assembly: GCA_031772625.1. Taxonomy (NCBI): domain Eukaryota; kingdom Viridiplantae; phylum Streptophyta; class Pinopsida; order Pinales; family Pinaceae; genus Pinus; species Pinus tabuliformis. The sequence goes on from CM062817.1 coordinate 1,523,097,543, forward strand.
AATATTTTGCTGGATTTCACACCCATACCTTGGCTACAAAACCTCAACAATTGGATTCTTTACCACAAACCCTTTTGTGTGGAAAATCACAATAACTCAACTCCTAGGGTTGTGGAGTACCTCCAAGGCTATAAAATTTAACACTCCCTCTTATGAGGGGAGGTGCTTCAATGCTACGAAGTATCCTTTATCATCACCGACGACATTATCCCATCTAAAATCCACCACTACATCGTACCCTAAAGAATGGATCACACTAACTTGGTAGTGTCTTTGCCTCATTAGAACTTTAATATCTTGAACTTTAATGGGGCTGCCCCCTTTGTAGCTAGAATTACTCTCAGTCTACATGATCTCCACTGAATCATACTACTTCCATTTTGCACACTTTGATCCACTAGAACTTCAAACTTGGATCTAATACCATGTTGAATTTCTAGGGCACTCAAGGATATGGTTTGGGTCTTAAAATATATGAAACAAACACACTCAAATTCCAAAGAAATACTACTTTCCACAACAGAATAACAACCATAAGTGAATCTACTAGTGTACATGATAATTTTTAATATTTTAAACCCACAACTTATTATATTAAAATCTAGAATACAACGGTCTTAGGGCTCCTAAACTAGGGATCATGGCCTTTACATGTATCCCTAGTACAAGGATACAAATATGGCTTAGTGTTAATTAATTTGACTACCAATCTACCCTAAAACAAGATAGCACTTGACCTACTTGCTGATGGTGGCCACACATAACCCTTTGAGTCCAAGTACTTTGAACACATTTTGTGGATCCTCTTCCCTTTCCATCCATTGGTCAGTACAACTAAATATTCATCTAATAAACTTCCACTATCATTTATCAGAACTCCTTTTGTGTCACTAAAATTTGCCTCATCGATACACACACTAATATCCGTACTCCTCCATTAGGATGACTACTCATTAGGTCTTCTAGAATTTCCCACTTTTCACTTAAGTCTACCAATCTACAACTTCTGAACAAGGGCTCCAATAATATACCTCCTAATAGGTCATGGATTATTTCATGGAAACTATACTTGAGGTATTCAAGTTGTTGGATATTGCATACAAAAGTCACTATTCATAACTACATTTGTGAACAATGCAGAGTCTTCCAGATATACCCACTTGTCATCCTTCTCGCCACTTTATAAGGTTGATGCTAGGGCCTCTAAAAATTCCCTCTAATAGTCCTTTTACCTCACTATAAAAGTATTCTCTTTAGGGCTTCTAGTACAACACACATAGAATCAACACCTTGACCTATCTAGGGCTACCAAATACACTACCATTGTGACTTGTAATTTTATCCTCAAATTATACATCTAAGGCACACAAAAATAATATTGCTCATGATCTATGAACAAACCTCCAAATACCATCACTGTTTCCTTGGTTTTTGCTACTATCCTTCACCTCAGGAATCCTACCACACAATCCTAATTCTCATTGTTCTTCCTTCAATCCAAACAATGTCTCAGCCTCATTTTTCTCTTGAAACTTCTGTCAACAACTCCTAACGTTTGTGACCCTTATACTTGAAGCGTACCACACATGGATGTACCTTTGTAAGGGTTTCAACATTCATTTAGTGCAAAAAATTAGGCCATTTTAGGAATAAACATTGCTCTCAATCTAGCCATCAAGGATGGCCACACAATGTAAATGATTGGTTGATATAAGGCTTTAGATTTATTGTTGTCTCAAAAGTTTTGAGACAACCCATCCACTTATGACATTCTCTCCTTGATTATTCTCTTTCATTGACTTTGTTCCTCATTGGACATTGTGGTGAAGTAAAATTATGAGTGCAAATAGAAACAATTCCTTTAGCTTGATAATGGGTCTAGCGACAACCAATACATTCTATGGAAGATTTTCGTAGGTTGTAACCAATTAGTAGGGCCTACATCTTAGTACACTTATCCCATTTGGTGATGACCTTGCTTGCTTGTTCCATCTATCTCCTATTTCCTTCTTTGAACACCTAAAACAAATAAACAACAACCGTGATAATAGACAAATTGAAATTCAACCTACATAACAAGTCAAGAAACTTTAAGCCATAAGGATGTGAGATGACTTATTATGTAGGAAATCAATCGATAGTTTCATATATATTAAATCAAGAAGAGATTACAACCATTGTCTTCACGTTGTTGTTCTTCTCTGACAAAAATAGGTTCCCACACACTTCTGTTAGCATTCCATAATGGCCTCAACAATGATAGTCCTAAGGCTTCTCCCTTTAGGCTTCACACTAAACCAAATTCACACTTCTCCCTCACATAAATAGAGAGGTACAACTATGAATAACTTGTTGTTTACTCGAAATTTAATGAGCACTAGCACACCAACATTAACACTAGCTTGTGCTTGGGAAAATGGAGGTTTATATGGCATGAATGGATGGGAGATGGCTCCTCTTCTCTTGGGAGAAGGTCTTATCTCTTGGAGTAGTTCCATCCTTATAGGGTAAAGGAACCCAAACTAACATCCTTGACTCTATATGGCTCAACCATTTACCAGACCTCCATTACGAAGATTCTGGAGCTATAATCTTCAACCCCTTATTTAAAAAACTTTCAAAAGGGGATCAGTGTGACTGGAACAAGGCACACGATTGGAAAAAGGATCAATCACTCCGGTCAGCACTAAGGACAGTTGTGATGAAAAGGAATCTTGGGGTTTACGCAAAAATCCCTTTCCTTTACAATATTTGATCCTGAGGCCTATCGGGTATGGCCCACAAAGCCTATCAGAAGTGTTCATTGAGGCTTTAAGCCTTTAAACCATCAAATTACACTTCATTGAAGCCATTACACTATCAGAAGCTTTAAATTATTCGTTCAAGCCTTAAAAACCTGCAGCCATACAATTGTCTGAACACAGGGAATATGTGGGAAAACCATGAAAAACCCACTCCAAACCCTTTTTTCAGACTTCAAAAACAATTCACCCAGATCTATATCCATCAGGTCTGCTCTTCACTCTACCCCTTTCTGCTGCTCCAATCACTAACTTATCACTATCAGTGTATCGACGTCCCACCACATCGGCGCTATCACATTGTCCCTTGACTACTCTGATATGCAGTTAGTGATTAGATTTGGACCATCGATCTGGACTCTCGATCTAACAGTCCATTATCCATCGCATATCGCAAATCGCTCTTCTCAATAGGCAGGGTCCAACAACACCCCAAAGGTTTCACCGATGCGATGTTTCGCTCTACTCCTCAATGACATAATCTGAACCATTGATCTATAAGATCGAACGTTCATTGTGCATTCTCGCTACTTCCTCCTTAACTTAATCTTGCTTATATTTTGATGGATTTCTATGTTAAACACAGTTCTACCACAGTCTCTGCCATTCCCTATTACGATGTGCACAACACTCAGGAAATAATTAACTATGATAATTTGGATTGACATCGATCCTTTCAGTGGTTGATGGTCAATCAACACACTTGTAAATAGATTTAAACCATTCAGGGATATATACAACATAACTTAAATATACAGGCACGTGGAAACCCACAAACAAACATGTATTATATTATACCTATAATTTAGTTACAAGCTAAGGCATTTCCACCTTAGAAGCAGTTCTCCTCTCGATTACATCTTATACATGCACTGGTTACACAATTTCTATCTATTGCTCTATATTATTCTCTATATATATCACACATAGGCTTCTCTTTCTATAAGATATTACAACAGTCGTGGATCATTTAAGAGGCATGATTTCTCCCCACAATTACTCAACTACCCTTAATTCTCCCCATACGCATACATGCATATGTTGCAAATTACATTGAATTAAGTTTCCAGGAGACTTTATCTACCCACTTCTCAGTGGAACTGCTTTCATGATCTTTTGTGAGCTGCAACCAACCTCTGTAGTAAAATTCTTCCTCTGCTACACGATACCTCACCAAGCCCTCCTCACTCGGTCTTTTGGCATCCTTCTAGTTCTCTTCTCTGGAACCAATTGATCAAACTTGCTCTAGGTTGCTGCAAATCTTCTTACCTTCCACTGCTGCTATCTACACGACACTAAGATCATAACTCTCCAGCTTTATCAATTGTACCTCCTTTCCCTTCTTCCATCCAGCAAGAAAACTTCCCCTTCTTCCTTGTCACAGGAAAGCTTTCCCTGCTCTAATACCACTTGATGAAAAGGGATCTTGGGGGTTAGGTAAAAATCCCTTTCCTTTATAATATTCGATCCTGAGGCCTGTGGGTTATGGCCCACAAAGCCTATCAGAAGTGTTCATTGAGGCTTTAAGCCTTTAAACCATGGACTTACACTTTATCAGAGCCATTACACTATTGGAAGCTTAAAATTATTCGTTCAAGCATTAAAAACACATGGCCATACAACTATAAGAACACAAGAAATACATGGGAAAACCATGAAAAACCAACTCCAAACCCTTTGTTCGGACTTCAAAAATAATTCACCCAGATCTATATATCCATTGGGTCCACTCTTCTCTCCGACCATTTCCTCTACTCCAACCTCCCGACCTCCAATCATCGACTTATCGCTATCGGCGTATCGGTGTTCCACCACATCGACGCTATCACACTGTCCCTTGACTGCTCTAATATGCAATTAGAAATTAGATCTGGACCATTGATTTGGACTCTTGATCTGACAGTCCATGATCCATCGCATTATCGCAAATTTCTCTTCTCAATGGTCAGGGTCTGACAACACCCAAAAGGTTTCACCGATGTGATGTTTCGCTCTACTCCTCAACGACATAATCTGAACCGTTGATCTCTGAGATCCAACAGTTGCTGTGTATTCTCTTTGCTTCCTCCTTAACTTAATATCACTTATATTTTGATGGATTTCTGTGTTAAACACAATTCTACCACAGTCTCTGTCATTCTCTATTACAACACACACAACACTCACGCAACAATTAACTATGATAATTTGGATTGCCATCGATCCTTTCAGTTGTTGATGGTCAATCAACACAGTTGTAAATGGATTTAAACCATTCACGGATATATACAGCATAACTGAAATATACAGGCACGTGGAAACCCACAAACCCACATGTATTATATTATACATAGAATTTAGTTACAAGCTAAGGCATTTTAGCCTTAGAAGCAGTTCTCCTCTCGATTACATCTTATACACGCACTGGTTACACAATTTCTATCTATTGCTCTATATTACTCTCTATATCTATCACATACACAGGCTTCTCTTTTTATAAGAGATTACAATAGTCGTGGATCGTTTAAGATTAAGATTTCTCCCCACAATTACTCAACTACCCTTAATTCTCCTTGTACGCATACATTCATATGTTGCAAATTACATGGAATTAAGTCTTCGAGAGACTTTATCCGCTTCATCATTTTCTTTGTTTTAAATAGAATTATACCTGTTTTGCTTCGATGGTCCACATCTCCTTGTCTCTTCTTTGGATTCCTCCTGTAACTAAGGGGTGGTCATATGTTCCTGCACCAAGTTCTAATCCCTACATATTAGCGCGAGGAGAACAAGGGTCATTAGTGCTAGTCTCGTAAACTGGGAAAAACATAAGATTTTTTGGAAATGATGCAAAAGAGAATTGTTCTTCTCGTAAAGAGGAACATAATGGGAGTTTCTTCATGAAGGGAAAGCATGTAGGGATCACTATAGAGGTCCTCCGGAATCAAGGAATGGGGAGTTTAGGGAAAGTGACAAAATGTTGTGTAACAGACATTACCCTTCTTTTTTTCCCTAAATATCACACTCCTTTATAGATTTTGGATGCCCTAGTATTAGATCAAAGCCATAGAGATTTGTGCTTAGCTCTATGGCCTTATCACTGGGTTATGATATTCATTCTAAGGGTCTAGGCCCTTTCTTCCATCACATGTTGAGAACATCAAAACCATACCTCTGTGAAAAAGCTTAAGGTTTGTAGATCCTAGAATTACTCTACCTAGGCTAAACCTCTTCAAAGATGAAGGAGGCCTCCCTTTTATACATAGATATGCCTTCTTGAGGACTAAGCATCCTAGAGAAACTTCTCCATAATTTTGAGCATCTTCGGTCTCCTTTCTAGATTTAGATATGACCTCCCTTACTCCTACTCAACCTCCTTATGTCTCTACCTCTCCTAAGGTACTCAAACATCCTTTTAGGACAAAATAACATGAGAAAATCCATTTTTGATGTAATAAAATGAGGCTTAACGCTTCTTGCTTATTGTATTCTGAGTGTAGTTGTTAGCCCTCAAGGGTAGCCCCATAAAGTCTACTTGGATTGATTTTTGCATCATGTACCTGAACTAAGGAAATGTATTTTCTCATTTGATCAAAACCCCTCATTGTAGATTGAGGTCACCTTCGCTCCTTTTGGGGTTCTGCACTCCAACAATCAATAAATAATAATTCTTTTGCTATATTTCACACACACATCTTAGGTAAAAAACCCCAACACTTGGATTATTTGCCCACAAACCATTTTGTGGTGCAAAATCACATAAAACCAACACTAGGGTTGCGGAGTACCTCCCAAGGCACAAAATTCAAAAACAGTAGAATTTTTATTAGAGGGACCTAATTTGAAAAATTAGGGTTTAAAACCTTCTAAGAGAAATTTAAGGAATCATATGACGTTTTTTGGGGATAAAACTGTCACTTAAGCACCAAACCATTTTGTGTTATTCTACACACAAATGACTTTCCAACATTGCAAGAATCAACTTAATTAGAATATGTGTGAACACATTATGCCAGAGAGAAGTTGACCTTCTTATTTTCACCACCATATTTTGAGAAGATACTAGATCAACTCCATTATTCATGAAAAAGGGGCTAGCCACAATATGATGAAGAATAAGAATCTAGAAGAGTCCATATTATAACTCTAGTTGAGAGTTTAAGGACTCAAACTTAAAAACTAGTAGGATACTGAGATATGTTATAAATGGGACACTAGGAGGAAAAGGGGATCCATTCTGTTTTAGTGCATTTTTTTCCATAGATGAATAGAGTAGCCATGAGTAGATAAGGAGATAAAAAATGGAGAATTTTTCCATTGTAGCATTCCATGAGCCACATGCCTCACTTATTTGTACTTGCATACATTTTTTATTTAGATAAAGAGAGAAGAAAAACCTTACCTTCCGTCTTGGTTTACTTCCAAAACATTTTCCTAAGACATATCTTATGTCAATTGTGGTTTTTGAATTTCTTTTAATTTTTTGTTCCATATTTATGCATAATTATAATTTTCATGCATATGCAATAAATAGTAATTTAGAAATTTAGAAATCTAAGGAGAAATCAACCCTCATAGTGTAGATTTCAAATTTTAAGCATAACATTATTATATTTGTTGTGATTAGCTATCCAGTGGAATATTCATGAAAATTTATGGATCATAAATTTGTATTAAAGTATGCTTTCTTGGCTATATGATGGATATTTGTAGCAGACAAAAATTGGTTACGCTAAAAGTCAGAAAACCCTAGTCATCATCGATAAATATGAGAAGAACCCTTATGATTCCATACAGGATATGTTTGTGTTTGGAAGCACAAGTTAGAGATATAGACCATAATGTGAGCGTACCCATGGTGGCCCTAACTAATAATATCATGTTGATTGGAGAAGATGGCTTTTCTAACACAAAGGTTTGTTTGAATGGGAGATCAAGAGGTCAAGAAGAAAAACCTTTGAAGCTAAAGAAATAACTTGAAGAAAAGGTTAATCTATTTTAAGTTCTCTAATCCATTCACATTCCTTGTTAAAAATGGAAGTGAAGGTCGAAATGAACCCATATCAAGGTGATATTGAAACTCTAAAGATAAATAATTGATTACAACAATTAAGTTTATTTTATGTTCATCATATAGAGGAAGAATATAAAATTCTATTTTCTTAGCTGAAATGAGAAGTCTATTCCCTTGCAAGAAATCCAATTAGAGACCTTGAGGTTGGAGGGAGATCCTCTAGTGAAAAGTGCGAGTATTTCAAAAGCCTGCTAAATTCACAATTTTACCCTATTAAGTATCTAGAGGATAAGTGGATCTAATGGAATTATATTGGGAAGAAGCAGGGTAAAGTGTATAAGAGTAAACCATTGAATGCATAATTATGACCATAATGATGTGTATCTCACAAAAGAAGTAAGAAATGCTCCTCAAGTATCTAGGGTATCTACAAAACCATTTTTGGAAGCAAGTAATCTTCTTCAAGCTGAGATTCGTGGATGAGGCTTGTTTACAGACACAATAATTGGAGAAAATATGCTAGAAGAAAGGGAAATCAGGTGGGTTGAAGTAAAAAGAGCACTATGATGCTTCTATGGAGTGGAATAAGAAGGGGAAAGGGGGGTAGATAAAAGTACGACAAACATGATAAAGTAATGAAAAGATCCTAACAACCTCTGTAACCATTGTAACATTAGAAATCATACAAAGGAGGAATGTTGGAAGTTGCATCTAGATGTTAACCTGAAGAACAAAAGGAAATATGAAAAGAAGAAGAACCTTATGGCCATTGATTCGAGAAACTAGGTTGAATGAAAATTGGAGGTGGATGAGAAGATCATTTGTCCATTAGTGAAGTAGGTGAATTTGAGTAGCATTCAACAACAGGAAGAGAACAAAAACACTAGAATCTTCCATATAAAGATACATGTGTCAAAAAGACAAATATTAATGCTCTATTCGACTTAGGATCATAGAAAAATATCTTTGTAGTAGAGATGGTAAAAAAAAAATCTTGATTTTCTTTTATCATCCTTGGGATGGGTGAATAAGGATGAAGAGGTAATCATAACTAAATAATGAAAAATTATATTTTGTATCAGTGCTCATTTGATGACGAAGTAGAATTAGATGTGGTTCCCCTTGATGTATGTGGAGTAGTATTTAGAATTCCCTACATGTACATGTGGCATGCAATATTCATGTGGAGGGCCAACCAACATCACCACATCAAGGATGGAAAATCCATCACCATTAATGCACATAATAAAAAGTCCAAAATTTTGTTGGTAAGTGCTAACCAAGCCAAGATATAGTTTGTAGGAGAGTTTGTATGAGACATAAATAACAACTACAATATTTTCCACAAGAATATAATGATGTGTTCGAGGAGCATAATGGGCTACTTTCCAAGAGGGGAGTGGACAACAAGATCCACCTATTTCCCTCCCCATTGTAAAAGGTTGTGATGTATGGGTAGTCCATTATAGAAGCAAGTGATGTGAAGAAGTAGTTGCAAAAACTACTTGAAGAAGATGTCATTTGACCAAGTATATCACCATCTAGGTCACTGATCATCATTGTTCCAAAGAATGATAGGACTTGAAAGATGTGTATTGATTACAACGAATTAAAAAAACTAGGCTCAAGGATAGATACCCGCTTTCTATGATACATGATTTTCTAGATCAGTTACAACAAGCCAAATACTTCAGCATGTTGGACTTAAAGTCTTTATATCACTAGGTTTGAGTTAGAGAAGAAGATACTTGGATACATCCTGTTGCACCTTAAGAAACCAATTTCTTGGTTGTATAGAAATTGTGCTTAAGACATTAATGATTATAACGATTGTCACTTGTTTGTCACTTAATTATATATTGTGGTCTCAAATGAAGGACCTAGGAAATTTGGTTCTTGAACCTCAATACTTAAGTGATAAGAAAACATCAGAATTCCATTTGATTGTTGAATACAAATGATGAATGAAGAAAGATTGAATAAGTCATATAGAATATGTTGTTTAACGTAGGATCTACTATCTGTCACACTAGGAGAAGTTATACATAATATGTTGTTTTATACGGAAAATACTATCTGTAACTTAGAAGAATTGCAGAGATGGGAACTTCAATTATAGGAGTGTTCTTTAAGGAATTTTAACTTTATTTACATAGGCAAATAAAGACCTGCAACTTCAATTACTATACTTAAAGGAAAAAAACATAAGATGACACATAAACAGAGAAGACACAAAATCATACCTAACAATGTACGGAAAACTTTTGATTCTTCATTAATAAACAGTTGTATTAGGAATTCAGTAGCTTAGACTTTAGGTTCTCCAAAGTTTGAACCCTTTCTCTCTAAATCTACCTCTTTTTATACATTATAAGACAGTTGGTGATCACCAAAACTATCAAACTGCTTAACTATTTTCCCAACTGTCTAGAGTAAAAATTGTTATAGAACATTACGCAAAGGGTAAAAGACACCTCATTCTAAAAACATAGAATAACTAGAGGTAATGGAATTTATAAAATGATGATGATTGTTGGCTTTTTCAGCTTTGTTGTTTGGCTGTGGAGTTCCTTTGAAGATGCTTTAATAATGATTAAACTATTTTAATGATAATAAACTATATTTGACTCAAACCCTGTGAGTGGACCTAGGCTCACGTATGTATTAGGCACGTTTTGATTGGCCAAAACACAAGAAAACCCAGAAAATCACCTTTCTTTGAAGTTTTAGTCATCCATCGCTAATTCTAATTATCTCACTTAAATAGCGGAATTGGCTATTTTACGTGAAACATTAGCTTTCCACGGAACTAAAAAGACTTAATATTTTGATTCGTTACCCATCGAGTCTGCTTAGCTATGTGTGAGCCATCCAATCATTCATTGAATCAACAGTCTAATCCTTTGGAACTCACGAGATTTTAGACCCATTTGAAATAAATCTTGTCGAGTCCGCCTATTCAACACTCCGTTGACTCTGATACGGACCCAATGAGAAATATATACCACCAGTTAATAATCTATTGGGTCAACCCAATCATTTCTCTGCCCGATATCTATTGGATCCCATCTTTTTGAATGGACGACTGAGATTGGCCTGGACTTCAACAAGTTTAAACTATGTTTGATATACCGTTGCCCTCAATAAGTTATGATGCGATTTCCATTGGATCTATGGCTTGTTGATCAAACAACCTAGATCTTCTCGCAGGCTTACATTCAAAGCCATCCCATAAATCAAACAAAAATAATTCATTTCTTTTATACTTTGCAGGGGTAAAGAATATAAGGGAACTACATTGAGGTCGAACCCCCACAATAATTCTAGGCCACACGTTGTGGTCAACCATGCTCACGTCATTGTCAACTATGGGGGTTGAGCCTTAGTTAACCTTCATGCTTGTTGTTTCCCCGCAACACACCTCGTCATACTCATCAATTTATCACTTGATCACACCTCTTAAACCTGCATGGACTTTAAACAATGGTTTGATTTTTATTTCTTTTTGTGATAAAACTGAAAGTAAGAAAAAAATAACAATGGAAGCTACAACATTTGGCTCCACCTAGGGATAGTTCTTTTTCCACAGAAGCACTAATAACTGTAGATCAGTGCCTTCACCTCGGGCATGGAGTCATATATTGCAACCAATTCAAATTCTATGGCATTTGTACTCTGAATGCACTCTAGTATTTACAATGATAAGATTCTTATGATTTAGAAATGGAAGTAATGCTTGAGGCACTGCCCATTGACAGGTAGGTGTAGAGTTTCTCCATCAAGATTCTCAAGAAGGAAAGCGTTATTGGATGTTTCTTCAACAATTCTAAAAGGACCATACTAGAGAGGATCAAACTTCCCATGCTTACCTTTATCTTCTCTTCTGATATCCCATCTTAATACTAGATCTGCAACTTTAAAGTCAATCTCCTTGGCCTTTCTGTCAAAAATACTTTTCATCTTCGATTGGTACATAATTAAATTGTCTCTTACCTTATCTCTGTTCTCACTTAGCTCCACCAATTTATTCATTCTTCTTATCAGAGCATTGGGTTCTTCTTTCACCTCATGAATCACTGCAATCAGAGGCTTCACAAGTTGACTTGGAAACAGAGCCTTAGTTCCATATACTAATTCAAAAGGTGATTTTCCTATAGATCTTCTTATAGTCATTCTAGCAGCCCATAGAGCAAACTTTAACTTAGAATCCCAGTCTTTTTGGTTCTTTGCAATAGTTTTCTTAAGGATCTTCATGAAAGTTTTATTAGTGGATTCGTCTAATCCATTTCCCTGCAGATGATAAGCTATTGAATGAAACAAAATAACATTATACTTTTGACAAAAAGAAATAAACTTACTTGAATTAAAGACTTGAGCATTGCATGTTATGATTTCGATGGGGCATCCAAATCTGCTGAAAATATTCTCCTCTAGGAACTTCATCACCACCTCATCATTTTCCCTCTTAGTAGGTATAGCTTCTACCCACTTGGTGAAGCAATCAGTAGCTGTGAGAACCCATTTGTGATGTCCACTTGAAGGTGGGTTAACCTCTCCAACAAAGTCCAATACCCATTGTTTGAATGGTTGCTCTATGAAGACTAGGATCAAAGGCAAGGGAGCTAACCTCTTCTTCTCAACAAAAAGCTGACACTTCTGACAAACTTAAATGTATCACCAAACAAAGTAGGCCAATAAAATCATGTCTGAAGGATCTTATGTGAAGTAACTTTCCAACTGTAATGTCCTCCACATAACCGCTCATGATGATCTTTGATTGCCTCTATAAACTCATCCTTTGTTAAACATAGCAACAACATTCCTATAGGATCCTTCCATTATAATCTACCTTCCACAATCATGCTTTGATATTTAATGCTCTATACTTTGTTCTATCCAAGGATTGGAGACATGAGAGATAACACAAAAAATGAATTATATGCTTGTACCATTCTAAACATAAAAATTTATACCTGATCTTCACACCTAGATCTTGGTTTTCTTCATTTTCTTTAGTTGTTCCTTCATCCACATGTGTCAGCAAGTTGATACACAATGCCTAAATGTTTGACTCTATCATCATTTTTTCCAATCCTTTCCCTTTGACCAACTTTATGGGTTTTATGTCCAAGTCATACTCTTGAATCTTGGCTATCCATTTTCCTCTTTTGCCTTCTACATATCCCTGTAATAGTACACCTTTTATTGCAACATTTGGCACATAGGCAATGATCTATGACTACAACACATAAGTTCTAAAGGCTTTTAGGTATTTTACCAAAGCGTACACCTGCTTCTCAAGAATATTATACTTCACCTAGGCATCCCTAAGAATCTTACTGAAGAATCCAACAGGTTGCTCCTTCTCTTCATCATTCTTCTGTAGTAAGACAACTATTGAAGTCGATGATGCGAATGAAAAAACTTGGAAATTCTTTTGATAATCAGGGCTAATTAGGACTCAAGCTACCTGTAATGGTTCTTTAATCCTAGAAAATTATTCTCTAGCTTCCCTAGTACAATGCACTTCATTCTCCTTCTTCAGCATATTAGTAATTTCTTTTACAATTTCTGCATAATTAGACACAAATCTCCTTAAGAAGTTTATTTATTTCCCAGGAACTTTTGAATATCCTTTTTACTCCTTGGGAGTGGTATTCTTTTCACATCTTGTACTCTTTCTGGGTCCATCTTCACTCCATCTCTAGAAATAATATGCCCTAATAGTTTGCCCTCTTCCAGAGAAAAAATGGATTCCTTAGGATTTAAGGAAAGCCTAAATCTTCTACATTTTTCAAAAGTATTTTTTAGATGGTCCAGATATTCTTCATCATACTTTGAGAAAATAGTAATGTCATCCAAATATATTACTACAAACTTATCTCCCACAAGAGCAATGTCCATAGCCCTCTGAAAAGTAGCACCTGCGTTCATCAACCCAAAAGGCATTCTGGCATACATAAAGGTCCCCCAGGGAGTTGTGAATGTTATATTCTTCTATTCTTCTCTATCCATGCCACCTGATTATACCCAGAGAATCCATCCAGCATTGACATTATAAAAGATCACGTTACCTTCTACAGCACATGATCCATCTTAGGCAATGGATAATTGTCTTTCAGGGAAGCCCTGTTGAGATTTCTGAAGACCACACATAACCTTATCTCTCCATTTTTCTTTCTTACAGGCACTAAATTAGCCACCTAATCAGAGTATGTGAGTGGAACTATTAATTTGGCATCAAGAAATTTTTTGACCTCTTTTTCAATTGATGGTAGAAGCAGCGAATTTATCTCTCTAAGCTTCTGTTTAAAGGGCTTAATTCCCTCCTTTAAGGGGGTCTTGTGCTGAATAATATTTACATAGTATGTTTTGAGATCCTCAGAGGACCATGCAAGGACATCATCATAGTCCTTGAAAAGTTTAATATATATCTCCTAATAATTAGGTGAAACTCCACTGAATAATTTTACTAGCCTGGGTTTTTCCTGAGTTCCAATATTATGATCCTAAATGTGTTCATCCTGTGAAATTTTCCATGCGTCAACAGCCACATCATTGGGGTTAAAAATCCTTTCAAGAGGGATAATCCCCTTTGGAAAAATATTATCTTTCAATCTAAAAACTTTTTGATTAGCTATTAAATGTTTTAAACCACTAACTTCTGCAATTTCTGTTGTTTCATCTTCATCCTGATCAATTTTTGTGCCCTGAAACTCCTCAACCATAGTAAGATATACTTTAATCTGTTGATCATCTTCAAAAACTTTCCAATGTTTAAAATTATCATGAACAAAAGGTCCGTGCCTCATTTCTACGTCATACCTTAGTTTTGGATTAACAGGAGGCTTGAAAGTACTAGCAGCCACATCCAATGAATCTGCGAATCTATTCCCATCCCTTGGAATGAATTGAATATTAAAAGCTTCAAAAAAATTATTAACCAAATCCCAGACTTCATTCATGTATGCCCTAAGCCTAGGGTGTTTTTTGTGACAGTGATCTTTTATTTGTTTGATAATCAGCTCCAAATCTCCAAAAGTAGAAATTGACTTAATTCCCATCTGCTTAGTTGTTTGCAAAGCAATAATCAAGGACTCATACTCCACCACATAGTTTTATTGCTTCAAACTCTAATTTAAAGGAAAAGTGGAACATATTACCTCCAGGTGCAATTAGAAGGAAACCAACACTTGTTCCTTCCTTGGAATAGGCTCCATCAAAGAAGCATTTCCACATTCCTTCAGTTTTCATCTCTTTATTTACAAAGGCTAAAGTAAGCTGCCTCTGATTATCTTCATCTAACTCTGCAATATCATGCAGCATGAAGCAAAGTCATCTTTTTCTTGGCCACATATAGGTGAATTACTTGCTCCATTTTTCGTAATTGTTTTTACAAATCTAGTTTCTTTGCACAATCTCATCTAATCCCCACCAAAAGTTAGTATAACAGCATATGTGAAATCTAGATTTAGAACACCACATAATATAGCCCCCCATGACCTAGATAGCAACATTCCAATCTAGTAGGGATATCTACTACTACTACATCCATGGCCAAGCTTCTAGCTAGAATCTGGGCTAGTGACACTACCAGATCCTTAATGACCCCTAGACACTTGACTTTGTTTGAATCAAAAGAGTATAGGTCTCTATAGGGTTTGTTAACTTGTCGATTTAGTTGCTTCATTACTGATAATGGCAAAAGATTGTGTGATGTTCCTGAATCAAACATATAATTATGCAAGAGGAAATAATGGATCAATAAGGAAATATAAAAAGGAGGTGTTGAAGGATCTACTTCCTCTACATATGGACCAAAAACTACTACTGGTTTATCTTCGTGCAAATTTACAGTGTCATTTATATTCACATTTTCTTTTACATTAATAAACTCAGGAATCTCCTTCTAATAAGCTGGTGTTTTTTCTAATTCTGCAAGGGGAACTTGAATTCTTACCTTCCCCAACTCTTTAGTAAGGTTGAACAAATGACCCTATTTAGCATTCTTTTCATTTTCATCTTCTCCTTTCTTCATGATTGAAATTACTTGGGGAATTGAAACAAGCTTTTCCAAAGTAATTTTTCTACTCTGGTCTTGAGAACACTCACCTTGAAGTATTTTTGCCTTGCCATTTGCATTATGTTGTTTCTTTCCTTTATTTACTTGTTTTGCAGGCTAATATTCTTGTGAATTTGCCTTTGGTGGGGAAGCTGGAAATTGCTGCTCACCTTCATTTTCTTGACTTCTTGATCTTTTCCTTGTTCTCAAGTCATATTTCTTGTGTATCTCTGCCTGCATAAAAATCAGAGAATTGCTTCCAATATTCGTTAATATCATTTTCATCATAAATGGCATCCGTTTCAACATATTCATACTCTTATCCTTCAATGCCATACTCATCTTCATCTACTGCACATGACGTAGAAACTTGGTCTTCATGGTCCCGAGGGTGCTCAATTACTTCACCAGGATCTGCCTCTATATACAATGGTGCTTGAATCTGATCTTGATATTTTCTCTCCTTTTGCCAGATTTTCAAAGGCTGCATTCTATATTGCAGATTAAAGTTCTTATGATACTATGCTTGTCTCTAAGAGTTCTTATTTTCCAACTCTAACTTATTCAATTTATCTAACAAAGTTTTAATTACATTACTCATATCCTCTAGTGTTTGACTATGAGAGGATTCTATCTTTACCATTCCCTTGTCTTGGAGAGGCTGTGTCTCTGATGTTTTGCCTACAGCCACTAGATTTTCTTCGATCTCTAATGCATCTGTTTGGATCTGGTCAAGGGTTGCAAATCTCTGGTCCCTTAATGTAAATCCAAAATTGGACTCAAAAGCCCCTGCACAAGTTATTTTGGCACCACCAGGAGGGGACATAATCTCCATTGGAAGACTATTGTACAATTTATTATATCTTTTGACAAATTCAACTACAATTTCATCAGACTTGTTCTTTATAGCGTTAAACTCAGTTAATGAATACCTATGGTCTCTTTTTTCACCCCATATCTAGGTGAATAGGCATTCCATCTCTTCCCAAGAAAGAATAGAGTTATTAAGAAGCCCTTTAAACCATTTTCTCGCTTCTCCATCCAAGGATTGAACAAAAATTCTTAGAACAACATCTAGATGTTCAACATTTAAGTTTTCTGCAAAGTTACAAAATACTGATACATGATTCTTCGCTATTTGTTCATCTTCCCTTGTAAAGTGAGGAAGAATCTTGAGGTATTCTTATGACATTTGATTCAATGTCTATGGCAGTTGAAGAGGTGCATATCTATTCATCAAGAAAGCAGGAGCTGCCATGTTTGCTCCTAAATTTACTGAACCTTAATTACCAGCAGATGTGGAAACTGACTAAAGAGTAAATGGAGTATGAAAAGGTGGTAATGCATTTATAGGTTCAGGTTGAATAACTATAGCAGATACTGAAAAAGAAATAGACTCTAAAGATTGTTCTTGATAGTTGGATTCTTGAAATGAATTAGATGTAAAAGGTGACTCTTGGTCAATAAAAAATGAATGTGAAAGATGTGATGAATTTTTGCCTGGTGCAGACAGTGTAGGACTTGGTGTAAGTGGAGTTTTAGGCCTTCTAACCCACTTGGAAACTAGCCTTTCAGGGTCTAAAATGGATTGAACTTTCTGCTGTGAGGTATCTCACCTTGTATGGGATCTCCTTGGAGCCAGAAATATTGCTTTTGTTCAAAACAACCAAATATTTCCTCCTCACTGAACAACAAGAGGAAAATATTGAAAACCCAGAGAAAAGTGTTCTTCTCTTCTCTCCCTGGCAACGACACCAATTAATGTTGTACCTTAAGAAACCAATTTCCTGGTTGCATAGGAATTGTGCTTAAGACATTAATGATTATAATGATTGTCACTTGTTTGTCACTTATTTGTCATTAGTTTGTCACTTAATTATATATTGTGTTCTCAAATGAGGGACCTGGGAAATCTGGTTCTTCATCCTCAATGCTTAGGTGAGAAGAAAACATCAGAATGCCATTTGATTGTTGAATATAAATTATGAATGAAGAAAGATTGAATAAGTCATAGACAATATGTTGTTGAACACAAGATCTACTATCTGTGACACTAGGAGAAGTTATGGATAATATCCTGTTTTACACAGAAACTACTATCTGTAACTTAGAAGAATTGCAGAGATGGGAACTTTAAGTATAGGAGTTCTCTTTAAGGAATTTTGACTTTATTTACATAGGAAAATTAAGACCTGCATCTTCAATTACTATACTCAAAGGAAGAAAACGTAATATGACACATAATAGAGAAGACACAAAATCATACCCAACAACGTATGGAAAACTTCTGGTTCTTCATTAATCAACAGTTGTATTAGGAATTCAGTAGCTTAGTCTTCACATTCTCCAAAATTCGAAGCCTTTCTCTCTAAATTTACCTCTTTTAATAAATTATAAGACAGTTGGTGATCACCAAAACTCTCAAACTGCTTAACTATTTTCCTAACTGTCTAGAGTAAAAATTATTACAAAACATTACACAGAGGGTAAAAGACACCTCATTCTAAAAACATAGAATAATTGGAGGTAACGAAAGTTTGAAAATGATGACAGTTGTTGGCTTTTTCGGCTCTATTATTTGGATGCTGAGTTCCTCTGTAGATGCTTTAATAATGACTAAACTGTTTTAATCATAATAAATTGTATTTGACTCAAACCTTGTATGTGGATGTTATGAAACCAGGTCAAGAAAAAGATAGAAAAGGTAGATCAACGCCTTAGAATTCAACCTCTTCGAGGGGGCAGCCTCCTTTACATTACATAAATGAACAATTCTTCGATGATTCAAAGGACAAAACCTCCTTTCTATATATAGGAGTCTAAGGAGTCACAATATAACCCAGCCGACCTAACAATAATAATATAAAGCCACAAAAATAACAATAGAGGGATTCTGTGGGGCACAGTAATAACAATATGGGGATAATAGGGGCACCACAGTATTAATAAGGGGTACAACTACAATAGTAATGGGGTAATCACTAGTATTATAGGGACCCAACATGCCCCTCTCCTTCAAAAAAGTGTTGTCCTCAACGCTTGAGAAGTTCTGGATGCTTCCGTATAAAATTCTCATCCTCCCATGTGGAATCTTCAGCGGATAAGTTCTTCCACTTGATAAGATACTCCGAAATTGATCGATTTCGTAGCTGTTGAGTTCTTGTTTCTGTGACTGCTTCCTGTTCCAGTATAATTTTTCCTTCCTCGTCAAGTTCTGGAAATATTGTTTGAACTGGGAGCTTGTCACCTATAACCTTGTTTAAACACAAAACATGGAAAACTGGGTGCAATCGAAAAGCTGTAGGAAGCTCCAATTTGTATGCCATAGTACCAATCTTTTGCAACACCTTGTATGGACCATAATACTTTGGTGATAATTTATTATCCTTCTTAGATTGCTTGAGGGACATTTGCTTATACGGTTGTAGCTGTAGGAATAACCAATCACCTACATCAAAACTTCTTTCACTACGATGTTGATCTGCCTGTTGTTTCATTCTATTCTGTGCCAACACGAGGTTATCCTTTAAGAGTTGGAGGACTTGTTGTTGATGATCAATGTGATGTTCCACTGATTGAACCTTAGAATTTTCTCTTAAATATGATGTGATGGATGGTGGCTGATACCCATAAAGTGTCATAAATGGGGTCATTTTTGTTGCTGTATGGAAGGAAGTGTTATACCACCATTCAGCCAGAGGTAACCATTTGACCCATTGTGTTTGTTTATCAGATACAAAGCAACGAAGATATCCTTCCAAACATTTGTTTACTATCTCAGTTTGCCCATCAGATTGAGGATGATAAGATGAGCTATGAGCTAACTGAATACCAAGACAAGAAAATAATTATGTCCAAAAATTTCCAGTGAAAATGGGATCTCTGTCACTTACAATAATCTTTGGGTTTCCATGTAGCTTTTGAATTGTTTCCATAAATGTAGTAGAAACTGTACTGGCTTTAAATGGATGTGATAATGCACAAAAGTGTGCATACTTGGTAAGTCTGTCAACTACCACCATGATGACACTCTTTCCCTCAGACTTGGGTAAACCTGTGATAAAATCCATTGAAACCTCCTCCCAACATTGGCTTGGAATGGATAAAGGTTGTAATAGACCCGGTGTCTTAATTGTTTCAACTTTATTTTGTTGGCAAACCAAACATTCCGCCACAAACTTTTGAATATCTGCTTTAAGGCCATCCCAAAAAAATTCCTTCTTAACCCTGTGGTAAGTTTTTAAAAATCCTGAGTGCCCTCCTAAGGGAGAAGTGTGCAATTCCATAAGAATCTTTTGTTTTAGCCGGGAATTCTTACAGAGGTATAAGCAATCTTTCTACCATAACGAATCATTTTGCCAGCTAAATGTATCAGACATACTTGAATCTTGTTTTAACTTTTGAATAAGTGCCCACACTTCTTCATCATTCTTCCATTCCTCCCTTGCTTCGTTTTTCCAATCAGGTGTGATAATAGAAATGGCGCACAACAATGCTTCCACATCCTCATCCTTTCTTGAGAGTGCATCTGCCACCACATTTTGCTTCCCTTTCTTGTAGATGATTTCGAAGTCATAACCCAACATCTTTGTGACCCACTTTTGTTGCTCTTCAGAGGATAATCTGTTTTTACCTTGAAGTGTCTTCCCATTAGGTAGGGTTGCCATTTCTTAAGTGCATGGAGTATTGCAAACATTTCCTTCTCATAAATAGCTTTGTGTAAAAACTTTCCCTTGATTGGACGACTTTCAAAAGCAATGGGTCTTTCACCAATTCCATTTCATGAAGCATCACATTCCACAATAAAGGTTTTTGTGAAGTCCGGTGTAGCTAAGACTGGTGCTTGTCACATTGCCTCTTTAAGATGTTCGAATGCCTTTGTTGCTTCTGGAGTCCATGAAAATGCATCTTTCTTCAATAATGTTGTTAGAGGTGCTGCTATTCTCCCATAATTCTTAACAAACTTGCGATAATACCCTGTCAACCCCAGAAATCCTCACAGATGCTTTATGGATGTGGGAATTTTCCATTCCTTACTGGCTTTAATTTTGCTGGGGTCTACCTTAACTCCTTCATGAGATACAATATGACCCAAATGTTCCACCTCTTGTGCTCCAAAGAAACATTTGAATCCTTTTGCATATAATTGTTTCTCCTCCAACACTTGTAGCACCCTGTCAACATGTTCAACATGATCCTTCCAAGACTTGCTGTAGATTAGTATATCATCAAAAAATACTAACACAAATTTTCTAAGGAATGGTTTGAAAATTGAATTCATCAAACCTTGAAATGTTGAAGGTGTATTGGTAAGGCCAAAAGGCATGACCAAAAATTCATAATGACCCTCATGAGTTCTAAATACTTTTTTTGGAATGTCTTCAATCTTCATTCTGATTTGATGATATCCTGAACGAAGATCCAACTTGGTGAAGTAAATTGAACCATGCAATTCATCCAGTAATTCATCAATGACAGGAATGGTAAACTTATATTTAATAATCTGCTTGTTGATCTCCCTATAAACTGGACATGTCCACCATGATCCATCCTTCTTGTGCACCAATACGACTGGAGCAGAGAAAGAACTTTGACTTGGTTGAATTATACCAGCCTCTAGCATTTCTGCAACCATACGTTCAATTTCACTCTTTTGGGCAGAGGGATATCTGTACGGCCTGATGTTTGGAGGAAAACTTCCTGGAATCAGATGAATAGCATGATCATGATCATGAATAGGTGGGAGACCTTTGGGAGTCTCAAATACCTTGGAATGATTGTCCAAGACTTTTTGGAGATCCAAAGAAATAGATGATTCCTCTGTGGACACATCTAGCGAACATAATTGTGCAATTACACCTCTTTGTTCCTTTTTTAGAAGCTTTTTCATACCGTTAGAGCTGATTATCTTTCTCGGTTTCCCTGCAACACCCCTTAATTCAACTTCCTTTCCTTCCACAGAAAATTTCATGAAAAGTTCTTGAAAATTAAAAGTTATTGTACCCAAGAATTGTAGCCATTGGACTCCTAGTACAACATCAACACCTCCCATTGGAATGGAAAGCATTGGGCTATTCAATACATATTCTCCCATGGATAGCTTGATATTATGGCACTTTCCAGAGAAATTTATTGTTCCTCCATTTGCAACCATCACTTGACACTCTGGTGCTGGATATAAGAAGCAATTCAATTCTCTTGCTACCTTACAATGAATATGTTAAAATTGGAAACCAGGGCAAAAATTCATGTGGGTCATCTTATTCATGGCTAATAATATTTTTATTAGATTCCTCTCATCGAGAGGTGTAGGATTGATATAAATATCATCCAATTCCGATAAGTATTCATGGAGATATGAATTTATTTTGATTATGGAATTATTATCAAGCCGACCTACAACTCATGTAGGCTCAGAAGCCCAACAGTCGCATCTATTCACCCACCAACGTTGTGTATAAATATAAGAGGAATTTTCCTCATTTAGACTCACTCATCTCATCACATCTCTCTCTCTCTACTCTCTCTTCTCTACTGAAATCTCTCTCTCTCTACTACGCATATATGAGTCTCTTCTCTACTGCGCTGAAATGGGTCTCTCTCTCTCACACATGTGAAATCGAAAACTGTTGAAACTGAAGCTGCAATTGCAGAAGTAAAGATTGACTTGCGTGGCCTAGAATATCTCCTCTTTGGAACTGCACTGTAGGTTCATCTGAACCTCCTTTGAAAGCCGCAAATTTTGGTGGTGGAATGAAGTCAATCCGACGAACGGTTTGCAAGATATCGATTGCCCTAGTTTGAAGTCGGAAACTGCTGAAACTGAAGCTGCAACTGCAGAAGTAAAGATTGACTTGTGTGGCCTAGAAGATCTCCTCTTTGGAACCACGCTGTAAGTTTCATTTGAACCTCCTTTGAAAGCCGCAACTTTTGGTGGTGGAATGAAGTCAATCCGACGAACGGTTTGCAAGATATCGACTGCCCTAGTTTGAAGCCGGAAACTGCTGAAACTGAAGCTGCAATTGAAGAAGTAAAGATTGACTTGCGTGGCCTAGAAGATCTCCTCATCTGAACTACACTGTAGGTTCATCTGAACCTCCTTTGAAAGCCAAAACTTTTGGTAGTGGAATGAAGTCAATCCGACTGTCGGTTTGTGAGATATGGTCTACCCTAGTTTGATAACGAAGCCGCTAATGCTGATGCTACTGATCTAGGGTTTGCTATTGCTGATATGAATCTGATTTATTGTACTATTTCTCTCTGCTGAATTATTGAAGATAAAAGAAGATTGGATCAAAGGGTTTCCCCACACATTGTGGGGATTGTCCCTGGCTAGCCACCACATCTTGTGTCTCTTGTCTTGGCTTGTTTTCTGTCGATTGTTTAATGTTCTATCTGCACTTTACTTTATGTACATGTGATTGCTAATCGGTGGAATATAATAAGAAAAAGAAGTAAACTGTTATAAGCATAGAACATACCATAACTTAACATGGTATCAGAGCTGAGGTGAAGACAAAGCCCGAGCAAGAGCAAGAGCAATCATTGAAGAGAAGATTGGCAAGGCTATCCTAAAAGAACTATGGGGTCCTCAACACTCTTTCCTGCCGAAGACAAGCTCCGTGAGAAAGCTGACTATCACGGATGAAAGATGTCTATCGATCCAACCCTTGAAGATCAAGGAGTACTGGACCATGTAAGAGGCAATATTGTTGAGCCTTCATCAAATGCATCTGCTGCTGCCTGGAACAAATGGAAAAATGGAGAAGTCAAAACAAAGAAGATCATCCGGGACTCTATCGACAAGTGCTTGGTGGCCTACATCTTTGATCTAGACACCTCCAAGGAAATCTACTACAAACTGGTGAGTTTATTTAAAGTTAATGATGCAAATCAAGTTTTGTTTCTTAGAAATAAGTTGAGGGAAATCAAGAAGGGTAAAGATGAAAGTATGCAAGCATACTTCTTAAAGATCACCGAGATCAAGAACGATCTCCTATCTATTGGGGAAACGATTACTGATAGAGAAATGGCACTGACAACTCTCGGAGGATTACCATCTGAATGGTATGTGTTCAGGACTACTCTTCTGAACAATAATGTAATTCCTAGTTTCGAGGAATTAATGGCTAGATGCATTCAAGAAGAAACAAGGGAAGAAGTGTAAGAAATGCCCATACCTAAAGGTCCTCTTGCTACCTTTTCTTTTCATGCAAAGAAAAGAAATAATTTCAGGACTAAATCAAAAGGAAAGGCTAGACCTAAGGCTAGAAGAAAATGACGATGTTAGATTTGTGATAAAGCAAGTCACTATGCAAGGGAGTGCCCTGATAGAAAGGACTCACTCTAGGACGATGATCAAAATCCCTCTGATGGCAATCAAAGGAATGACAAATTCAACAGCAAAGGTAAGAGGAGAGCTGGGAATCAAGGAAGAGGACAAGCATTCAAGAAGGCCAGAAATTCCAGGATGTATTAAATGCACCTGACCTAAAAAAGATCCTAGTGTCCATCTCGGGAACGGAAGACAAAGGCTACAAGGTAACCTTCACCAATGGCAAGGTATGTATATGGAAAAATAATGTTGAAGATGACTTTACTCTTGGGTTTAGTATTGATTCATTATATCAGGTCGATGGAAGTCTGCTAGGTGTCACGTCTTATGACACATCTCTTCAGTCCGAAGTTTGGCATTAGCGTTTTCCCCCCCTTCATTATAAAGCTATACTCAGTGTAAGACAAATGGTGATAGGGATGCCCAAATTCTGAATAGAGAATGAAGGTGTATGTCTAGGATGTGCTGAAGGAAAGCTCAAAAGGGGACCGTTCCCCTCAAGCCAAAGTAAGACCTCTAATATATTACAATTGGTTCACTCAGGCATACCTGAGGTTGGCATTAACAGGGAGACTACTACACCACATACTCCTGAGAAAAATGGTGTGGTGGGAAGGAAGAACCGCACGATGATGGAAGCTGTATGGGCCATGCTACATGATCAAAGACTTCTGATGTTTCTATGGGCTGAAACTACAATCACCGTCGTATATGTACAAAATTGATGCCCTCATCAAGCATTGGGTTCTAAGGCTCCTAAAGAAAAGTTCACTGCAAGGTGAACAATCTTTCGACTTTGAGGAGCTCTCAAGAAGCCAACACTAGGGAACTGAAAGAAAAGGATGATGAATCAATGCCTGATGTAGAAGAGCCCATGGATCTGATAGATTCTCATCCACATGAGCCTTCCTCTTCTAGGAAGAGGCCTTCATGGCTTAGGGGGATACTTGATGATGCTAAAGGACATGCTTCACCCTGAGGAACCTTCTGTCAAAGTAAGAAACTTAATAGGTATCAAGGATACCTGACCATCATGAGCACGATCATACAAAATGAGCCTTAGTCATTCTCAGATGCCGTCAAGCATCAAGTATGGAAGGATGCTATGACCGTAGAATATGAGTCTATTATGGAGAATGATGTTTGGGAAGTAGTTCCCAGACCCTGGACAAGACAATTGTTACTTCAAAATGGCTTTACAAGATAAAGCATGCAACAGATGGAAGCACGGAAAAGTATAAGGCTCATTTTGTTGCTTGAGGTTTCTCCCAAAAGGAAGGTACAGACTATGATGAGATATTTGCACCTGTTTCCAGATATACGACCATCCGCTCGATCATAGCCCTTGCTGCTTCACAAGGATGGAACCTACATCAGATGGATGTCAAGACTGCATTCTTGCATGGCTCGATCAAAGAAGAGGTCTACCTGGAGCAACTCGAAGGATTTGAGATTTATGATTGAAAATCTCATGTATGCAGGTTGAAGAAAGCTCTCTATGGGTTGAAGCAAGCACCCCGAGCATGGTATGAGAGGATCGATAGCTACTTGATGAAGCTAGGATTCACTAGGAGTGAAGCTGATCCTAACCTTTACTTTAAGGTTGAAGATAACAAGCCTCTCATACTGGTATTATATGTGGATGACATCTTTCTAACAGGTGCAGACCCTCTCATTCACAAATGTAAGAGGGAGCTGGCCTCTGAATTTGAAATGAAAGACCTAGGACTGATGCACTACTTCCTAGGACTTGAAGTATGGCAGAAGCCAAGGGAAATTTTTCTATCTCAAGGGAAATATGTGGTAAAGATATTGGAAAGATTTGGTATGATGGACTGCAAGCCTATGACTACCTCGAGGATCTTAACTTTTAGAAGTTATATGGTAGTGATGTCGGACCAGATTTGGGAAATGCCTCTGAGTTTCATAAACTCATTCACATTGATGTTCTTGGTGAACCTCCGTCCGAACATATTTTTTGCAATTAGCATTGTGAGCTCATATTTGGTTGAGCCTCACTGGATTGATGCCAGGAATCTTCTGAGATGTCTTCAGGACACAATCTCTCATGGATTAAGATACACTGCTGCAGATGTGAGACTACTTGGATATACTGATGTTGATTGGGCAGGCAGTGTGGTGGACTGTAAGAGCACTTCTGGGTGCTGTTTCACCTTGGGATCTGCTTCGATATCCTGGATGAGCAGGAAGCAGAAGTCGGTGGCTTTGAGCACCGCCGAAGTAGGATATATTGTTGCTAGCATAACCTCGTGTGAGGTAGTCTGGTTGCGAAAGCTCTTCAGTGAGCTGTTTGGATTTTCATTGGATACCACTGTCTCTATAACAACCAGAGGTGGGATTCGATTATTGAGGAATCCCGTATTCGTCGATTGCTCCAGCAAATAGACATCATCTTGGATATGGTAAGTTGATGAGCAAGGAGGCTCCATCGTATTAAGATGATGTACAGGTTGATACACCTTGTCAAAGCCCCGAGGAAAGATCTAATCTATGATTTTCCCAAACGACTTGGAGTCGGTAAGAAACCCTTGTACAAGGGTCCTGCATGTTGCACACATTGAGCTCTGGGAGCTCTGAGGGCTTGCGGTTATTACTGGAGCAACATACGACCACAGGGTGACTCACCCTCCCCTGGTGGTGCACTGGAACAAGATAATTTGCTCTCTTGTGGGACAAGATGATTCGCTCTCTTGTGGAATAGGATGATTCGCTCTCCTGTGTAGCAGGATGATTAGTTCTCCTGTGAGGCCTGGATTGATGTGTTCTCCATGGCGATTGTAGTAGGATTGATGTGTTCTCCTGTGAGGCCTGGATTGATGTGTTCTCCATGGCGATTGTAGCAGGATTGATGTGTTCTCCTGTGAGGCCTGGATTGATGTGTTCTCCATGGCGATTGTAGCAGGATTGATGTGTTATCCTGTGAAGCCTGGATTGATGTGTTCTCCATGGCGGCCTGGATTGATGTGTTCTCCATGGCAATTGTAGCAGGATTGATGTTTTCTCCTGTGAGGACAGGATTGATTAGTTCTCCTGTCGATGCATCCTACCCATGCAGTCTAGGACTCATGGGAAGTACCTCTCATCTGATCAATGAGCAGGGAAATGAAGTTAGGGACTATAGTAGTACCGATGGATGCATCGTTGTAACTACCGTACTCCCTACACTAGGATGACCTCCATTGATCTGGGATCAATGATATTGGTCTGGCACCAGTGGTAGGAGTTGTACCATACTATGACGCTGACTTCGGGTCGGTTGAGACTGGTCTGGGATCAATGGTGCATACTCCAAGACTGACTTTGAGTCAGTGGAGAATGATATTGGTCTGGGACCATTGGAGTTGTACTCACTATGACGCTGAATTTGGGTTGGTTGAGACTGGTCAGGCTGTACAAGGCAGTGAATTTGATGGATGAATAGTAACGACCGATAGACAGATTGCAGATGAAGTTCTCCATGGTTGAGAGGGAGTGTTAAAATTGGAAACCAGGGCAAAATTTCATGTGGGTCATCTTATTCATGGCTAATAATAATTTTATTAGATTCCTCTCATCGAGAGGTGTAGGATTGATATAAAGATCATCCAATTCTGATAAGTATTCATGGAGATATGAATTTATTTTGATTATGGAATTATTATCAAGCCGACCTACAACTCATGTAGGCTCAGAAGCCCAACAGTCGCATCTATTCACCCACCAACGTTATGTATAAATATAAGAGGAATTTTCCTCATTTAGACTCACTCATCTCATCACATCTCTCTCTCTCTACTGCGCAGATATGAGTCTCTTCTCTACTGCGCTGAAATGGGTCTCTCTCTCTCACACATGTGAAGTCGGAAACTGCCGAAACTGAAGCTGCAACTGCAGAAGTAAAGATTGACTTGCGTGGCCTAGAAGATCTCCTCTTTGGAACTGCACTGTAGGTTCATCTGAACCTCCTTTGAAAGCCGCAACTTTTGGTGGTGGAATGAAGTCAATCCGACGAACGGTTTGCAAGATATCGACTGCCCTAGTTTGAAGTCGGAAACTGCTGAAACTGAAGCTGCAACTGCAGAAGTAAAGACTGAATTGCATGGCCTAGATGATCTCCTCTTTGGAACTGCATTGTAGGTTCATCTGAACCTCCTTTGAAAGCCGCAACTTTTGGTGGTGGAATGAAGTCAATCCGACGAACGGTTTGCAAGATATCGACTGCCCTAGTTTGAAGCCGGAAACTATTGAAACTGAAGCTGCAACTGCAGAAGTAAAGATTGACTTGCGTGGCCTAGAATATCTCCTCATCTGAGCTATGCTGTAGGTTCATCTGAACCTCCTTTGAAAGCCAAAACTTTTGGTGGTGGAATGAAGTCAATCCGACTGTCGGTTTGTGAGATATGGTCTACCCTAGTTTGATAATGAAGCTACTAATGCTGATGCTATTGATCTAGGCTTTGATACTGCTGATATGAATCTGATTTATTGTACTATTTCTCTTTGCTGAATTATTGAAGATAAAATAAGATTTGATCAAAGGGTTTCCCCACACATTGTGGGGTTTGTCCCTGGCTAGCCGCCACATCTTCTGTCTCTTGTCTTGGCTTTTTTTTCTGTCGATCGTTTAATGTTCTATCTGCACTTTACTTTATGTACATGTAATTGCTAATCAGTGGAATATAATAAGAAAATGAAGTAAACTGTTATAGGCATAGAACATACCATAACTTAACAGAATAAAATTGTGGGTACTTCCTGAATCAATCAACACTATTACCTTTTTCTTCTTGATTTGTCCTTCTATCTTGATGGTTTAAGGAGTGGTAATTCCCGCCAATGCATTACAAGATATTGTTGGATTCATTTCTTCTTTATCTAGGCTTTGTTCCTGGAGTATATACTCTTCTTTTGACCTTTCTTGCTCCTTTTCTTCTTCCTCTTCACAATCTATGTAGAATAATTTCTTCTCAGCACACTTATGACCTTTAGTGTATTTGCTATCACAATAGTAACAAAGCCCTTTTTCTCTTTTTTCTTCCAATTGTTGTGGTGTCAACCTTATAGGTTGTGGAAGACTAGCAGCAACAACACTTCCGTCTTTATAGTTGTGAGTGGTATGCTTCCTGGTTGCCATAATTTTTCTTTTCATTTTTCTTGCTAACCTGAATGCCTTCTCTAATGAATCAGGTTCCCAAAGGTGAACATCATGTTGGATATTATCCTTTAAATACCCTATGAACACATCAATCCTATGCTCCTTTGGAATATCTTTTACCCTTATGTTCAATTTTTGGAACTCCTCAATGTGCTCTATTATTGAACCCTTTTGTTTGAGACTTATCAATTGGCTAAAAAAAGTGTTGCTTTTTGTATCCTCATAATGTGCTATCAATTCTTCCGTAAAAATTGCCCAAGTGATAAATTGTTTACGAGAGCAAAGCCATTGATACCATACAAACTGATTTGGTTCCAAATATAAAGTTGCAATACGTACCTTTTGTGTGTTTTGCACATTATTGAGATCGAAAAATTGCTCCATCTGTAATATCCATGTTGCGGGATCCTTGCCATCAAACTTCCTCATATCGATTTTTGGAATATGGTGGGTCTTTGATACAACATTAGAGTCTATGGAATCATGATTAACATTTCTTTTGTTCTCATCATGAGTTTACTTTACTACCCTTTCACCATTAGTGACCCTTTCTTGTAGCAACTTATTCATATTTATCTTCAATTCTTCCATGTCTATCTTCAAATCATCCATCTTAGCTTCCACGACATTCATCTTAGCTTCTACACCTTTCTTTAAACAATCCATCTTAGCTTCTACGCCTTTCTTTAAACCATCCATCGTAGATTCTGTTCCTTTTTGTGCAAGGGACAGTTGTTGTACTTGGTCTTGTAATTTTGATATATCATGTTGCATTTCTTCCTCTTCTTCATGAGTCATGCTAGAGCTTTCAGGTTCCTTACTAGGTGTTTGCATTTTCTTTCCTTGGGGCATCAGTTACTGATAATAATTCGCTACTATGCCCTTTGAATTCCTTCCAAATAAATTTTCAAACCAAGCTTAAGCAAAAATTTAAGAAAATCTACACACCTTTTTTCACTTTGTAGGAGCTCGATATTGCCTCGGATGTATCTTTGTACTTCTGAATCATCTAGATCTGAATTTGTGACCTTCAATAGCCCTCTTTGTCCTCTTTCCAATGCCACAAGATGACCCAAACTGGATTCTCCAAGGAAGAGTTATGCGAAATCTCCCATAGTGACTTGATTATAGACTAGTTAAGTAGAGCGAACTTGTACGACTTGCCACGAGTCACTGTTTTGACCTTTGGATTTGAAAAATTCATACAAGAAACTACAGTCCGTCCTCTTTCTGTACCTTCTTATGAAATTTCAATTTGATCCCCAGAGAGAAATTTATGATGCTTTCCCCAGGTCACCTGTTTGGAATGTAATTCAGGAGTCTACAAAAAGACGTACTTCCTCAAATCATATCTCCGCAAATATAACGCGAACAGCTCTGAAATTTGGACCCGAGGTTCAGCATAATTTCTTCTCAAATGGATGTTTTTTGTAGCTTCTGAAACATCGCAGAAAAAAAGTTATAGCGAAAATTCCATGATGACCTGTTTGGAGCAGCGAAACCCTAGAATCCAAAGCTCTGATACCAAATGTTATGAAACCAGCTCAAGAGAAAGATATAAAAGATAGATCAACACCTTAGAATTCAGCCTCTTCGAGGGGGCAACCTCCTTTACATTACATAAATGAACAATTCTTCGATGATTCAAATGACAAAACCTCCTTTCTATATATAGGAGTTTAAGGAGTCACAATATAACCCAGCCGAACTAACAATAATAATATAAAGCCACAAAAGTAACAATAGAGGGATTCTATGGGGCACAGTAATAACAATATGGGGATAATAGGGGCACAACAATATTAATAAGGGGTACAACTACAATAGTAATGGGGTAATCACTAGTATTATAGGGACCCAACAGTGGACATGGGCTGGCATATGTATCAGGCGTGTTTTGATTGGCCAAACCACAAGAAAACTGGACCAATCACCTTCCTTTGAAGTTTTAGTCATCCACTGCTAATTCTGATTATCTCACTTAAATAGCGGAATCGAATATTTACACAAAACATTAGTTTGCCAAAAAACTGAAAAGACTTAACATTTTGATTCATAACCCATCGGGTCCACCTTAGCTATGTGTGAGCCATCCGATCATTCATTCAATAAATGGTCTGATCCTTCGAAACTCACAAGATTTTAAACCCATTTGAAATAAATCTTATCCATCCTGCCTGTTCAATGCTTCATTGACTCTGATATGGATCCAATGAGAAATATATATCACCAGTTAATAATCTATCGGGTCTGACATTAGTGCTAAAACCAGACCATTTATTTGCTTAATATCTATTGGATACCATCTTTTTGGATGGGCCGCTGAGATTGGCTTGGACTTTAGGATGTTTGAACTATGTTTGATATATCGTCGCATCCGATAAGTTACCACCCGATTTCCATTGGATTGGTGGCCTGTTGATTGGACAACCCTGATCTTCTCATAGGTTTACATTCAAATCCATCTCGTCAATCAAAAAAAAATACTTCATTTCATTTAGAGATTGCGAGGGTAAAGAATATAAGGGAACTACATTGAGGTCAAACCTCTGCAATGATTCTAGGCCACAGGTTGTGGTCAACCATGCGCATGTCACAGTCAACTATGGGGGTTGAGCCTTAATTAACCTTCGTGCTTATTGTTTCCCCACATCACACCTCATCATTCTCATCAAGCTATCGCTTGATCATGCCTCTTAAACCTGCATGGAATTTAAACAATGCTTTTATTTTTTATTTCTTTTTATTTTTATTTCTGTTTGTGATAAAACTGAAAATAAGATGAAAATGACAACGGAAGCTACTTCAAAACTAGGAAAGGGTTGTATTAGTGATTAGTCATGTCATTTGAACTATGTGATGCACCAATTATGTTTATTAGGTTGATGAACGATATAATGTTCCATTTTATAGATTCATTTTCTATTGCCAATTTGGATGATATATTAGTATACAATGCTACATAGGAGGAGCACATCTCATATTTAACGTAGGTGCCAGAGACATTAAAGAAGCACTAGCTAATGGAAAATCTAAACATGTGTGATTTTGCAAAACAATATTTGTTATGCATAGGGTGTTAGGGTCCCACCCTAACCCCCTTATTTATGTAGTGGGATCGAGTCATAGTAAAGAGTCAATAAAGCCCATATTAGTAATTGTAAGTGGTTAACCCGCAATTAATGACAGGACCATAGTTAGTTGCAAATGGGCCATGGTATTAGATAGATGGTATTAATAACCCATGGTATTGATCCATGGTATTGCATGTATGAGTCATATATAAAGTATAGAGACTCCCTGCGAGGAGCATTGTGTCTTATTTTTGAATCGAGCTCTGCTCTATTAGAGGTTTCCCCCTCGAAGAGGCCACTGAACATTGCTTTCTGAATAATAAAATATTTGCTGTTGTCTCTCACTATTCTATGTTTTGGGTATCTTTCTTCGCATATTCTATATTTGGGTATCTTTTTCAGGTTATGAGTAGAAAAAGTGGTATCAGAGCACTTTCCAAGGCCGGTGGGATCTCCATTTCTTAGCAAATTTTTTTTTGGCTAGAGACGTGTTCCGGCGTCTTTAAACCACGGGATCTGTCATTGAGCGCATAAACCTGTGGATTTGGGGAGGCATGCACGTAGGAAATACAAGAGGTGGTCATGCTTGTTGGACTCCCTTGTAACCCCTGTGGGTACCCCTTTGAGTAGTAGCGCATTAGACAGAACTGCATACGGACTGTCTTCCAATTACCTTTTGGGCATATCAGAAGCCCCTTAGCTCCTCTGCAACCTAGCCATAGATAAACCATCGGCTGTCTTGCTGCTACAGTACATCGAGAACAGCACTCGGAAATATTACTCGCCCGTATGATAGGGTAGTCGGGTTGTACAGCTAAGGGTACGGTTGATCCTCCTTAGTTAGAGCCATTAAACATTGGGCCGAGTACTACTGTCAGACCCTTATGTATATTGCGATCTGTAGCACCTGACACTCCTCGAGACCATAGTTCCCTTTTCTATCTTGGGATCATGCATCATCTCTGCCAGATCCGCTCATGCAAAGGGGTGCAGCAGTAGCAGACATCAGTCCTGCAGTTCCGAGTTAGCAGACCAGCCATTCTGATCTATTAGATCCATTAGATTTGCAGCAGCAATCTGTTCCGCCATTCAGAGCTATCCAATCCGCCATTCAGATCTCTCAGAGCAACCTGATCTGAGTAGTTGTGTGGGGTTCCTATACCGGTGCATGATTTTCGCAAGACTTTTGGCAGCATTGACATTTTGAGGATTCGGCTCTTGCAGTATTCCTAAGGAAGGAGTAAAACTCCGTTAGGAGTTTTCAACAGAAAAAAAAAAGTCTGAGATCTCCCGGTGCGCTTATTGGTGATCTAGCCCATTAGAATCAGGACGACGAGCTGAGCACGGTGGTACCATTTAATTCTTAGTGAAAAAAAATTTTGGGCAGTCCCAAATTTCAAGAACATCAGGTCGGTGCATGGTAGAAACTAGAGCTCAAGCTATGGCCAATGAGAGGATGGACAAACTTGAGCAATCCTTGCAATCTCTCTAAATTCAACTTGACCGACTAACTAGAATAATCCCGAAGGGCCAGGAGGAAGCCCATGAGGAGGCGTATATTGGTAATGGACATAATGAGGGTGAGTCTAGCCACTCTCTTCACCTCTAGGGCCCCCACCAACAATCTCGTCCGCAACCTCCCAAGTTGGATATGCAAAAATTTGATGGTTCTCACCTGACAACATGGATAGCAAAAATGGAGTAGTATTTCAATCTGAATAACATCTTAGATAATGAGACTCAGCTTATGGAGGGGAGCATGTACTTGGACAATGAAAGGTGGCAATGGTGGGAATGGCATCAACGTTGCAATGGAACTTTTGTGACTTGGACCACCTTCAAAAAAGCTCTTACAGAACACTTTGACCAGGAATCTTCTTTTTTGGGTCGTCTTACTAAGCTCCGACAGACTGGCACAGTGGATGAATATATTACAGCCTTTGAAGCCTTAGCCTTCCGCACTAGGGGTCTCTCAGATGTGTTCTACACGAAATGTTTTATCAGTGGTCTTAAAGAAGCCATAAAAGCCCACATCTTACTGCACCACCCTCCCACATGGACGGAGGTTTGCAAGGTAGCTCGTAACGTGGAATGTGCGTTAGCAGCCCAGTACAGTCACCCAAATTTCACCGCTAAGGTTCACCCCGCATAGGATCACAGCACGACTCAAACACTTAAGGTTCAAAAGGTGTCACCTGCAGAAATGACCGAAAGAAGAAAGCAAGGATTATGTTACTACTGTGATGAAAAATACTCCCCAGGTCATAAATGCAAGGAGCCCAAATTTTTTCAAATTGATGCCACTGATTACAGTTCATCACAATGGATTTCCAGGAGTTATATATGAGTTTTAAGCAGAACAACTCCACACATACCCTCCATGGACTCCAGGTTGGAGCTCCCTCTATCATCAGCTCGCATAGGATGGAAAAATTACTAAAAAAGGGCCATCATGGAGTTATAGCTTAATTTAATGCCATCCAAGCAGTCGAAACCAAGTCTCTGCCGATTCATCCTGAGATGCAACGGATTTTAAATAACCATCGGCCGGTCTTTGACGAGCCTCATGAGCTTCCACCCTCGAGAGGGGAACATGATCATAGCATCACCTTGGTTCCAGGGGCCCAACCCCCAAATGTGCGACCATACAATTATCCGTTCACCCAAAAGAATGAAATAGAAAAAATAATCAAGGAACATTTGGAAGCAGGTGTCATTCGTCCCAGCATTAGTCCTTGTTCATCATCGATGGTCATGGTGCTCAAGAAAGATGAGGAGTGGCGGATGTGTCCAGACTTCAGGGCCCTCAATAAGTTGACAGTCAAAGATAAATTTCCCATCCCGGTGGTTGATGATTTTCTGGATGAACTCAATGGGGCTTAATTCTTCACTAAGCTGGATCTTTGTTCAGGCTACCACCAAATTTGAATGAAGGAAGTCGACATTCGAAAGACTGCTTTCCGAACTCATGAAGGCCATTATGAGTCCCTGGTCATGCCATTCGGTCTTTGTAATGCCCCATCTACTTTTCAGAGCCTTATGAACCACCTTATTAAACCATATCTCAGGAAATTTTTCCTTGTCTTCTTCGATGACATCCTCATCTATAGTTTCACTTGGGCCGCACATCTTCAGCATGTAGATCTACTCTTGCAACTGCTCCGTAAGCATAAATTATTTGTCAAGATGTCCAAGTGTTCGTTTGGCATGGAAGAAGTTAAGTATTTGGGCCACATTATGGGGTGTGAAGGTGTCAAGTTGGACCCCAAAAAGATCCAAGGAATGTAGGATTGGCCTCAACCTAAGACCTTGAAGAGCCTGAGAGGATTTTTGGGTATCACAGGCTATTATCCGAAATTTGTCCACAGTTATGGTCACATAGCGAAGCCCCTCACTCAACTCTTGAAGAAAAATTCATTCTTCTGGAATGAGGATGCACAACAGGCATTTACAGCTCTCAAAAATGCCATGTGTTCCACTCCAGTCTTAGCACTGCCTGACTTCACCAAATCTTTTGTCATTGAATGTGATGCTTCAGGTACAGGTATTGGGGCGGTCTTAATGCAGGAAGGGCGACCTTTGGCCTTCATAAGCCAACAACTAAGTGGGAAGAATCTGGGCCAATCTACCTATGAGAAGGAAATGGTGGCCATTTTACATGCAGTAGAGACCTGGCGACCTTACTTATTAGGGCGATGTTTCCAAATCCGCACAGACCATCACAGTCTTAAATATTTTTTGGAGCAACGCTTATCCTCCCCAAAACAAAATAAATGGCTTGCCAAAATGCTGGGATATGACTATGAGATCATTTACAAGAAAGGGCAAGAAAATAGTCTAGCAAATGCATTATCTCACTAATTTGAGGAGGGAAGTACCCTGCTAGCAATTTCCATTCCCATTCCAGAATGGATTGAAGAGGCTCGCAGGGAATGGTTTTCACATTCCAGGCTCTCCCAAATCATTTCTCAATTGCAGGCGGATCCAAATTCCACCAAGGGATACTCATGGCAGGATGAGATTCTTTGCTACAGGGACAGAGTCGTAATATCACCAACATCCACCCTCAAAAGTCGCATTTTGGCAGAAT
The DNA here is from genome assembly GCA_031772625.1 of Pinus tabuliformis. NCBI lineage: Eukaryota > Viridiplantae > Streptophyta > Pinopsida > Pinales > Pinaceae > Pinus > Pinus tabuliformis. The sequence continues at coordinate 1,523,134,053 of CM062817.1, forward strand.
TGCACTCATCCCCCATTGCAGGTCAGTCATGCTCTCAGAAGACATATGCTCACACCAGAAGATCATTTTTTTGGACAGGCATGAAAAAGGACATCCTCACTTTTGTAGCAGAATGCGATGATTGTGAACACCACAAAGGGGAGACCGTCAAAGCACCAGTCAAATTACAACCGTTGCCCATCCCAGCAGCAATATGGACGAAGGTTTCTATGGATTTCATTACAGGTCTTCCAAAGTCAGGAAACAAGTTAGTCATCATGGTGGTTGTGGACAGACTTTCAAAGGATGCTCATTTCTACACCCTACCCCACCTGTTTACACCGACTTTGGTCGCTCAATCCTTCATGGATTAGATCTTCAAATTGCATGGCATGCCCACTTCTATTGTGTCCGATCGCGACCCGATCTTCACCAGTAATTTTTGGTAGGAACTATTCAGGCTACAAGGCACCCAACTAAAAATTAGTACTTCTTATCATCCACAGATGGATGGTCAAACAGAAGCCGTCAACAAATGTCTGGAAACCTACCTTAGGTGTTTCACTTCAGAAAAGCAACATCTTTTGGTACAGTGGTTACCTCTAGCCGAATGGTGGTATAACACCAACTATCATGCCACCACCAAAATGACTCCCTATCAAGCAGTATATGGTCAACTCCCTCCTTCCCCTACTTCTTATATTAAGGGGGGCTCAAAGGTACAAGCAGTGGATCAACTCCTACAAAACTATGCAACCATGCTCGCCCGTCTTAGAGAGAATCTTCCTCAAGCTCAAAACCGCATGAAGCAACAGGTAGACCAGCATCGCTCAGAGTGCCAATTTCAAGAAGGGGATTAGGTCTTTTTGAGGCTGCAACCATATAAGCAAACATCACTCAAAGACAAGGGTTGTCAGAAACTATCTCCAAAATTCTACGGACAATATCAAGTACTTCAGCGCATTGGAGAAGTAGCCTACAAGTTGGCTTTGCCGCCTACTGCAAAAATCCATCCAGTTTTCCATATCTCATGCCTCAAGAAAGTGATTGGGAACAATTGCAGAATTCAAACCAGTCTACGTGAATTGGACGAGGAAGGGTCAATCTGGCTCCAACCTGAACAGGTCCTAGACACACAAGAAAGGCATCTGCATGGCTGCATGATTAGGGAAGTTCTCGTCAAGTGGAAAAACACCTCTCCGGAAGATGCAAATTGGGAACCACCCACTATTCTTCAGCAGTTTCCGCAGCTTCAGCCTTGAGGACAAGGCTATTCTTAAGGGGGAGGGCATGTTAGCGTCCCACCCTAACCCCCTTATTTATGTAGTGGGATCAAGTCATAGTAAACAGTTAATAAAGCCCATATTAATAATTGTAAGTGGTTAACCCGCAATTAATGACGGGACCATAGTTAGTTGCAAATGGGCCATGGTATTAGATAGATGGTATTAATAACCCATGGTATTGATCCATGGTATTGCATGTACGAGTCATATATAAAGGATAGAGACTCCCTGCGAGGAGCATCATGTTTTTTTTTTGAATCGAGCTCTGCTCTATTGGAGGTTTCCCCCTCGAAGAGGCCAGTGAACATTCCTTTCTGAATAATAAAATATTTTCTGTTGTCTCTCACTATTCTATGTTCTGGGTATCTTTCTTCACATATTCTGTATTTGGGTATCTTTTGCAGGTTATGAGCATAACATAGGGTATGTGATAGGTGGAGGAGAGTTAAATATAGATTTTACCAAGATGGAGGCCGTTATAAAGTGTTTGATGCCTACTAATGTTTTTGAGGTCAGTTGTTTCATTAGGGAAACATAATACTTGAGGAAATTCATAGCCTAACTTTTAGAATAAACAACACCACCCCATGCCATAACAATGAGTAATAAGAGTTCCTATTGGGGAAAGAGTTAGAGGAGGGCCTTTGAGGCGTTAAATATGAATATTACCCAATCACCAATTCTATAATTACGAAAATTTAAACAACGCTTCAAATTGGAGATAGATGTGAGTGGGTATGCTATGGGATCAATATTTATGAAGGACTGAAAGCCTATATGCTACCATTATGAAGTACTTCATTGGGTTGTTTTTAACTACCTTACCTACAACAAGGATTTCTAGTCCCTCATGCAATCTATGAAGAAGTGAGAAAATTATCTGGTGGGAAAGGAGATAGTAATGGAAATAGATCACCAAAAACTACAATATCTATAGACCCATAATAAGCTACAACAAACTAATCATTATAGGTGAATGAGGTTTTATAGAAGTTTCACTTAGAGATCAAGTACAATAAGGAATTGAAAACAAGTTAGATGACATGTTTTGAGGGCCACCCACATCAAATATCATTGACTTGGGAAATTTGATGCACATGGAGCCATTCACCCATGATCCATACAAAGATTCATAATTGGAGGATGAAAACTAAAAGGAGTTGTTTTAATAGTTGTAGAGCAAGAGTCATGTTTATGATAGTGATAGCATAGTTCAATACCATCTCCAATATGGTTTACTTTGTAGGTTGGATAATTTATGTGTTCCTAAATGTCACTAATTGAAAAATACTATAGAGACTCACACCTTCAAGGTTCTATGTAACTTTGGTGTAGGGAAGAAAATGACCAACTTGCAGAGGTATGTGTATTTTCCTAAGATGAAAAAACAAGTAGCTAGGTTCATAAGAGGATAAATCCTTTTTTGTACCAACAATCCTAATAAAAGGAAACATGGTATACATTTTCCCTTATCTATACCCACTCATCCTTGGGAAATCATTACCATGGACATTTTAGGAGGTTTACGAACATCTAGGAAGGGGCATGACTACAATGAACTTGTTTCTTGGATAGGTTTTGGTACACTTTAGGATACCACGTAGAATCATTTTAGACAGGGACATGAGATTTGTTAGTGCATTTTGCACAACATTGTGGAAAAATATGGACACAAAGTCAAATAGGTCTACAAAATTCCATCTAAAAACATATGGAAGATAGAAGTAGTCAATAGGACTTTGGTGCAACTTTTGAGGGGTTATAATTAGAAGCATCAAATTAATTCTGCTAAAAAAATATGGTATATATACAACACTCTTATAGAAGAGTAGTCCATACTTTTATTGGTAAGTCCCCATTTGCAACTTGTTATGGATATTTTCCATCTTCACTTTTTGATATTACATATAAGAAACAAGCAGGAGAGAGGGATGATCTTATAGGGGATTCCTTAACAATAGAAAAACTTGTTGAGAATATGAGGTAGATCTACATATACGTATAGGAGACATTACATAAGTCATAGGAAAATACAAGGTCGGGAATGATTGGCATATAACATAGAGGTTTTTCAAGGTGGGAGACAAAGTATGGTTATTGTTCAACATTGAGATACTACAAGGTCGTAGTAAGAAAATCAAGACTTTGTGATATGGTCCCTTTGAGATACTAGAAATGGTGGGAGATAACACCTATAGAATAAATATACCCCCATACATAGTGATACCTTCCATAGAGGATTTGGAATCAAATTCTTAGGAATAATTGATATATGATATAGTTTTGTAAAATCAGTCCAAAACTACAAAACAAGGACATCATGACCTTTTAGCAGATTAGCATGAAAGGACAATTTCCTGGAAAAATTATCTAGATTTATGAAGGAAAAAAAATTAATTACATATTGAAACCAAAACATAGAGATACAATGAAATATAACTTCAATTAATAAATACCAACTATTAAAAACTGCTTACATATATAAGAGAAACAAACTAGCTCAGGTAATGCTAGCTTATCTATGAGAAGAGATGTGATCGCTACATTCCTTCTCAACTATGTTTCAATGAGGCTTGAAGACCATTTATTATTGAGAAATAATGGAAAACCATAAACATAATAACTAACCCTAGAAGTTGAAGCAGAAAAAACTTTGTTGGCCCCGTTGGGATTAGTTAGAACGTCAACATCTTAGGGTCGTAATTTGGGCATATGATATTCATTTAGCATGCATGATACCTCATTAGAAAGATCTATCCAAGGAAAATAAAATTTCCCAGCAAACCATTGCAATACAAGATTTAGGATTGGCACATTTTCTATAAAAATGTTGTTTAAGGCCCCAAAATGACTCTGAAAGTTCAAGACTTGAAAAATTGCAAAAAATGGAAAGGTGTGCTAGAATTAAATAAACTAAGAGGAAACAATGTTAGGGGTCCAAGTGGAATAGGAAGGTGGCCACCAATATCCACCTAGATCAGTCTTCCCCCCTTAGGAAGTAATGGTCCCCATTGTGTTAAGTGCCTCCATGAGATGGGGAAACTTTTGCGGAATTTGGTCCTTGGTGAGCCACTTCCCTTGGTGTAGGAGCTGGACAGCTTTGACAACCCGATATAGTTGGATATTTTGTTCGTGAGTGTTCTTGATATGTGTGCCGATGATCTAACTGGTCATGGTTTTTTCAATGCAATATGGGTTGAGCTTTCTTGGTGTCAACTGCTCAATAATGTCTGATGTGTCCAACAATGGTGGAAAGTATGGACGAAGATGGTCCACATTAAACACTAGGTGAAGGCCAAGGAATCGGGGAATGATGAGCTCAAAATAATTGTCACCCAAAACCTTGGTGATGGTGTAAGGTCCATTTCGAAGTGGTCAAAGCTTTTGATGGGCTCCAGTCAAGAGTTCCTTCTACAAATTCAACGAAATTTTGTCACCAGCTTGAAACTAATGTGGAATCCAAAATTGATCATGAATTTGTTTATACTTAGCATTAGCTTTTTCTAAGATACCATGAATCTAATGGTGGATGTGTTAGATTCAACATGTGCAAATTAGATTTAACATGTGCAAATTATTCATGTGTAGTTGCAAGAGGCATTGCAACATCAATGAGACACAATGGTTGAAATCCCATGCCCACTTGAAAGTAGCTATGGAGAGCTTTTTTGTAGTATTTTTGCACATATGGAATACTCTCACCCCATGTTTTTGAATGCTTGGAGTTGTACATGTGTTGTATTTTCACTATCATCCTATTAACAACCTCTTTGTAGCCATTAGTTTGAGGATGGAAGGTAGTCAACTTAGTGAGCTTATTTTCCAAAAATGAACAAAGTCTCAACCATAATGCACTTAGGAACATGTTATCTTGATCTAATATAATGGTCTATGGAATCCAAAAATGTACCCACACTCACTCGAAGAAGATTTTGGTAGTGTCTTCTACTGTGATGTTTTTTTGCAAGCCATCAATATAGCCATCATAGAAAATATATAATGGACAAAAAATACATAGTCATTACCATGCTTTGTAGAAGGAAGGCCAAACATATAGTTCATGGAGGTGGATTCCCAGGGCCTACTAGCAGGAAGTAGAGGAGTATATAGGCCTTTCTTCTTAATGGTTGGCTTTGTGATTGCATAGGTAGTGCACGATCTAATATATTTTCCAATATCTTGTCAGAGATCTTGCTAGTGAAAATACTTGTGTAGAATTGCCACTGTGTTTTCGACACCAAAGTTTTATGCAACCCAACTGTACTGCACCTCCCAAACAATCTTGTCACTCTCACTTGAAGGAACATGGAGGTACCCTAGGTGGCATAATTGTGTGTCCTAGAGGTAGAAGTCTGGGACTTGCTTGTCATCCATCAACATCTGGTATGTGGTGGTGAATTTTCGATCATTTATTTAGAGTTACAACCATCCAAAAGTCTCGTGCCCACAAGAGTTGAGAACAATGATCAACCCCAAAACTGATAGGTGACTGAGGAAATCTGCAACATTATTGGTGCTACCCTTCTTATACAAAATTTTCATATGAAATTGTTGTAGACATGTCGGCCATTTATGATGGTGATCATTCTACAACTTCCCTTGTGTCTGTATAAATTGAAGAGGTTGGTGATCTATTTGGATGATCGTCTCCTTCTCCAGAATGTAATGTTTCCAGTACAAGCAAGACTGCATGATGGAATACGTCTCTTTATTATAGCTAGGATACTTCCAAATTGTATCATAGAGTGTCTCACTATGATGGGACACCAGATTCCCTTGCTGGATGAGGACTGCACCAATAGGATAGTCACATGTATATGTCCCAATTTTAGATGGTTGCCAAGGAGAGGAAACAAATGTATCAAACACTTGTAGGAAAGGATCATCTTCTTCTTGTTCTCTAGAAAGTGCAACAATCAAGTTTATGTCTAGTGCAAGTAGATTTGATTCAGCCATGAGTTTAGCTAAACCTTGTCCCTTGATGAGCTTTGTAAGATTTATATCCAAGTCATACTCTAGCATATTTGTAATCCACTTTCCTCTTCTACCTTTAGGATCTGTCTACACAAGAATTTATTTCACTGTTCCAGTAGGAACATAAGCATGTTGGAAATAATACTGAGAGGGGGGGTGAATCAGTATTATCAGATTAATAAAACCTTTTCAATTTCCTACTCAGAAACATATACGCGACTTCTGTTAAGTGAACCAGCGTGTACACGCGACTGTGTCTAAAGCAACTAGCGTATATGCAGATATCTTATGATTCAGTTAATCTTATCTTCAGTAAATGCATCAGAACATTATTAAGCAATTTAGGAGTAAACAGGTGCAGTATAACAGAACAGAATCATCACACAAGAGCCACACACATGAACACCATGATATAAGGTGAAAACCACCTGCTGCAATTCGTCTCTTTCTTTCTTTAATGAGAAACTTCTTTTACAATATACTGGTGCAGTCCTTTACCAGTATGCAGGCTACAACCTGCAGAGGGCTACAACCCTCTCTTTCGTTTTCCAACTACCTTTGGAAGGGAGCTACAACCCCCTCAGCTCTTGTACTAGCTGATCCATTTACTAGTACGTAGGTGCTGACCCTACAACCTTCAGGGACCACGTTTCATCAATTTTCAGACTGGATCCAAGAGTACAAAGCAAACATTACCGCAATACAATCATCAACTTATACTTGCATCATAATTCATTAAACAACCCAATACCGAATCACTGAAACCCTGTCATCAAGAACACAGAACCCAAACCAGAATCTAGAACTCTGCAACAACCACCAGAATCAGCAACAACCTGAAATATCAACCCTTATCATGCATACGCTACTTCACTGTACCAAAACCACGTGTATACGCGCTTTCTCCAAAGGCAACCCGCGTGCAGATCTAGAAATGATTACTTCTGCCTTTGCTGTCAGATCCGACCCTTACCAAGCATCCCGAACAGATAACCAACAATACCAGATCCTCTCACTGTGTCATCCACACACAATCCATGCCCCTTTGCCTAGTGATCTTCTCCTTATATAGCTTTAGGCCTTGTTCAATACCAAGAGCCAAAACCATAGAAATACCATCAACTTCAATACTAGGGATCGACACGCCCGTCGAGACACAATGGTCTGAAACCATAGGCACAACTTCCAAGGACTAACCGCCATGGACCAAAGGTACGTTTCCACATACACGCGCTTTTGCTGAAGCCAACCTGCGTGTACACGCTGATTCTCCTTGCTGAACCTGCGTATATCTCTTTCTTGTCCTGCTGTACTGAGATCTGTCTTCTAGTTAAGTTGTCATCACCTGTACCAGTCTCTGAGCACCTGTACCAACCTTCTGAGTGAGTTGCCATCAAGGACAACACTTGAATCATAATGCCAACAATCTCCCCCTTTGGACTTGATGGCAACCACCACACCAAGTCACTCTCCCCCTTTGACATCAAGGGCAAAGGGTGGACCAAGATATTCTCTTCCTTGGTATACCTTCTGCTGACCATACTGCTGTCCATACTCCCCCTGAGTATATGCTGAAATCTCCAAATGTGCTCCCCCTTTGTGTATGCCAAAGTGTACCAATCTATCCATCCTGCTCTTGCTGAATTGTGCTATTCATGCTCCCCTTGACTGTAGGCAAGATCTGTAAAAGATGTTCTACAAGAAGAACAAAGACTTATACATCATAGAAGACCTTCCTATCATCAAAAGACTCAACATACATTCATCACCCAACCTAGTGGGGATATCCCAATATTGACTCATTCACCTAACCATGTGAAGATACATGATAATACATGAACATTTCATCATTCATCCCAGGCATAGTGGGGAAACCAACATAGGCCGTTACATGACCTTGACATCATAAAAGAGATACATGACATAGTGATGAAATATCTAGACCAAGACTTATGAAAGCCACCAACAGCATCATGATCTGTACCATCAGCCTGCAATACCATTCCTAAACAGTAAGATGTATCATTTAGCTTCATAGACTTTATCAACACCTTCTAACCATAATGCCAACAATGCATTATTCGAAGAATATTCTCCCCCTGAGTGTAAGCCAACCATGTCTGAACCATTTCCTGAGTCTGTTCTGCTCCCCCTGAGCCTGAGCCAACCATGACTGAACCTGGGTCTGTTCTGCTGCCCTTTCTTCATATACGCGACTTTGCAGCCTGTAACTCGCGTATATACGCGACTTGTCTTCAGTCTATCAGCGTATGCAGGATGGAATACTGAATTTCATCACTTTCAGATTCCCCTGTGTCTGTTATGTCAGCTGTCTGAGTTATCCCACACCTTTCTGTCTCTGTCTTCTTCAATTCCTGCAACTGTGATGATGTATGGTCCCCTTGTCTTGAATTTTGAAATCTGCTTCTGCATTCCCTTGCTTTATGCCCATAGTTGTTGCATGTATAGCACCTTATATTTTTCATGTTCCTTCTATCACACTCAAATGCTTTGTGTCCATATGCATTACAGGCAAAGCAATACCCTCTGAAATACCTGGGATGAGATGATCTTTCTTGAACCATTCTACTTCTGCATCTGGCTGCAACATGTCCAAGATTATGACATACATAACATTCAACTTTATTCAGCGGAGGAAATAATCGTCTATCACGTTCATAGTTAGGAGTAAAGGATCTTCCTTGAGGAATTTCTTTTCTTGGTTGTTCCTTGAGCATTTCAGATTTCTCATTAGAGTTTCTTGTCTCACCTTGTGAACTAGATTCACCTTCAACATATTCATGAAAACCAAGACCAGTCTTGATAGCAGGAGATCTTTGACTATTAAGAATATCATCCAAGACTTTAGAACTATCTTGAAATCGTAAAAGCTTATCCTTTTCTTCTAGTTTACCTTTCAAGATATTTACCTCAACTTGATGTTGTTCTTCCTTTTTCAGATACTGCTTCCTTAGGTCTTCTTCAACTTTTCTCCCTTCTTCTACTTGTCGCTTTAGTTTGATCACTTCATGTTCTTGATCTTCAAGATCTTCTTTTAGAGAGAGGATCTTTGATTCAAGTCTCTGAATAGTTGTGCTCTGATCTTTTGCTATATCCTGCAATTTCTCCCTTACCCTGGTTTCCGTTTCCAATAGTTCTTTTAATTTGGCAGCTTCTTCAGTTTCTGCATTCTTCTCTTCATGTGCCATGAGACTTTTAATATCCTCGCTATCATTGGATGAAGCATTCTTCTTCTTGTGCGCCATGAGACTTCTAATATCTTCACTATCTTTAAATGAACTTTTAATATGGGAATAATAGCTTCTACCATCTTCTTCATATATCCTTTCTTTGTTATGAGGACATCTAGCAGCATAGCGACCAACTCTACCACATAGAAAACATTTGAAAGGCAGCTTATCTTTGAACCGTCCAGTTCCACGTTCAAGATTCTTGACAAAATTTACCTCATCTTCTTCCTCTGACACTTCGAATGCGGCCTCTGGTGGTACCTCTAGTCGCATTTCAAAAGCAGTTAGGATCCCGTGAAGCTGTGACATGGTAAGTTTTCGCACATTCTCCTTTTCTTCTACGGCAGATACTTTAGAATCAAATTTAGTAGACAGAGATCTCAAAACCTTTTGAACTAAGACAACTTCCTCAAATTCTTCACCCAGATCCCTCATACAATTCACAATCTCATCCATACGCAGGAAATAATTAGCTACGCTTTCATTACTTCGCATCTTAAGAGTTTCATACCGGATTCTGAGAGTTTGAAGCTTCGCTATTTTTACCAGATCATCTCCTTCGTAGCTTGTAACGATTTTGTCCCATATTTCCTTAGCTGATTTGAGATGCATGATCTTCATAAATTCTGATTGAGTCAAAGTACCCAATAGGACATTAACTACTTTGACATTGAGCTCATATTGCTTTTTCTCTGCTGGATCTGTAGGAGTTGCTGATGGGAATTTGTATCCTCCTTCTATGAGTCCCCAAACTTCTGCTCCAAGAGACTGTAAATATGCAGTGGTTCTTATCTTCCAGTGAGTAAAATTGTTCCCGTCAAAGACTGGTGGCCTGATGTGTGCCTCTCTTTCTGGATTAGCCATTTTGATGGATCTTTTCCTTCAAGCGATCAAGCTTCCTCTGAAGGACCTGCTCCGATACCAATTGTTGGAAATAATACTGAGAGGGGGGGTGAATCAGTATTATCAGATTAATAAAACCTTTTCAATTTCCTACTCAGAAACATATACGCGACTTCTGTTAAGTGAACCAGCGTGTACACGCGACTGTGTCTAAAGCAACTAGCGTATATGCAGATATCTTATGATTCAGTTAATCTTATCTTCAGTAAATGCATCAGAACATTATTAAGCAATTTAGGAGTAAACAGGTGCAGTATAACAGAACAGAATCATCACACAAGAGCCACACACATGAACACCATGATATAAGGTGAAAACCACCTGCTGCAATTCGTCTCTTTCTTTCTTTAATGAGAAACTTCTTTTACAATATACTGGTGCAGTCCTTTACCAGTATGCAGGCTACAACCTGCAGAGGGCTACAACCCTCTCTTTCGTTTTCCAACTACCTTTGGAAGGGAGCTACAACCCCCTCAGCTCTTGTACTAGCTGATCCATTTACTAGTACGTAGGTGCTGACCCTACAACCTTCAGGGACCACGTTTCATCAATTTTCAGACTGGATCCAAGAGTACAAAGCAAACATTACCGCAATACAATCATCAACTTATACTTGCATCATAATTCATTAAACAACCCAATACCGAATCACTGAAACCCTGTCATCAAGAACACAGAACCCAAACCAGAATCTAGAACTCTGCAACAACCACCAGAATCAGCAACAACCTGAAATATCAACCCTTATCATGCATACGCTACTTCACTGTACCAAAACCGCGTGTATACGCACTTTCTCCAAAGGCAACCCGCGTGCAGATCTAGAAATGATTACTTCTGCCTTTGCTGTCAGATCCGACCCTTACCAAGCGTCCCGAACAGATAACCAACAATACCAGATCCTCTCACTGTGTCAGCCACACACAATCCATGCCCCTTTGCCTAGTGATCTTCTCCTTATATAGCTTTAGGCCTTGTTCAATACCAAGAGCCAAAACCATAGAAATACCATCAACTTCAATACTAGGGATCGACACGCCCGTCGAGACACAATGGTCCGAAACCATAGGCACAACTTCCAAGGACTAACCGCCATGGACCAAAGGTACGTTTCCACATACACGCGCTTTTGCTGAAGCCAACCTGCGTGTACACGCTGATTCTCCTTGCTGAACCTGCGTATATCTCTTTCTTGTCCTGCTGTACTGAGATCTGTCTTCTAGTTAAGTTGTCATCACCTGTACCAGTCTCTGAGCACCTGTACCAACCTTCTGAGTGAGTTGCCATCAAGGACAACACTTGAATCATAATGCCAACAAAGCAATGGTGTGAGAATGTAGAATATAAACTTGAAAATCATTGAGAGTTTTCACCAAAGCCAAGGCCTGTTTATTAATGATATTGTATCTTAGTGTTGCATCTCTTATAGTGCAATTGAAAAATGCTATGGGCTTCTCATTTTTCTGATCTTTCTTTTGCATTAGGACCGCTGCTAATGTATTCTTAGAAGCAAAAGAAAAGATGATGAAACCCAAAGTGTAATCTGGGCCAATCAAAATAGGAGGAGTAGATAATGAAAACTTTACTGCATGAAATGATTTCTTGGCCTCTAAATACCAGTTTACCTCATTGTCCTTCTTCAGCATGTCTATCCTTTCCTTCTAATGCTCACCTATATTAGGAATGAGTCTTCTTAGAAAAATGCTTTTCCCATTGAAAGACTGAATCTCTTTCTTGTTCCTTGGGAAATATAATTGTTGAATGGCTTGCACTCTTGCAGGATCAATGTGAATGCCATCCTTAGAGATGATATGTCCCAATATCTTACCTTCTCCCATGGTGAATAAGCTATTCTTTGGGTTGAGTGAGATGCCAAATTTTCTACGTTTCTAAAAAATAATTCTTAAAAGATGTAAATAATCTTCATCAGATTTCGAAAACACTATAGGATCATCTAAATAAATAACCATAAATACATCTTTTTCATTGTCAAAAGCTATGTCCATAGCCTGGTGAAAATTACCTCCTACATTCTTCAATCCAAAAGGCATCTTAGTGTACATGAATGTAACCCATGGCATTATAAAGGCTGTCTTGAGCTAATCATCCTTATGTACCAGAATTTGATTGTACCCAGAATATCCATCTAGAAATGACATTCTAGACGACCTAACTACCTTCTGAAGTATATGATCCATCTTTGGAAAGGGATAATTGTCTTTCATGGATACCTTGTTCAAATTTATGAAATCAATACATAGACGAATCTCCCCGGACTAATTTCTTAGAGGCACTAGATTTGACATCCATTCAAAAAATCAAATAGGGACAATGATACCAAACTTATAAAGCCTATTTACCTCTTTTTCAATCAATGGCAATAGCCTGGGATTAATCCTCCTTAGTTTATGGTGAAATGGATTTTTATCAAGCTTGAGAGGAATGGTATGTTGAATGATACTCTTGTCATAAATCTCCAGATCTAAATAGTCCCAAACAAATACATCAGCAAATTCTTTCATTAAGGATATGTACTTACTTTTTGTTTCCTCAGATAAGGACTTTGATAGATCAACCATCTTAGGATTATCAGTTACGCCTTTTACATATTCAACTCCTTTTTCTATAGGAACGAAGGTGGGCTTCTTGGCAACATCATCACAATCAAACAACTCTTCCAAAGGCACCAAGCCTCTTGGAATGTTGTTGTCCTTGAGCTGTAATATTTCAATCTCAGCTGAGTGGATATCTTGATCATTCATATTGGATGCATCATCAATGTGAGAATTCTGAAATTCTCCTTCCAATTGTAAAAAATTGTCTATATGTTTATCATCCCAAAACACTTGCTAAAATCTCATATTATCTGGGATAGTTGGGTGATATTTTACATGGATGGAGTAGTTCTGGTTAGGATGAATAGGAATCTTCACTATACTTGCTGCAGTGGCGAGTGAGTCTGCTATGACATTTTGAGTTCAAGGAATAAGAAACAAAGTATATTGTAAAATGGTCTTAACGATGTCAAGTACAACATTGCGATAAGCTCTCATTCTTCGATGCTTGGCCTGGTATTCCCATTTAACATGTTTGATTACTAATTCAGAGTTGCCATAAACAAAAATATTCTTTGCTCCCAACTTCTTCGAAATATTGAGGCCAGCAATCAATGCTTCATGTTTCGCCTCATTGTTTGAACACTCAAAAGCCAACTTGTAAGAACTCATTCTCACATTTCAGGGAATTTTATTTGACTGATGTGATGGACCATGTATCCAGACACCAATCCCAGCTGCTTATTTTCCCAATACACCATCAAACTCCATGGTCCAAAGACCATTCTCTTCATCTGGAAAAAGGATCTCTGAAGGCTGAACTGTTTTCTCTTCAGGAAGATGATCAGTTGTCTTAAAACTCTCTATTTTCTACAATATCCTTTCTATGTCTTCATTAGTATTCGCTAACTGCAAACACTCTTCATTCACCTATTTCCCTTTAGCTATAATGGCTTTATGCATGCTGCTCATCACCTTAGGAACTTCTAAAATTTCTATTAGCTGACTTTCATCATCAATAGAATTCATATCACTATATAAAATCAAAGAATTAAGAACAATATGGACAACATGTATAAGATGATTGACTGGATTTTCCTTACCATTTATCATGAATTTCATTGTCTTTTACCTATAAAGTTTTTGGAGCTTACCAAAAATAGGGATAGTGTCATATGAAAAGTCAAGTTGTAGAGTTCCCTTTAGTTTTTCTCCCCAAGACCTTGAAAGTAACATGGCAAACCTAGGAGGAATATCAGCAACTACTACATCCATAAGCACATTCTTGGTCAGGATTTGGTTCAAGGATACTACGAAGTCTTTAATTAGGCCAAGGCATTTGACTCTCCCAGAATCAAAGGAATAAAGATCATGGTAGGGTCGGGTGATGCTCAATCCTAGTCAGTCCATGATGACTTTAGGCATAAGATTATGTGAGGCACCAAAATCTAGCATGGTGTTATGGAGGATAAAATCATGAAGTTTAAGACTCAAATAAAAAGGATTGATTTCACTATCTTCATGAGTTCCTTCTAAGGCTGGACCAAAAAGGATTGTTGGTTCAACATTAGCCACATTAAATGTATCTGGCAGCTGGTCAACCTTAAGAATTTTTGCAATTTGAAATTTATATTTGTCAGTTTTTACTAATTCAATGAGGGGAATAGAAACCTTCAGTTTAGAAATTTCATTTTCCAAACTAAAAAGATTAGATTGCTTTTCTACCTCCTTTACAGTGATTTCCTTCTTTTATGTTTGTCCTTTAGCTTGATATTATTTCTTGTGACTTTTAGTTTGAAACTTTTTTTCCTTCGTTACATTGCTGGTAGAGGCTTCATTTGTTTTGTCCTGGTTTAGTACGACAATTTCCTTTTCTTTATTTTGACCTGTAGGATCTAGTTCCTTGCTTGGTGTGTCCTTTTGTACATTTTGTATTTTCTAAGTGAAAGTAACAAGTACATTTATATTCCTCAAGTTGTACTACTTTTGGAGATGACTAAGGGCATTCTGATATCCTCTTTGGTACTCTTCAGTTTGAACAACCCATAGATCGTCACTTGCAAGAACAAGTTGTTGATCACTCTGTATGAAAGAATGCTCGAAAAACTAATCTTCTTTTGTTAGCAAAGTACGCAGCTCATCTTCTTCAAAGAAGTGATTATCTTCTACAATCTCTTCTTCATCTTCATCATGGCCTTCAGTATAATTTTACTAAAATGGAGCTCTTACTTGGCCTTGAGGATCTTGGTTTCGCTGCTCTTTCTGTTGATTTTTGAATTGTTGTTGTTGCTATCTGCGAAAGTTAAGATTCTTCACTGAAGGTTCTGCTTGTCGATGAGTTATGGACATTCTATCCATCATTCTCTCCATGGTTTTGATCAGACTATCAAGATTTACATTAGAAGATGATGCAGGTTCTTCTTTAAAGACAACTTTCTTCTCAACCCTCTCAGGCTTTGACTTAGACTTCTTGATAAGCAAATTGTCTTTGACCCTGACTGAATTTCACTGCATTTCTTCAAGAGTAACATGGTATCTCTCTTTGAGTTGGCATGCCATGTATGGGTCAAATATATCAGGATAATGGAGAAGCGCTAGACCAGGGGGAAGCTTCATATCATCAAGAATAGAATTGCATACCAAATTAAATCTTGTTGTAAATTCTTGAACTGTATCACTAGCATTTATTTTCATTGAATTATACTTAGCTAATATTTGTAATGGATTCTTCCTCCCTTTCCAACGAGATAAGAATAATTCAATCGACCTTTAAGAGATTTTGACAGAATTAGCAGCCATACCTTGAAACCATTTTTTAACATCTCCTGAAAAACTCTGAGCTATAATCCTCATCTTGGCATGATCTTTGTTAATTTCTTCTAAATTAATGAAATCCACTAATTTATTAACATGCTGCTGAGCTATAATTTTTTCACTTCCATCAAACAATGGGGCTCTTTGACCATAATTTTGAGGCAAAGCAGCAATTTGAGCAGGCAGTAAAAGAGGTGAAAATCACGCCCTAACTACTGGTGATGGTGGAGGTACTCTAATTGGTTGTGCAGGCAAAGAAAAAACAAATGGAGGTCGCATGAAAGATGATAAAACTCAAGTATTGGGAGATGTAACAGATGTTCATGGAGGTGAAATAGAAGAGGAATCAATGGCTAGGTACTTGAGTTGATACTGGATGAAGGCTTTTTTAGTAGTGAACTGGAGTTCGCTAGCAAGAGATTGAAATTTTTCAAAATTCAACCATAATTCATGATCAGTTTAGTAGAAAAAAGATTATAAAGAAGTAGAGAGAGTTTCAACTTTTAAAGGCTCTAATGTCACTTCAGAGATGTAGGACTTAGACTTTGACCTCGAAAGAGATAACTCTATCTGAACATGAAAAGGAAGTTTCTCAAAAGCAAATAGATTTTTAGGCAGAGATGTCATTCTTTTAATTTTTTGAGCTACACCTTTAATGATGGGTAATCTAAGTTTCTGACCAGTATTTCTAGATCTTCAACAATAAAAGGTGGATTTGGGTCAGGATTCGACCTGGTATATCTTTTAGGAGCTAGGATTTTCACACCCTATAACTGATGAAATTTATGAATTCAGCCTATCTTTGGATACTTTAAGTTGTGAACTAAATAACCAATTCTTTGAAAACTCTTAGATATTTCCCAAGAATGATTCATCAGTCATTTCTTGGCAACGATGCCAAAAATATTAGTCCCTTACAATTTCCTAGGTTGAAAAGAGATCGAGAAGGGTAACCTCAAAACATTTCAGCTCAGTAGATATCCCTAGTGAGCATGAGAGGGATCTCTAAAAGTCTCCTGTCAGTCAAATGACTTTAAATCAAATAATTTTTAGGCTAGATACATATAGTTGTTTGTGTGTTGGTGAAAACTTAGATTTTAGGGTTTGCTCGGCTAGGGTTTGGAGCCACAAATAGGTCTAGGCTATAAGAGTGTAGAAGAAAATATTGAAAGGAGCTAGATGTCTCAGAAGGCCATGGTGTATTTAGAATATTGTAAATGTAGTATATAAGAGAGAGTGAGGAAGAAACTAATGGGCGTAAGTAAACATGATGTCATTAGCTTAGGAAGACATAAACATAACTATGGAAACCAAATAAACAGAACTTGAGAACAAGAATTTTGTATATTTCAATGTAAGGCATCCATAGAAAGAAGATATGCCATGTATATAAATATGTTTTAACCATTAGAAAAAAAATAAAATGAAGAACAAACACCATGAACTCACTCGGATAGAGTTCCTTAAAAATAGCTGCAACTGTCTCTCTATTAGCTGAACAGATGATTACATGCAAGCCTCCTCCACAAAAAGTCAGAATCTTCTCTCTGAAAGAGAAATGATACATATAGACTGTATAGACCACATTCCATCCTTCAGGAGTTAAATTCCTAGGTGGAGAAACTGACTCCAAGATTCTCTCAACCAACAAGTGAGAGTGAGAAGGTGAAACTCAAACACTTCTTAGAGAGTTTGTTTAGAAGTTTTCTTCCTTCATGAGGTCTAATAAACATAAAAAACAACCTATCATGTACATTTATTCATGCCTACATCACCTGGCCTCTAAAAAAGTACAATTACATAAAGAGTTTTGACTTTGAGTATGTCAAACTGGAAACTAAAAATTTTACACAGTGAAATTTACAATTTAAAACACAGAAAAATGCAGAAGCACAACACCGACTTTAAGATCACTTTCAGTGCCTTTCTGAGGTCCAAATTAATGTATGAGAGACCACTCAATTAGAAATTCAAGTATAGTTTCCATAAAAGTTTGAATTTTTTAAAATGACCCATGTGAAGGACTTCAAAAATCCATTTTCCCAATGTCACTCCAGCAGCGCAACGCTTGTCAAAAAGGGGTCCAGAAAGCTAGTCTTTTGCCACTTTTTTCCACTTTTCTCAAAACATGAACCACCTCTGGAAAATAGGAGCAAATGGGTTTTTAGAGGATGGAAAGAGCTTTCTAAAACTGTAGATTTTTCCTGAAATAGATGCTTGAGGAAAAAGCGCAACACCAAGGCGCTGCACTGCTGGAACTGATGAATTTCTGAATTAGGCTTCAAAATTCATAAAAAACCAAAATTGCTCAGAATTTGCTCAAAATTGTCCAAGAGCTGTAAAATTATAGATGTTAAACCTTCATAGATGCTTTAGCAAGCATCTTCTTTCCTTCATATTTTTTATCCTTTTTGTCTTCTTTGAGCTTGTTTTCAAGCTGCTTGACCTTGACATTGCAAATCATGTTTTGAGCCTGGTTGTGGTGTGCCATGTGCCTTAGTAGTCGATTGTCTCTCTTTGCCTTCTCTAGAAGCTTATCTAAATGATCATTCACCCTATAGAGCCAGTACTCCTTGTCTTGATTGACCTCAAGAGAAATTCTGTCATTTAGGTCTAGCTCTTCACTCAAAAAATATGTTTTTCTTCTTCTTCTTGCAATGCCTTCTTTAGCCCCTTTCTTGTTGGCCTTTCTTTCCTACTCTTCCCTTGTGTTCCTTCAAGTTCAATTGACCTATGACTACTTTGCCCTTTCCAACCTACTGCAATAATTTGGTTTCCTCTTTTTCCATGATCAATTGCTTCACTTTAACCTCACTATTCTCTTGTTCAAGGAATGAAACGATGTACCTTGCACTTGCCATGTTGACTGTGAGCTCTTTGATATGATATTGTTTATCTCTAATCATCTACTTCATGTATGAATTCTAATCCTCTTCCTCTAAATCAACCAGCTAAAATTCATTTTCAACCATGTATTTATACCACGTTGTTGATCCCTGCTTTTATGATATAGAAGGATTGGCCCCTTTCTCACCATGAGAACCAAACACAAGCCTCTTCCCTCTCTTGTACATCCTAGTCACCTCAGGCTTAGGTGCTTTGCTTCTTTCAACTCGTTTTCTAGAGGACACCACTTCCATTTGCTATGTTGGCATGCTAGAGGGTTGAGCTGCTACATTGGCTTCATGACATCTCAGGGTTATTTCAAAAAACGTGTCCCAACTCATACCTTTCTTTGCAAGTTGGTGAAGGACTATAGTCTTGATCAGACTATGATGAAATAGACTAGGGTAGTGCTCCTAGTTCTTCATCTAAATCCACTTTGACATCTTCGCAATGCTCCTACATAGGTAGTTGCACATATTGAGTGGCTTGTGAGAGGTAAAGTGCATTAAGAGGCAAATATGATAAGCATACAATCTGGAGAATCTTTCTTCATATGTAAAGAACCTCATGACAATCTTCATCAAGGGGGAATACTTCTCCAATAAGTACCCAAAAGGCATAACATGAGCATGTTTTTCCCTATATGGTGCGATCAAGAAGGGTCTATAATACTCAAGATCTAGGCTCATCCCCTTGAACCAATATTCACCATTTTCTGGTAACCCTGTAGCAAGTGAAATGGAGGCCATTGAAAAAGTGAGTTCAACACCATCAATAACAACACGTTCACCTTTCAACTAAGTTGCCACCCAATCTGTCAACTGCTCATTGAATCATATTTCACTCACCCTTTTGCAGAAATCCAAGCAATTCACATCTTCAAAGCACTGTTTGATAAAGGGAGATGACTTGATTTCTCTGCAATTTGATGGCTCATACCTGAGGATTTTCCATCCCTTGTGATGTCACTTCCTCTTTGGTGAAGATTATGCTTCCATGATGATATAAACCCTTTGATAAAATATTTTTTTTTTCACTTTTGAAAATAGAGTCACCTTTAAGGCTGAAACTTGAGCTATGCTTTCACTTTCCTGAGCACTAGAACTTCTTCTTCTAGAGGTTTTCAAACTGAAAGCAGGATGAATTTGTGATAAATCAACAAATCAATGTCGAAGAGCTTCTTGTCATTCTCTATTCACTGCTCGATTTATTCATGATTGATGGACTTTGGAAACCCTAGCGACCTAATGGATGACTTGAAACTGAATGAAATGATAATGATGACTGACTTTCTTTTATTATGACACCTTCATAGAAATGTGATAGGTCATCAGCATGAGTGAATTTTCAAAAGATTGAACTCATTTCTAGAGTGACCAAAGAGTGACCAAATTTTACTATGTAAACTTAGTGACATGAGAAATTTGATTTTGATAGTCATGAAAAGCTTAATAAAAGCACATTTCATCTAGGTGACAAACTAACAAGACTAACACTAACAGATCCATCATTAAGAAGTTAGATGGTTGAGTGTAAGGCGAGAAGATGTGAGAGAAGGCAAGGGAGGTAGAACTCCCATATCACATGTTCACACAAAAGTTGGGTTGCTAATGCATGTGCATATATATAATAAATGGAGGAGGCCAAAGACTAGTTTTGATGCATGGAGAAGCCAACAAAGTGACAAAATTTAGGTATAGTGAGCATATCTAAAGCTATTGCAGAACTGATTAGATTTCTATAAAATAGATATTAATTTGCAGAGTAGAGTTTGTGTGGTGGATATGGATAATAATTTATGTTGTTGGTTGATCATGGCATTAGTGATTTGATGGTTTTATTGGAACCATTGTTTTCTTTTGTAGAGAGCATCTTGTTTGGTGGTATTTTTTATGTTGATTTGCATAGGGTGTTGTTGTTAAGAGTATGAATGCAAAGTTGAATCAGAGTTGAGTAGAGAGTCTCAGATCTAGTATGAAAATAGATGAAATGAGGTATGTATAGAGCACAGGATAAATGAATTCATGAGCATGGAGAATGAATTTCAAAGCTTCAGTGAAAAAAACAGATTCTCCATCCAAGACTTGGATAGTCCAATCGAGGTTGGGAAAGGATTGTTGATCATGGTGGGCATTCAACGGATGGTAGTTTGTAGATCTGTTCGATAACATAGTCTTCCAATATGATAAGTAGAATCGAGTCTCCTGGCTTATCAAAGTGAGTTGATTGTATTGAGGTCGAGTCTCCTCACTAATGGGAGTTTGTCATATATGTAAAATAGATGATTTTTCTTAATAGAAGATTCATAGAAACACAACAACAACGACGGTGTTTTTTTTCTTGGTGAAGGTTTTTCTGCCAAAAATACTTGTCTCATGTGGCGATACTTTCTCGTGTTTTTGTTCATGGTTATGTTGCTCATATGGTTTACTTGTTGGTTATGATTTATGAAAAGATATGCAAATGTTTCATGAGTTACTATTGATTAGTGTGTGTGATTCAATTAAGGTAAATAAAAGAAAAAAAATTGTGAATAAGTGACACTACTGATTCACCTCCCTCAAAGTAGTACTCAAAGGTTTCCAACAATCGGTATTAGAGCAGGGCTCTTGGTTGCAACTTGATTGTTGGAGAGTAGATCTAGGATTTGTTGCCAGAAATTATGATTTTTTTATAGAATGGATTCAAAAGGAATTGTTGTCCTCATTGCTACAAATTACAAGGTATGGAGAAATAATATTAAATCTCAATTATTGTCTAGTAGATCCAGTATTTGGAGATTAGTATGTGAAGGTTATGGAAAGGATCCAATTGTACATAAAGTTTGATGCATAATCTACACGAATCTTCATGATGATGATATGAAGAGGCTAGTAGGTTTGAAATACGCTAAATAAATGTGGGACAATCTAGAATCCATATTTGGAAATGGTACCAACAACAATAAGGAAAATGAGAAAAAGAGAAAGAAGAAGAATAATAAAAAGAAGAAGAAGGACCTACAAAATCAAGAATCTCAACCACAAGAGTCTCATTATTCTAGTGCACCTGATTCAGCTGATGATGAGAAGAAACAAAAAAATCCTAAATCCAAAGGTATAAATAGTAAGTATTTTCTGTTAAGTTATAATTTTGACGAATAAGATTTTGATCATGCAAAAATTCCTTGTGAAGATAAGAATGATATTAAGGGTCTTAGAGCTAAGATTTATAGACTAACAATTGCATGCAAGGATCAATCAAAAATATTGCAAATCTGTGATGATAAGGTGGGAAATCTCAAGGAAGAGATTGTTAGCTTAAAGATTAAATTCACATAATAATTAAAAAAATTGAGGAAGGTGTGATGAAGAAATACCAAGAAAAGCAAAATGAATGTGAAAGATTAGAATCTAAAGGGGTGTCCTTGAGAAAGGAGCGGAAGATGGAGAAGGCCACTGTGGCATTGGATAGTTTGCTTGAGATCCAAAGAGAACCATTGGATAAATTTGGTCTTAGATTTAAAAAGGGTGAGTCTAGTTTGCATGCAAGTAGAAACACAAAAGTTTAACAAAAAGAATGTGTAGAAAATAATACCAATAGCAAAAGTACAAACCAAGGAAACAAGAATCAGAACCAACAATAGACCAAGCAGCAAAACCAACAACAATTGAAAAGAAAACCTCAAGGAGCACCTATATTTAGAATATCCTTTGCTCCAAGAGAGGATCGTGGTAGTTTTGTAAAATTTCAAAGGAACCAAATTCCTTTTG
Source organism: Pinus tabuliformis (assembly GCA_031772625.1). Classification (NCBI taxonomy): domain Eukaryota; kingdom Viridiplantae; phylum Streptophyta; class Pinopsida; order Pinales; family Pinaceae; genus Pinus; species Pinus tabuliformis. The sequence goes on from CM062817.1 coordinate 1,523,156,453, forward strand.
TTCCTTTCGCGCATCAGGTAGAACGTTACAACTGTAAAAATATTGGCATGTTGCAAGTAACTACAGGAGAAGAAAATTTAGATCAAATCAATGGAGCCTGCAACAATATCAACAATCAAGAAGATTGCCCATCAAGTATAATCATGATCTTTATGGTTATTATTATTCATGTAACCTGTCTGGACATAACACATCTGATTGCGGATCGAACCGATGGAGGAGAAGAACATTGTATGCAAGGTATAGAGTTGAGTGCTACACATGTCATAACTATTGTCATATGGCAAGAGACTGTTTTCTTCCCCATTACTCAAGGAAAAACCTGAGAGGACAACAAAAACATAGTGCTCCTAGAAGAAAACTAGTGGTGCAAGAAAAGAAGCAGCCAAAGATCATATGGAGAAAGAAGGAGCAACAACTCTTCAAATAGTGAAGAAGTAGTACCAACAATAGATCAATTAGCAAAATTACAAACCAAGGAAACAATAAATAGAACCAACAACAGATCAAGAAACAAAGTCAACAACAATTGAAAAGAAAACCTCAAGAATCACCTACATTTAGAATATCCCTTGCTCCGAGAGAGGATCATGGTAGCTTTGTAAAATTTCAAACGAACCAAATTCCTTTTGTTCCTTTCATGCATAAGGTTGAACGTTACAACTCTCACAAATTTATGCATGGCAGCTAACCACGGGAGCAGAATGTCTAGATAAAATCAACGGAGCCTACAACAATATCAACAACCAAGAAGATTGGTTATCAGGTATAATCGTGATTTTTATCATTATTATTTTTCATGTAACTTTTTGGCCATAATGCATCTGATTACAGATCTAACCGATGGAGGAGAAGAACATTGCATGCAAGTATAGATCTGGCATGAACGATAGGATAATTAATCCTCTTGCTTTGTATACCTGGCCATGTTAAATGCTACACATTTCATAACATTGGTCATATGGCAAGAGATTGTTTGTTTCACCATTGCTTAAGGAAAAACTTCAAAGAACAAAAAAAACAATGAGAGCTCCTAGTAGAAAACTAGTGGTGGAAGAAAAGAAGAAGCCAAAGACCATATGGAGAAAGAAGGAGCAATAACTCTTCAAGTATTGAAGAGAAATCATTCATGTAGTCGATGATTATTTCATACATACTTGTAGAGAAATGTATATGATTATGAGACTAGCATAGTCTTAGGGGGATAGTATGGTAGAGTATGACATCTTGAGGAGTACTGGAAGCATGATTTTTGATCTAGTTCGACCATCCATTTTCATATCAGTATGATACTAAACCCATGAGGTATGATCTCAGGGGGAGTAATATTAGTTAGATAAGTACCTGAAGTAGAATTGGAAACATCCATCAAGAAATAGGCTTACGAGGGACTAACATAGGATAGAAGTGAGCCACAAAGCATTACTAATGCTACCCATGGCTTGACACAGAGCATTCTACCACATGATAAAAGAACATGGGGAGCATTACTCTATTTCTGATGTTTTTGTTGAGGTTCTGGATATATCTTAATTGTTAATTCTGGGGTATCAAGGCTTGTTCTTCATACTGTTATTCATTTTCACTCATATTTTATTTGCAAATGATGTATTTATTTTTTATGATTGGAAAATATATGTATATCAGCCTTGTTACAACCATTTTTATCATCTTCAACTACCCTAGCATGAGGACATGTCAAAATGACATGCATATGAGACTTCAGACTTGACCAGCAATATGTAGCTTGTTATATGTAGCTTGTTGCAACCATTTGCCTTTTATTGTTTCATATTTATGTATTGGTCGAGAGTCATGTCAATAGTATGTTGAGTCATCATGGTATTAGGAATTTCATGGAGGAGTTTCATGGATTTATCTTACAACCACATGTATGGGCTAATGTTGATGTAACAATCATGTATTTCAGTCATTGGTCCATAGGATATTATGATAGCAACTATGCATTTCATTGATAAATCCATATTAAATGCTCATGATGCTATGTACTCGTATTGTATTTGTAATTGGTTATCTATTCATGTGTCATGAGGTCATGTATGAGGTCTTATGTCACTGCTACAACCATGTATGTACAATGTTATATGTCATTTGGTCATGGTCATGTGGAGACTTGGTCCATATGGTGCTTCTATGTGTGAAAACAAAGCATTGTTTATAGTGAAAGCAGTGCATTACAAGTTGGAGCTGATTTACGAGATGGAACATATTTAGGGGGAGAATTTTATGTTTCTATTGCTTCAACCATAAATTGCTGGCATTATGATCCATTTGGAGGTGTTCATATTGTGCCTTAAGCTATGATTTGACTATTGGGATTCTTGGCCTCATGCTATGAGCTTAGAGGTTGTTGAGCATTTAGAGATGGTTGATATACTTGTGTTGGTGCTATGTATTTGTGGTGAAGATTGTGTATGGTGCCTCATGTGTATGTTGTTGCATATTGTTTCATATTATGTGATGCTTCTCATTGATGCTATGTGATTTGGTTTTCTGCTATGGAGATTTAGGTTGGGGCCTTATATGATTGATGTTTCCTATGATTTCCATATGTTGGCATATTGATGTGTGATGTTAGAGGTTGTTGGTGGCATGCTACTCTGAATGCAGATCAGTTATATACGTTGATTTTTGCTACTAGTATGAGAGATATAGATGTTGGTTAATGTACATTATTTTTCAGCCATGTGGAGGTCACATGATTCAATACTTGTACCTATTTTCTTCTGACCTCATCATATGGAGTCTACCCTTTTCCATTGATGTCAAAAGGGAAGTGATATAAGAGGAGTTGATTTGGAGGTTGCATTGTTTCCACCAATGCTGAAGGGGGAGATTGTTGGAATTATGGTTGGTGTAGTTGTTGCTAGTGTGCGTTGACATTGATATCAACCTTGTAGCATGTATTCTAGGTGTTAAGCCATGCATATGTTGTATGGTTGTAGCTAGTTGTGTTGACATTGGCTATTTTAGCCTCTTGATGATGTAGCCTGTTGGGAGTATGGTCTTCATGGAAGAGTTTTCTTTTATTGGCATGTGATTCATCTATGATTTCATGCTTTTTCTCATGGATATGACTTATTGCAGTGATGGTTTTCCCTTATGATGATGATGGAAATGTATTACAAGTTTGTATAGAGATGTTGCAACTATTAGAGGTGAGTTATTGGCATGGTTTCGACTTGTTGGAGACCCTAACATGTTGATTAGTTATATAGAGTTGGAGGCATTGACATGATGACTTAGAGCCTTCATATGACCATGATCAAATGGTTTATTCATTCTACTGGATTAGGAGGTGATTTCAGGTACTTAGAGAATGATTCTGGAAGTTTTGGTGTAGTGTTGACTACATTTTGAGGGACAAACGTGGGTAACATAGTCTAGAAGCAAATTGGGGGCATTATAACTCATGTTTCCTTCATTAGAAAGTTGTTAGTCCTAATATGAGCATTGTTCCCAAAGGTAGAAGGAGCTTTACGTTGTCCAGACTATTTTCCTACATTCCTCACGCATAAGATGTTTTCGAGGGGTCAAAACAATGTTAATTGCCCACAGTATGAGTTGGAAACTCATATTGACTTAAAATAAAACTTAGATAAGTGTTTAGAGTGTGAATACATTGATGATATGACTAGTGGAGATGGTGTAGAAATTTTCTTAAGTAGAGGATTAAAGCCATCATTCAAAGGTTAGATGGTTGAGTGCAGGGCCAGCATATGTGAGTGTAGACAGAGGAGGTCGAGCTCCCACAACAAATCTGCACACAGAGGTTGAGTTACTGGTGTATGTGCATATACAGAAGAAACGACAGATGTTAGAGACTAGTGTTGATGCATGGAGAAACCAACACAGTGACAAAGTTTTGATGGAGTGAGAAGATCTAAAGCTAATGAAGAACTAAGTATATTTATGTAACAAAGATAAAAATTTGTAGAGAAGAGTTTGTGTGGAGGATATAGAGAAGATTTTATGGTTTTGGTTGGTCACAATGTTAGTGATTTGATGGTTGTATTGGAGCCACTATTTTATTATTTAGATATCATCCTTTTTCGTGGTCTTTTTCATGTTAATTCACATAGGGTATTTCCACTGAGAGTATGAATACAAAGATGAATCTGAGTTAACCAAAGAGTCTAGGATCTAGTATGAAAATAAAATAAGCAATTTTTTCATAGATTAGAGTAGTGAATTCATGAGAGTGGAGTAGTTATTTCAATGCTTCAGCGAAAGGAACAATTTTTCCATCCAATCAGAGTTGGATAGTCCAATCAGAATAGGGCGAGTATCATTGATCATGGCGGACTTTAGCAGATAGTAGTTGATAGATTATGTGAGAACATAGTGTTATGAGATGATCAGTAGAATCGAGTCCCTTGGTTGCTCGGAATCAACTGATTGTAGTGAGGTCGAGTCTCGAGACTGATGGGAGTCACTCATCTATGTAAAAGACATCATTTCTTTTAATAGAAGATTGAGAGCAGTGCAACAATAATGAGGGTGGATTTTTTTTCTCGGTGAAGGGTTTTCCACCAAAAATACTTGTCTCATGTGTTGATACTTTCTTATGTTTATGTTCATGGTTATGTTGCTCATATGGTTTATTTGCTTCTTATGATTTATGCATAGATCTCCAAAGTTTAATGAGTTGCTGCTAATTAGTGTGTGTGATTTAGTTAAAGTAAATAAATGGAAAATTTCTTGAATAAGTCACAGTATTGATTCACCCCCTCTCAGTAGTACTCAAAGGTTTCATGAGAGTGGAGTAGGGATTCGAAGTGTCAGCAAAAGGAACAATTTCTCTATCGAATCAGAGTTGGATATTCCAATCAGAGTTGGGTGAGGATCATTGATCATGGCAGAGTTCATTAGATGATAGTCCATAGATCCGTGTGAGAACATAGTGTTCCAAGTTGATTAGTAGAATCCAATCTCCTCGTTGATCAAAGTTAGCCAATTGTAGTGAGGTGAGGTCTCCAAATTTATGGGAGTCACTCATTTATGTAAAAGACATCAATTTTCTTAATAAAATATTCAGAGAAGTGCAACAATAGCGAGGGTGGGATTTTCCCCCGCGAAAGGTTTTCCACCAAAAATACTTGTGTCTCATGTGTTGATACTTTCTTGTGCTTCTGTTCATGGTTATGTTTCTCATATGGTTTACTTGCTTTTTATGATTTATGGATAAATATCCAAAGTTTAATGAGTTGTTTCTAATTAATGTGTGTGATTCAGTTAAAGTGAATAAATGGAAAAAATTGTGAATAAGTCATAGTATTGATTCACTCCCCCCTCTTAGTAGTTCTCAAAGGTCTCTCATGGCCTAGGCTTGCCTAGCCTACTCTATCCTATCCTGGCCTTCTATAACCAAGTCTAGCCTACTCCAACTTAGCCTAGCCTACTCAAATGTAGCCTATCCTAACATATCCTAGCCTACTCTAGCCTAGCCTAGCATACAATAGGCTAGCTTAGCCTACTTTAACCTAACCTAGTCTGGCCTACTCTAGCCTAACGTAGCCTAGCCTATTATAGTGTAGCTTTCTCTTGCCTAGCCTAGCCTAACCTAGCCTACTCTAACCTAGCCTACTCTGGCCTAGCCTAGCCTAGCCTAGCCGAGCTTACCCTACCCTAACATAGCATATCATAGCCTAGCCTAGCCTAGCCTAGCCTAGCCTAGCCTAGCCTACTCTAACCTACTTTAACCTATCCTAAACTATCGTGGCCAACTCTATCTTACTCTAGCCTACCTAGCCTACACTATCCTAGCCAACTTTATCTTACTCTAGCCTAGCCTAGCATACTCAAGCCTAGTCCAACCTAGCCTAGCCTAACCTAGCCTATCTTATTCTAGCCTACCTCATTCTATCCTAGCGTAGCCTTTCTTAACCTACTCTGGCCTAGCTTATCCTAGCCTATATTAGCATACTCTTACCTAGCATAATCTATCTTAGTCTAGCTTACTCTAGCCTAGCCTACTATACTCTAGCCTACTAGCATAGTATAGTACTCTAACCTAACCTACTCTAGCCTACTATATCCTAGACTAGCCTAGCCTAGCCTAACCTAGTCTATTGTGTCCTAGCACAGCCTAATGTAGCCTAGCGTAGCCTACTCTAGCCTAGCCTTACCTGTCCTACTCTAACCTAGCCTACCATAACCTAGCATACCGTAACCTAGCCTAGCTTACTCTAACCTCACCTAGTCTAGCTTGGCCTTGCCTAGTGCACCCTTCTCTAGCATAGTCTAGTCTACTCCAACCATTCTTAGCATGGGCTAGCCTATCCTAGCCTAGCCTACTATAATGTACATTAACCTACTATAATGTAGGCTAGCCTACTCTCGCCTAGCCTATCATAGCCTATCCTAGCCTAGCCTACTCTACCCTACCCTAGCCTACTCTAGCCTAACCTAGCCTAGATTAGTCTTAGCCTACTCTACCCTACACTAGACTAGGCTAGCCATCTCTAGTCTACTCTAGCCTAGCCTACTTTAGCCTTGCTTAGCATACTTTAGCCTAGCCTATTCTAACCTAACCTAGCCTAGCCTAACCTAGACTAGCCTAACTTAGACTAGCCTAACTTAACCTACTCTAACGTAATGTAGCCTACTCTAACGTAGCGTAGCCTATTCTAGCGTAACTTAGTCTACTCTAGCGTAACTTAGCCTACTCTAGCTTAACCTAGCCTACTCTAGTGTAACTTAGCCTACTCTAGCGTAACCTAGCCTACTCTAGCCTAATATATCCTAGACTAGCCTACCCTACCCTAACCTATCCTATTGTATCCTAGCCTAGCCTACTGTAGCCTAGCCTAGCCTACTCTAACCTACACTACTCTAACCTAGCCTAGTCTAGCCTAGCTTACCCTACTCTACCTTAGCGTAGCCTACCTTATTCTAGCCTATCTTTACCTATCCTACTCTAACCTAGCCTACCCTACTCTGACCTCACCTAGCCTAGCTTAGCCTAGTTTGGCCTAGCCTAATGTACCCTTCTCTAGCCTAGTCTAGCCTACTCCAACTATTCCTAGTATGGAATAGCCTAGCCTAGCCTAACCTACTATAATGTAGGCTAACCTACTATAATGTAGGCTAGCCTACTCTTGCCTTTCCTATCATAGCCTAGCATACTATACCCTACCCTAGCCTACTCTAGCCTAACCTAGCCTAGCTTACTCTTAGCCTACTCTACCCTACACATGACTAGCCTAGCCTTCTCTAGACTACTTTAGCTTAGCCTAGCATAACTTAGACTACTCTAGCCTTGCCTAGTCTAGTCTAGCCTAGCTTAGTCTACTCTAGCTTAGCCTAGCCTAGTTTAGCCTAACCTAGCCCATTATACCCTACCCTATCCTAGCCTAACCCATTATAACATAGCATAGCGTAGCCTAGCTTAGCCTATTATACACTAGTCTAGCTTACTCTATCCTAGCCTAGCCTAGCCTAGCCTACTCTAACATACCCTAGCTTACCCTACTCTAGCCTCACCTAGCCTAGCCTACCCTAGCCTACCCTACTCTAGCCTCGCCTAGCCTACTCTAACCTAGCTTCGCTTAGCTACTCTACCTTACTCTATCCTAGCCTAGCACATTATACCCTACCCTACCCTAGCCCATCCTAGCCCATTATACCCTACCCTACCGTAGCCTATCCTAGCTTAACCTACTCTAGCCTAGCCTACTCTACCCTACTCTATCTCAGCCTAGCCTAGTATACCCTAGCCTAACCTAGCCTAACCTATCCTACTCTAGCCTACTCTAGCCTAGCCTACTCTACCTTACACTCTCCTAGCCTAGCCAAGTATACCCTAGCCTAACCAAGCCTAACCTAGGCTACTCTAGCCTAGCCTAACCTAGCCTACTCTAGCCTAGCCTACTCTAGAATAGGCTCCATCAAAGAAGCATTTCCACATTCCTTCAGTTTTCATCTCTGTATTTACACAGGCTAAAGTAAGCTGCCTCTGATTATCTTCATCTAACTCTGCAATATCATGCAGCATGAAGTAAGCAAAGTCATCTTTTTCCTGGCTACATATAGGTGAATTACTTGCTCCATTTTTTGTAATTGTTTTTACAAATCTAGTTTCTCTGCACAATCTCATCTAATCCCCACCAAAAGTTAGTATAACAGCATACGTAAAATCTAGTTTTAGAACACCACATAATATAGCCCCCCATGACCTAGATAGCAACATTCCAAATCTAGTAGGGATATCTACTACTACTACATCCATGGCCAAGCTTCTAGCTAGAATCTGGGCTAGTGACACTACCAGATCCTTAATGACCCCTAGACACTTGACTTTGTTTGAATCAAAAGAGTATAGGTCTCTATAGGGTTTGGTAACTTGTCGATTTAGTTGCTTCATTACTTATAATGGCAAAAGATTGTGTGAAGTTCCTGAATCAAACATATAATTATGCAAGACGAAATAATGGATCAATAAGGAAATATAAAAAGGAGGTGTTGAAGGATCTACTTCCTCTACATATGAACCAAAAACTACTGGTTTATATTCGTGCAAATTTATAGTGTCATTTATATTCACATTTTCTTTTACATTAATAAACTCAGCAATCTCCCTCTAATAAGCTGGTGTTTTCGCTAATTCTGCAAGGGGAACTTGAATTCTTACCTTCTCCAACTCTTTAGTACGACTGAACAAATGACCCTGTTTAGCATTCTTTTCATTTTCATCTTCTCCTTTCTTCATGATTGAAATTACTTGGGGAATTGAAACAAGCTTTTCCAAAGGAATTTTTCTACTCTGGTCTTGAGAAGACTCACCTTGAAGTATTTTTTCCTTGCCATTTGCATTATGTTGTTTCTTTCCTTTATTTACTTGTTTTGCAGGCTAATATTATTGTGAATTTGCCTTTGGTGGGGAAGCTGGAAATTGCTGCTCACCTTCATTTTCTTAACTTCTTGATCTTTTCCTTGTTCTCAAGTCACATTTCTTGTGTATTTCTGCCTGCATAAAAATCAGAGAATTGCTTCCAATATTTGTCAATATCATTTTCATCATAAATGGCATCCGTTTCAGCGTATTCATACTCTTATCCTTCAATGCCATACTCATCTTCATCTACTACACATAACGTAGAAATTTGGTCTTCATGGTCCCTAGGGTGCTCAATTACTTCACCAGGATCTGCCTCTATATACAATGGTGCTTGAATCTGATCTTGATCTTTTCTCTCCTTTTGCAAGATTTGCAAAGGTTGCGTTCTATATTGCGGATTAAAGTTCTTATGATACTATGCTTGTCTCTAAGAGTTCTTATTTTCCAACTCTAACTTATTCAATTTATCTGACAAAGTTTTAATTACATTACTCATATCCTCTAGTGTTTGACTATGAGAGGATTCTATCTTTACCTTTCCCTTGTCTTGGAGAGGTTGTGTCTTTGGTGTTTTTCCTACAGCCACTAGATTTTCTTTGATCTCTAATGCATCTGTTTGGATCTGATCAAGGGTTGCAGATCTCTGGTCCCTTAATGTAAATCCAAAATTGGACTCAAAAGCGCCTGCACAAGTTATTTTGGCACCACCAGGAGGGGGCATAATCTCCACTGGAAGACTATTGTACAATTTATTATATCTTCTGACAAATTCAACTACAATTTCATCAGACTGGTTCTTTATAGCGTTAAACTCTATTAATGAATACCTATGGTCTCTTTTTTCACCCCATATCTAGGTGAATAGGCGCTCCATCTCTTCCCAAGAAAGAATAGAGTTATTAAGAAGCCCTTTAAACCATTTTCTCACTTCTCCATCCAAGGATTGAACAAAAATTCTTAGAACAACATCTAGATTTTCAACATTTAAGTTTTCTGCAAAGTTACAAAATATTGATACATGATTCTTCGCTATTTGTTCATCTTCCCTTGTAAAGTGAGGAAGAATCTTGAGGTATTCTTGTGACATTTGATTCAATGTCTATGGCAGTTGAAGAGGTGAATATCTATTCATCAAGAAAGCAGGAGCTGCCATGTTTGCTCCTAAATTTATTGAACCTTAATTACTAGCAGATGTGGAAACTGACTAAAGAGTAAATGGAGTATGCAAAGGTGGTAATGCAGTTATAGGTTCAGGTTGAATAACTATAGCAGATACTGAAAAAGAAATAGACTCTAAAGATTGTTCTTGATAGTTGGATTCTTGAAATGAATTGGATGTAAAAGGTGACTCTTGGTCAATAAAAAATGAATGTGAAAGATGTGATGAACTGTTGCCTGGTGTAGACAGTGTAGGAGTTGGTGTAAGTGGAGTTTTAGGCCTTCTAACCCACTTGGAAACTAGCCTTTCAGGATCTGAAAGGGCTTGAAATTTCTGCTGTGAGGTATCTCACCTTGTATGGGATCTCCTTGGAGCCAGAGTTATTGCTTTTGTTCAAAACAACCAAATATTTCCTCCTGACTGAACAACCAGAGGAAAATATTAAAAACCCAGGGAAAAGTGTTCTTATCTTCTCTCCCTGGCAATGACACCAATTAATGTTGTACCTTAAGAAACCAATTTCCTGGTTGCATAGAAATTGTGCCTAAGACATTAATGATTATAATGATTGTCACTTGTTTGTCACTTATTTGTCACTTGTTTGTCACTTAATTATATATTTTGTTCTCAAATGAGGGACCTGGGAAATCTGGTTCTTCATCCTCAATACATAGGTGATAAGAAAACATCAGAATGCCATTTGATTGTTGAATATAAATTATGAATGAAGAAAGATTGAATAAGTCATAGACAATATGTTGTTTAACACAAGATCTACTATCTGTGACATTAGGAGAAGTTATAGATAATATCCTGTTTTACACAGAAACTACTATCTGTAACTTAGAAGAATTGCAGAGATGGGAACTTTAAGTATAGGAGTTCTCTTTGAGGAATTTTGACTTTATTTACATAGGAAAATAAAGACCTGCAACTTAAATTACTATACTCAAAGGAAGAAAACATAAGATGACACATAATAGGGAAGACACAAAATCATACCCAACAACGTATCGAAAACTTCTGGTTCTTCATTAATCAACAGTTGTATTAGGAATTCAGTATCTTAGTCTTCACATTCTCCAAAATTCGAACCCTTTCTCTCTAAATTTACCTCTTTTTATAAATTATAATACAGTTGGTGATCACCAAAACTCTCAACTGCTTAACTATTTTCCTAACTGTCTAGAGTAAAAATTATTACAAAACATTACACAGAGGGTAAAAGACACCTCATTCTAAAAACATAGAATAATTGGAGGTAACAAAAGTTTGAAAATGATGACGGTTGTTGGCTTTTTCAGCTCTATTATTTGAATGTTGAGTTCCTCTGTAGATGCTTTAATAATGATTAAACTGTTTTAATCATAATAAACTGCATTTGACTCAAACCTTGTATGTGGATGTTATGAAACCAGCTCATGAAAAAGATAGAAAAGATAGATCAACCCCTTAGAATTCAGCCTCTTCGAGGGGGCAACCTCCTTTACATTACATAAATGAACAATTCTTCGATGATTCAAAGGACAAAACCTCCTTTCTATATATAGGAGTCTAAGGAGTCACAATATAACCCAGCCGACCTAACAATAATAATATAAAGCCACAAAAATAACAATAGAGGGATTCTATGGGGCACAATAATAACAATATGGGGATAATAGGGGCACAACAATATTAATAAGGGGTAGAACTACAATAGTAATGGGGTAATCACTAGTATTATAGGGACCCAACATGCCCCTCTCCTTCAAAAAAGTGTTGTCCTCAACACTTGAGAAGTTATGGATGCTTCTATATGAAATTCTCATCCTCCCATGTGGAATCTTCAGCGGATAAGTTCTTCCACTTGATAAGATACTCCTAAATTGATCAATTTCATAGCTGTTGAGTTCTTGTTTCTGTGACTGCTTTCGGTTCCAATATAATTTTTCCTTCCTCGTCAAGTTCTGGAAATATTGTTTGAACTAGGAGCCTATCACCTATAACCTTCTTTAAACATGAAACATGGAAAACTGGGTGCAATTTAGAAGCTGCAGGAAGCTCCAATTTGTATGCCATAGTACCAATCTTTGCAACACCTTGTATGGACCATAATACTTTCGTGATAATTTATTATCCTTCTGAGCTTTATTGAGGGACATTTGCTTAGATGGTTGTAGCCGTAGGAATACCCAATCACCTACATCAAAACTTCTTTCGCTACGATGTTGATCTGCCTGTTGTTTCATTCTATTCTGTGCCAATACGAGGTTATCCTTTAAGAGTTGGAGGACTTGTTGTTGATGTTCAATGTGATGTTCCACTGATTGAACCTTAGAATTTTTTCTTAAATATGATGTGATGGATGGTGGCTCATACCCATAAAGAGTCATAAAAGGGGTCATTTTTGTTGCTGTATGGAAGGAAGTGTTATACCACCATTCAGCCAGAGGTAACCATTTGACCCATTGTGTCTTTTTATCAAATACAAAGCAACGAAGATATCCTTCCAAACATTTGTTTACTATCTCAGTTTGCCCATCAGATTGAGGATGATAAGATGAGCTATGAGCTAACTGAGTGCCAAGACAAGAAAATAATTCTGTCCAAAAATTTCCAGTGAAAATGGGATCTCTGTCACTTACAATATTCTTTGGGTTTCCATGTAGCTTTTGAATTGTTTCCATAAATGCAGTAGAAATTGTACTGGCTTTAAATGGATGTGATAATGCACAAAAGTGTGCATACTTGGTAAGTCTGTCAACTACCACCATGATGGCACTCGTTCCCTCAGACTTGGGTAAACCTGTGATAAAATCCATTGAAACCTCCTCCCAACGTTGGCTTGGAATGGATAAAGGTTGTAATAGACCGGGGGTCTTAATTGTTTCAACTTTATTTTGTTGGCAAACCAAACATTCCACCACAAACTTTTGAATATCTGCTTTAAGGCCATCCCAAAAAAATTCCTTCTTAACCCTGTGGTAAGTTTTTAAAAATCCTAAGTGCCCTCCTAAGGGAGAAGTGTGCAATTCCATAAGAATCTTTTGTTTTAGCTGGGAATTCTTACAGAGGTATAAGCGATCTTTGTAACATAACGAATCATTTTGCCAGCTAGATGTATTAGACATACTGGAATCTTGTTGTAACTTTTGAATAAGTGCCCACACTTCTTCATCATTCTTCCATTCCTCCCTTGCTTCTTTTATCCAATTTGGTTGGATAATAGAAATGGCGCACAACAATGCTTCCACATCCTCATCCTTTCTCGAGAGTGCATCTGCCACCACATTTTGCTTCCCTTTTTTGTAGATGATTTCGAAGTCATAACCCAACATCTTTGTGACCCACTTTTGTTGCTCTTCAGAGGATAATCTTTGTTCTAAAAAGTATTTAAGGCTATCATGATCCGTTTTTACCTTGAAGTGTCTTCCCATTAGGTAGGGTCGCCATTTCTTAAGTGCATGGAGTATTGCCAACATTTCCTTCTCATAAATAGCTTTGTGTAAAAACTTTCCCTTGATTGGACGACTTTCAAAAGCAATGGGTCTTTCATCTTGCATTAAAACAGCACCAATTCCATTTCCTGAAGCATCACATTCCACAATAAAGGTTTTTGTGAAGTCCAGTGTAGCTAAGACCGGTGCTTGGCACATTGCCTCTTTAGGATGTTCGAATGCCTTTGTTGCTTCTGGTGTCCATGAAAATGCATCTTTCCTCAATAATGTTGTTAGAGGTGCTGCTATTCTCCCATAATTCTTAACAAACTTGCGATAATACCCTGTCAACCCGAGAAATCCTCGCAGATGCTTTATGGATGTGGGAATTTTCCATTCCTTAATGGCTTGAATTTTGCTAGGGTCTACCTTAACTTCTTCATGAGATACAATATGACCCAGATATTCCACCTCTTGTACTCCAAAGAAACATTTGAATCTTTTTGCATATAATTGTTTCTCCTCCAATAGTTGTAGCACCCTGTCAACATGTTCAACATGATCCTTCCAAGACTTGCTCTAGATTAGTATATCATCAAAAAATACTAACAAAAATTTTCTAAGGAATGGTTTGAAAATTGAATTCATCAAACCTTGAAATGTTGAAGGTGCATTGGTAAGGCCAAAAGGCATGACCAAAAATTCATAATGACCCTCATGAGTTCTAAATGTTGTTTTCAGAATGTCTTCAATCTTCATTCTGATTTGATGATATCCTGAACGAAGATCCAACTTGGTGAAGTAAATTGATCCATGCAATTCATCAATGACAGGAATGGGAAACTTATCTTTAATAGTGAGCTTGTTGAGCTCCCTATAATCTGGACACATGCACCATGATCCATCCTTCTTGTGCACCAATACGATTGGAGCAGAGAAAGAACTTTGACTTGCTTGAATTATACCAGCCTCTAGCATTTCTGCAACCATACATTCAATTTCACTCTTTTGGGCATAGTGATATCTGTACGGCCTGTTGTTTGGAGGAACACTTCCTGGAATCAGATAAATAGCATGATCATGATCATGAATAGGTGGGAGACCTTTGGGAGTCTCAAATACCTTGGAATGATTGTCCAAGACTTTTTGGAGATCTGGAGAAATAGATGATTCCACTGTGGACACATTTAGTGAACATAATTGTGCAATTACACCTCTTTGTTCCTTTTTTAGAAGCTTTGTCATACTCTTAGAGCTGATTACCTTTCCCGGTTTCCCTGCAACACCCCTTAATTCAACTTCCTTTCCTTCCACATAAAATTTCATGAAAAGTTCTTGAAAATTAAAAGTTATTGTACCCAAGAATTGTAGCCATTGGACTCCTAGTACAACATCAGCACCTCCCATTGGAATGGAAAGCATTGGGCTAGTCAATACATATTCTCCCATGGATAGCTTGATATTACGGCACTTTCCCAAGCAATTTATTGTTCCTCCATTTGCAACCATCACTTGACACTCTGGTGCTGGATATAAGAAGCAATTCAATTCTCTTGCTACCTTACAATGAATAAAATTGTGGGTACTTCCTGAATCAATCAACACTATTACCTTTTTCTTCTTGATTTGTCCTTCTATCTTGATGGTTTGAGGAGTGGTAATTCCCGCCAATGCATTACAAGATATGGTTGGATTCATTTCTTCTTTATCTAGGCTTTGTTCCTGGAGTATATCCTCTTCTTTTGACCTTTCTTGCTCCTTTTCTTCTTCCTCTTCACAATTTATGTAGAATAATTTCTTCTCAGCACACTTATGACCTTTAGTGTATTTGCTATCACAACTGTAACAAAGCCCTTTTGCTCTTTTTTCTTCCAATTGTTGTGGTGTCAACCTTATAGGTTTTGGAAGACTAGGGCAACAAAACTTCCGTCTTTATAGTTGTGAGTGGTATGCTTCCTGGTTGCCATAATTTTGCTTTCCATTTTTCTTGCTAACCTGAATGCCTTCTCTAATGAATCAGGTTCCCAAAGGTGAACATCATGTTGGATATTATCCTTTAAATACCCTATGAACACATCAATCCTATGCTCCTTTGGAATATCTTTTACCCTTATGTTCAATTTTTGGAACTCCTCAATGTGCTCCATTATTGAACCCTTTTGTTATAGACTTATCAATTGGCTAAAAAAAGTGTTGCTTTTTGTATCCTCATAATGAGCTATCAATTCTTCCGTAAAAATTGCCCAAGTGATAAATTGTTTACGAAAGCAAAGCCATTGATACCATACAAACTAATTTGGTTCCAAATATAAAGTTGCAATACGTACCTTTTGTGTGTTTTGCACATTATTGAGATCGAAAAATTGCTCCATCTGTAATATCCATGTTGTGGGATCATTGCCATCAAACTTCCTCATATCGATTTTTGGAATATGGTGGGTCTTTGATACAACATTAGAGTCTATGGAATCATGATTAACATTTCTTTTGTTCTCATCATGAGTTTCCTTTACTACCCTTTCACCATTAGTGACCCTTTCTTGTAGCAACTTATTCATATTTATCTTCAATTCTTCCATGTCTGTCTTCAAATCTATGTTCAAATCATCCATATTAGCTTCCACGTCATTCATCTTAGCTTCTACACCTTTCTTTAAACAATCCATCTTAGCTTCTACGCCTTTCTTTAAACCATCCATCTTAGATTCTGTTCCTTTTTGTGCAAGGGATAGTTGTTGCACTTGGTCTTGTAATTTTGATATATCATGTTGCATTTCTTCCTCTTCTTCATGAGTCATGCTAGAGCTTTCAAGTTCCTTACTAGGTTTTTGCATTTTCTTTCCTCGGGGCATCAGTTATTGATACTAATGCTCTACTATGCCCTTTGAATTCCTTCCAAATAAATTTTCAAACCAAGCTTAAGCAAAAATTTAAGAAAATCTACACACCTTTTTTCACTTTGTAGGAGCTCGATATTGCCTCGGAAGTATCTCTATACTTTCGAATCATCTAGATCTGAATTTGTGACCTGCAGTAGCCCTCTATGTCCTCTTTCCAATGCCACAAGACTGACCCAAATTGGATTCTCCAAGGAAGAGTTATGCGAAATCTCCCATAGTGACTTGATTATAGACTAGTTCAGTAGAGCGAACTTGTACGACTTGCCACGAGTCACTGTTTCGACCTTTGGATATGAAAAATGCATATAGGAAACTACAGTCCATCCTCTTTCTATACCTTCTTACGAAATTTTAATCTGATCCCCAGAGAGAAAGTTATGATGCTTTTCCCTAGGTCACCTGTTTGGAATGTAATTCAGGAGTCTACAAAAAGACGTACTTCCTCAGATCATATCTCCGCAAATATAACATGAACAGCTCTGAAATTTGGACCTGAGGTTCAGCGTGATTTCTTCTCAAATGGGTGTTTGTTGTAACTTCTGAAATGTCACAGAAAAAAGTTATAGCGAAAATGCCACGATGACCTGTTTAGAGCAGCGAAACCCTAGAATCCAAAGCTCTGATACCAAATGTTATGAAACCAACTCAAGAGAAAGATATAAAAGATAGATCAACGCCTTAGAATTCAGCCTCTTCGAGGGGGCAACCTCCTTTACATTACATAAATGAACAATTCTTCGATGATTCAAATGACAAAACCTCCTTTCTATATATCGAAGTCTAAGGAGTCACAATATAACCCAGCCGACCTAACTATAATAATATAAAGCCACAAAAGTAACGATAGAGGGATTCTATGGGGCACAATAATAATAATATGGGGATAATAGGGGCACAAAAATATTAATAAGGGGTACAACTACAATAGTAATGGGGTAATCACTAGTATTATAGGGACCCAATAGTGGACATGGGCTGGCATATGTATCAGGCGTGTTTTGATTGGCCAAAGCACAAGAAAACTGGACCAATCACCTTCCTTTGAAGTTTTAGTCATCCACTGCTAATTCTGATTATCTCACTTAAATAGCGGAATCAAATATTTACACGAAACATTAGTTTGCCACAAAACTGAAAAGACTTAACATTTTGATTCATAACCCATCGGGTCCACCTTAGCTATGTGTGAGCCATCCGATCGTTCATTCAATAAATGGTCTGATCCTTCGAAACTCACAAGATTTTAAACCCATTTGAAATAAATCTTATCCATCCCGCCTGTTCAATGCTTCGTTGACTCTGATATGGATCTAATGAGAAATATATATCACTGGTTAATAATATATCGGGTCTGACTTTAGTGCTAAAACCAGATCATTTCTTTGCTTAATATCCATTGGATCCCATCTTTTTGGATGGGCGGCTGAGATTGGCCTGGACTTCAGGAAGTTTGAACTATGTTTGATATATCGTCGCGTCTGATAAGTTACCACCTGATTTCCATTGGATTGGTGGCCTGTTGTTCAGACAACCCTGATCTTCTCATAGGTTTACAATCAAATCCATCTCGTCAATCAAACAAAAACTTCATTTCATTTAGAGATTGCGGGGGTAAAGAATATAAGGGAACTACATTGAGGTCGAACCTCTGCAATGATTCTAGGCCACAGGTTGTGGTCAACCATGCGCATGTCACAATCAACTATGGGGGTTGAGCCTTAATTAACATTCGTGCTTATTGTTTCCCCACAGCACACCTCATCATTCTCATCAAGCTATCGCTTGATCATGCCTCTTAAACCTACATGGAATTTAAAAAATGCTTTTATTTTTTATTTCTTTTGATTTTTATTTCTTTTTGTGATAAAACTGAAAATAAGACGAAAATGACAATGGAAGCTCCAACACATCCTTCAAAACTAGGAAAGGGTTGTATTAGTGATTAGTCATGTCATTTGAACTATGTGATGCACCAATTATGTTTATTAGGTTGATGAATGATATAATGTTCCATTTTATAGATTCATTTTCTATTGTCGATTTGTATGATATATTAGTATACAATGCTACATAGGAGGAGCACATCTCATATTTAAAGTAGGTGCCAGAGACATTAAAGAAGCACTAGCTAATGGAAAATCTAAACATGTGTGAGTTTGCAAAACAATATTTGTTATACATAGGGTGTTAGGGTCCCACCCTAACCCCTTTATTTATGTAGTGGGATCGAGTCATAGTAAAGAGTCAATAAAGCCCATATTAATAATTGTAAGTGGTTAACCCACAATTAATGACAGGACCACAGTTAGTTGCAAATGGACCATGGTATTAGATAGATGGTATTAATAACCCATGGTATTGATCCATGGTATTGCATGTACGCGTCATATATAAAGGATAGAGACTCCCTGCGAGGAGCATCGTGTCTTATTTTTGAATCGAGCTCTGTTCTATTAGAGGTTTCCCCCTCGAAGAGGCCAGTGAACATTGCTTTCTAAATAATAAAATATTTGCTGTTGTCTCTCACTATTCTATGTTCTGGGTATCTTTTTCAGGTTATGAGCATAAAAAGTGGTATCAGAGCACTTTCCAGGGCCGGTGGGATCTCCATTTCTTAGCAAAATTTTTGTTGGCTAGAGACGTGTTCCGGCGTCTTTAAACCACGGGATCTGTCTTTGAGTGCATAAACCTGCAGATTTGGGGAGGCATGCACGTAGGAAATGGCATCTTTAAACCACGGGATCTGTCATTGAGCGCATAAACCTGCAGATTTGGGGAGGCATGCACATAGGAAATACAAGAGGTGGTCACGCTTGTTGGACTCCCTTGTAACCCCTATGGGTACCCCTTTGAGTAGTAGCGCATTAGACAGAACCGCGTACAGACTATCTTCCAAGTACCTTCTGGGTATATCGGAAGCCCCTTAGCTCCTCTGCAACCTAGCCATAGATAAACCATCGACCGTCTTGCTACTACAGTACACCGAGAACAGCACTCGGAGAGATTACTCGCCCGTATGATAGGGTAGTCGGGTTGTACGGCTAAGGGTACGGTTGATCCTCCTTAGTTAGAGCCCTGAAACATTGGGCCGAGTACTACTGTCAGACACTTATGTATATTGCGATCTATAGCACCTGACACTCCTCGAGACCATAGTTCCCTTTTCTATCTTGGGATCATGCATCATCTCTGGCAGATCCGCTCACGGAAAGGGGTGCAGTAGCAGTAGACATCAGTCCCGCAGTTCCGAGTTAGCAGACCAACCATTCCGATCTATTGGATCCATCAGATCTGGAGCAGAAATCTGTTCCGCCATTCAGAGCTATCTAATCTACCATTCAGATCTCTCAGAGAAACCTGATCTGAGTAGTTGTGTGGGGTTCCTATACCGGGCCATGATTTTCGCAGGACTTTTGGCAGAATTGACATTTTGAGGATTCAGCTACTGCAGTATTCCTAAGGAAGGAGTAAAACTCCATTAGGAGTTTTCAGCAAAAAAAAAAAAGTTTGAGATCTCCTGGGGTGCTTATTGGTGATCTAGGCCATTAGAATCAGGACGACGAGATGAGCACGGTGGTACCATTTAATTCTTAGTGAAATTTTTTTTGGGAGGTCCCAAATTTCAAGAACATTAGGTCTGTGCATGGTAGAAACTAGAGCTCAAGCTATGGCTAATGAGAGGATGGACAAACTTGAACAATCCTTGCAATCCCTCTAAATTCAGCTTGACCGAGTAACTAGCATAATCCTGAGCATAATCCCGAAGGGCAAGGAGGAAGCCCATGAGGAGGCATATATTGGCAATGGACATAGTGAGGGTGAGTCTAGCCACTCTCTTCACCTCTAGGGCCCCCACCAATAATCCCATCCGCGACCTCCCAAGTTGGATATGCATAAATTTGATGGTTCTCACCCGGCAGCATGGATAGCACAAATGGAGTAGCATTTCAATCTGAATAACATCTTAGATAATGAGACTCAGCTTATGGAGGGGAGCATGTACTTGGACAATGAAAGGTGGCAATGGTGGGAATGGCATCAACGTTGCAATGGAACTTTTGTGACTTGGACCACCTTCAAAAAAGCTCTTATAGAACGCTTTGACTAGGAATCTTCTTTTTTGGGTCATCTTACTAAGCTCTGATAGACTGGCACAGTGGATGAATATATTACAGCCTTTAAAGCCTTAGCCTTCCACACTAGGGGTCTCTCAGATGTGTTCTACACGGAATGTTTTATCAGCGGTCTTAAAGAAGCCATAAAAGCCCACGTCTTACTGCACCACCCTCCCACATGGATGGAGGCTTTCAAGGTAGCTCGTAACGTGGAATGTGCATTAGCAGCCCAGTACAGCCGCCCAGATTTCATCGCTAAGGGTCGCCCCCCACAGGCTCACAACATGACTCAAACACTTAAGGTTCAAAAGGTGTCACCTGCAGAAATGGCCGAAAGAAGAAAGCAAGGATTATGTTACTACTGTGATGAAAAATACTCCCCAGGTCATAAATGCAAGGAGCCCAAATTCATTCAAATTGATGCCACTGATTACAGCTCATCGGAGGAAGATCCACCACTAGAGGAACATGAGGCGGTAGAAGAGAACAACCAAAAGGATAATGTCCCTAACGAACCAGTTATTTGGCCGCATGCTTTGGTAGGGATTTCTTCACATCAAACTCTCAAAATCAGAGGTTTTATTAAACATCGCCTAGTAGTATTCTTGATTGATAGTGGAAGTACACATAATTTCATCCATCAAAAAGTCGTGGAAGTAGTTCATTGTTTTGTACGAGCAGTTTCTAACTTCCAAGTCCAAATTGTGGATGGGGGCACAATGAAATGTGAAGGCCACTGTGAAAATGTCAAACTCCAAATGGGGGATTATTAGTTGAAGACCCACATGTTTTCCATACACATGGGAGGGTGCGACATTGTCCTCGGTGCTGAATGGCTTTGCACTCTTGGGCCAATCACAATGGATTTCCAGGAGTTATATATTAGTTTTAAGCAGAACAACTCCACACATACCCTCCGTGGACTCCAGGCGGGAGCTCCCTCTATCATTAGCTCGCATAGGATGGAAAAATTTCTAAAAAAGGGCCATCATGGAGTTATAGCTCAATTTAATGCCATCCAAGCAGTTGAAACCAAGTCTCTGCCGATTCATCCTGAGATGCAACAGATTTTAAATAACCATCTACCGGTCTTTGACAAGCCTCATGAGCTTCCACCCTCAAGAGGGGAACATGATCATAGCCTCACCTTGGTTCCAGGGGCCCAACCCCCAAATGTGCGACCATACAGATATCCATTCACCCAAAAGAATGAAATAGAAAAACTAATCAAGGAACTTTTGGAAGCAGGTGTAATTCGTCCCAGCATTAGTCCTTATTCATCACCGGTGGTCATGGTGCTCAAGAAAAATGAGGAGTGGCGGATGTGTCCAAACTTCAATGCCCTCAATAAGTTGACAGTCAAAGATAAATTTCCCATCCCAATGGTTGATGATTTTCTGGATGAACTCAATGGGGCTCAATTCTTCACTAAGCTGGATCTTCACTCAGGCTACCACCAAATTCGCATGAAGGAAGTCGACATTCCAAAGACTGCTTTCCAAACTCATGAAGGCCATTATGAGTTCCTGGTCATACCATTCGGTCTTTGTAATGCCCCATCTACTTTTCAGAGCCTTATGAACCACCTTCTCAAACCATATCTCAGGAAATTTGTCCTTGTCTTCTTCGATGACATCCTCATCTATAGTTGCACTTGGGCCGCACATCCTCAGCATGTAGATCTACTCTTGCAATTGCTCCACAAGCATAAATTATTTGTCAAGATGTCCAAGTGTTCGTTTGGCATGGAATAAGTTAAGTATTTGGGCCACATTGTGGGGTGTCAAGGTGTCAAGGTGGACCCCAAAAAGATCCAGGGAATGCAGGATTGGCCTCAACCTAAGACCTTGAAGATCCTGAGAGGATTTTTTGGTCTCACAGGCTATTATCCCAAATTTGTCCGCAATTATGGTCGCATAGCGAAGCCCCTCACTCAACTCCTGAAGAAAATTTCATTCAACAGGCATTTACAGCTCTCAAAAATGCCATGTGTTCCACTCCAGTCTTAGCACTACCTGACTTCACCAAATCTTTTGTCATTGAATGTGATGCTTCAAGTACGGGTATTGGGGCGGTCTTAATGTAGGAAGGGCGACCTTTAGCCTTCACAAGCCAACAACTGAGTGAGAAGAATCTGGGCCAATCTACCTATGAGAAGGAAATGATGGCCATTTTACATGCAGTAGAGACCTGGCGACCTTACTTATTGGGGTGACGTTTCCAAATCCGCACAGACCATCACAGTCTTAAATATTTTTTGGAGCAACGCCTATCCTCCCCACAACAAAATACATGGCTCACCAAAACGCTGGGATATGATTATGAGATCATTTACAAGAAAGGGCAATAAAATAGTGTAGCAGATGCATTATCTCGCTAATTTGAGGAGGGAAGTACCCTGCTATCAATTTCCATTCCCATTCCAAAATGGATTGAAGAGGCTCGCAGGGAATGGTTTTCACATTCCGGGCTCTCCCAACTCATTTCTCAATTGCAGGTGGATCCAAATTCCACCAAGGGATACTTGTGGCAGGATGAGATTCTTCGCTACAGGGACAGAGTCGTAATATCACCAACATCCACCCTCAAAAGTCGCATTTTGGCAGAATTGCACTCATCCCCCATTGCAGGCCATTCAGGCTTTCAGAAGATGTATGCTCACACCAGAAGATCATTTTTTTGGACAGGCATGAAAAAGGACATCCTCACTTTTGTAGCAGAATGCGATGTCTGTCAACAACACAAAGGGGACACCGTCAAAGCACCAGGCACATGACAACCATTGCCCATCCCGGTAGCAATATGGACAGAGGTTTCTATGGATTTCATTACAGGTCTTCCAAAGTCAGGAAACACGTCAGTCATCGTGGTGGTTGTGGATAGAATTTCGAAGTATGCTCATTTCTGCACCCTACCCCACCCGTTTACACCAACTTTGGTCACTAATCTTTCATGGATCAGATCTTCAAATTGCATGGCATGCCCACTTCTATTGTGTCTGATCACAACCCGATCTTCACCAGTAATTTTTGGCAGGAACTCTTCAAGCTAGAAGGCACCCAACTAAAACTCAGTAGTTCTTATCATCCACAAACGGATGGTCAAACTGAAGCCGTCAACAAATGTCTGGAAACCTACCTTAGGTGTTTCACTTTAGAAAAGCAACATATTTGGGTACAGTGGTTACCTCTGGCTAAATGGTGGTATAACACCAACTATAATGCCACCACCAAAACGACTCCCTATGAAGCAGTATATGGTCAACTCCCTGCTTCCCCTACTTCTTATATCAAGGGGGGCTCAAAGGTACAAGCAGTGGATCAAATCCTACAAAACCACGCAACCATGCTCGCCCATCTTAGAGAGAATCTTCATCAAGCTCAAAACCGCATGAAGCAACAGGTAGACCAGCATTGCTCAGAGCGCCAATTTCAAGAAGGGGATCAGGTCTTTTTGAGGCTGCAACCATATAAGCAAACATCACTCAAAGACAAGGGTTGTCAGAAACTATCTCCAAAATTCTATGGACAATATCAAGTACTTCAGCGCATTGGATAAGTAGCCTAGAAGTTGGCTTTGCTGCCTACTGCAAAAATCCATCCAATTTTCCATGTCTCATGCCTCAAGAAAGTGATTGGGAACAATTACAAAATTCAAACCAGTCTACCTGAATTGGACGAGGAAGGGTCAATCTGGCTCCAACCTGAACAGGTCCTAGACACACGAGAAAGACATCTGCATGGCTGCATGATTAGGGAAGTTCTCGTCAAGTGGAAAAACACCTCTCCGGAAGATGCAACTTGGGAACCAACCACTATTCTTCAGTAGTTTCTACAGCTTCAGCCTTGAGGACAAGGCTATTCTTAAGGGGGAGGGCATGTTAGCGTCCCACCCTAACCCCCTTATTTATGTAGTGGGATCAAGTCATAGTAAAGAGTCAATAAAGCTCATATTAATAATTGTAAGTGGTTAACCCGCAATTAATGACGGGACCACAGTTAGTTGCAAATGGGCCATGGTATTAGATAGATTGTATTAATAACCCATGGTATTGATCCATGGTATTGCATGTATGAGTCATATATAAAGGATAGAGACTCCCTGCGAGGAGCATCGTGTCTTATTTTTGAATCGAGCTCTACTCTATTGGAGGTTGCCCCATCGAAGAGGCCAGTGAACATTGCTTTCTGAATAATAAAATATTTGTTGTTGCCTCTCACTATTCTATGTTCTGGGTATCTTTCTTCGCATATTCTCTATTTGGGTATCTTTTGCAGGTTATGAGCATAACATAGGGTATGTGATAGGTGTAGGAGAGTTAAATATAGATTTTACCAAGATGGAGGCCATTATAAAGTGTTTGATGCCTACTAATGTTTTTGAGGTCAGTTATTTCATTAGGGAAACATAATACTTGAGGAAATTCATAGCCTAATTTTTAGAATAAACAACACCACCCCATGCCATAACAATGAGTAATAAGAGTTCCTATTGGGGAAAGAGTTAGAGGAGGGCCTTTGAGGCGTTAAATATGAATATTACCCAATCACCAATTTTGTAATTACGAAAATTTAAACAACCCTTCAAAGTGGAGATAGATGTGAGTGGGTATGCTATAGGATCAATATTTATGAAGGACTGAAGGCCTATATGCTACCATTATGAAGTACTTCATTGGGTTGTTTTTAACTACCTTACCTACAACAAGGAGCTCTATTCCCTCGTGCAATCTATGAAGAAGTGAAAAAATTATCTGGTGGGAAAGGAGATAGTAATGGAAATAGATCACCAAATACTACAATATCTATAGGCCCATAGTAAGCTACAACAAACTAATCATTATAGGTGAATGAGGTTTTATAGAAGTTTCACTTAGAGATCAGGTACAATAAGGAATTGAAAACAAGTTAGATGACATGATTTGAGGGCCACCCACATCAAATATCATAGACTTGGGAACTTTGATGCACATGGAGCCATTCACCCATGATCCATACAAAGATTCATAATTGGAGGATGAAAACTAAAAGGAGTTGTTTTAGTAGTTGTAGAGCAAGAGTTGTGTTTATGATAGTGATAACATAGTTCAATACCATCTCCAATATGGTTTACTTTGTAGGTTGGATAATTTATGTGTTCCTAAATGTCACTAATTGAAAAATACTATAGAGACTCACACCTTCAAGGTGCTAGGTAACTTTGGTGTAGGGAAGAAAATGACCAACTTGCAGAGGTATGTGTATTTTCCTAAGATGCAAAAACAAGTAGCTAGGTTCATAAGAGGATAAATCCTTTTTTGTACCAACAATCCTAATAAAAGGAAACATGGTATACAGTTTCCCTTATCTATACCCACTCATCCTTGGGAAATCATTACCATGGACTTTTTAGGAGGTTTACGAACATCTAGGAAGGGGCATGACTACAATGAACTTGTTTCTTGGATAGGTTTTGGTACACTTTATGATACCACGTAGAATCATTTTAGACAAGGAAATGAGATTTGTTAGTGCATTTTGCACAACATTGTGGAAAAATATGGACACAAAGTCAAATAGGTCTATAAAATTCCATCTAAAAACATATGGAAGATAGAAGTAGTCAGTAGGACTTTGGTGTAACTTTTGAGGGGTTATAATTAGAAGCATCAAATTAATTCTGCTCAAAAAATATGGTATATATACAACACTCTTATAGAAGAGTAGTCCATACTTTTATTGGTAAGTCCCCATTTGAAACTTGTTATGGATATTTTCCATCTTCACTTTTTGATATTACATATAGGAAACAAGCAGGAGAGAGGGATGATCTTATAGGGGATTCCTTAACAATAGAAAAATTTGTTGACAATATGAAGTAGATCTACATATACGTATAGGACACATTACATAAGTCATAGGAAAATACAAGGTCGGGAATGATTGGCATATAACATAGAGGTTTTTCAAGGTGGTGTTAGCGCTTGAAATTTCACCTCAGGCTGAAAAAGGTAAACTTCAAGGCAACATCAAACCACTTAGCCTCGTAGTTAGCCCTACGGGGCAGGAGAGGGCTCTCTCCGGTCTATCTCGGTAAAGATTTTCAATGGGTGATATGACCAATAGGGTAACACTGATTTTAGGCTAGTAAATGGATCAAAAGGGTTGATTTGGGGTTTTTAGGGTTTTTGGTGGCAAATTGAGGAGATGGCAATTTTGGGTGCGGGGATTGGACACAGTTTCTGCAGGGGGTTCTTTGGGGCGAGATAGGAGACAGTATTGATGCCTTAGATTGAGGTGAATGGATGGGAAAGACAGGTGAGGAGCTAAGGAGAGTAAACAATAACTTTGAATTCTCCTTAAACAGTAGAAAACATTGATATTAAGCAAACTTAAAAGCAGAGCATGACAGTCATGAGTTCTACTTTAACACTTCATTTGCCTAATGTGCAGAAGGAAAAGTAAGGAAATGATTCACATAACACACTTACAAGTACAAAGAGAAATACATCATCAATACATGTGACCACAAGAATCCCAAAAAGGACTGCAAAACCCTGGTCTTCCTTAGCCAAAAATTGCAGAGATACAGTGAATAATACAATAGTAGCTTCTCCCTCAAGAGTCCAACCTTCCAACCATGAAAATGATTGAGAAAATACATAATATAGGCAAGCCAACCTCTTCCCTTGCCTCTAGGGGTCAAGCTCATCCTTCTAGGAGCTGTTTCAACCAATTCTAAACTGAGCACTAAAATCTAGGCAGTCAAAACAACTTGCCTCTATAAGCTAGGAAACCAATTCATTCATTAAATGTTTGCTATTTCATGAATGAATCTTCTAGAATAGGTAAATAAGTGTCACATCAACATAAAAATACATAAACTACATCAAAGAGGGTGAAAAATCCCATCAAAAGTCAAAACTAGTAAAAGCTGGGCGAATCCATGAGCTGTAGGTGAAAAATTGTGAAATTTGCCTGATGGGTCGCACGCCAAATCCTGACGGGTCACGCGCCTTTGAGAGCACTTTTGGGGCACTTCTAGGTGTCCAAATGAGGCAAGAGTAGGCTTGTTGGAAAGGTCGGTGAGTCTACTTTCCAACCCAACTGGAATTTCTGAATTTGGTTGTCATTTGCCCCTCCCAAATTGCAATCTCCCAAGACTTCTTTCTGTGTGTCAAAAATGTGGCAGAAAGTCATTTTTTGCTTGTTTTCTTGACTTTCTGGAGGCCCAAAACTTCATAAAATCTCTTGGAAATGGATGAGCATGTGTAACATTTCATGACAAATCTGGAAATGCTAAGTTTTTGGAAAATGGAGTTGCCAAGAGAAAGGGTCGCGCGGGGGGTGAGACCCGTTAATGGACAAAACATGTAAATTGTCTGAAAAAACTAAAATTGACCCAAAATGTTCAAAATTTCTTGGTATTTGTGCTGTGGCTGAGCTATTTAGTTCCTTTCTCCTTCAAGGAAGCCTCGGCCAAGATGTGGAGGGGGTCGGACCTTTTTCTTCGTTTTTGTGCTTTGGCCAACCGCCTTTGGAGCACCTTCATTTTTGCCTTGCATACATGCATTCGGGCCCAATAGTGTTTTTTCATGTTCCCGAGCAGGTTCAAATTCTGGTGTTGACTCATGATCATCACTTTGCTCATAGTTGGTTTCGGTTTCTGACATGGTTTCAGGGGCAAAGTGACTGAAATGTACTGCTGCTTTTGCTTTGAAATATGTTGTTTTTACTATTTTGAAATGCTGTTTCAAGGGGACAAGTAGCACAAGGGAAATGTTAGGGAAGGGAGACTTGGAAGGGAAATTGGGAAAAATATATGAAACAGGGGTTAAAGAGAGGAATCATGACATCAACATCATCATACAATTTCATTTGCAAGGATGTTATGGAAGGTAGGGTTTAGGGTTTGATTTTTGTTTTCTTAATATTTTTGGTAGGGAAATTAAATAACAGTGATAAGGGAGTAAGAAATGGGAGGTGGGAAAATGTAGAAACAATAGGAATGAAAAGGAATACCTTAAAACATCAAAACAAACCCTAGCAACTCTGATATTTTCAAGCAAAAGCACATGGAGTCTTTACTTGCAAATGAAGGCTCTTAAAATATTATCATGATCTTCTCAAGCTTTAGCAAACCATAATTTATATGATTGAAGGCCTACCGGACAAGCTTGAACAATTTGTGGTCGCTTGGTAGCTTGCTAGTAATTTTCTGTGGAGGAAACCCTGATGGGTCACGCGCACTGCCCAACGGGTCGCGTGCCCTCGACGGGTCGCGCCTGTGTAATTTTTACACTGCTGGAGGTGCCCTGACGGGTCGCGCGCCAGTCTCAACGGGTCGCGCGCCTCCCAAACTCACCGAATTCACTCAAACGCTCTTGCAACTGATTTCTCTATCACTTAGATGCACAATGGAGCTTGATAGAGGGAGATTAGGGCTTTTATAGCCTTGTTTGAATTAATTTCATATCATAACCCACTTTATAATGTTTTTTCCATGACACTTTATAAACTTGACTTTTTTGGTTTCCTTTTGTCTTGAAATTGATTGATTTGATGCTTTTCTTTGATAATTTTTGCAGGGATAGCATCTGAGGGATCTTGGCAAGGGAGCCAGGGTTGCGTGTTGCCTTTCAAAGAATTTTTGAAGTTTTACAATTTTTACAAAATTTTGAGAAATGACCTTGGCTTTAAAAACAGGGTTTTTAAATCCAAGGTGAAAATTAACTGTACAAGATAGAATCTTTCGAAGAAACACTTTGAAAATCATCCCTCTGGCTTGCTGGGCAGTTATTGACCTTTTAGAGACATGACCTTGAAGACAAATTTGACCTAAACCCTAGACCTAAAAATTTTGACCTAAAGACAAAGACAAGTAACCTTGAACAGTTTAATGACTGAAACAACTTGATCCAGCAGTGCCAAGAGGGGGACAAAGACACCAGCTCCTCCATCATGGTTATGGCATGCCTAACAGAATGCAATAAGATGACACTGCTGAGACACCTACTTATGCAAATGCAAAGAGCTTTGATCGCTGATGGAGGGCTACTAGACCGACTCTAACAGGTGGGAGACAAAATATGGTTATTGTTGAACATTGAGATACTACAAGGTCATACTAAGAAAATCAAGATTTTGTGATATGGTCCCTTTGAGATACTAGAAATGGTGGGAGATAACACCTATAGATTAAATATACCCCCATACATAGTGATACCTTCCATAGAGGATTTGGAATCAAATTCTTAGGAATAATTGATATAGGATATAGTTTTGTAGAAGCAGTCCAAAACTACAAAACAAGGACATCATGACCTTTTAGCAGATTAGCATGAAAGGACAATTTCCAGGAAAACTTATCTAGATTTATGAAGGAAAAAAAAATAAATACACATTGAAACCAAAACATAGAGATACAATGAAATATAACTTCAATTAATAAATACCAACTGTTAAAAACTGCTTACATATATAAGAGAAACAAACTAGCTTAGGTAATGCTAGCTTATCTATGAGAAGATATGTGATCGCTACATTCCTTCTCACCTATTTTTCAATTAGGCTTGAAGACCTTTTATTATTGAGAAATAATGGAAAACCATAAACATAATAACTAACCCTAGAAGTTGAAGCAGAAAAATTTTATTGGCCCCGTTGCGATTAGTTAGAACGTCAACATCTTAGGGTCGTAATTTGGGCATATGATCTTCATTTAGCATGCATGATACCTCATTAGAAAGATCTATCCAAGGAAAATAAAATATCCCAGCAAACCATTGCAATACATGATTTAGGATTGGCACATTTTCTATAAAAATGTTGTTTAGGGCCCCAAAATGACTCTAAAAGTTCAAGACTTGAAAAATTGCAAAAATGGAAAGGTGTGCTAGAATTAAATAAACTAAGAGGAAACAATGTTAGGGGTCCAAGTGGAATAGGAAGGTGGCCACCAATATCCACCTAGATCAGTCTTCCCGCCTTAGGAAGTAATGGTCCCCATTGTGTTGAGTGCCTCCATGAGATGGGGAAACTTTTGCAGAATTTGGTCCTTGGTGAGCCACTTCCCTTGGCGCAGGAGTTGGACAGCTTTGACAACCCGATATAGTTGGATATTTTTTTCATGATTGTTCTTGATATGTGTGCCGATGATCTAACTGGTCATGGTTTTTTCAATGCAATATGGGTTGAGCTTTGTTGGTGTCAACTGCTCAATAATGTATGATGTGTCCAACAATGGTGGAAAGTATGGACGAAGGTGGTCCACATTAAACACTAGGTGAAGGCCAATGAATGGGGGAATGATGAGCTCAAAATAATTGTCACCCAAAACCTTCGTGATGGTGTAA
The DNA here is from genome assembly GCA_031772625.1 of Pinus tabuliformis. NCBI lineage: Eukaryota > Viridiplantae > Streptophyta > Pinopsida > Pinales > Pinaceae > Pinus > Pinus tabuliformis. The sequence goes on from CM062817.1 coordinate 1,523,187,239, forward strand.
GGTCCATTTCGATGTGGTCAAAGCTTTTGATGGGCTCCAATCAAGAGTTCCTTCTACAAATTCAATGAAATTTTGTCACCAGCTTGAAACTAATGTGGAACCCAACATTGATCACGAATTTTTTTATACTTAGCATTAGCTTTTTCTAAGATACCATGAATCTAATGGTGGATGTGTTAGATGCATTCAATAAATATGGTTTCTTTACCGACATTAGATTGAACATGTGCAAATTATTCATGTGTAGTTGCAAGAGGCATTGCAACATCAATGAGACGCAATGGTTGAAATCCCATGCCCACTTGAAAGCGGCTATGGAAAATCAAGCTATGGAGAGCTTTTTTGTATTATTTTTGCACATATGGAATACTCTCACCCCATGTTTTTGAATGCTTGGATTTGTACATGTGTTGTATTTTCACTATCATCCTATTAACAACCTCTTTGTAGCCATTAGTTTGAGGATGGAAGGTAGTCGAGTTAGTGAGCTTAGTTTCCAAAAATGAAAAAAGTCTCAACCATAATGCACTTAGGAACCTGTTATCTTGATCTAATATAATGATCTATGGAATCCCAAAATCTACCCACACTCACTCGAAGAAGATTTTGGCAGTGTCTTCTACTGTGATGTTTTTTTGCAAGCCATCAATATAGCCATCATAGAAAATATATAATGGACAAAAATACATAGTCATTACCATGCTTTGTAGAAGGAAGGCCAAACATATAGTTCATGGAGGTGGATTCCCAGGGCCTAGTAGCAGTAAGTAGAGGAGTATATAAGCCTTTCTTCTTAATGGTTGGCTTTCTAATTGCATAGGTAGTGCACGATCTAATATATTTTCCAATATCTTATCAGAGATCTTGCTATTGAAAATGCTTGTGTAGAACTACCACTGTGTTCTCGACACCAAAGTTTTATGCAACCCAACTGTACTGCACCTCCCAAATCATCTTGTCACTCTCACTTGAAGGAACATGAAGGTACCCCAAGTGGCATAATTGTGTGTCCTAGAGGTAGAAGTTTGGGACTTGCTTGTCATCCATCAACATCTGGTATGTGGTGGTGAATTTTCGATCATTTATTTAGAGTTACAACCATCCACAAGTCTCGTGCCCACAAGAGTTGAGAACAATGGTCAACCCCAAAACTGCTAGGTGATTGAGGAAATCTGCAACATTATTGGTGCTACCCTTCTTATACAAAATTTTCATATGAAATTGTTGTAGACATGTCGACCATTTATGATGGTGATCATTCTACAACTTCCCTTGTGTTTTTATAAATTGAAGAGGTTGGTGATCTATTTGGATGATCGTCTCCTTCTCTAGAATGTAATGTTTCCACTACAAGCAAGCCTGCATGATGGAATACGTCTCTTTATTATAGCTAGGATATTCCCAAATTATATCACAGAGTGTCTCACTATGATGGGACACCAGATTCACTTACTGGATGAGGACTGCACCAATAGGATAGTCATAGGTATATGTCCCAATTTTAGATGGTTTCCAAGGAGAGGAAACATATGTATCAAACACTTGTAGGAATGGATCATGTTCTTCTTGTTCTCCAGAAAGTGCAACAATCAAGTTTATGTCTAGTGCAAGTAGATTTGATTCAACCATGAGTTTAGCTAAACCTTGTCCCTTGATGAGCTTTGTAAGCTTTATCTCCAAGTCATACTCTAGCATATTTGTAATCCACTTTCCTCTTCTACCTTTAGGATGTGTCTACACAAGAATTTATTTCACTGTTCCAGTAGGAACATAAGCAATGGTGTGAGAATGTATAATATAAACTTGAAAATCATTGAGAGTTTTCACCAAAGCCAAGGCCTGTTTATTAATGATATTGTATCTTTGTGTTGCATCTCTTATAGTGCGATTGAAAAATGCTATGGGATTCTCATTTTTCTGATCTTTCTTTTACATTAGGACCGCTGCTAATGTATGCTTAGAAGCAAAGGAAAAGATGATGAAACCCGAAGTGTAATTTGGGCTAATCAAAATAGGAGGAGTAGATAATGCAAACTTTACTACATGAAATGATTTCTTGGCCTCTAAAGACCAGTTTACCTCATTGTCCTTCTTCAGCATGTCTGTCCTTTGCTTCTAATGCTCAGCTAGATTAGGAATGAGTCTTCTTAGAAAAATGCTTTTCCCATTGAAATACTGAATCTCTTTCTTGTTCCTTGGGAAATATAATTGTTGAATGGCTTGCACTCTTGCAGGATCAATGTCAATGCCATCCTTAGAGATGATATGTCCCAATAGCTTACCTTCTTCCATGGTGAATAAGCTCTTCTTTGGGTTGAGTGAGACGCCAAATTTTCTATGTTTCTGAAAAATAATTCTTAAATGATGTAAATAATCTTCATTAGATTTCGAAAACACTATAGGATCATCTAAATAAATAACCATAAATACATCTTTTTCATTGTCAAAAGCTATGTCCATAGCCTGGTGAAAATTAGCTCCTGCATTCTTCAATCCAAAAGGCATCTTGGTGTACATGAATGTACCCCATGGCATTGTCAAGGCTGTCTTGAGCTAATCATCCTTATGTACCAGAATTTTATTGTACCCAGAATATCCATCTAGAAATGACATTCTAGATGACCTAACAACCTTCTGAAGTATATGATCCATCTTTGGCAAGGGATAATTGTCTTTCAGGGATACCTTGTTCAAATTTCTGAAATCAATACATAGACGAATCTCCCTGGACTTATTTCTTACAGGCACTAGATTAGACATCCATTCAAAAAATCAAATAGGGACAATGATACCAAACTTATAAAGCCTATTTACCTCTTTCTCAATCAATGGCAGTAGCCTGGGATTAATCCTCCTTAGTTTATGGTGAAATGGCTTTTGATCAAGCTTGATAGGAATGGTATGTTGAATGATACTCTTGTCATAAATCTCCAGATCTGAATAGTCCCAAGAAAATACATCAAAAATTTCTCTCATTAAGGATATGTACTTACTTTTTGTTTCCTCAGATAAGGACTTTGATAGATCAACCATCTTAGGATTATTAGTTACGCCAATGTTTACAAATTCAACTCCTTTTTCTATAGGAACGAAGGTGGGCTTCTTGGCAACATCATCACAATCAAACAACTCTTCCAAAGGCTCCAAGCGTCTTGGAATGTTGTTGTCCTTGAGCTGCAATATTTCAATCTCAGCTGAGTGGATATCTCGATCATTCATATTGGATGCATCATCAATGTGAGAATTCCGAAATTCTCCTTCCAATTGTAAAAAATTGTCTATATGTTTATCATCCCAAAACACTTGCTAAAATCTCATATTATCTAGGATAGTTGGGTGATATTTGACATGGATGGAGTAGTTCTGGTTAGGATGAATAGGAATCTTCACTATACTTGCTGCAGTGGCGAGTGAGTCTGCTATGACATTTTGAGTTCTAGGAATAAGAAACAAAGTATATTGTAAAATGGTCTTAACGATGTCAAGTACAACATTGCGATAAGCTCTCATTCTTCGATGCTTGGCCTAGTATTCCCATTTAACATGTTTGATTACTAATTCAGAGTTGCCATAAACAAAAATATTCTTTGCTCCCAACTTCTTCGAAATATTGAGGCCAGCAATCAATGCTTCATGTTTCGCCTCATTGTTTGAACACTCAAAAGCCAACTTGTAAGAACTCATTCTCACATTTCAGGGAATTTTATTTGACTGATGTAATGGACCATGTATCCAGACACCAATCCCAGCTGCTTATTTTCCCAATACACCATCAAACTCCATGGTCCAAAGACCATTTTCTTCATCTGGAAAAAGGATCTCTGAAGGCTGAACTGTTTTCTCTTCAAGAAGATGATTAGTTGTCCTAAAACTCTCTGTTTTCTACACTATCCTTTCTATGTCTTCAATAGTATTCACTAACTGTAAACACTCTTCATTCACCTATTTCCCTTTAGCTATAATGGCTTTATGCATGCTGCTCATGACCTTAGGAACTTCTGAAATTTCTATTAGTTGACTTTCATCATCAATAGAATTCATATCACTATATAAAATCAAAGAATTAAGATCAATATGGACAACATGTATAAGATGATTGACTGGATTTTCCTTACCATTGATCATGAATTTCATTGTCTTTTCCCTATAAATTTTTTGGAGCTTACCAGAAATAGGGATAGTGTCATATGAAAAGTCAAGTTGTAGAGTGCCCTTTAGTTTTTCTCCCCAAGACCTTGAAAGTAACATGGAAAACCTAGGAGGAATATCAGCAACTACTACATCCATAAGCACATTCTTGGTCGGGATTTGGTCCAAGGATACTACCAAGTCTTTAATTAGGCCAAGGCATTTGACTCTCCTAGAATCAAAGGAATAAAGATCATGGTAGGGTCGGGTGATACTGAATCCTAGTCAGTCCATGATGACTTTAGGCATAAGATTATGTGAGGCACCAAAATCTAGCATGGTGTTATGGAGGATAAAATCATGAAGTTGAAGACTCAAATCAAAAGTAGGGATTTCACTATCTTCATGAGTTCCTTCTAAGGCTGGACCAAAAAGGATTGTTGGTTCACGATTAGCCACATTAAATGTATCTGGCAGCTAGTCAACCTTAAGCATTTTTGCAATCTGAAATTTATATTTGTCAGTTTTTACTAATTCAATGAGGGGAATAGAAACCTTCAATTTAGAAATTTCATTTTCCAAACTAAAAATATTAGATTGCTTTTCTACCTCCTTTACAGCGATGTCCTTCTTTTCTGTTTGTCCTTTAGCTTGATATTCTTTCTTGTGAATTTCAGTTTGAAACTCTTTGTCCTTCGTTACATTGCTGGTAGAGGCTTCATTTGTTTTGTCTTGGTTTAGTATGACAATTTCCTTTTCTTTTTTCTGACCTGTAGGATCTAGTTCCTTGCTTGGTGTGTCCTTTTGTACATTTTTTATTTTCTAAGTCAAAGTAACAAGTACATTTATATTCCTCAAGTTGTACTACTTTTGGAGATGACTAATGGCATTCTGATATCCTCTTTGGTACTCTTCAGTTTGAACAACCCATAGATCATCACTTGCAAGAACAAGTTGTTGATCACTCTGTATGAAAGAATGCTCGAAAAACTAATCTTCTTTTGTTAGCAAAGTACGCAGCTCATCTTCTTCAAAGAAGTGATTCTCTTCTACAATCTCTTCTTCATATTCATCATGGCCTTCAGTATAATTTTGCTAAAATGGAGCTCTTACTTGGCCTTGAGGATCTTGGTTTCGCTACTCTTTCTGTTGATTTTTGAATTGTTGTTGTTGCTATCTGCAAAAGTTAAGATTCTTCACTGAAGGTTCTGCTTGTCAATCAGTTATGGACATTCTATCCATCATTCTCTCCATGGTTTTGATCAGACTATCAAGATTTACATCAGAAGATGATGCAGGTTCTTCTTTAAAGACAACTTTCTTCTCAATCCTCTCAGGCTTTGACTTAGACTTCTTGATAAGCAAATTGGCTTTGACCCTGACTGCATTTCACTGCATTTCTTCAAGAGTAGCATGGTATCTCTCTCTGAGTTGGCATGCCATGTCTGGGTCAAATATATCAGGATAATGGAGAAGCGCTAGACCAGGGGGAAGCTTCATATCATCAAGAATAGAATTGCATACAAAATTAAATCTTGTTGTAAATTCTTGAACTATCTCACTTGCATTTATTTTCATTGAATTATACTTAGCTAATATCTGCAATGGATTCTTCTTCTCTTGCCAACGAGCTAATAATAATTCAATCAACCTTTAAGATATTTTGACAGAATTAGCAACCATACCTCGAAACCATTTTTTAACATCTCCTGAAAAACTCTGAGCTATAATCCTCATCTTGGCATGATCTTTGTTAATTTATTCTAAATCAACAAAATCCACTAATTTATTAACATGCTGCTGAGCTATAATTTTTTCACTTCCATCAAACAATGGGGCTCTTTGGCCATAATTTTGAGGCAAAGCAGCAAGTTGAGTAGGCAGTAAAAGAGGTGCAAATCGTGCCCTGACTACTAGTGATGGTGGAGGTACTATAATTGGTTGTGCAGGCAAAGACGGAACAAATGGAGGTCGCATGAAAGATGATAAAACTCAAGTATTGGGAGATGTAACAGATGTTCATGGAGGTGAAATTGAAGAGGAATCAGTGGCTAGGTACTTGAGTTGATACTGGATGAAGGCTTTTTCAGTAGTGAACTGGAGTTCGCCAGTAAGAGATTGAAATTTGTCAAAATTCAACCATAATTCATGATCAGTTTAGTAGAAAAAAGATTATAAAGAAGTAGAGAGAGTTTCAACTTTTAAAGGCTCTAATGTCACTTCAGAGATGTAGGACTCAGATATTGACCTCGAAAGAGATAACTCTATCTGAACATGAAACAGAAGTTTCTCAAAAGCAAATAGATTTTTAGGCAGAGATGTCATTCTTTTAATTTTTTGAGCTACACTTTTAATGATGAGAATCTAAGTTTCTGAGCAGTATTTCTAGATCTTCAACAATAAAAGGTGGATTTGGGTCAGGATTTGACCTGGTATATCTTTTAGGAGCCAGGATTTTCACACCCTATAACTGATGAAATTTATTAATTCAGCCTATCTTTGGATACTTTAAGTTGTGAACTAAATAACCAATTCTTTGAAAACTCTTAGATATTTCCCAAGAATGATTTATCAGTCATTTCTTGACAACGATGCCAAAAATATTAGTCCCTTACAATTTCCTAGGTTGAAAAGAGATCGAGAAGAGTAACCTCAAAACATTTCAGCTCAGTAGATATCCCTAGTGAGCATGAGAGGGATCTCTAAAAGTCTCCTATTAGTCAAATGACTTTAAATCAAATAATTTTTAGGCTAGATATATATAGTTGTTTGTGTGTTGGTGAAAACTTAGATTTTAGGGTTTGCTCGGCTAGGGTTTGGAGCCACAAATAGGTCTAGGCTATAAGAGTGTAGAAGAAAATATTGAAAGGAGCTAGATGTCTCAGAAGGCCATGGTGCATTTAGAATATTGTAAATTTAGTATATAAGAGATAGTGAGGAAGAAACTAATGGGTGTACGTAAACATGATGTCATTAGCTTAGGAAGACATAAACATAACTATGGAAACCAAATAAACAGAACTTGAGAACAAGAATTCTGTATATTTCAATGTAACGAATCCATAGAAAGAAGATATACCATGTATATAAATATGTTTTAACCATTAGAAAACAAATAAAATGAAGAACAAACACCATGAACTCACTCGGATAGAGTTCCTTAAAAATAGCTGCAACTGTCTCTCTATTAGTTGAACAGATGATTACATGCAAGCCTCCTCCACAAAAAGTCAAAAGCTTCTCTCTGAAAGAGAAATGATACATATAGACTGTATAGACCACATTCCAACCTTCAGGAGTTAAATTCCTAGCTGGAGAAACTGACTCCAAGATTCTCTCAACCAACAAGTGGGAGTGAGAAGGTGAAACTCAAACACTTCTTGGAGAGTTTGTTTAGGAGTGTTCTTCCTTTATGAGGTCTAATAAACATCAAAAACAACCTATCATGTACATTTATTCATGCCTACATCACCTAGCCTCTAAAAAAGTGCAATTACATAAAGAGTTTTGACTTTGAGTATGTCAAACTGGAAACTAAAAACTTTACACAGTGAAATTTACAATTTAAAACACAGAAAAATGCAGAAGCACAACACCGACTTTAAGATCACTTTCAGGTGCCTTTCTGAGGTCCAAATTAATATATGAGAGACCACTCAATTAGAAATTCAAGTATAGTTTCCATAAAAGTTTGAATTTTTTAAAATGACCCATGTGAAGGACTTCAAAAATCCATTTGCCCAATGTCACTCCAAGAGCGCAACGCTTGTCAAAAAGGGGTCCAGAAAGCTAGTCTTTTGCCACTTTTTTCCACTTTTCTCGAAACATGAACCACCTATGGAAAATAGGAGCAAATGGGTTTTTAGAGGATGGCAAGAGCTTTCTAAAACTGTAGATTTTTCCTGAAATAGATGCTTGAGGAAAAAGCGCAACACCAAGGTGCTGCACTGCTGGAACTGATGAATTTCTGAATTAGGCTTCAAAATTCATAAAAACCCAAAATTTCTTAGAATTTGCTCAAAATTGTCCAAGAGCTGTAAAATTATAGATGTTAAACCTTCATAGATGCTTCAACAAGCATCTTCTTTCCTTCATATTTTTTATCCTTTTTGTCTTCTTTGAGCTTGTTTTCAAGCTGCTTGACCTTGACATTGCAAATCATGTTTTGAGCCTGGTTGTGGTGTGCCATGTGCCTTAGCAGTCGATTGTCTCTATTTGCCTTCTCTAGAAGCTTATCTAAATGATCATTAACCCTATAGAGCCAATACTCCTTGTCTTGATTGACCTCAAGAGAAATTCTGTCATTTAGGTCTAGCTCTTCACTCAAAAAATATGTTTTTCTTCTTCTTCTTGCAATGCCTTCTTTAGCCCCTTTCTTGTTGGCCTTTCTTTCCTACTCTTCCCTTGTGTTCCTTCAAGTTCACTTGACCCTATGACTACTTTGCCCTTTCCAACCTACTGCAATAATTTGGTTTCCTCTTTTTCCATGATTAATTGCTTCACTTTAACCTCATTATTCTCTTGTTCAAGGAATGAAATGATGTACCTTGCACTTGCCATGTTGACTGTGAGCTCTTTGATATGATAGTGTTTATCTCTAATCATCTACTTCATGCATGAAGTCTGATCCTCTTCCTCTAAATCAACCAGCTAAAATTCATTTTCAACCATGTATTTATCCCACGTTTTTTATCACTGCTTTTATGATGTAGAAGGCTTGGCCCCTTTCTCACCATGAGAACCAAACACAAGCCTCTTCCCTCTCTTGTACATCCTAGTCACCTCAGGCTTAGGTGCTTTTCTTCTTTCAACTGGTTTTCTAGAGGACACCACTTTCATTTGCTATGTTGGCATGCTAGAGGGTTGAGCTGCTACATTGGCTTCGTGACATTTCGGGGTTATTTCAAAAAACGTGTCCTAACTCATACATTTCTTTGCAAGTTGGTGAAGGATTATAGTCTTGATCAGACTATGATGAAACAGGCTAGGGTAGTGCTCCTATTTCTTCATCGAAATCCACTCTGACATTTTGGCAATGCTCCTAAATACGTAGTTGAACATATTGAGTGGCTTGTGAGAGGTAAAGTGCATTAAGAGGCAAATATGATAAGCATACAATCTGGAGAATATTTCTTCATATGTAAAGAACCTCATGAAAATCTTCATCAAGGGGGAATACTTCTCCAATAAGTACCCAAAGGCCATAACATGAGCATGTTTTTCCCTATATGGTGTGTTCAAGAAGGGTCTATAATACTCAAGATCTAGGCTCATCCCCTTGAACCAATATTCACCATTTTCTGGTAACCCTGTAGCAAGTGAAATGGATGCCATTGAAAAAGTGAGTTCAACACCAGCAATAACAACACGTTCCCCTTTCAACTGAGTTGCCACCCAATCTGTCAACTGCTCATGGAATCCTATTTCACTCACCCTTTTACAGAAATCCAAGCAATTCACATCTTCAAAGCACTGTTTGATAAAGAGAGATGACTTGATTTCTCTACAATTTGATGGCTCATACCTAAGGATTTTCCATCCCTTGTGATGTCACTTCCTCTTTGGTGAAGATTATGCTTCCATGATGATAGAAACCCTTTGAAAAAATAATTTTTTTCACTTTTGAAAATAGAGTCACCTTTAAGGCTGAAACTTGAGCTATGTTTTCACTTTCCTAAACACTAGAACTTCTTCTTCTAGAGGTTTTAAAATTGAAAGCAGGATGAATTTGTGATAAATCAACAAATCAATGTCAAAGAGCTTCTTGTCATGCTCTATTCACTGCTCGATTTATTCATGATTGATGGACCTTGGAAACCCTAGCGACCTAATGGATGACTTGAAAATGAATGAAATGATAATGATGACTGAATTTCTTTTATTATGACACCTTCATAGAAATGTGATAGGTCATCAGCATGAGTGAATTTTCAAAAGATTGAACTCATTTCTAGAGTGACCGAAGAGTGACCAAATTTTACTATGTAAACTTAGTGACATGAAAAATTTGATTTTGATAGTCATGACAAGCTTAATAAAAGCACATTTGATCCAGGTGACAGACTAACAAGACTAACACTAACAGATCCATCATTCAGAAGTTAGATGGTTGAGTGTAAGGTGAGAAGATGTGAGAGAAGGCATAGGAGGTAGAACTCCCATATCACATGTTCACGTAAAAGTTGGGTTGCTAATGCATGTGCATATATATAATAAATGGAGGAGGCCAAAGACTAGTTTTGATACATGGAGAAGCCAACATAGTGACAAAATTTAGGTATAGTGAGCATATCTAAAGCTGTTGCAGAACTGAGTAGATTTCTATAACATAGATATTAGTTTGCAGAGTAGAATTTGTGTGGTGGATATGGATAATAATTTATGTTGTTGGTTGATCATGGCATTAGTGATTTGATGGTTGTATTGGAACCATTGTTTTCTTTTGTAGAGAGCATCTTGTTTGGTGGTATTTTTTATGTTGATTTGCATAGGGTGTTGTTGCTAAGAGTATGAATGCAAAGCTGAATAAGAGTTGAGTAGAGAGTCTCAGATCTAGTATGAAAATAGATGAAATGAGGTATGTATAGAGCACATGATAAATGAATTCATGAGCATTTAGAATGAATTTCAAAGCTTCAGTGAAAAAAACACATTCTCCATCCAATCAGACTTGGATAGTCCAATCGAGGTTGGGAAAGGATTGTTGATCATGGTGGCATTCAATGGATGGTAGTTCGTAGATCTATTTGAGAACATAGTCTTCCAATATGATAAGTAGAATCGAGTCTCTTGGCTTATCAAAGTGAGTTGATTTTTGATGTCGAGTCTCCTCACTAATGGGAGATTGTCATCTGTGTAAAATAGATGATTTTTCTTAATAGAAGATTCATAGAAACACAACAACAACGACGGTGTTTTTTTTTCTTGGTGAAGGTTTTTCCGCCAAAAGTACTTGTGTCTCATGTGGCGATACTTTCTTGTGTTTTTGTTCATGGTTATGTTGCTCATATGGTTTACTTGTTGGTTATGATTTATGAAAAGATATGCAAATGTTTAATGAGTTACTATTGATTAGTGTGTGTGATTAAATTAAGGTAAATAAAAGAAAAAAATTGTGAATAAGTCACACTACTGATTCACCTCCCTCCGAGTAGTACTCAAAGGTTTCCAACAATTGGTATTAGAGCAGGGCTCTTGGTTGCAACTTGATTGTTGGAGAGTAGATCTAGGATTTGTTGCCAGAAATTCTGATTTTTTTTTTAGAATGGATTCAAAAGGAATTGTTGTCCTCATTGCTACAAATTACAAGGTATGGAGAAATAATATTAAATCTCAATTATTGTCTAGTAGATCTACTATTGGGATATTAGTATGTGAAGGTTATGGAAAGGATCCAATTGTACATAAAGTTTGATGCATAATCTACACGAATCTTCATGATGATGATATGAAGAGGCTAGTAGGTTTGAAATATGCAAAATAAATGTGGGACAATCTAGAATCCATATTTGGAAATGGTACCAACAACAATAAGGAAAATGAGAAAAAGAGAAAGAAGAAGAATAATAAAAAGAAGAAGAAGGGCCTACAAAATCAAGAATCTCAACCACAAGAGTCTCATTCTTCTAGTGCACATGATTCAGCTGATGATGAGAAGAAAGAAAAAAATCCTAAATCCAAAGGTATAAATAGTAATTATTTTATGCTAAGTTATAATTTTGATGAATAAGATTTTGATCATGCAAAAATTCCTAGTGAAGACAAGAATGATATTAAGGGTCTTAGAGCTAAGATTTATAGACTAACAATTGCATGCAAGGATCAATAAAAAATATTGCAAATCTGTGATGATAAGGTGGGAAATATCAAGGAAGAGATTGTTAGCTTAAAGATTAAATTCACATAATAATTAAAAAATTGAGGAAGGTGTGATGAAGAAATACTAAGAAAAGAAAAATGAATGTGAGAGATTAGAATCTAAAGGGGTGTCCTTAAGAAAGGAGCGGAAGATGGAGAAGGCCACTGTGGCATTGGATAGTTTGCTTGAGATCCAAAGAGAACCATTGGATAAATTTGGTCTTAGATTTAAAAAGGGTGAGTCTAGTTTGCATGTAAGTAGAAACTCAAAAGTTTAACATAAATAATGTGTAGAAAATAATACCAATAGCAAAAGTACAAACCAAGGAAACAAGAATCAGAACCAACAATAGACCAAGCAGCAAAACCAACAACAATTGAAAAGAAAACCTCAAGGAGCACCTATATTTAGAATATCCTTTGCTCCAAGAGAATATCGTGGTAGTTTTGTAAAATTTCAAAGGAACCAAATTCCTTTTGTTCCTTTTGCGTATCAGGTAGAACGTTACAACTGTAAAAATATTGGCATGTTGCAAGTAACTACAGGAGAAGAACATTTAGATCAAATCAACGGAGCCTGCAACAATATCAACAACCAAGAATATTGCCCATCAAGTATAATCATGATCTTTATGGTTATTATTATTCATGTAACCTGTCTGGCCATAACACATCTGATTGCGGATCGAACCGATGGAGGAGAAGAACATTGTATGCAAGGTATAGAGTTGAGTGCTACACATGTCATAACTAGGTCATATGGCAAGAGATTGTTTTCTGCCCCATTACTCAAGGAAAAACCTGAGAGGACAACAAAAACATAGAGCTCCTAGTAGAAAACTAGTGGTGCAAGAAAAGAAGCAGCCAAAGATCATATGGAGAAAGAAGGAGCAACAACTCTTCAAATAGTGAAGAAGTAGTACCAACAATACATCAATTAGCAAAATTACAAACCAAGGAAACAATAAATAGAAACAACAACAGATCAAGAAACAAAATCAACAACAATTGAAAAGAAAACCCCAAGAATCACCTACATTTAGAATATCCCTTGCTCCGAGAGAGGATCATGGTAGCTTTGTAAAATTTCAAAGGAACCAAATTCCTTTTGTTCCTTTCATGCATAAGGTAGAATGTTACAACTCTCACAAATTTATGCATGCTACAGCTAACCACGCGAGCAGAATGTCTGGATAAAATCAACGGAGCCTGCAACAATATCAACAACCAAGAAGATTGGTTATCAGGTATAATCGTGATTTTTATCATTATTTTTTTTCATGTAACTTTTTTGGCCATAATGCATCTGATTACATATCTAACCGATGGAGGAGAAGAACATTGCATGCAAGTATAGATCTGGCATGAACGAGAGGATAATTAATCCTCTTGCTTCGTATCTTGGCCATGTTAAATGCTACACATTTCATAACATTGGTCATATGGCAAGAGACTGTTTGTTTCACCATTGCTCAAGGAAAAACTTGAAAGAACAAAAAACACACTGAGAGCTCCTAGTAGAAAACTAGTGGTGGAAGAAAATAAGAAGCCAAAGACCATATGGAGAAAGAAGGAGCAATAACTCTTCAAGTATTGAAGAGAAATCGTTCGTGTAGTCGATGATTATTTCATACATACTTGTAGAGAAATGTATATGATTATGAGACTAGCATAGTCTCAGGGGGATAGTTGGTAGAGTATGACATCTTGAGGAGTACTAGAAGCATGATTTTTGATCTAGTTCAACCATCCATTTAAATATCAGTATGATACTGTACCCATGAGGTATGATCTCAGGGGGAGTAATATTAGTTAGATAAGTACCTGAAGTAGAATTGGAAACATCCGTTAAGAAAGAGGCTTGCGAGGGACTAACATAGGATAGAAGTGAGCCACAAAGCATTACTAATGCTACCCATGGCTTGACACAGAGCATTCTAACACATGATAAAAGAACATGGGGAGCATTACTCTATTTCTGATGTTTTTGTTGAGGTTTTGGATATATCAGCCTTGTTACAACCATTTTATCATCTTCAACTACCCTAGCATGAGGACATGTGGAAATGACATGCATATGAGACTTCAGACTTGACCAACAATATGTAGGTTGTTATGTGTAGCTTGTTGCAACCATTTGCCTTTTATTGTTTCATATTTATGTATTGGTTGAGAGTCATGTCAATAGTATGTTGAGTCATCATGGTATTAGGAATCTCATGGAGGAGTTTCATGGATTTATCTTACAACCACATGTATGGGCTAATGTTGATGTAACAATCATGTATTTCAGTCATTGGTCCATAGGATATTATGATAGCAACTATGCATTTCATTGATAAATCCATATTAAATGCTCATGATGTTATGTACTCGTATTGTATTTGTCATTGGTTATCTATTCATGAGTCATGAGGTCATGTATGAGGTCTTATGTCACCGCTACAACCATGTATGTACAATGTTATATGTCATTTAGTCATGGTCATGTGGAGACTTGGTCCATATGGTGCTTCTATGTGTGAAAACAAAGCATTGTTTGTAGTGAAAGAAGTGCATTACAAGTTGGAGCTGATTTACGAGATGGCACATGTTTAGGGGGAGAATTTCATGTTCCTATTGCTTCTACCATAAATTGCTGGCATTATGATCCGTTTGGAGGTGTTCATATTGTGCCTTAAGCTATGATTTGACTATTGGGATTCTTGGCCTCATGCTATGAGCTTAGAGGTTGTTGAGCATTTAGATATGGTTGATATACTTGTGTTGGTGCTATGTAGTTGTGGTGAAGATTGTGTGTGGTGCCTCATGTGTATGTTATTGCATATTGTTTCATATTATGTGATGCTTCTCATTGATGCTATGTGATTTGGTTTTCTGCTATGGAGAGTTAGGTTGGGGCCTTATATGATTGATGTTTGTTATGATTTCCATATGTTGGCATATTGATGTGTGATGTTAGAGGTTGCTGGTGGCATGCTACTCTGAATGTAGATTGGTTATATACGTTGATTTTTTCTACTAGTATGAGAGATATAGATGTTGGTTAATGTACATTATCTTTCAGCCATGTGGAGGTCACATGATGCAATACTTGTACCTATTTTCTTCTAACCTCATCATATGGAGGCTTCCCTTTTCCATTGATGTCAAAAGGGAAGTGATATAAGAGGAGTTTGATTTGGAGGTTGCATTGTTTCCATCAATGCCGAAGGGGGAGATTGTTGGAATTATGGTTGGTGTAGTTGTTGCTAGTGTGCGTTGACATTGATATCAACCTTGTAGCATGTATTCTAGGTGTTAAGCCATGCATATGTTGTATGGTTGTAGCAAGTTGTGTTGACATTGGCTATTTTAGCCTCTTGATGATGTAGCCTATTGGGAGTATGGTCTTCATGGAAGAGTTGTCTTTTATTGGCATGTGATTCATCCATGATTTCATGCTTTTTCTCATGGATATGACTTATTGCAGTGATGGTTTTCCCTTATGATGATGATGGAAATGTATTACAGGTTTGTATAGAGATGTTGTAACTATTAGAGGTGAGTTATTGGCATGGTGTCGACTTGTTGAAGACCCTAACATTTTGATTAGTTATATAGAGTTGGAGGCATTGACATGATGACTTAGAGCCTTCATATGACCATGATCAAATGGTTTATTCATTCTACTGGATTAGGAGGTGATTTCAGGTACTCAGAGAATGATTCTGGAAGTTTTGGTGTAGTGTTGACTACATTTTGGGGGACAAACGTGGGTAACATAGTCTAGAAGCAAATTGGGGGCATTATAACTCATGTTTCCTTCATTAGAAAGTTGTTAGTCCTGATATGAGCATTGTTCCCAAAGGTAGAAGGAGCTTTACGTTGTCCAGACTATTTTCCTACATTCCTCACGCATAAGATGTTTTCGAGGGGTCGAAGCAATGGTAATTGCCCACGGTATGAGTTGGAATCTCCTATTGACTTAAAATACAACTTACATAAGTGTTTAGAGTGTGAATACATTGATGATATGAGTAGTGGAGATGGTGTAGAAATTTTCTTAAGTAGAGGATTAAAGCCATCATTCAAAGTTAGATGGTTGAGTGCAGGGCGAGCATATGTGAGTGTAGACAGAGGAGGTCGAGCTCCCACAACAAATGTGCACACAGAGGTTGAGTTATTGGTGTATGTGCATATACAGAAGAAACGACAGAGGTTAGAGACTAGTGTTGATGCATGGAGAAACCAACACAGTGACAAAGTTTTGATGGAGTGAGAAAATCTAAAGCTAATGAAGAACTAAGTATATTTATGTAACAAAGATAAAAATTTGTAGAGAAGAGTTTGTGTGGAGGATATAGAGAATATTTTATGTTTTTGGTTGATCACAACGTTAGTGATTTGATGGTTGTATTGGAGCCACTATTTTATTATTTAGAGATCATCCTTTTCGTGGTGTTTTTCATGTTAATTCACATAGGGTCTTTGCGCTGAGAGTATGAATGGAAAGATGAATCTAAGTTGACCAAAGAGTCTAGGATCTAGTATGAAAATAAATTAAACAAGTTTTTCATAGATTAGAGTAGTGAATTCGTGAGAGTGGAGCAGTTATTTCAATGCTTCAGCAAAAGGAACAATTTTTCCATCCAATCAGAGTTGGATAGTCAAATCAAAATAGGGCGAGTATCATTAATCATGGTGGACTTTAGCAGATAGTAGTTCATATATTCATGTGATAACATAGTGTTCTGAGATGATCAGTAGAATCGAGTCCCCTTGTTGCTCGGAATCAACTGATTATAGTGAGGTCGAGTCTCGAGACTGATGGGAGTCACTCATCTATGTAAAAGACATCATTTATTTTAATAGAAGATTGAGAGCAATGCAACAATAATGAGGGTGGATTTTTTTCTCGATGAAGTGTTTTCCACCAAAAATACTTGTCTCATGTGTTGATACCTTCTTATGTTTATGTTCATAGTTATGTTGCTCATATGGTTTATTTGCTTCTTATGATTTATGCATAGATCTCCAAAGTTTAATGAGTTGCTGCTAATTAGTGTGTGTGATTCAGTTAAAGTAAATAAATGGAAATTTTTTTAAATAAGTCACAGTATTTATTCACCCCCTCTCAGTATTACTCAAAGGTTTCATGAGAGTGGAGTAGGGATTCGAAGTGTCAGCAAAAGGAACAATTTCTCTATCGAATCAGAGTTGGATATTCCAATCAGAGTTGGGCGAGGATCATTGATCATGGCAGAGTTCATTAGATGATAGTCCATAGATCCATGTGAGAACATAGTGTTCCAAGTTGATTAGTAGAATCCAATCTCCTCGTTGATCAAAGTTAGCCAATTGTAGTGAGGTGAGGTCTCCAAATTTATTGGAGTCACTCATTTAAGTAAAAGACATCAATTCTCTTAATAGAATATTTAGAGAAGTGCAACAATAGCGAGGGTGGGATTTTCCCCCGTGAAAGGTTTTCCACCAAAAATACTTGTGTCTCATGTGTTGATACTTTCTTTTGCTTCTGTTCATGGTTATGTTTCTCATATGGTTTACTTGCTTTTTAAGATTTATGGATAAATATCCAAAGTTTAATGAGTTGTTTCTAATTAATGTGTGTGATTCAGTTAAAGTAAATAAATGGAAAAAATTGTGAATAAGTCATAGTATTGATTCACTCCCCCCTCTCAGTAGTTCTCAAAGGTCTCTCATGGCCTAGTCTTGCCTAGCCTACTCTATCCTATCCTGCCCTTCTATAACCAAGTCTAGCCTACTCCAACTTAGCCTATCCTAGCATAGCCTAGCCTACTCAAACGTAGCCTATCCTAACATATCCTAGCCTACTCTAGCCTAGCCTAGCATAAAATAGGCTAGCTTAGCCTACTTTAACCTAACCTAGTCTGGCCTACTCTAGCCTAATGTAGCCTAGCCTATTATAGTGTAGCTTTCTCTTGCCTAGCCTAGCCTAGCCTAGCCTACTCTAACCTAGCCTACTCTAGCCTAGCCTAGCCTGGCTTACCCTACCCTAACATAGCATATTATAGCCTAGCCTATTATAGCCTAGCCTAGCCTACTCTAACCTACTTTAGCCTATCCTAAACTATCGTGGCCAACTCTATCTCACTCTAGCCTACCTAGCCTAGACTATCCTAGCCAACTTTGTCTTACTCTAGCCTAGCCTAGCATACTCTAGCCTAGTCCAACCTAGCCTAGCCTATCTTATTCTAGCCTACCTCATTCTATCGTAGCCTAGCCTACCTTAACGTACTCTAGCCTAGCTTATCCTAGCCTATATTAGCATACTCTTACCTAGCATAATCTATCTTAGTCTAGCTTACTCTAGCCTAGCCTACTCTACTCTAGCCTACTAGCCTACTCTAGCATAGTATAATACTCTAACCTAGCCTACTCTAGCCTACTATATCCTAGACTAGCCTAGCCTAGCCTAACCTATTCTATTCTGTCCTAGCACAGCCTAATGTAGCCTAGCCTAGCCTACTCTAGCCTAGCCTTACCTGTCCTACTCTAACCTAGCCTACCATAACCTAGCCTAGCTTACTCTGACCTCACCTAGTCTAGCTTAGCCTCGCCTAGTGCACCCTTCTCTAGCATAGTCTAGTCTACTCCAACCATTCTTAGCATGGGCTAGCCTATCCTAGCCTAGCCTACTATAATGTACGTTAACCTACTATAATGTAGGCTAGCCTATTCTCGCCTAACCTATCATAGCCTATCCTAGCCTATCCTACACTACCCTACCCTAGCCCACTCTAGCCTAACCTAGCCTAGATTAGTCTTAGCCTACTCTACCCTACACTCGACTAGGCTAGCGATCTCTAATCTACTCTAGCCTAGCCTAGCCTACTTTAGCCTTTCTTAGCATACTTTAGCCTAGCCTAGCCTAACCTAACCTAGCCTAGCCTAACCTAGACTAGCCTAACTTAGACTATCCTAACTTAGCTTACTCTAACGTAATGTAGCCTACTCTAACGTAGCGTAGCCTACTCTAGCGTAACTTAGTCTACTCTAGCATAACTTAGCCTACTCTAGCTTAACCTAGCCTACTCTAGCGTAACTTAGCCTACTCTAACATAACCTAGCCTACTCTAGCCTAATATATCCTAGACTAGCCTACCCTACCCTAACCTATCCAATTCTATCCTAGCCTAGCCTACTGTAGCCTAGCCTTGCCTACTCTAACCTACACTACTCTAACCTAGCCTAGTCTAGCCTAGCTTACCCTACTCTGCCTTAGCCTATCCTACCTTATTCTAGCTTATCTTTACCTATCCTACTCTAACGTAGCATACCCTACTCTGACCTCACCTAGCCTAGCTTAGCCTAGTTTGACCTAGCCTAATGTACCCTTCTCTAGCCTAGTCTAGCCTACTCCAACTATTCCTAGCATGGAATAGCCTAGCCTAGCCTAGCCTTCTATAATGTAGGCTAGCCTACTCTCGCCTATCCTATCATAGCCTAGCATACTATACCCTACCCTAGCCTACTCTAGCCTAACCTAGCCTAGCTTACTCTTAGCCTACTCTACCCTACACTAGACTAGCCTAGCCTTCTCTAGACTACTTTAGCTTAGCCTAGCATGACATAGATTACTCTAGCCTAGCCTAGTCCACTCTAGCCTAGCTTAGTCTACACTAGCTTAGCCTAGCCTAGTTTAGCCTAGCCTAGCCCATTATACCCTACCCTATCCTAGCCTAACCCATTATAACATAGCGTAGCGTAGCCTAGCTTAGCCTATTATACACTAGTCTAGCCTACTCTGTCCTAGCCTAGCCTAGCCTAGCCTAGCCTAGCCTCCTCTAGCATATCCTAGCTTACCCTACTCTAGCCTCACCTAGCCTAGCCTAGCCTACCCTACCCTACTCTAGCCTTGCCTAGCCTACTCTAACCTAACTTAGCTTAGCTACTCTACCTTACTCTATCCTAGCCTAGCCTACTCTAGCCTAGCCTAGCACATTATACCCTACCCTACCCTAGCCCATCGTAGTGCATTATACCCTACCCTAGCGTAGCCTATCCTAGCTTAACCTACTCTAGCCTAGCCTACTCTACCCTACTCTATCTGAGCCTAGCCTAGTATACCCTAGCCTAACCTAGCCTAACCTATCCTACTCTAGCCTAGCCTAACCTAGCCTACTCTACCCTAGCCTAGCCTACTCTACCTTACACTCTCCTAGCCTAGCCAAGTATACCCTAGCCTAACCAAGCCTAACCTAGGCTACTCTAGCCTAGCCTAACCTAGCCTACTCTAGCCTAGTCTAACCTAACCTACTCTAGCCTAGCGTAGCCTACTGTACTCTAGCCTAGCATAACCTAGCCTACTCTAGCCTAGCCTAGCCTACTCTATCCTAGCGTAGCCTAGCCTAGCCTACTCTATCCTAGCCTAGCCTAGCCTACTCTACCCTAACTTAGCTTAGCCTACTCTACGCTACTCTAGCCTACTTTAGCCTAGCCTACACTAGCCTAGCCTACTCTAGCCTACTTTATCCTAGCCTACCCTAGCCTACTTTATCCTATACTAGCCTGGCCTACTCTAGCCTACTTTATCCTAACCTATCCTAGAGTACACTAGCCTACTTTATCCTAGCCTAGCCCAGTCTACACTAGCCTCGCCTAGCCTAGTGTACTCTAGCCTAGCCTAGCCTAGCCTAGACTAACCTGGCCTACTCTAGCCTAGCTTACTCTATCCTAGCCTAACATAGCCTACTGTAGCCTAGCCTAGTTTAGCCTAGCTTAACCTAGCCTAGTTTAACGTAGTTTAGCCTAGCCTACTCTATCCTAGCTTACTCTCACCTAACCTAAACTAGCCTACTCTAGCCTAGCCTAACTTAGCCTACTCTCGCCTTGCCTAGCCTAGCCTAGCCTACTCTATAGTAACTTAGCTTGGCCTACTCTACCCTACTCTAGCCTAGCCTAACCCACTTTCACCTACTTTAGCCTAACCTAGAATGGTATACCCTAGCCTAGCCTAGCCTAACCTAGCCTAATCTAGCCTAGCCTACTCTCGCCTAGCCTAGCCTAGCCTACTCTAGCCTAGCCTATTCTACCCTAACTTAGCTTAGCCTACTCTACCCTACTGTAGCCTAGCCTAGCCTCGACTAGCCTACTCTACCCTAACTTAGCTTAGTCTACTCTATCCTACTCTAGTCTAGCGTAGCCTACTCGAGCCTAACCTAGCCTAGTATACGCTATCCTAGGCTAGCCTAACATAGGCTAATCTCGCCTAGCCTAGCCTAGCCTAACCTAGGCTAATCTCACCTAGCCTAGCCTAGCCTAACCTAGGCTAATCTCGCGTAGCCTAGCCTAGTCTACTCTAGCCTAGCCGAGCCTACTCTACCCTAACTTAGCTTAGCCTAACATTACGCTACTCTACCCTAGCCTAGCCTACTCTAGGTGACTTTAGCCTAACCTAGCCTAGTATACGCTATCCTAGCCTACACTAACCTAGCCTACTCTAGCCTAGCCTACTCTATCCTAGCCTAGCCTAGCCCAACCTAGACTACTCCACCCTAACTTAGCTTAGCCTACTCTAGCCTAGCCTAGTTTACTTTAGCCTAGCCTAGCCTAGTCTACTTTAATCCAACCTAACCTAACCTACCCTACTCTAGCCTAGCGTAGCCTACTCTATCCTACCCTAGTCTAGCTTAGCCTAGCTTAGCCTAACCTAGCCTACTCTAGCCTAGCCTAGCCGAACCTAACCTATCCTAGCCTACTCTAGCCTATCCTTGCCTAGCCTACTCTAGCCTACTCTAGCCTAGCCTAGACTGACCTACTCTAGCTTGGCCAAGCCTAGCCTAGCCTACTCTATCCTACTCTAGTCTAGCTTAGCCTAGCTGAGCCTACTCTACCCTAACTTAGCTTAGCCTGCTTTACCCTACTATAGCCTAGCCTCGCCTACTCTAGCTTACTTTAGCCTAGCCAAGCCTGGCATAACCGAGCCTACTCTAGCCTAGCCTACTTTATCCTAGACTAGGGTACTCGAGCCTAACCTAATTTAGCCTAGCTTAGCATAGCCTAGCCTAGCCTACTCTAGCCTAGCTTAGCATACTCTAGTCTAGCCTAATGTAGCTTATGGCCTAGCCTACTCTAGCCTAGGATACCCTAGTCTACCTTACTCTAGCCTAGCCTAGCCTAGCTTAGCCAACTCTACCCTACTGACTTACTCTAGCCTAATCGAGATTAGCCTAGTGTGTTATTCTATCCTAAGTTAGCCTAACCTACTCTACCCTATTAAATTTATAAGAGTTTATATTATACATATTGTAGTTGAGAGAATTAATCAAACATGCATTCAAAATAAGTCCTAGAAAACATATGCATTACAATTTTATTTTATAATATAGGTTTAAGTATAAAAACAATGTCATTTTGGATTATATAGTTCAAACAAATTTTCATTATACATTTTTGTTTGATTAAATTCTATCTAAATTTATAAAATTTATATAAATGTAGTTAACACATTTAATAAGACATTCAAAATCACTCATAAAAATTATCTGCATTAAAATTTAATTTTATGATGTAAATTTAAATATAAAATAATATCACTTTATATTAGATGAATTCAAACAAAGTTTTGATCACCTTTTAAACAAATACACCATATTACATCATTAATAAAATTTAATAACATTAATTATCTAAAATTTAAAATTATTTTAAAAAATAAATTATTAATAATATAAAATATAAAATTTAATATTACTAATTATCTAAATTTTAAAATTATTAAAAAAAATAAATTAAACTAAATAATATTAATAAAAAAATCATTTAAAAATTATTAAAATATATAATATTAATAAAAGATTAACATAAAAACTATTTAACATAAATTTTATATATAATAAAAACAAAACATAGCATACAAATTTACAAGATATTAAAAAACAACCTATTTCCACAAATAAAAGCCCAACCCAAAGTCGTTTTGATAAAGCCATATAATCTTACCCTATCTTTTCAGAAATTAGAGAAAGAAATCCATGAAAAATGGATTTTGAAACCTACAGGTTACACTATCACACTTTCACACTATTCACACGTTTCCGTGGAATCTTTTCATAAAGCTATTTAATATAAAATCACATTATTCAAGAAAACTACATTATTCATGAATAAATATAAGAAAAAGGTAACTCAAAGTATTTTTGATAAAACCCATTTAATATATAACTATATTGTTCCAGAAATTAGGGTTAATTTTAAGAGAAACGCAACTCAAAGTCATTTTAATAAAACCATTTAATAAGAACCCAAATGTTACAAATTAGGGTTAATTTTAAGAAAATGGTATTCAATTTATTTATTTTTATAAAACCTCATCATTCTAAAAAAGAGGATTAATTAATTTTTATAACTCGCACCAAACTGCATCGGGGAGAAGCTAATTTAAATAAAACTAGAAATTCCACGGAAACTACACCACAGTAGAAACATGCTGCTGAAACTACGACAATCATGTATAGATGACCAGGAACTACAACAATGAATGGAGAAACTAACCAAAGAATGCATGGATGGGATAATTTGAACAATAATTTGAAAATACTCTCCTAAAATTGAAAGAAAATTAACCTAAAGAAAAGTCATAAGAAGTCTTCATTTCAATTATTACAGGGTTGAAGAAATTAACAGAATTATAGGAATAGGGTTTGCTTTGAAAGAAGAGAATAGAGGAAATGTACCTGTATTTGAAGCCGTGCTAGTTATTGAGGAGGAGCATTGAGTAAAACGTAGCATGCTCTTTAATTGGATGTCCCTGTTCATCACAACAATAAAACAAAAAATATTTCAATAATTTTCAAGGAAATAAAAGGAATACCATGCATGAAAGTTTTGATATACACAGAATGATAGGAGTAGGGTTTGCTTTGAAAGAAGAGATTAAAGGAAACGTACATGTATTTGAAGCCCTGCTAGTTATTGAGGAGGAGCATTGAGTAAAACATAGCATGCTCTTTAATTGGATGTTCCTATTCAATAATTTTCAAGGAAATAAAAGGAATACCACGCATGAAAGTTTTGATATACACAAACATACATGGTAATGGCTGAAATGAATTAAAAAGAAACTACGACTTCTGTGAAGATAGAGAAAAGAAAAGTGCAAAGGATAGAGAAAAGCATAGTGCAAATGAATTAACATAATATGTACCTGAAATTAGAATAAGCCATTAGGGTACTGGACAACCTTTCCTTTGAAGTTGCAAAGTTGTTTGCGCCAGCACTGGATGATCTGATTGCCTCTTCCCCTGTCACATACATACCAACGAATTGCATAGGCACAAACTCACTCATACGACCGACATGGCATAGGCACAGACTCACTCATATGACCCACTGGCACACACTCAGACTTTGACACCAGACTGAAATTCAAGCATACACACAGACATAGACTTACTCTCTATCCCAGATCTCACATAAATTCTATCACTTCTGTGAAGATAAAGAAAAGCATAGTGCAAATGAATTAACATAATATGTACCTGAAATTAAAAGAAGCCATTAGGGTACTGGACAACCTTTCCGTTGGAGTTGGAAAGTTGTTTGCGCCAGCACTGGATGATCTGATTACCTCTTCCCCTGTCACATACATACCAATGAATTGCATAGGCACAAACTCACTCATACGACCGACATGGCATAGGCACAATCTCACTCATATGACCGACTGGCACACACTCAGACTGAAATTCAAGCATACGCACAGACATAGACTTACACTCAAATTGAGACACCCAACCATACAGACCAGACACAAACATATCGGACCAGAGCAGAGGTCCATGGAGAAGTAAATGAGAAGTTCTGCAACCTTCCATACATATATATATATATATATATATAGCGCTTAATTCTACGAATATATAGATTCCTTTATTGAACAACGGTTTATTTCAACGGATATATTGCCTCTTTATTGAACCACTATGGAAAATTTTAAAATTTGTCTACCCAACCGTCCTAAAAAAGCAGAGAGAAAAGCTCGCATGCTTTTCTTTTCTATTAATTTCGGTTCATGTTTTTTGCTTTTAAGTTTAACCAGACAGAAAAAGCTCCCATGCTTTTCTTTTCTTTTAATTTCGATTCATGCCTTTCTGTTTTTAAGTTTCTTTTAATCCCTGTGTTTTACGATGTCTCTATTAATGCTGATTTACTGTTACTTTTTCAAATTTAGACAAGAATCATATGACTTGGGCGGAATCCATTTATGGACAAGTACGGAGAAGACAAAATTTTGATAGGTTAAAACTGGAAATTGTATTAGTGAAATATGAACAGTGTTTTCATATTCAAATGAAATTAAACTCATTTATGGACAATGGAGAAGCCAAATTTTTGAGAGGTTATAAGTGGAATTCTTGTTAGACCGGTTAGTTGTGGTCGGTGTATTAGTGAAATATGAAGAGTGGTTTGATATTCAAATTAAAGATTAAATTAATTTCGTTCGTATTTAAAATAATAATGGACATCACATAGTAAATAATAATGGCGATCATACAGTAAGTGTTATAGTTAATGTTGGCCTAAAAATTAGAGAGATCTATTTATATTATTTCTTGGATTATATGTGGATTACTTTAACCTTGTTGGAGTATTATTGTTGGTCATGAATCTATATATTTTGTTATTGGTAGTGTGAATATGTTGGTCACACCACTAACTTAACTCCTCGTGATTTTTCCTAGGTCCCTTTTGATCTCATATTTTAATTTATAGTTTAGTGTGGTTTTTACTTTTAAAGGTTGAGAGAATGATTTTTCTTTTTGGATGAGAATTTTAGAATTGTGAAATATTCAAATATAGAGATATCTTATTAGTTGGAAGACCCTTCACCTAAAATTGCAAATGTTTATAGAAACAATTTTATTAGAGTAGACTTCACTGACCTTAGCCTTCTTACATGATTACATTTCTATTTTCTTGGGGTAATGCATTGTCATGGTAATTAGGCTACTTTAGAAAGGTTAGTGGTAACCATTATTTCAAATTTGATGAAAAAATGTGTAGCCATAATGTGGTTCTCAAATTATTTTGTGAGTACAATTTCTTCCTTGGAACATGACAATCAAACTATCATTAAGAGGCTTACACTAGAGAATGAAATAGTTAAACAAAATGGTAAGGTGCCAATTAGTCTATAAAAAGAAATCAGTGGGTTGCTTGAATAACATGCTTCAGAAAACTCAATAAAGTAACTATGTGTTTTGATCAATTAGATTATCAAACAATTTCTTTTGTCCCCTCTTTTTTGGCATCAACTTCTAGTTCCAACACTACTTTTTTTTTCCTTTTCCAAGTAAAACCTTTTGGGAAACTCAACGAGTGCTTCTCCATATTTGTGGATGCCATCCTTATTACAGCTATTGGTGTAGCCTAGTGTACCTAACTTACGTGGATTTAAACTAGACTCATGTTGGATTTAAGTACTTGTTTTTCAATAACTACATATGTGGATATACATGTTTACATATTAATAAGGGATTTGTATTTTGGTGCATCTTGTTGTAGGTTTTTATGAAGAGGACAAACAAGAAGTGATTAGAGATGTTTGAATTTAGTTTTCATGTTTATTAATTTTTTTTGCTAATTAGAATTTTCTCTAAGTAACTTTGAAGGTGGGATTTGAGCAAGGGATAAAAGAAGAGTTTGCATTGGCAATTTGCCTAAAAAAAAACTAACGTAAGGAAGTTACAAATGACTAGATGCATTGAATCCATACCCTTTTGAATTTGATTACAATGTCTAACGAGCCTTTAAAACTTTCATTTTTCTCAAATAAAATATTATTTCTTGGTTGAAAGGTAACAAAAGAAAAATGGTTGAACATGAGGATTACCATTGATATTGTGAATTAAAACGTGTACAATAGAAGCTAAACAACAAGCTTTATACAAAAGAAATTATGAATAATATTTCTTTAGCTAGGTGATGGGTATTAACCACCACGAGTTAGGTGCTTCCATACATTCTTTATAGGAGTGTATGACCACCAATCTTGACTTTAATATCCATGACAACTTCCACTAGTCAATGGTGCCTTCACATAGGCACATTGGCCCATGGGAGGAACACATGGAAAATAAATGAATAAAAAGCATGCAAAAAAAATTCTTAGTATTGATAAGGAAAACAAAGTATTAACACTTTTGACATATTAGTAATAAGCCTAGTGATAATGAAATCAAAAGATTTACTTCACCACACTTGAAATGCAACGGAAATTAGAGGGAAATTATTTTGAAAATGTCGAATGTGTGTTATATTCTTTGTGTGATTGTTTGCATGTGTGATGTGTATGTTTCATGAGAAATGAAGTGTCATAGTGGGGGCATGGACCCCCCAAAATCTTTTTGTGTGTTTTTTCACATCTACCTTTTGCATTTCTTGGTAGATTTTTTTTTCTTTTGGTAGGATTCAGGGCTTACCAATGCCACATAATATGCATATTTTAACATTGTAAAGATACAATTACTAAAAGGATTTTGGGCTTATCAATGATGCATAATATACATATTTTATTGTCACATTGTAAATATAATCTTTCTCGTTTTCCAAGTTTGGATTTGTAGGAAAGAATCTCTATGTTAAATGTGTGTGTAAGCCATTCCAACTTTTCTAGTTTTATTAAGAATATGTGTGTAGAAATTAATTGTGTAGGGTTAAAACCAACAAAAGGTTGCAAAGTATGTCTCGACTATTAAGTAAGATTACTCTAGATATGCATTTTTCTTCTTACTAGTTGCAACTTACAATGTTTGCATGTCGAAGTTTAGGCATGGAGTAATGACTTGGGGACAAAGATGGAAAAATGGAGGTATTGTCTACACTAATGCAAGACAACATATTACTATCTCTCATTTTTATATGTCAAAGAAGAGTTTTTTTATTCATGGATTTGGCCATGGGCCTTTCTTCTCGGATAGGGATTAAGTTACCTATTGACTCGGTAAAGTTAAAATTTGGTAGTTACAAAGTAAAACATGGAGGGTTAGCTTGGGTAGTGAATTACAAAGAGGAATGTGAACCTACATATGAGCCTTTGTGTTATGGGGACAATGTCCTTTTTCATTTATTCAAATGTCACTTACCCCAACTAACATGTTTAGCTAAATCAATAACTATTAGTCTTGCATACAAAGGCACATATAGAAAAGGAAATGAAGGAGGAGGAATAGAGGGAGTCACTTGTCCCAATGAATCTATCATAACAACCAGTTCACTATACTATATTTATTCTTGAATTATCTTTCAATATTGATAAGAGCCATTTTTCATATGGATTTTATTATTCTTGTTGTCTATTGTCTTTTTATATAATTCATGTTGGATTGTACCCTAGTTTTTCGACAACTAGTTACATTATAGGAAATCTATGAGTTTCAAGCCAATAACCTTTTTATTTTTCATTTTCTTAATTGGTTTATAACTAGATACAAGAATGGGGTAAATTTGGAAAGTAGAAACCAAGCTCATAAATATATTATCCTATACAATTTCTTGTTTATATTCTCATGTTTACTAGAATGTCAAGACTCAATTTTTTTTGTTTTAAAACAAAAATGATTAAGATAGTATAATCTATGACATAAGATAAGTGCCTTTAAAAAAATCAGTTTTCAAGGAAATATTTACACTTTTCCCTTGAGCAAGATTGTTTCACTTTCCCTATTTATAATTTTAGGGAGGAATTTCTTGATCTTTTTAGCTATATTTTAAGTTTTAATTTCACAAAATGCATTTAATATAATGGTTTCCTTATTTTCATGAATCATCTCTTTAACACCAAATTTGACAATAAGATTGATATTCCTAAATACAATTAGTGTTTTTTTTACACAATTATGACATATTGTCACTTGCCCTCAAGTTTGGGTTAATAAGATGTTAGGTGATTTTGAAGCAATTTATGAATTATTATGATGTTTTTTATGAGCTCGGATAGATTAATTTTAAGTGATTTATATTTTGGAAATATTCAAGGTGTGTTCATATTGAATCAACATTTATTTCTCTTCTATTTTTATGTGAAAATGTATCAAGTTTTAGGAACTAGTGAGAACCATAATAAGATTTGAAGCAATGCAACTAGTATGTTTGAGATCACATTCAAAAGTTTAGCATTGTAATATAGTAATGTTTCCTACAAGATTGAGGTAGAACGGTTTTTTATTGAAATTGCATAAAATTACTAGCGATTATGATGGCTAGCAGCATCCTTTCTCTATTGTGAAGTTAATGTTAAAAACCAGTAGTCGATAGCCGCCCCTAGGAGAAATATTTTCTCCCTTTCACTCAACTAGACAAAAAGTATCCCCATGATGATCCATAAATAACTTTACTTTAAAGAAATCCAACTATGCTTGATTAGTTCTATATCCATCTTGCATGCCTCTTGAAGGAAGGTGGGTCATCTATCAAATGGTACACTAACAATTTACGTAATCATGTGCTTTCATTTAATGTTCATGGAATTTTAATTATGAGGGTAATGTTACCCACGGAAAGTGGGTAAACCCTCGGATAAAATGTTTGTCCCCTTGAAACAACTATCCATCCATTACCTCTACGATGATCCATAAATAATATTTCTTTAGAGTTGTCCACCTATGCTTTGATTAGTTCTATTTCCCATCTACCACACTTCTTTAAGTTGGGTCATCTATCAAAAGGTATAATAATCACTTACGTAATCATGTGTTCTCATTTAATGTTTGGGCATACTAATATGGATTACTTTCCAAGCTAGATGATTGAATAATCTTGATCGTACCCGTGTTCTCATACTTCACCTAGGAGATTAACCTTTGCCGCTAGTCCAATGTGACGTCCCTTGAGCCTGTTTTCTTCCATTGTTTAGAAAGGGAAAGAGTAGAGTGAGTTAATTGATATATCATTCCTAAGGTAATCCATATTTATTACGTTCCATCTCTCCCTTATACTAAGAACCTATATCCTCTTCTCTAATTGAGGACCTAAACATTTTGTCCTAAGATGTTGATGTAGTTGAAATAATGATAAAAGAATATGAAGCCACAAATGGAAGAAAAATAATAATGAAAATGATGGATGAGACATGTAATTAAACACATGGGAAAAATCTAATTATGAGCTCTAACTCCCTCATTATCCATTATCCACTTCCAAATCATTTCATTTATTTATCTAAATAAAGGAACTAATGAATGTTCCAACCCTCATGAGTGATAAACTACTATATATTTAGTGGGAATTAGAAAATAATAAATTAAGTTGGGTCATCTAATCCATGAAATAAATAAATACAATCATTAAAATAAAGACACACCAAAGGATTGGAAGAACAAGGCCAATGAAATGGGTATCTCGTGCCTTAATGTTTTCTCCCCCTTATCATCATTATACTCAAGATTGTGGACACTCCTTAGCTAGTGCCAAGTCTATGGCCATATTCCTTGAAGTTTTTCCCATTCCATGACCATATTTATCATATGGATCTATGCATTGATGAGCATACCTAGGAAGTGTACCTCCCCTTGGGGGATGAAATAATCTAATAGAGATAATTTCATAATCATAACTAACATAAGTATGGTAACTTTCTCACAAATAATAATATATAAATACATTTGAATATAAGGTTTGTGTAAAGTATTTCTACGCCCCTAACATTGATTATGGTACAATATGTTATTTTAATGGTTTCTGTCTCTAATGATGGTGCTCTCACTTGATCTTCAAACTATGTTTTAGATGGTTTCACACATATAAATTAATTATCCCTTGAAGGATGTATTATCACCTTTCCATCACATTAAGGTGGATATCTAACCAAAATGTGAGGGAATTTTTTATTTAGGCAAGATCATTATATTTTTTTTCATCCATATCGATGATTTTATAGTGGAATAATGGAGAAATGTGAACCTGTGTTGAATTTCCATGACACTCAAGAACCTGGTTTGGGTTTTAGAATATCTGATACAAACACACTCAAATTCCAAAACAGTACTACTTTTCACAACATAATAACATCCATTAGTGAATCTACTAGTGCACATGATAATTTTTAACTTTTTAAACTCAATAGTTATATCACAATCTAGAATACAACACTATTAGGGCTCGTTTACTAGGGATGGCGACCTTTACATACAAACTTGATACAAGGAAACAACTAGGGCTTAATGCCCATCACTTTGACTACTAATTTACCCTGAACAAGATAACACTTGACTTACTTAATGATGGTGGCCACACACAACCCTTTTAGTCCACTTACCTTGAACACATATGGTGGGTCCTCTTTCCTTCCCATTTATTGATCACTGCAAGTAAATATTTAGTTGATGATCTTTCCACTATTAATGATCACAACTCCTTTTGTGTCATTGAACTTTGGCTCATCAATATTCCCACTAATAGACCTCCTACTCGATTAAGATGGTTTCTCATTGGGTTTTAGAGAACTTCCCACTTTTCGCTGAAGTCTACCCATATGCAAATCCTGAATTAGTGCTCCAACATATGCCTCCTAACAATCCATGGTGCATTTCATGGACATTATACTTGAGCTCTTCAAGCTACTACACATTACATACAAAAGTCACTATTCACGACATTGTTTGTGAACAAAGCTTAGTCCTCATAATATTCTTGCTTGTCATCCTTCTTTCCACTATAAAAGGCTAATCCTAGGGCCTCCAAAATAGACCTCTAACATTCACTTTAACTCACTCTAAGATTATGTTCTTTACGGCTTCCAATAAAACCCACATACAATCAACACCTTGAATTATCTGGGGTTTCCAAATACACTACGCTCACACTTGTAATTTGATACTCAAATTATAGATCTAGAGAACACTAAAATATGGTTGCTCATGGTCTATGAACATACCTCCAAGTACCATCAATGTTTCCTTGGTTCTGCCCACTATCCTTTATCTCAAGATAACCCACCACACTATACTAATTCTCATTGTTCTTCCTTTAATCTGAATAATGTCTCGGCCTCGTTTTTCTCTTTGAAACTTTTGTGCACAACTCCTAAGCTTTGTGGCCCTTATGCCTGAATCCTACCACACATGGACATCTCATTGTAAGGGTTTCAGCCTTCATTTAGTGCAAATAACTAGGCCACTTTAGGACCAGACCTTCATCTCCATATAGACATCATGGCCCCCACACAATATATTCTTGAATGATCAAGGGCTTCAAATTTATTGTTATCTCAAAACCCTCCAGTCAACCCATCCACTTAGGTCATTCTCTCCTTGATTCTTCTCCTTCAGTCACCCTATTCCTCACACCACATTATCCTTCTCTTTTTCCCTAAATCTTGCACTCTTGTAAAAATTTCAACTTCCGTGTTCTTAGATCAAAACCATCAAGATTTACATTTAGATCTATGACCTTATCATTGGGTTATGGACTACTTCGTAATGGTCTTGGCCCTTTCTTCTATCACAGGTTGAGTGCACCAAAACTATACCTCTCAGAAGAAACTTGAGGTTTGTAGCATCACAAAATACGGCCTACCTAGGGCTCAAATTTTTCACATAAGGAGGTGTTGAGGGCCCCGAAATCGGGTCAACAACAAGGGGGATACCCACCCGGTCGGGAACCTGGTTGGAGGCTCCGTGCCCGTTTGGTGTAGCGGGTCCGACTAGGGATGACGGGACTAGCTTCCCGTTCTAAGGGGTGTGTGTGTGTGTGTGTAGAAAATGGTGATGTGTGTGTGTAGAAAATGATAGTAGAAGATCTGTAATTATTCCTGAACTAATCTAATTCTAAATTCTGAAATGACTTTATACTACTTTAATCTAACAAAAACAATACATCTAATCTACACTAACCCGGGACAGAATTTTTCCATTATGCAATCTAAAAAGATTTCACAGAATAACTGGTAATGAAGATTATTCAGCTATCATGAGAATATAAATCAATAAAGATGAACCATCTTGCGTAAGAAGTTAAGTAAAACGGTTGTGAACAGCATATTGCATAATCAGCTATTCATGTATTAAGCACAAATCAATGACTCCACCGTACAAAAGTGCCAAATGGTAGTCCACTCATTCATACGCTAACATATAAATAACATCAACTGTATATTACTCTAAGAATGCAAGCAGAAACTAGTCAAGAGATAAAAGTACCATTTATGACTAATTTTAAACTTACAGACCTTAAGCAATAATGATCTATTTCTACTTGCTTCTAATGCCTACTAAGAGTACAGAAGTGCAACATCAGTAGCAGGTATTAAAATGCAAACATAAATAAATCTTGATCCGTCCATTCATCAAAAACCCCCTCCGAGGGTGCAAAAGTGCATGTTCTGAGGACAAGTTTTTTGACAAAATTTCGGACCCTTCTCCAATGCAATGAGAAGGGTTAAATACTAGTAACCGACTAATTTTACTTTACACAAATTCAGGAACGACTTCAAATCACTGCCCTTTTACTAAAAACAAATTTATTTCTAAAAACTGAATCTAATTTCTAACCGTTTCTGTATCTGTTCCTTAGTGCTGTAAGCAATGCGCTGTTCGCCCTGAAAGAGTCGGCTAGTTGTCCTTTCCTTTTGTTCAAGCTTGAAAATTAGAAACAACAAGCGCTGGCACCTCTTTCTGTTAGATTAGAAGATATTTTCGAAAACCTTTCTCTAGCTGGGTGCATTAGCTGTGCGCACACTTAGTACAACCCAATTTCTTTTCGAACTGATTTTGCTGTTGCTATTTCGGTTTCCGGTCGTGCGAATGACTCAATGAGTTAGAAGTCGCGCTGTATGGACAATCCCCTGTTTCGAGAACTATTTCCGTTCTTTGTTCCAGGCTTTTCTGGAGCGTCTTTCTTCTCTTGCGCTTCTTTCTCTGCTTTACCAAGTCTGAGCTTCAGGATCTTTTGTAAACACGCTGCTTTTGTGTGCCTTTGACTCTGAGTCTTGGACAGTCTATTTTCATCAGTGCCTGTTGGGCAATATTCTGGAATCCGCGGCTCTGCTGCATGCGGCATCCAATTGCAGAGGCATCTTCTCTCTGTTGTCTTATTGGCGCTCTTCCCTTCTCCTTAGATGTTTCCTGCATATAGATTTATATCAGTTGCATGTCTTGCAGTTTACGCAAAGAAGAACGGAAATGACGAAAAGATTGACATGAAAGCATTAAATTCTAATGAATGCGAAATTAATGACATTCATCATAACTTAACTCTTCGATAAATGCGATGTAATCATTTCTGGATATTCGAGCATGCGGTCATTAATTTCCCTTAAGGCGCACTTTCAAATTTGAATCTACCGTGTATGTCGGAGAATTCTTGCGATGAGTTTTTTCTGCGATTGGTATCACAGTATCGATGGCTGCGACGTCATTAAGTGTTATCGCAGATCGCTGATATCGCAGATCGCTAATATCGCAGATCGTAGATCGCTAATATCGCAGATCGCTAATATCGCAGATCACAGATTTGCATGGTCGCAGATCGCAGATCGCAACATCACAAGGTTTTCACTTTGTCATTTTGTGTTGCTCGTGTGGCATTGCGATGTGCGACGTCGCATATCGGCCGTCGGCGTTTCTTTAGGTTCTCCTTTTTCAAACGCTCTTAATGCGCGCGATGCGATGGGTTCTCGCGTCGCTCCTTTTTAGTGTATTTATGCGCTTTGGGCAAGCGCTCCTTTTTCCGTTGTGACGCGATATAGCTTTTAGGGAGCTGATACAAAAGAATTTTTTAAACAAAAAAAATATTTTTTGGATTTTTGGCTAAGGGTCCCCCTTCGCTTGATGTTATTACCAATATCAAATGAAGAGGGGGGTTGTTGGTGACCACAACAATGGCGATTCACTGTGAAGAACCAGTTATCTCTGCATTTCTATTGACCGTTCACTTCCGAAACAACAAAATTCTTATATGTCTAAATTTTGTTATGAACAGATAGAGTAGACTACCCCTCACCTTGTCAACGATACTTTGTCTCAACCTTTTTTAATCTCAATTTCTTGCTTCTTCAGGCTTTTTCTTGCATTCGCACAAGACATTACTTGGTCTTGATTAAAGATAAAATAAGGTCTTCTCTGCGTACTGGCTTAAAAATATACTCATTTGTCGTAGGTAGAGCCTCTGCTGCCCGTAAGCATCCATAGCCTCGACAGGGTTACCATGTTATCCAGCAATGATCCTTTTTCCTGCTTGAGGTTACTCGCAACATTCCAGAGAAAAATCCTTTTTGACACACTTTTTCTTTTTTAATTCTCTAAAGAACAATGTCTTGGTTTGGTGGCCAAATTATGACACAATCATTCACTTGATTTACACTTTTGTTGAACAAGCCGGCTCGTGATGAGACCTCTTGTCTTTTGATTGCAACAATCTTAAGTCGTTGCCCTGTTTTGATAGACAGTATTAGCAAAGTCAACAAGTTATAATATATGTGATCATGATAAGCCGGCTCGTGATGAGACCTCTTATTCTTTGAGATATAGTGTTTTGCTTGGATTATTTCTCTAAATGCTGCAATTTCCTTTTAGTAGGGAGGAAGTCATTGTTTTTCCTTAAGAAAGCTCTGGACGACAATAATAGAGTTTTTTGAAAACAACAGTTTTGCAGAGAGTACTTATTTTATTATTGATGATACCTTTCATGGTGCTGATACAAAACAATTTTTTCACCAAAGGTTGCCTTCGTCAAAGTTCTTTGAGGTTGAAACTAATATCGTAATCAAGGTGAAGTTAACTCTATTTGTTAATAATAAAATTCAGATTTTTCAAAAATTTTGCTATTTGTACAAGCGAAATCAAAATCTGATAGAGAATTGGCGTGCTCTTTTCATGAATCCTTTTCACATGATCATCTACAACGGGTTTCATTCATCAAAAAGAGAAAAACAAAACAAAATGAAATATAAAAACTAAATCTATCCTACAAAAATTAGAAGACTTTCTCTTCTATGGAAAATATAATTTAAGAATCAATCCATTGACAGGTAAAGAATCTCTCCTACCTGCCAGATCCTGCAACACGAATGTGGATGGGCCTACGACTTCTACAATCTGAAAAGGGCCAAGCCACAGCTTCTGGAATTTCGTATGTTTGCCCTTTTCTTCATGTGCCTTATCCCATTTCAAAACTAAATCACCCATCTGAAAGTTTTTTCTGGTTATGATGCTTGAGTCAAAAGAAGATTTTATTAGCGGTTGGTGATGTGCATGGGTTTTCCTAGCTTGTTCTCTTTGTTCGTCTAGTTTGATTATTTCCATTTGTCTTAATTGTAATGAGGAAGTAGGTACTTCATCGATGTACTGCACTAAAGACAAAGAGGGAATGACTAAGTGAGTCGGAAGGACCACTTCCCGCCCGTAAACTAAATTAAAGGGAGAAGTGCCGATCGAAGCTTTCTTTGTGATTCTATCAGCCCATAAAGCATTTACCAGCGCTTTGTGCCAATTCTTTTGGTTTTGGTCGACTGTTCTTTTGATAATTCTGATTAGGTTCTTGTTTGTTGATTCAGCCAATCCATTACCTTGCGGATAGTAGTTGGCAGAATATTTCAGTTTGAACCCTCTTTTGAGCGCAAACTCAGTCATGGCATTTCCAGAAAAATATGAAGCGTTATCAAACATTAAGGCCGTTGGCAATCCAAACCTAGTTATGATAAATTGGTCTATGAATTCAATAATGTTTTCAGAATGAACTGTCTTGAGAGGAACTGCTTCTACCCATTTGGTAAAATAATCAGTTGCCATAAGGATATACTTATGCTGCTTAGAAGAGTGAGGAACGATCTCACCTATTATGTCCAAGCCCCATTGACTAAATGGTTGGTCGATGTTGACCGGTTGTAGTGGTATGGACGCTTTCCTTTGTTTTCCTGCAGCACTCTGGCAGACTTGGCATTTCCTTACGTGATTGTATGAGTCTTTGAATAGCGTGGGCCAATAATATCCTGCACGCAAGATTTTGTGTGCAGGCGCATCTCTGGCATAGTGTCCACCTGCTGGTCCATCATGAAGTTCCTGCAAAACCTTTTCGGCTTCAGTTTTCTCAAGACACCTAAGAAGTACAGAATCATAATTCCTTTTAAACAGGACATCATTTATGAGTTGGTATTGCTTAGCTTTTAACCTTAGAGCTCTTTTCTTGGTATGATCCAGACGTGATGGAGCATACCCGTTCTTAAGAAAATAAATGGTGTCAGCATATAATGATTCTGAGTCGTTTAGGCTTACCTCATACGCGTGTACCTCTTCAGACGAGTTCTCAGGGATTTGCGATGCTCCAGCTAACATCTTGCAGAAGCCTTGGCCTCTTACGATGTGTGCCGGTTTGATCTCAAGGTCGTATTCTTGTAAGGCGGTGATCCAATTCGCTCTCTTCTCGCCCACATCCTTCTGTATCAGGAGGTTTCTTACCGCTGGAAACGGTACTATGACTTTGGTATGGGCTTTTAGCAAGAAAGGTCTGAAATATTTGATTGCTTTGAAAACGGCATATGCCTGTTTCTCGACGTCATAATAATTAAGTTCAGCACCTTGTAAGTTCGAGCTAAAGAATGCGATAGGGGCTTCTACCTTTTCGTGATTCGCTTCAGTTAAAATCGCAGCATAAGATTTTTCTGAGGCAAACGTGTATAAGATGAAAGGTTCTGAAAAATTTGGGGTAGCCAAAGATGGAGCGTTGATGATGGCTTGTTTGATTAAGTTGAATGCTTCGTGCTCGTCTAGACCCCATTTGAAATTTGAATTCTTTTTTATCATATTTTGTAAGGGTGAAATAATACGTGAAAAATCAGGGACAAATCTTTTGACAAAATTGATCTGTCCAAGGAAGGATTGCATGGCTTTCTTGTTATGAGGTATGGATATTTCGGAAATTTCCTTTATTCTGTCGGGTTCTATGTGAATACCAGATTTCGATACTATGAATCCGAGCAATTTCCCTTCGCTTAATGCAAAGAAAGATTTCTTTGGATTGAGCGAGATCCCATACCTCAAGCATCTTTGAAAGATTTGCTTCAAATCTTGGAGATGGTTTTTTCGTTTTTTGGAGTACACTGTTATATCATCCAGATAAATCACTACTGATTTATTGACCAATCCTTTAAACGCGATGTCCATGGCTCTCTGAAAGGTAGCTCCGGCGTTGATCAGACCAAATGGCATCTTCCGATATGCATAAGTGCCCCACTTGGTTCGGAACGTAGTCTTTAACTGATCATCGGGATGCACCAGTACTTGATTGTATCCTGAAAATCCATCCAGGAATGACATTAATTCTGAGCCTGCTACTGCCTGTAGAATTTGCTCCATAGGTGGGAGGGGAAAGTTATCTTTTTGACAGGCTTTGTTGAGATTTCGGAAGTCGATACAGATTCTAATGTCTCCGTTTTTCTTCCTAATGGGCACCATATTGGATACCCATTTGGAATGCCTAACGGGGAAAATTATTCTGGCTCTCAACAACTTATTAAGCTCAGTTTTTATCTGGTTTTCTAGGTTAGGGTGCATTTTTCTGAGCTTCTGCTAGACAGGTTTCTCGTTGTCAGTCATAGGGATAACATGCTGAATGATGGAAGTGTTGTAAGTCTTCAGCTCATCGTAGTTCCAGGCAAAAACGTTTTTGTACTGTCTCAGAAAGCGGATATATGCTGATTTTTCTTCAGGGGCTAAGCCCTGGCCTAGATTAACGTTTTGCGGCTTTTCGTCGGTTCCTAGGTTGACTGATTCGTAGTTCAGAGTTGAACTATAAAGCTTGGCATTAGCGACCTTTTGAACCGACTTTTCAAGTCATATAAGTCTTCTAATTTGACCACCGATTTGGGTATAGCATTATCAGTGCTACTTTGTTGTGTTTGGTGATCATGACAGTCTTCGTCAATTATCTGGTTTGTGTAGGATCCTTCAGAGGTGAGGAAACTTATGATGTCTGGGTCGTCGTTGAACACTCTCCAGTTGGTGATATTGTCAGGAATGGAAGGTTTAAAAATTAATTCTATTGAAAACCTATCAGGACTAAAATATTCGGAAGGGATAAGTCGAGAAGCCACATTAGCTAACAGGTCTCCGTTTGCGTTTTGAATTCTTGGAATTGATGAGATGTTAAATGCTATGAAATGTGCAGTGAGATCTTGCACTAACGATTGATAATGCTTTAAATGACTAGACAGGTAATGTATGGTGTTACGTACCTATTTTACGACGATCTCAGAATCTCCAAAGACTTGAAGATACTTAACATTCAATCTGATTGCTTTGTATAGGCCTTGA
This sequence comes from Pinus tabuliformis, assembly GCA_031772625.1. Taxonomy (NCBI): domain Eukaryota; kingdom Viridiplantae; phylum Streptophyta; class Pinopsida; order Pinales; family Pinaceae; genus Pinus; species Pinus tabuliformis. Next base: position 1,523,226,493 of record CM062817.1, read on the forward strand.
ACCAAGGCTTCGTACTCCGCTGTGTTGTTCGTGCAATCGAACTCAAGTCTGCATGTGAGCATAATCTTGTTCCCGTCTGGGTTGATCAGAATGCATCCTGCTCCTGCCCCCTCGTTGGATTTAGATCCGTCAAAATATAATTTCCAAAATAAAGACGTATTTACAGAATTATCTAACAAACTAAAACATTTTGAGTCATCAATTTGGGACAAATTTTCAACTTGGGATAAAACTGAATTCTCTAAGTATGGCGAAATATGAGCACCGAAATTGCCAAGGAAAGAATCTATTGCGTAATTGCCTACAATGCTGCTATTGTATGTGATGGCTTCATTTTCTCCTTCTAGTTCTGTCACTATGTATTTTTGGTGCAACTCTCGTTCAACCTTTATCTGATTTGGTTTACCATTGTATGGTAACCACATGTGCGACGAGTCGGTTGAGAAATATCCGTGGAGTTTCTCTGACCAATCCCTGCTAAGAATCAAGCCATAGAACTCAGGGATATCGGCTACCAGAATGTCGATAACCTGACACACTTTTGGTTTAGACGACAATCTTATGGTCACCTGATTAAGTTCACCAATCACTTCGACCTGGGATCGATCAAGTTGAACTATACGTATTGCAGATTTTTGAGGTTGCACATTCAATTTGGCACATATTGACCTGGGTAAAATATTCGTTGAAGCACCAGAATCAACCAAGCAATTGTGCACGTTTTTGTTGAAGATTTCATATGTGAGAAGAAAAGGAGGAGTATGAGACCTTGATCTTCCTCCAATCAAGGCGATGTCATTTGGATCAATTTTATTTATCGTATTGGTTGGAGGTCTTCCCAGATTGTGGGAAGCCACAGCTGTAGGTAAAGATGTAGTAGGCACAACATGTAATTCTTTCATCATGATTTTCTGCTGGTGTTTCAGTTTACTCAATTCGTACAGAGTGATATTAGCCCTAGTCTTCTTCATGTCGTCAATGATGTTATAATCCATTTCATCCGACACTATTAGTGTTCTTGATGGAGGTGCTTGTTCAGATTGGACTGGGCTAAACTGAGTCGCTTTAGCAGTTGTCTTTTTGGTTACGACGCTTTCTTTTGTTGCAGGGCTTGCGCCCTTTTGTTTTGGGGTAGTTTGGGGAGGATCAAGCTGATTTTTGCTTCTCGTGCTAATAGGAAATGCTTCATGATCCTCTTCCTGTGGGAGGATGAAATCCCACATTCCTTGAAGTTCTACAACTTCTTCCTCATCGGTCTGCCCTTCAGTGGTATTCTCTTCTTCTTCGTCTTCTTTAGACTCAACGTTTGATACAACACTGGGTGGTTTTATGTCCATGGGGGGATTTCTTTTAAAAGTCCTAAAGGGCTTTTTCGAAGAAGTCTCTGCCACTTGTTTCTTGATATCGAACATCTCATTGGACATGGCTTTCAACACTTTTTGTAACCCTTCCAAATCGAAAGGATCTTTCGTTTGCTTCTTCTTGGTGTCTTATTTGAAAGAGATCTTCTTTGATTTGCGTTCTTCTATAGCAGATCTCTTTTCTAGGGCTACCACGTGTCTTTCCACTGCTAACGCTTCTGTCAAGTTGTCAACTAATGTGGTCTTGTTTTCCCTATCTACAAAGATAGCCAAGTTTGGAGGTAAAGCCGTGATGTACCATTCACATCTTACTTCCTCGCTGGGTTGTGAAGCAGCGGGGATTTTGTTGAGGATCTTATTGAACCGTAAGTTAAAATCTTTAATGGGTTCTCTAGCCTCAGCCTTAAGATTAGATAGGTCATTAATCAATGTCGCCGTAGATCGGTCATCACCAAACTTAGTGAGGAACTGACTTTGAAAAATGTCCCAGCTTGTGATGGATCCGGAAGGTAACGAAAAGTACCATGACCCGGCCGTTCCTTGCATTGTATATGGGAAGAGCCGGACAACAGCGTCTTTGTTAGTAACTCCGTTGAGATGAAAAGAAAGCATGAAATTATTGATATGTTCTTCGGCTAGCATACTTGCTTCTGGGTTGAACTTAGGTAGCCATTTCTCTGGATGGGCCGGTATAGGGCTTAGGGGTGGAGGCATTAAAACTGCCCCAGGATTGTTCCATGGAGACTGGGCCATCGTGGAGCTGCTAGCTAATGGAAATGCAGAAACTGACCCCTGATGCTGAGAAGGTGAAGAAATCAGGATCTTTGATGTTCGAAGAGGAAGGTTTGTGGAAGACAGGTGAGTGAGTTGGAATGGAAAAGTGGGTGGTTGACTTCGCGGCGAGGGAGTTGATATGGACGAAGTGGATGAGAGAGTCTCTCCGTCAGACTCTTGAGGTGTTTTCCTTGCTCTTTTTCTGGTAGGAAGAGGGAGTTCACTTGGTTGTATGCCAAATTTTTCACTCTTTAATCTGGTAAGGGGATGAGCAGGGTTGTACTGCGAAGTCACGCTGCTTTTAGATTTATCAGACTTCTGGTTAAAAATGGAGAATCCCTGGAGTTTACGGATCAAAGTTTGAATTTCAGGGGGTTCAATAATAGATTGGTCTGATATATTCGAATATGTAGCAGTGGTGGATACTCGAGCGACTTCAAATTTCGGGTTTAACCGTGTTGGAGAAGTCGAGGGAGTTGATGAGGGTGTATTACTCTTAGAATGGTATTTGGATATTGCTTTAGGTGCCATTCATAGTTCGTGCCCTCCTTCTAGCGCCAAATATGTTGAGGGCCCCGAAATTGGGTCAACAACAAGGGGGATACCCACCCGGTCGGGAACCTGGTTGGCGACTCTGTGCCCGTTTGGTGTAGCGGGTCCGACTGGGGATGACGGGACCAGCTTCCTGTTATAAGGGGTGTGTGTGTGTGTAGAAAATGGTGATGTGTGTGTGTAGAAAATGATAGTAGAAGATCTGTAATTATTCCTAAACTAATCTAATTCTAAATTCTGAAATGACTTTATACTACTTTAATCTAACAAAAACAATACATCTAATCTACAGTAACCCGGGACAGAATTTTTCCATTATGCAATCTAGAAAGATTTCACAGAATAACTGGTAATGAAGATTATTCAGCTATCATGAGAATATAAATCAATAAAGATGAACCATCTTGCGTAAGAAGTTAAGCAAAACAGTTGTGAACAGCATATTGCATAATCAACTATTCATGTATTAAGCACAAATCAATGACTCCACTGTACAAAAGTGCCAAATGGTAGTCCACTCATTCATACGTTAACATATAAATAACATCAGTTGTATATTACTCTAAGAATGCAAGCAGAAACTAGTCAAGAGATAAAAGTACCATTTATGACTGATTTTAAACTTACAGACCTTAAGCAATAATGATCTATTTCTACTTGCTTCTAATGCCTACTAAGAGTACAGAAGTGCAACATCAGTAGCAGGTATTAAAATGCAAACATAAATAAATCTTGATTCGTCCATTCATCAAAAACCCCCTCCGAGGGTGCAAAAGTGCATGTTCTGAGGACAAGTTTTTTGACAAAATTTCGGACCCTTCTCCAATGCAACGAGAAGGGTTAAATACTAGTAACCGACTAATTTTACTTCACACAAATTCAGGGAACGGCTTCAAATGACCGCCCTTTTACTAATAACAAATTTATTTCTAAAAACTGAATCTAATTTCTAACTGTTTATGTATCTGTTCCTTAGTGCTGTAAGCAATGCGCTGTTCGCCCTGAAAGAGTCGGCTGGTTGTCCTTTCCTTTTGTTCGAGCTTGAAAATTAGAAACAACAAGCGCTGGCACCTCTTTCTGTTAGATTAGAAGATATTTTCGAAAACCTTTCTCTAGCTGGGTGCATTCGCTGTGCGCACACTTAGTACAACCCAGTTTCTTTTCGAACTGATTTTGCTGTTGCTATTTCGGTTTCCGGTCGTTCGAATGACTCAATGAGTTAGAAGTCGCGCTGTATGGACAATCCCCTGTTTCGAGAACTGTTTTCGTTCTTTGTTCCAGGCTTTTCTGGAGCGTCTTTCTTCTCTTGCGATTCTTTCTCTGCTTTACCAAGTCTGAGCTTCAGGATCTTTTGTAAACACGCTGCTTTTGTGCGCCTTTGACTCTGAGTCTTGGACAGTCTATTTTCATCAGTGCCTGTTGGGCAATATTCTGGAATCCGCGGCTCTGCTGCATGCGGCATCCAATTGCGGAGGCATCTTCTCTCTATTGTCTTATTGGCGCTCTTCCCTTCTCCTTAGATGTTTCCTGCATATAGATTTATATCAGTTGCATGTGTTGCAGTTTACGCAAAGAAGAAGGGAAATGATGAAAAGATTGACATGAAAGCATTAAATTCTAATGAATGTGAAATTAATGACATTCATCATAACTTGACTCTTCGATAAATGTGATGCAATCATTTCTGGATATTCGAGCATGCCGTCACTAATTTCCCTTAAGGCGCGCTTTCAAATTTGAATCTACCGTGTATGTCGGAGAATTCTTGCGATGAGTTTTTTCTGCGATTGGTATCACAGTATCGATGGCTGCGACGTCATTAAGTGTTATCGCAGATCGCTAATATCGCAGATTGCTGATATCGCAGATCGTAGATTGCTAATATCGCAGATCGCTAATATCACAGATCGCAGATTTGCATGGTCGTAGATCACAGATCACAACATCGTAAGGTTTTCACTTTGTCATTTTGTGTTGCTCGTGTGGCATTGTGACGTGCGACGTCGCATATCGGCCGTCGGCGTTTCTTTAGGTTCTCCTTTTTCAAACGCTCTTAATGTGCGCGATACGATGGGTTCTCGCGTCACTCCTTTTTAGTGTATTTATGCGCTTTGGGCAAGCGCTCCTTTTTCTGTTGCGACGCGATATAGCTTTTAGGGAGCTGATACAAAAGAATTTTTTAAACAAAAAAAATATTTTTTGGATTTTTGGCTAAGGGTCCCCCTTCGCTTGATGTTATTACTAATATCAAACGAAGAGGGGGGTTGTTGGTGACCACAACAGGAGGATCCATCCTTTTTATGCACAAATATACCTTCTTGAGGATTAAGTGTCCTCGAGAACCTTCTCCATAATTTTGAGTATCTTCAACCTTCTTTCCAAACATGTATATCACATCCCTTACTCCTACTCAATCTCCTTATATCTTTGTTTCTCTTGAGGTAATCAAACCTCCTTTTAGGATAGAATCACCTGAGAAAATCCATATTTGATGTAATAAGATGAGGCTCAACACTTCCTTCTTATCATATTTTATGAGGATAGTCATTATCCCTCTCGCTAGCCTCATCAAGCCTAGTTGACTTGATTTTTCCATCATGTACTCCAACTAACTTAGGAAACATATTTTTTCATTTGATCAAAACCCCTCATCATAGCCTTAGGTCACCCTAGCTTATTTTAGGGTTCTCCACATGCAACATTAAAAAATAAAAAATATTTTGTTGGATTTCACACCCACACCTTGGGTACAAAACCCCAATGATTGGATTCTTTACCTACAAACCCTTTTGTGTGAAAAATCACACAAACTCAACTCCTAGGGTTATGGAGTACCTCCAAAGCTAAAAAATTCAACGCTCCCTCTTAGCAAGGGAGGTGCTTCAACTGATATGAAGTATCCTTGATCATCATCAATGACATTATCCCATCTGAAATCCACCACTACTTCATACCCTAAATAATTGATCACACTAACTTGGTAGTGTATTTGCCTCATTAGAACTTGAATGTCTTAAACTTCCATAGGGCTGCTCCCTTTGTAGCTAGAAATACGCTCAATCTACATGATCTCCACTCAATCATACTACTTCCATTTTGCACACTTTTATCCACTAGCCCTTCAAACTTGGCTCTAATACCATGTTGAATTTCTAGGGCACTCAAGAATATGGTTTGGGTCTTAAAATATATGAAATAAACACACTCAAATTCCAAAACAATACTACTTTGCACAATAGAATAACAAGCATAAGTGTATCTACTAGTGCACATGATGATTTTAACCTTTTAAACCCACTACTTATTATATTAAAATCTAGAATACAATGGTATTAGGGCTCATAAACTAGGGATCATGGCCTTTCAATGTATCCATAATAAAAGGATACAAATATGGCTTAGTGTTAATCGCTTTAACTGCCAATCTACCCTAAACAAGATAACACTTGACCTACTTGCTCATGGTGGCCACACATAACCCTTTGAGTCCATGTAACTTGAACACATTTGGTGGATCCTCTTGCCTTTCCATCTGTTGATCACTACAACTGAATCTTCATCTAATAAAATTTCCACTATCATTGATCACAACTCCTTTTGTGTCACTAAAATTTGGCTCATCGTTATACACACCAATAGCCCTCCTCTTCCCTTAGGATGACTACTCATTAGGTATTATAGAATTTCCCACATTTCAGTGAAGTCTACCCATCTGCAACTTCTGAACAAGGGCTTCAATAATATACCTCCTAATAGTCCATGGATTATTTCATGGAAACTATACTTGAGGTATTCAAGTTGTTGGATATTGCATTCAAAAGTCACTATTCATAACTTTATTTGTGAACAATGCCGAGACTTCCAGATATACCAACTTGTCATCCTTCTCGCCACTTTATAAGGTTGATGTTAGGGCCTCTAAAAATTCCCTTTAATATTACTTTTAACTCACTATAAAATTATTCTCTTTATGGCTTCCAATACAACCCACATACAATCAACACCTTGAGCTATCCAGGGCTACCAAATTCACTACCATTGTGACTTGTAATTTGATCCTCAAATTAAAGATCTAAGGCACAGAAAAATACTATTACTCATGATCTATGAACAAACCTCCAAATACCATCAATGTTTCCTTTATTTTTCCTACTATCCTTCAGCTCAGGAATCCCACCACACAATCCTGATTCTCATTTTTCTTCCTTCAATCCGAACAATGTCTCAACCTCATTTTTCTCTATAAAACTTCTGTCAACATCTCCTAACATTTGTGACCCTTATGCTTGAAGCATACCACACATGGATGTGCCTTTGTAAGTGTTTCAACATTCATTTAGTGCAAAAAATTAGGCCATTTCACGAATGAACCTTGATCTCAATCTAGGCATGAAGGATGGCCCACACAATGTAAATGCTTGACTGATATAGGGTTTCAGATTTATTGTTGTCTCAAAACCTTTGAGACAGCCCATCCACTTATGAAATTCTCTCCTTGATTATTCTCTTTCATTGACTTTGATCCTCGTTGCACATTGTTGTGAAGTAAATTTATGATTACGGACACAAACAATTCCTTTAGCCTAATAATGGGTATAGCCACAACTAATACATTCTATGGAAGATTTCCTTAGGTTAGAACCAATTAAGAGGGCCTACCTCTTAGTACACTTATCTTGTTTGGTGATGACCTCGCTTGCTTGCTCCAGCTATATCCCATTTCCTTCTTCGAACACCTGAAACAAGTAAACAACAACATAGAACAACTGTGATAATAGACGAATAGTAATTCAACCTACTTAACAAGTCAAGAAACATTAAGCCATAAACATGTGAGGTGAAAAATTATGTAGGAAATTAATCGATAGTTGCATATATATTAAATCAAGAAGAGATTACAACCATTGTCTTGACGTTAATGTTCTCCTCCGACAAAAATAGGTTCCCACATACTTTTGTTAGCAGTCCATGATGGCCTCAACAATGATATTTTTAAGCGTTTCCCCTTTAGGCTTCACACTAAACCAAATTCATACTTCTCCATCACACAACTAGAGAGCTACAACTATGAATAGCTTGTTGTTTACTCCAAACTTAATTAGCACTAGCATACCAACATTAACACTAGCTTGTGCTTGGGAAAAGTGGAGGCTTATATAGCATGAATGGATGGGAGATGATTCATCTTCTCATAGGAGAAGGTCTTTCTCTTGAAGTAGTTCCATCCTTATAGGGGAAAAGGAGCCCAAGCTAACATCCTCGACTCCATCTAGCTCAACCATTTACCAGACTTCCATTACGAACTTCTAGAGTTGGAAGCTTTGTCTCCTTATTTAAAAAACTTTCTGAAAGAGGATCAGTATGGCTGGAACAAGGATCAATCACTCCGGTCAGTGCTAAGGACATTTCTAATCCCTGCTAGGGATAGTTCTAATCCCTGCATATTAGCGCTAGGAGAAGAAGGGTCATTAGCATTGGTCTTATAAACTGGGAAAAACATAAGATTTTTGGGAAATGATGTAAAAGGGAATTGTTTTTCTCATAAAGGGGGACATAATGGGAGTTTGTCATGAAGAGAAAGCATGTAGGGTTCACTATAGAGGTCCTCTAGGATCAAGGAATGGGGAGTACAAGGACAGTGAAAAAATGTTGTATAACAGACATTATCCTACTCGTTTTCCCTAAATATCACACTCCTATATAGATTTTGGATGCCCTAGTATTATATCAAAACCATAGGGATTTTTTCTTAGATCTATGGCCTTATCACTAGGTTATGATACTCTTTTTAAGGGTCTAGGACCTTTCTTCCATCACATGTTGAGCACATCAAAACTATACCTCTGTGAAAAAACTTAATGTTTGTAGATTCTAGAATTAGCCTACCTAGGCTCGACCTCTTCACAGATGAAGGAGGCCTCTATTTTATGCGTAAATATACCTTCTTGAGGACTGAGTGTCCTAGAGAAACTTCTCCACAATTTTGAGCATCTTCGGTCTCCTTTCTAGATTTAGATATGACCTCCCTTACTCCTACTAAACCTCCTTATGTCAGCGCCTCTCCTGAGGTACTCAGACCTCCTTTTAGGACAAAATAGCATGATAAAATCTATTTTTGATGTAATAAAATGAGGCTCAACACTTCTTTCTTATAATATTCTATGAGTGTAGTTGTTAGCCCTCAAGGGTAGCCCCATCAAGTCTATTCGGATTGATTTTTACATCATGTACCTCAACTAAGGAAATATATTTTCTCATTTAATCAAAACCCCTCATCATAGATTGAGGTCACCTTAGCTCCTTTTTGGGTTCTGCACTCCAACAATCAATAAATTATAATTCTTTTGTTATATTTCACACCCACATCATGGGTACAAAACCCCAATGCTTGGATTCTTTTCCCACAAACCATTTGTTGGTACAAAATCACATAAAACCAACCCTAGGGTTGTGGAGTACAAAACCCCAATGCTTGGATTCTTTTCCCACAAACCATTTTGTGGTGCAAAATCACATAAAACCAACCCTAGGGTTGTGGAGTACCTCCCAAGGTACACAATTCAAAAACAACAGAATTTTTATTAGAGGGACATAGTTTGAAAAATTAGGGTCTAATACCTTATGAGATAAATTTAAGGCATCATATGACATTTTTTGGGGATAAAACTGTCACTTACACACTGAACCATTTTGTGCTATTCTACACACAAAGAATTTTCCAACATTGCAAGAATCAAATTAATTAGAATATGTATGAAAGCATTATGCAAGAGAGAATTTGACCTTATTATTTTTACCACCATATTTTGAGAAGATACTAGATTAACTCCATTATTCATGAAAAAGGGACTAGCCACAAGATGATGAAGAAGAAGAATCTAGAAGAGTCCATATTGTAACTCTAATTGAGAGTTTAAGGAGTTAATTAAAAACTAGTAGGATACTCAGATATGTTATAAATGGGACACTAGGGGGAAAAGGGGATCCATTCTATTTGAGTGCATTTTTTTTCCATAGATGAACATAGTATCCATGAGTGGATAAGGGGATAAAAAATGGAGAATTTTTCCATTGTAGCATTCCATGACCACATGCCTCACTTATTTGTGCTTGCATACATTTTTCATTTAGATAAAGAGAGGAGAACAACCTTACCTTCCATCTTGGTTTTCTTCCAAAACATTTTCCTAGGACATATCTTATGTCAATTGTGGTTTCTGAATTTCTTTAATTTTTTGTTCCATATTTATGCATAATTATAATTTGCATGCATACACAATAAATAGTAATTTAGAAATTTATATATCTAAGGAGAAATAAACCCTCATAGCGTAGATTTCAAATTTCAAGCATAACTTTATTAGATTTGTTGTGATTAGCTATCTAGTGGAATATTCATGAAAATTTATGGATCATATTTGTATTAAGTATGCTCTTTGTCGATATTATGGATATTTTAAGCAGACATAGATTGATTATGCTAAAAGTTACAAAACCCTAGTCATAACCAATGAATATGAGAAGAACCCTCACGATTCCATACAGGATATGTTTTTGTTTGGAAGCACAAGTTAGAGATATAAACCATAATGTGAGTGTAGCCATGGTAGCCCTAACCAATAATATCATGTTGATTGGAGAAGATGGTGTTTCTAACACAAGGGTTTGCTTGAATGGGAGATCAAGAGGTCAAGAAGAAAAATATTTTAAGCTAAAGAAATAGCTTGAAGAAAAGGCTAATCTATTTTAAGTTCTCTGATCCATTCACATTCCTTGTTCAAAATGGAAGTGAAGGTCGAAATGAACCCATATCAAGGTGATATTGAACCTCTAAAGATAAATAATTGGTTACAACAATTAAGTTTATTTTATATCCATCATATAGAGGAAGAATATAAAATTTCATTTGCTTAGCTGAAATTAGAAGTCTATTCCCTTGCAAGAAACCCATGTAGAGACCTTGAGGTTGGACGGAGATCCTCTAGTGAAAAAGTGGGAGGATTTCAAAAGCCTGATAAATTCACAATTTCACCCTATTAGGTATCTAGAGGACAAGTGGATCTAATGGCATTACTTTGGGAAGAAGCAGGGTAAAGTGTAAAAGAGTAAACCATTGAATTAATAATTATGACCATAACGATGTGTATCCCCCAAAAGGAGTAAGAGATGCTCCTCAAGTATCTAGGGTATCTACAAAACCATTTTTGGAAGCAAATTATTTTGTTCAAGCTGAGATTGGTGGATGAGGCTTGTTTACAGACACAATACTTGGAGAACATAGGCGAGAAGAAAGGGAAATCAGGTGGGTTGAAGTAAAAGGAGCACTAGGATGCTTCTATGGAGTGGAATAAGAAGTGGAATGGGTGGTAGATAAAATACAAAAACCATGGCAAAGTAATGAAAATGTCTTAACAACCTGTGTAAGCATTGTAATGTTAGCAATCATACAAAGGAGGAGTGTTGGAAGTTGCATCTAGATCTTAACCCAAAGAAAAAGAGGAAATATCAAAAGAAGAAGAACATTATGGCCATTGATTCGAGAAACTAGGTTGAATGAAAATTGGAGGTGGATGAGAAGATCATTTCTCCATTAGTGAAGCAGGTGAATTTGAGTAGCATTCAATTGGAGGTGGGTGAGAAGATCATTTCTCCATTAGTGAAGCAGGTGAATTTGAGTAGAATTCAAAAACAGGAAGAGAATAAAAACACTAGAATCTTCCATATAAAGATACATGTGTCAAAAAGACAAATATTGATGCTCTATTCGACTTAGGATCATAGAAAAATCTTTCTCTTTCCTTGAAAAATATGACATTCATGGCAGCTCATCACTGTTTTGTATAAATAAGAAAAGAGGGTGGGCCAATAGAAGCCATCTCTTAAGATCTTATTTGCTGTAGTTTTCCAAAAGTGATGACTACCACAGTCTCCTTTATGGAAATATTTCATGACATCCTTGGCTTCACTTTCCACCAAACAATTTAGCAACACACCACTAGGATCTTTCCAATATAGAACACCATCTAGAATATAATACTTTGAAGCTTTCAATTTTAGAGATCTATCTTTACCTTTGGGAACTTCCGGTGGAGGATTCAAGTGCTGCAAGACATAGACAATGTTGGAATACTAAGGAGAGGAAATAAACATATCAGACACTTCTAGGAAAGGATCGTCTTCTTCTTTTTCTCTAGAAAGTGTAACAATCAAGTTGATGTCTAGTTCATGTAGATTTGATTCAGCCATGAGTTTAGCTAAACCTTGTCCCTTGATGAACTTTGTAGGCTTTATCTCCAAGTCATACTCCAACATAGCTTCAATCCACTTTCCCCTTCTACCTTCAGGATCTGTTAGCACAATAATTTCTTTCACTGCTATAGTAGGAACATAAGTAATGGTGTGAGAATGCAAAATATAAACTCGAAAATCCTTGAGATCTTTCACCAAATCCAAGGCCTGCTTGTCAATGATATTGTATATTAGTGCTACATCTCTTATAGTGCGACTGAAAAATGCTATGGGCTATTCATTTTTCTAATCTTTCTTTTGCATTAGGACTGTTGCTAATGTATGCTTAGAGGCAAAAGAAATGATGATGAAACCTGAAGTGTAATCTGGGCTAATCAAAATAGGAGAAGTAGATAATGAAAACATTACTGCATGAAATGATTTCGTAGCCTCTAAAGACCACTTGACCTCATTTTCCTTATTCAACATGTCTCTCATTTCCTTCTAATGCTCATCTTGATTAGGAATGAATCTTCTCAGAAAATCAATTTTCCCATTAAAAGACTGAATCTCTTTCTTTCCTTGGGAAAACTACTTGTTGAATGAAAAGCACTCTTGTAGGATCAATGGAATTCCATCCTTAGAGATGATATGTCCCAATAGCTTACCTTCTTCCATGGAGAATAATCTCTTCTTTGGGTTGAGTGAGATGCCAAATTTTCTGCATTTCTGAAAAACAATTCTTAAATGATGTAAATGATCTTCATTAGATTTTGAAAACATTGTAAGGTCATCTAAATAGATAACTAGAAATACATCTTTTTCATTGTCAAAAGATATGTCCATAGCCCATTGAGAAGTAGCTCACGCATTCTTCAACCCAAAAGGCATCTTGGCAAACATGAATGCACCCCATGGCATTGTAAAGGTTGTCTTGAGCTGATCATCCTTATGTACCAGAATTTGATTGTACCCGGAATATCCATCTAGCAATGAAATTCTAGAGGACCCAACTACCCTCTGAAGTATATGATCCATCTTTGGCAAGGGATAATTTTCTTTCAGGGATACCTTGTTCAAATTTCTGAAATCAATACACAGACAAATCTTGCCAGTCTTCTTTCTTACACACACTAGATTAGACATCCATTCAAAAAATTGAATAAGGACTATGACACCAGAATTATAAAGCCTATTTACCTCTTTCTCAATCAATTGCAGCAGCTTGGGATTAATGGATTTTGATCGGGCTTGATAGGAATGGTATGCTGAATGATACTCTTGTCATAAATCTCCAGATCTGAATAGTCCCAAGCAAATACAATAGAAAATTATTTCATTAAGGATATGTACTTACTTTTTATTTCCAGAGATAAGGACTTTGATAGCTTAACCATCGTAGGGTTCTCATTTGTGCCAATGTTTACATCTTCAACTCCTTTTTCTATAGTAACCATGGTGGGCTTCTTGGCAACATCGTCACAATCAAACAACTCTTCTAAAGGCACCAAGCCTCTTGGAATCTTGTTGTCCTTGTGCTGTAATATTTCAATCTCAGTTGAGTGGATATCTAGATCATTCATATTAGATGCATCATCAATGTGAGAATTTTGAAATTCTCCTTCCAACTACAGAAAATTGTATATTTGTTTATCATCCCAAAACACTTTCCAAAATCTCATATTATTTGGGATAGTTGGGTGATGTTTGAGATGGATCGAGTACTTTTGATTACGATGAATAGGAATCTTCACTATACTTTCTGTAATAGCGAGTGAGTCAGCTATGACATTTTGAGTTGTAGGAATAAGAGACAAAGTATATTCTAAGAAAGTCTTGAGGATGCCAAGTAGAGAATTGTGATAAGCTCTTATTCTTCGATGCTTGGCCTGGTATTCCCCTTTAACTTGTTTTATTACTAATTCAAATTCTCCATAAACATAAATATTCTTTCCTCCCAACTTCTTCAGAATTTTGAGGCCAGTAATCAGTGCATCATATTCCACCTAATTGTTTGAACACTCAAAAGCCAACTTGTAATAACTCATTCTCACATTTCGAAGAATTTTATTTGACTGATGTAATGGACCATGTATCTAGACACCAATCCCAGCTCCTTATTTTCCTAATGCACCATCGAACTCCATGGTCCAGAGACCATTTTCTTCATCCAAAAAAAGGATCTCTGGAGGCCAAATTGTTTTCTCTTCAGGAAGACGATCAGCTGTATTAAAACTCTCTATTTTCTGCACTATCCTTTCTATCTCTTCAATAGGATTTGTTGGCTTCAAACACTCTTCATTCACCTGTTTCCCTTCAGCTGTAATGACTTTATGCATGCTGCTCATGACCTTGGGAACTTTTGACATTTCCATTAGTTGACTTTCATCATCAACAGAATTCATATCACTATATAAAATGAAAGAATCAAGATCAATATGGACAACATGTATAGGATGATTGACTGGATTTTCCTTACTACTAATCATGAATTTCATCTTCTTTTCCCTATAAAGTTTCTAGAGTTTACCAAAAACAGGGATAGTGGCATATGAAAAGTCAAGTTGTAGAGTGCCCTTTAGTTTTTCTCCTGAAGACCTTGCAAGCAACATTCCAAACCTAGGAGGAATATCAACAACTACTACAAAAGTATCATTCTTCTAATGCACATGATTTAGTTGATGATGAGAAGAAACCAAAAAATCATAAATCCAAAAGGTATAAATATTAATTATTTTTTGTTAAGTTATAATTTTGATGAATAAGATTTTGATCACACTGAAATGCCTAGTGAAGATGAGAATGATATTAAGGGTCTTTGAGCCGAGATTTATAGAATAACAACTGCATGCAAGGATCAATAAAAAGTATTGTAGATCTATGATGATAAGGTGGGAAATCTCAAGGAAGAAATTGTTAGCTTAAAGATTAAATTGGCATAAAAATTAAAAATTGAGGAAGGTGTGATGAAGCAATACTAAGAAAAGGAAAATGAATGTCAAAGATTAGAATATAAAGGGGTATCCTCAAGAAAGGAGTGGAAGATGGAGAAGGGCACTGTGGCATTGGATAGTTTGCTTGAGATCCAAAGAGAACCATTAGATAAATTTGTTGTTAGATTTAAAAATGGTGATTCTAGTGTGCATTCAAGTAAAAACTCCAAAGTTGAACAAAAAGAACGTGTAGAAAATAATACCAATAGAAAATGTACAAACCAAGGAAACAAGAAGCAGAACCAACAATAGACAAAGCAGCAAAACCAACAACAATTGAAAAGAAAACCTCAAGGAGCACCTATATTTAGAATATCCTTTGCTCCAAGAGAGGATTGTGGTAGTTTGGTAAAATTCCGAAGGAACCAAATTCCTTTTGTTCCTTTCGTGCATATGGTAGAATGTTACAATAGTAAAAAATTGGCATGTTGCAGGTAACTACAGGAGAAGAACGTTTAGATCAAATCAATAGAACCTGCAACAATATCAACAACCAAGAAGATATCCCATCAAGTATAATCATGATATTTATGGTTATTATTATTCATGTAACCTGTCTGGCCATAAGGCATCTGATTGTAGATCGAACTGATGGAGGAGAAGCACATTGCATGCAAGGTATAGATATGGCTTGAGAAATAGGAGGATTGATCCTCTTACTTCATATCTTGGCCATGTTGAGTGATACACATGTCATAACTATGGTCATATGGCAAGAGACTATTGGTTGCGCCATTACTCAAGGAAAAACCTGAAAGGACAACAAAAACATAGAGCTCCTAGTAGAAAACCAGTGGTGGAAGAAAAGAAGCAACCGGAAACCATATGGAGAAAGAAGGAGCAACAACTCTTCAAACAGAGAAGAAGTAGAACCAACAATAGATCAATCAACAAAAATACGAACTAAGGAAACAATAAGTAGAGCCAACAACAGATCAAGGAACAAAAGCACCAACAATTTAAAAGTAAACCTCAAGAATCACCTACATTTAGAATATCCGTTGCTCCAAGAGAGGATCATGGCAGCTTTGTAAACTTTCAAAGGAACCAAATTCCTTTCATTCCTTTCATGCATAAGGTAGAATGTTACAACTGTCACAAATTTGGGCATGTTGTAGCTAACCGTGGGAGAAGAACGTTTAGATAAAATCAAAGGAGACTGCAACAATATCAAAATCCAAGAAGATTGGTCATCAGGTATAATCATGATTTTTATCGTTATTGTTTTTCATGTAAATTTTTTGGCCATAAGTCATCTGATTGCAAATCTAACTGATGGAGGAGAAGAACATTGCATGCAAGGTATAGATTTGGCATGAACAATAGGAGAATTAATCCTCTTGCTTCATATCTTGGCCATGCTAAATTATACATATGTCATAACATTGGTCATATGGCAAGATACTATTTTCTTCCCCATTACTCAAGGAAAAACTTGAAAGAATAACAAAAACACTGAAATATCCTAGTAGAAAACCAGTGGTTGAAGAAAAGAAGAAGCAAAAGACTGTATGGAGAAAGAAGGAGCAACAACTCTTCAAGTATTGGAGAGAAACCCTTCGTGTAGTCCATGATTATTTCATGCATACTTGCAAAGAAATGTAGATGATTATGAGACTAGCATAGTCTCAAGCGGAGAATATGGTAGAGTATGACATCTTGAGGAGTACTAGAAGCATGAGTTTTGATCTAGTTCAGCCATCCATTTTCATATTAGTATGATACATTACTCATGATGTATGATCTCAGGGGAAGTAATGTTAGGTTGATAAGTACCTGAAGTAGAATTGAAAATATCCATCAAGAAAGAGGCTTACGAGGGACTAACACAGGATAGAAGTGAGCAACAAAGTGTTACTAATGCTACCCATGGCTTGACACAAAGCATTCTAACACATGATAAAAGAACATGGGGAGAATTACTCTATTTCCGAGGTTTTTATCGAGGTTCTAGATATATCTTAAGTGTTAATTCTATGGTATCAAGGCTTGTTCTTCATACTGTTATACATTTTCACTCATATTTTCTTTGCAAATGTTGTATTTATTTTTTATGATTGAAAAATATATGTATATCATCCTTGTTACAACCTTCGTTGATCATCTTCAACTACCCTAGCATGAGGACATGTGGAAATGACATGCATATGCGACTTGAGACTTAGACCAGCAATATGTAGGTTGTTATATGTAGTTTGTTACAACCATGTACCTTTTATTGTTTCATCATTATGTATTGGTTGAGAGTCATGTCAATAGCATGTTGAGTCATCATGGTATTAGGCATGTCATGGAGGAGTTTCATGGATTTATCTTGCAACCACATGTATGGGTTAATGTTGATGTAACAATCATGTATTTCAGTCATTGGTCCATAGGATATTATGATAGCAACTATGCATTTCATTGATAAAACAAAGTAAAATGCTCATGACACTATGTACTTGTGTTGTATTTGTCATTGGTTATCTATTCATGAGTCATGAGGTCATGTATGAGGTGTTATGTCACTGCTACAACCATGTACGTACAATTTTATTTTTCATTCAATCATGGTCATGTGGATACTTGGTCCATATGCTATTTCTATGTGTGGAGATGAAGCATCGTTTGTAGCGAAAGTGGTTCATGACAAGTTGGAGCTTGTTTAGGAGATGGAATATGTTTAGGGGGAGAATTTTATGTTCCTATTGCTTCAACCATAAATTATTGGCATTATGATCCATTTGGAGGTGTTCATAGTGTGACTCATGCTATTCTTTGACTGTTGGGATTCTTGGCCTCATGCTATGAGCTTAGAGGTCATTTTGCATTTATAGATGGTTGATATACTTGTGTTAGTGCTATGTAGTTATGGTGAAGATTGTGTGTGGTGCCTCATGTGGATGTTGCTGCATATTATTGCATATTATGTGATGCTTCTCATTGATGCTATATGATTTGGTTTGCTTCTATGGAGAGTTAGGTTGGGGCCTTATATGGTTGATGTTTCTTATGATTTCCATATGTTGGCATATTGATGCATGATGTTAGAGGTTGTTGGTGGCATGCTTCTCCAAATGTAGATTAGTTATATATGTTGATTTTTTCTATTAGTATGAGAGATATAGATGTTGGTTAATGTACATTATTTTTCAGCCATGTGGAGGTCACATGATTCAATACTGGTACTTATTTTCTTCTTGCCTCATCATATGGAGTCTACCCTTTGCCATTGATGTCAAAAGGGGATTGATCTAAGAGGATTTTGATTTGGAGGTTGCATGGTTTCCGTAAATGCCAAAGGGGGAGATTGCTTCCATTATGGTTGGTGTAGTTGTCATTGGTGCGTGTCGAAATTGATATCAACCTTGTAGCATGTATTCTAGGTGTTAAGTCATGCATATGTTGTATGGTTGTAGCTAGCTGTGTTGAGATTGAGATGGCTATTTTAGCCTCTTAATGATGTAGTGTGTTGGGAGTATGGTCTTCATGGAAGAGTTATCTTTTATTAGCATGTGATTAATCCATGCTTTCATGCTTATGCTCATGGTGATGACTTATGCAGTGATTGTTTTCCCTTATGATGATGATGGAGATGCATTACAGGTTTTTATAGAGATGTTGTTGCTGTTAGAGGTGAGTTGTTAGCATGGTGTCAACTTGTTTGGAGACTCTAACATGTTGATTAGTTACAAAGAGTTGGCGGCATTAGCATAATGACTTAAAGCCTTCATATGAGCATGATCAATTGGCTTATTCATTCTACTGGATTAGGAGGTAATTTCAGGTACTCAGAGAATGATTTTGGAAGTTTTGGAGCAGTGTTGACTAAATTTTGGGGGTCAAATGTTGGTAACGTAGTCTAGAAGTGCATTCGGGGCATTATAACGTGTGTTTCCTTCATTAGAAAGTTGTTAGTCCTAATATGAGCATTGTTCCCAAAGTTAGAAGGAGCTTTACCCTGTCCACACTATTTTCCTGCATTCCTCACGCATAAGATGTTTTCCAGCGGTCGAAACAATGGTAATTGCCCATGGTATGAGTTGGAATATCCTATTGACTTAACATGCAACTTAGATAAGTGTTTAGAGTGTGAATACATTGATGATATCAGTAGTGGAGATGGTGGAGAAATTTTGTTAAGTAGAGGATAAAAGCCATCATTCAAAGGTTATATGGTTGAGTGCAGGGCAAGCAGATGTGAGTGTAGATAAAGGAGGTCAAGATCCCACAACAAATGTGCACACAAAGGTTGAGTTACTAGTGTATGTGCATATACAGAAGAAACGATATAGGTTAGAGACTAGTGTTGATGCATACGCAGTGACAAACTTTTGATGGACAAAGCAGATCTGAAGATGATGAAGGACTGAGTAGATTTTTTTAACAAAGATAACAATTTGTGGAGAAGATTTTGTGTGGAGGATATAGAGAAGAGTTTATGTTGTTGGTTGATCACAACATTAGTGATTTGATGGTTGTATTGGAGCCACTATTTTATTATGTAGAGATCATCCTTTTTTGTGGTATTTTTCATGTTAATTCACATAGGGTCTTGCCGTTGAGAGTAATGCAGAGATTAATTTGATTTGAGAAAATATTATGGGATCTAGTATAAAAATAAAATAAACAAGTTTTTCATAGAGTAGAGCAGTGAATTCATGAGTGTGGAGTAGTTATTTTGAAGCTTCAGCAAAAGGAACAATTGTTCCATCCAATCAGAGTTGGGCGAGTATCATTGATCATGGTGGACTTCAGAAGATAGTAGTTCGTAGATTCATGTGAAAACATAGTGTTATGAGATGATCAGTAGAATCGAGTCCCTTCATTGCTCGGATTCAACTTATTATAGTGAGGTTGAGTCTCCAGATTGATGGGAGTCACTCATCTATGTAAAAGACATAATTTCTCTTAATAGAAGATTGAGAGCAATGCAACAATAATGAGGGTGGATTTTTTTCTCGGTGAAGGGTTTTCCACCAAAAATACTTGTGTCTCATGTGTTGATACTTTCTTATGTTCATGTTTATGGTTATGTTGCTCATATGGTTCACTTGCTTCTGATGATTTATGCTCCTAATTAGTGTGTGTGATTAAGTTAAATTAAATAAATGGAAAAATTTGTTAATAAGTCACCATATTGATTCAAATGCTCTCAGTACTACTCAAAGGTTTCATGAGAGTGGAGTAGGGATTTCGAAGCATCAACAAAAGGAACAGTTTCTCCATCCAACCAGAGTCTGATATTCCAATTGGAGTTGGACGAGTATCATTGATCGTGGTGGACTTCAGCAAATAGTAGTTTGTAGATTCATGTGAGAACATAGTGTTCCGAGATGATTAGTAGAATCGATTCCCTTGGTTGCTCGGAGTCAACTCATTATAGTGAGGTCGAGTCTCCAGACTAATGGGAGTCACTCATCTAACTAAAAGACATAATTTCTCTTAATAGAATATTGAGAGCAGTGCAACAATAATGAGGGTGGATTTTTTTTCTCTGTGAAGGGTTTTCCACCAAAAATACTTGTGTCTCATGTGTTGATACTTTCTTATGTTTTTTTTCATGGTTATGTTGCTCATATGGTTTACTTGCTTCATATGATTTATGCTTCTAATTAGTGTGTGTGATTAAGTTAAAGTAAATAAATGGAAAAATTTGTGAATAAGTCACAGTACTGATTCAGCCCCTCTCAGTGGTATTCAAAGGTTTCATGAGAGTGGAGTAGGGATTTCGAAGCATCAGCAAAAGGAACAGTTTCTCCATCCAATCAGAGTTGGATATTCCAATCAAAGTTGGGCAAGGATTGTTGATTGTCCTGGAGTTCACTAGATGGTAGTGCATAGATCCATGTGCGAACTTAGTGTCCCAAGTTGATTAGTAGAATCCAATCTCCTCGCTGATCAAAGTCAGCTAATTGTACTGAGGTGAGGTCTCCAAATTGATGCGCGTCACTCATTTATGTAAAAGACATCAATTTATTAATAGAGTATTGAGAGCAGTGCAATAGTAGCAAGGGTGGAATATTCCCCGATGAAGGGTTTTCTACCAAAAATACTTGTGTCTCATATGTTGATACTTTCTTGTGTTTCTGTTCATGGTTATGTTTCTCATATGGTTTACTTGCTTCTTATGATTTATGCATAGATATCCAAAGTTTAATGACTTGTTTCTAATTAATGTGTGTGATTCAGTAAAAGTAAATAAATGGAAAAAATTATCACAGTATTGATTCACCCCCCTACCCTGAGT
This sequence comes from Pinus tabuliformis, assembly GCA_031772625.1. Lineage (NCBI taxonomy): Eukaryota > Viridiplantae > Streptophyta > Pinopsida > Pinales > Pinaceae > Pinus > Pinus tabuliformis. The sequence goes on from CM062817.1 coordinate 1,523,247,633, forward strand.
AGTACTCAAAGGTTTCTAATGGCCTAGGCTTGCCTAGCCTACTCTATCCTATCTTAGCCTTCTATAACCAAGTCTAGCCTACTCCAACCTAGCCTATCTTAGCATAGCCTAGCCTACTCCAACCTAGCCTATCCTAACATAGCCTAGGCTACTCTAGCCTAGCTTGGCCTACTCTAACCTAGTCTAGCCTACTCTAACCTAGCCTAGAATACAATAGGCTAGCCTAGCCTACTCTAACCTAACCTAGGCTAGCCTACCCTGGCCTAGCCTAGCCTAGCCTAGCCTAACCTAGCCTAGCCTATTGTAGCCCAGCCTAGCATACTCTAACCTAGTCTAGTCTACTCCAACCTAGCCTAGCTTGGAGTAGCCTAGCCTACCATAGCCTAAAATACTCTAGCCTAGAGTACCCTAGCCTAGCCTATTCTACTCTAGCCTAATCTACTATATTGTAGCTTAACCCACTTTGGCGAAGCCTAGCCTAGCCTACTCTAACCTACTTTAGCTTATCCTAAACTATCATGGCCAACTCTATCTTACTCTAGCCCACCTAGCCTAGACTATCCTAGCCAACTCTATCTTACTCTAGTCTAGCCTAGCATACTCTAGCCTAGTCCAACCTAGCCCAGCCTAACCTAGCCTAACCTAGCCTACCTTATTCTAGCCTACCTTATTCTATCCTGGCCTAGCCTAATTTAACCTACTCTAGTCTAACCTATCCTAGCCTATATTAGCATACTCTTACCTAGCATAACCTATCTTAGTCTAGCTTACTCTAGCCTAGCCTACTCTACTCTAGCCTACTAGCCTACTCTAGCATAGTATAGAACTCTAACCTAGCCTACTCTAGCCTACTATGTCCTAGACTAGCCTAGCCTAGGAAAACCTATCCTATTATATCCTTTCCAACCTACTGTAGCCTAGCCTAGCTTACCCTACTTTGGCTTAACCTAGTTTAGCTTACTTTAGCCTAACCTTACCTATCCTACTCTAACCTAGTCTACCATAACCTAGCCCATCATTACCTATCCTGGCCTACTTTGACCTCACCTAGCCTAGCTTAGCCTAGCTTGGCCTAGCCTAATGTACCCTTCTCTAGCCCGGTCTAGCCTACTCCAACCATTCCTAGCATGGGCTAGCCTATCCTAGCCTAGACTACTATAATGTAGGGTAACCTACTATAATGTGGCTAGCCTATACTCGCCTAGGCTATCATAGCCTATCCTATCCTAGCCTACTCTATCCTACCCTAGCCTACTCCATCCTAACCTATCCTAGCTTACTCTTAGCCTACTCTACCCTACACTAGACTAGGCTAGCCTTGTCTAGCTGTTATAGACATTTTTGGGCACTGCAACCCCAATCATACATGTCCATAAACCAAGGGCTCCTAAGTCCCTAAAAGTGTTGTTGCATACCCTAAAGGAACAAGGTTAGATGATTACATTATCTCCCAGAAGTTCTCCACAGGAAACTGCTCAAAACTGGTCAAAATTGGACCATACAGGTTTCTCTGTGCTAAGGGTATAATGCATCCCACCTACCCAGTGTAAAAGGTGCGATGCATACTAAAAAACCCTTCTGTAGGGTGCGATGAGTGAGAGTGGACAAATGGCAGAGACAGTTTGCGAGGTTGATGATCATAGAATCTTCCACAAACCTCTCCTATGACACTTGCCTCTCTGAATTCACCCAGGGATGAGTAAGAGATCATCAATCTCCAAGTGGAATCAAGAACTATCAAATAGAGGACACTAATCAAAATCCCAGAAGCTGACTCACCCCCTACAATCATCTATATATGGATCCCTCATCCAAGAGATCCAGAGGCTGGAATTTTGTATCTGGTAAGGAAGTATTGTTGGTTTCTTGTTGGAATATCATAGTGTTGGGTGATCTAAGCTTTTCATGAGGTGAAAGAAGGGCTTTCATGCTGGAGAATGATGCTGGGTCAGAACAATTGGTTGTAATCCCCTTTGCTATTCTTGACTATTAATAAAGCTATTCAAGTTTTCCTCAACATTCTTGTATGTTTGATGATATATACATTTGTGTGGTCAATATATATCTGGTCATATATTGTTTATGATTGTAGATCTCTATTCTTCGATAGTATTATGTTGCTTTGATTCCACAGGTGCTCTTTGAAGCTGGTTAAACGAAGGAGAAGCGGCAAAGATCTGTCAGAAGGGAGAGGAACCGAGCAAGGAACCAAGCACAAGACTGAGGTTGGTGTCCTTCATTCCACTCTTATCTACTTCTCATAAAGGAAAACGAAAGTGGTTTTGGTTTGTTTGTTTCTAAGATAGCTACCAGTCTTAGTGGGACTAGCAGCTCCGCATGGACACTATATTTCCCAATAACAAAATGGCGACTCCACTGGGGAGCGAATAGATTGTTTGTTTTTCTATATTTCTTTGTTTTATAAACTTACAGACGGAGCTCGAAGTGAAGCCAACTAGCCTTCGAACTGTATTTGCTATGCAAGTGCAAAGTAGATCAATGTTGCTTCAATCTATCTCCGCGTTTTGTTTATAAACTGAACAATCGATTTGTAAACTTCCTAATTTCCCTAGTGGTGGCTCTAGTAACCTCATTAGATCAACCCCTGTGATTTATATTTACTGAAAATCACTTGCTCGACCTAAATCCTTGAACTGAGCCGCAAACTTTCACCCAGAACCCAGTTGAAGTCTCGTCCCTCGATCATCGCACCTTCTCCTCTTGGGAATCTGGATGCATCACACTTCCCATGTGTAGTAGGTGCGCTGCATCTCACTTTCCCTGTGTTACAGGTGTGCTGATCAGACAAGACCTCTTCTGCTCTTAGTTTTGGTTTGTGTGTTCACTCTTTTCAGCTCTATTCAGGAGTTTTGCTATCTGTGATCAATATACCACTGTGGAAACCCTCTTCCTTTCCATTATTCTACCTCCATTGTGCTAAGAAATCTGAATTTTTTTATGTATTTTGCGCCATTTTTAGTTCTCTTTTACAAAGTAGTAGCATAACCGAACTGTCGTTTCTTGATTTGGAATTGTCTCAAGTGTCGTTTTCAGTCAAAGAAAAGAATTCTATTGTTCTTGATGGTCAATTATATAGTTTCTCTTGTATTTGATTTGAATTAGTAGTTTCTCAAGAGTCGAAAGCAGTTTTCAATTCAAAATAGCAAAGTGTCGTCATTATCGTCCTTTCGTTTTTGAAGAGAAATTTATTAGTACTGTCGCTTTGAAAAGATAATTCAGATTTGTACTTAACATTCTCCTTTTCATTCACACAATAAGAAAGCTGAAAACAAATACATGCATGTGCATTTGCATTTAGACTGCTTGGTGGTTTGATTTAGGACAGTGCATCTAGTGTGTGCTCTTTGCTCTATGTTGAAAGAATACCGTCTCTCTTTCTTTCGTAGCTAGGATTTTCATTGCAAAAAGAAGATTAAACGATTGTTTATCATCTTAGATTTCATTTTAGGAATTGTACATATACATCATGCGGTGAACCTGAAAGGAAAATTTCTTAAGAAAGATCAACTGTAAAATAAATTTAATGAACCTAAAAATGCTTTGGAACCTAACGCACAACATCTAGAAGTCTATGTTAGAGACGTATTCCAGCGTCGTAAAGCATGGTAACTGTCGCTTTCACTGTTGGTTGGGTGATTCCTCCTCTTTGAGACGACAAGTGCCAGTATGGACTTGTGCTCCCATGTACCATTAAGTATATATTGGGAGACCACAATAGGCTATATCCTTTATCCATAGGAAGCCATGTCTGCCACCCTATCGATCGCAATGCACTGAAAACAACATTCAGGAAGATTGACTGTCATACCATAAAAAGTATTTTGCAGTTTTGCGATTGGATTGGTAATCCCTCTGTCTAGATTTCCAGAGTAGTCTCTTTCGTTCCTTTTTAGACTCCTTAAAAGAAAAGGTTCATCTGAGCACTTGTCACTTCAGGCTCATTAAAAATCAAAGGCGACTAGAGTCATCTTTTGTTTTTTCTCGACTCTTAAAAATTGAAAAAACAATTTGTGTCAAAGCGTCTAAAATTTATTAATCAGAATAACACCACCTTTCCTGCATTGGTCTTAGGTTGAGAAAAATGGAGTCCACCAAACAAGTATTTCCCCTTGGAGGAAATCCTAGTCCTTTCTCCTCTTGGGGAGATGTTGGTGCACCCCATATGGCCACATTGCCACTTCCAGGATTGACAATCGGCTTGCCCGTATGTCTCTTCTCGACCTCTGTCATTCAGAACACCGTCATTCCTGAGCAATCAAGTCAAAAACTAGATGATGCTAAAGTTAACCCTCAACCTTCTAATTCATCCAATTCTCCCTCTCCTCCTTCCTCTTCGCTTGATGAAGCCGGTAAAGCTAAAAATCAATTAACTGAGAAGAAGATGAAAGAGAAGGAGAAGAAAGAGAAGAAGAAGAAGGAGCCAAAGGTGAAAAGGAGTAATCAGGCATCGTCTAGTGAAAATCCACACACTGCACAATCCAAGCCTAAATCTCCATGTGTCATTTGCAAAGGAGACCACTATCATCGGGATTGTCCCTGCATCCCTCGAATCTTAAGGGACTCGTCTCCTCATTTGCACAACCTGGTGTCATCAACCTCTAAAGACCATGTTGAAAGTACACCATCAACTAGTGAAAGCGAAGCATTTGGACAAAAAAGGAAATGTAAATTTCCTTGTAAACTGTGTGAAGGTGATCACACCGTCCACCATTGTTCCTTCCTAGATGAAGCTAAAAGAGTTTTGGATGACCGCCTCGCTTCACCGCTACGGCTTCCTCCTGGATATAAGAAACTCTTGCCAAGTTCGTCGCTAGTTGAAAATCCGACCGGCATGCCATTGTGGTCGGTCGAAGCATCTGTCATTGAAGATAAACCCACTGAATCCATACCAGATGAAAGTCAAAAGGTTGAGGCGGCAGTCGACCCGGTCTTGCCTTCGGAAGGTCCATCTTCAGATGACACAATCACCGAAGAGAATGAGAACGACACCGTTCAAATTATTTTCGTAAACACCGACTCCGATGAACATGGGGGCAGTCTACCCGTTCCTTTACCATAGGAAGGAAGTTCGTCAGAGTCATATCCGACCGTCTATTCGGTCCCACCTCTAAGCAACCTAGTTGTTTCCTTCGATTGGAACCTACTAGGCAGACCCCGTTTACCAGCTAGTGTACCATTCTGAATCAATGCACAAGTATATAGAATGATCATGGCTGATACCATCATAGATGAAGGGGTTTCTGTGAGTATCCTTTCCTCAACTGCTTGGAAAGTGCTTGGTTCGCCATCGCTTTTGCCTGAGATGAGAAATCTGACAGGCTTTAACGAAGGAACCAGTCGACCGTTAGGGATCCTTCCCAATGTGTCGATAACATTGAGAATGAAAACCGTTCACATGAATGTAATGGTAGTCCAAGGACCTTTGGATTATAATCTACTCCTCGGGTGTGACTATATTTATTGCATGGGAGCCATTGTCTCCTCACTCTTTAGAGTAACGTGTTTTCTGCATGAAGGAAGAGTGGTCAAGCTCATAGACCAGCTGTTGTTTCCCAACTCACACATAGCTAATAGTAAAATACCATCCCTAAATGGTCTTTTCACGCAAGGAATGTCTCATCAATCTCCAGTCCGTCCACCTGATGAGTGCGAGTGATTCAGGAGGACATGACTAAAACCCATGGGGCATGCACCCTGGTCTGTTTCGGCAGGAAAACCTTGGGTATAGGGTAGGTTTCCGCAGAGGATATATGACTAGTCTGACACACCCGTCCGTTTAGGAAAATGGGATTAGACTTGAATAAGATTCCCTCGTCAAGGTTATGTGAGTGGAGGCAACCACGCCACTCACCTTTTTCTATTTCGGTAGACATTGCCAAGGAAGCATTTCGCCTGCAATGCGGATGGATAGCTTTCATATGGTAGCCTGGAAACTTTTCGCTATACCTGGGGGCATCCAAACTTTTTTGCATGCAAGCGAAGAGCGACCATTTATTTTCTTAGTTTGTAGTTTCTCAACCCTTTAAACTCGTAGGATTGGTCATTCCTAACTTGCATAAAGAAAGGAACCGGGGCAAAGCTTTGAAAGATGCAAGCTCCATAAAAAATGACATCTTAGATGAGATATCCTTATTATACGACTGGCACGAACAGTTTTTATGTGGAGTTCAAGCTTATTAAAAATTAAACATAAGCAATGAGAAAATGTTTCCCCTAGAGTTTAAGCTCATTAAAAAATGAATCGATTTCCTGTAAATAAACATTGTGAATGCATTATCATCAACTTTTGAGCCCTGGTCGTGTTCTCATCATCACCTCCACTGTGTTTTAGCTGATCATTCACCTCCATTTGATTGTTTACCCCTTTTGAGGAACAGCTGTGAAGAGTGATCCTGTTAGCCATCCTTGTGACACTACCGTGATTGGAAAATTCCAAAATTTACCTGGAATCAACTGCTACCCGAAATTATCACTCGTTCCTCAAAAAATGAGTCTCTTTTAAGCTCTTTTCAATTGACTCGTAAAATATGAAAATATTGCCGAGCTATTGGCCTCTCCAGCTCGTTAAAGCGACTAGAAGTGCTATCCCTCCTCGATCGAGCACTTGTTTTGTTCGGCTCGTTAAAATTACCGAAAATTCATCCCTTTCGTATTGTTTTATACTTTTTTAGACTTAAGGGATTATATGATGAAAAAGGATTATTGGAGTGTCCTTTATGTCCCTTTCAGACTCTCTAAAATTGAAAAGGACCAAATTATCTTTGTCATTAAACTCATTAAAACAGAATAGCGACAAACTTTTCCATACAGACAAGAACGAGTTTCATTGTCGCTAGGCTCGTTAAAACATAGCGACGGGTTTGCCCGAAGGGAAAATTATAGAACAAGCATATGTTATCCTCCTCAATCTTGACAAAAATAAGGAGGTACTGGTCAGAAATGACTAGGGAAAAATTGGGAAGAAAACTTGAAGAAACTTTATTGGTAGCAAGTCGCTCTTGAACATGACACTTTCACTCCGCATCCGAGTCAAGTTGGGTTATTCCGTTCACTGGTCACATCACCATTGGCCCACCACACCATCCATATTTGGGGTTAACGCTACCAGTCCATGTCAGTGTCGCCTGTATGTTCAAGAGAAGTCACTCAGAGAATTCACCTGTGTCTCATTCGCTGCAATACATTCACGGTCCATTCTTTCATGACCGCCACCCTGCACCCTGTATCATCAAATATTTTTCACCTCCAAAATCATTTACTCCATTCTGTGTCGTAGATGTGGGATTCATTAAGGCCCTCCTATAACGGGTCTCTTCTTGTTGACATCAGCTCATTATCCAAGAAGTTGATCTAGGAACAACCCTTTCAATACTTTGAAGCTTGCATGCCTCAATGGCAAGTTTCTCACTTCCGACAATAGGTTTACATCAATAGCCTTCGACCGAAAGATTTTGCATGGTGTTCAATGCCAAGTCCCTTTTCACACCATGAAAATTGTACTGTAGTACCTTGAGGGTCATCATCATTATCGGTGATTCCTCTCGCGCCTGTTAAAAGCTTACATCATTGGCTAGTAATCAAGCGATGTCTTTCCATGTTCGACTCCAGAACGTCTTTCACATGGATCGACTTGTACTCCGAGTGAAGATTGAATGAGTTTGAAGACCCGATCTAGTTTCATCCATCCGGGCTGCGATATATTCAGGAAAAATAAACACATCAAATGTACATTGTTGCTGCACAGATGATCATCCAATCCCGTACAGACAGTCGTCTGTCTTATGTACATGAAAATAAATTTATAAAGTTGAGCATGGGAATGCCCACCTCAGCTAGATCATGAAAATATTATGAAGATAATGTATTGTATTGTATCTTATTACAGGTCGCCTTCTAGCTCGAAAAAACTTCGGATCCTCATGATAAAGCATTTCACCCGACATCAAAAGATTAACGACCTCATGCTTTAGGGGCCAACTGTTATAGACATTTTTGGGCACTGTAACCCCAATCATACATGTCCATAAACCAAGGGATCCTAAGTCCCTAAAAGTGTTGTTTCATACCCTAAAGGAACAAGGTCAGCTGATTACATCATCTCCCAGAAGTTCTCCACAGGAAATTGCTCAAAACTGGTCAAAATTGGACCATACAGGTTGCTTTGTGCTAAGGGTGCGATGCATCCCACCTACCCAGTGTAAAAGGTGCAATGCATATTGAAAAGCCCTTCTATAGGGTGTGATGAGCGAGAGTGGACAAATGGCAGAGACAGTTTGCGAGGTTGATGATCATAGAATCTTCCACAAACCTCTCCTATGACACTTGCCTCTCTAAATTCACCCAGGGATGAGTATGAGATCATCAATCTCCAAGTGGAATCAAGAACTATCATAGAGAGGACACTAATCAAAATCCTAGAAGCTGACTCACCCCCCTGCAATCATCTATATATGGCTCCCTCATCCAAGAGATCTAGAGGCTGGAATTTTGTATCTGGTAAGGAAGTGTTGTTGGTTTCTTCTTGGAATATCATAGTGTTGGGTGATCTAAGCTTTTCATGAGGTGAAATAAGGGCTTTCATGCTGGAGGATGACACTGGGTCAGAACAATTGGTTGTAATCCTCTTTGCTATTCTTGATTATTAATAAAGCTATTCAAGTTTTCCTCCACATTATTGTATGTTTGATGATATATGCATTTGTGTGGTCAATATATATCTGGTCCTATATTGTTTATGATTATAGATCTCTGTTCTTTGATAGTATTATGCTACTTTGATTCCACAGGTGCTCTCTGAAGCTGGGTAGATGAAGGAGAAGCGGCAAAGATTTGTCAAAAGGGAGAGGAACCAAGCAAGGAACCAAGTGCAAGAATAAGGTTGGTGTCCTTCATTCCACTCTTATCTACTTCTCATAAAGGAAAATGAAAGTGGTTTTGGTTTGTTTGTTTCTAAGATAGCTACCAGTCTTAGTGGGACTAGCAGCCCCGCATGGACACTAGATTTCCTGATAGCACTAGCCTACTTTAGCTTAGCCTAGTCTACTCTATCCTAGACTAGTTTAGCCTTTCTTAGCATACTTTAGCCTAGCTGAGCCTAACCTAACCTAGCCTGCCCTAGCCTAACCTAGACTAGCCTAACTTAGCATGCTCTAGTGTAAGCTAGTCTACCCTAACATAACCTAGCCTACTCTAGCATAACTTAGCCTTCTCAAGTGTAACTTATCCTACTCTAACGTAACATAGCCTACTCCAGCGTAACCTATCCTACTCTAGCGTAACTTAGCCTACTCTAGTTTAACCTAACCTACTCTAGCCTACTATATCCTAGACTAGCCTACCCTACCCTAACCTATCCTATTGTATCCTAGCCTAGCCTACTATAGCGTGGTGTAGCCTACTCTAACCTACACTACTCTAGCCTAGCCTAGCTTACCCTTCTCTCGCTTAGCCTAGCCTAGCTTACTCTATCCTAGCCTTACCTACCCTACTCTAACCTAGCCTACCATAACCTAGCCTAGCCTACTCTAACCTCACCTAGCCCACCTTAGCCTAATGTACCCTTCTCTAGCCTAGTCTAGCCTACTCCAACCATTCCCAGGATGGGCAAGCCTAGCCTAGCCTAGCCTACTATAATGTAGGCTAACCTACTATAATGTAGGCTAGCCTACTCTTGCCTAGCCTACCATACCCTATCCTAGCCTAGCCTTCTCTACCCTACCTTAACCTACTCTAGCCTAACCTAACCTAGCTTACCTTTAGCCTACTCTACCCTACACTAGACTAGCCTAACCTTCTCTAGCATACTTTAGCTTAACCTAGCATAGCCTAGCCTAGTCTACTCTAGCCTATCATAGCCTACTTTAGCCTAGCCTAGCTGATTATACCCTACCCTATCCTAGCCTAACCCATTATACCCTAGTGTAGCCTAGCCTAGCCAAGCCTATTCTATCATATCCTAGCCTAGCCTAGCCTACTCTAGCCTACCCTTAGCCTAGCCTACTCTAACCTCCCCTAGCCTACTCTACCCTAACTTAGCTTAACAACTCTACCTTATTCTATCCCAGCCTAACCTACTCTAGCCTATCCTAGCCCATTATACCCTAACCTAGATTAGCCTAGCCCATTATACCCTACCCTGGCCTATCCTAACCCATTATACACTAGCTTAGCCTAGCCTAGCCTACTCTAGCATAGCCTACTCTATCCTAGCCTAGCCTACTCTACCCTACTCTATCCTAGCCTAGCCTAGTATAACCTAGCCTAACCTAGTGTAACCTAGCCTACTCTAGACTAACCTAACCTATCCTACTCTAGCCTAGCCTAACCTAGGCTACTCTAGCCTAGCCTAACCTAGCCTACTCTAGCATAGCATAACCTAGCCTAACCTAGCCTACTCTAGCCTAGCCTAGCCTAGCCTACTCTAGCCTACCATAGCCTAGCCTACTCTAGCCTAGCTTAGCCTACTCTATCCTATCCTAGCCTAGCCTCGCCTACTCTACCCTAACTTAGCTCAGCCTACTCTACGCTAACTTAGCTTAGCCTACTCTACACTACTCTAGCCTACTTTAGCCTAGCCTAGCCTAGTCTACTCTAGCCTAGCCTAGCCTAGTCTACTCTAGCCTAGCCTAGCCTAGCCTAGTCTACTCTAGCCTAGCCTAGCCTAGCCTAACCTAGACTAACCTAGCCTACTGTAGCGTAGCCTACTCTATCCTAGCCTAGCCTAGCCTACTCTAGCCTAGCCTAGTTTAGCCTAGCTTAACCTAGCCTAATTTAATGTAGTTTAGCCTAGCCTACTCTATCCTAGCCTACTCTCACCTAGCCTAAAATAGCCTACTCTAGCCTAGCCTAACCTAGCCTAGCCTAACTTAGCCTACTCTCGCCTCACCTAGCCTAGCCTAGCCTACTCTACAGTAACTTAGCTTGGCCTACTCTACCCTACTCTAGCCTAGCCTAACCCACTTTTTCCTACTTTAGCCTAACCAAGAATAGTATTCCCTAGCCTAGCCTAGCTTAACCTAGCCTACTCTAGCCTAGCCTACTCTCGCCTAGCCTAGCCTAGCCTAGCCACTCTACCCTAGCATAGCTTAGCCTAGTCTACCCTACTCTAGCCTAGCCTATGCTCGCCTAGACTAGCCTACTCTACCCTAACTTAGCTTAGCCTACTCTAGCCTACTCTAGCCTAGCTTAGCCTACTCTAGCCTAACCTAGCCTGGTATACATTGTCCTAACCTAGCCTAACCTAGCCTAATCTCGCCTAGCCTAGCATAGCCTACTCTACCCTAACTTAGTTTACCCCACTCTACCCTACTCTACCCTAGCCTAGCCTACTCTAACCTACTTTAGCCTAACCTAGCCTAGTATATGCTATCCTCGCCTACCCTAAGCTAGCCTGCTCTAGCCTAGCCTACTAAACCCTAACTTGGCTTAGCCTACTCTAGCCTAGGCTAGCTTACTCTAGCTTAACCTAGCCTAGACTACTTTAACCCAACCTAGCCTAACCTAGCCTACTCTAGCCTAGCGTAGCCTACTCTATCCTACCCTAGTGTAGTTTAGCCTAGCTTAGCCTAACCTAGATGAATCTAACCTCTCCTACCCTAATGGAGCCTACTCTAGCCTAGTCTAGACTAACCTACTCTAGCTTGGCCTAGCCTAGCCTAGCCTACTCTATCCTACTCTAGCCTAGCTTAGCCTTGGTGAGCCTACTCTACCCTAACTAAGCTTAGCCTACTTTACCCCACTATAGCCTAGCCTAGCCTACTCTAGCTTACTTTAGCCAAGCATAGCCTAACCTAGCCTACTCTAGCCTAGCCTACTCTATCCTAGCCTAGGCTACTCTAGCCTATCCTAATTTAGCCTAGCTTACTCTAGCCTAATGTGGCCTAACCTAACATGTTATTCTATCCTAAGTTAGCCTAACCTACTCTACCCTATTAAATTTATAAGAGTTTATATATATACATATTGTACTTGAGACAATTAATCAAACATGAATTCAAAATAAGTCTTAAAAATCATATGCATTACAATTTTATTTTATAATATAGATTTAAGTATTAAAACATTGTCATTTTAGATTATACACTTCAAACAAATTTCCAAAATACATTTTTTTTAATGAAATTCTATCTAAATTTATCATGTTTATATATAGATGTAGTTAACACATTTAGTAAGACATTCAAAATCACTCATAAAATTATTTACATTAAAATTTAATTTTATCATGTAAATTCAAATATAAAAATAATATCACTTTATATTAGATAAATTCAAACAAATTTTTCTTCACCTTTTAAACAAATACACCAGATTACATCATTAATAAAATTTAATATAAAATTTAATAACATTAATTATCTAGAAGTTAATGAAATATAAAATTTAATAACATTACTTATCTAAATTTTAAAATTATTAGAAATAAGTTAAACTAAATAATATTTATAAAAAAATCATTTAAAAATTATTAAAATATATAATATTAAGAAAAAATTAACATAAAAAATATTTAACTTAAATTTTATATATAATAAAAACAAAATAATAAAAACAAAACATTGTCTACAAATTTACAAAATATTAATAAACAACCTATTTTCACAAATAAAAGCCCAACTCAGAGTCTTTTTTATAAAGCCATTTAATATAAAACCACATCTTTCTAATCTTACCGCATCTTTTCAGAAATTAGAAAAGGAAATCCATGAAAAATGGATTTTGAAAGCTACAGGTTACACTATCTAATTTTTATAACTCACACTAAAGTATTGAAGCTAATTTAAAGTATAACACACACAGTTGAGAAACGAAAGTTTAAACACATTGAAAGATATAAACGTACATGCAAATGAAACTACAATTAAAGGAAAAACTACAACGATTTAATAATCGCGGAATGCAAGGATGGGATAATGATGGGATGGGCACGACTTGTAGGAATGAATTGATGGATGGGGTAATTCGAACAATAATGATGGACTGAATTTAATAATCCTGGTATGTATGGAGGTAACAAATAAATTTTATGTTATATGGCTGTATTATATGCCTACCGTTCTATTTCTGCTTTGGTAAAATTTAAAAATGGGTATATACAGTAGCAGCAGCTCAATTAAAGTGGAATAACATAAGATTTATTTGTTGCTATGCAAGGATGGGATAATGATTGGATGAGCACGAGTTGTAGGAACTAAATGATAAATGAGATAATTCGAATAATAATGATGGACTGAATTGATAAATTTAAACAAATAGTGTTTTGAAATTGAAAAAAATAACAGGCAAAAGAGTGATATTATACATTTTCTTATTTTGGCCATATATAATAACATATTAATTATTTAGATAACAACTAAATAACAATAAATTTCATTTTAAGTAATATGTCTAAATTTTATATAAATTTATGATTTTTTATGTAAAATTAATGATTTAAAATTTAAAATTATTAAAAATTAAATTAAAAATATAATATTAAAAAAAATATTTAAAATAATTGAATTATATCTACATATATAAATAAAATTTAATTTTAAATTTATATAATATTAATGAACAATCTATTTAGAAAATGTAAAAACCCAACTCAAAATCTTTTCCTAATGCCATTTAATATAAAATCACATTATGCCAGAAAACTACATCATTCATGAATAAATATAAGAAAAAGGCAACTCAAAATAAAACCCCTTTAATATAAAACTATATTGTTCCAGAAATTAGGGTTAATTTTAAGAGAAACGCAACTCAATGTCATTTTAATAAAACCATTTAATAAGAACCCAAATTGTTACAAATTAGGGTTATTTTTAAGAAAAGGGTAATTCAATTTATTTATTTTTATAAAACCATTTAATATAAAACCGCATCATTCTAAAAATGAGGATTAATTATAAGAGAAGGGCAGCCGTGGAAAATTGATTTTGAAAGCTAATTTACAACTCGCACCAAACTGCATGGCGGATAAGCTAATTCCACGGAAACTACACCACAGTACAATACACAGTGTAGAAACTACTACAATTAATGGGAAACTACAATAATAGTGATTGGATAGGCAGGAACTACAATAATGAATGGAGAAACTAAGCAAAGAATGGATGGGATAATTTGAACAATAAGCTATTGACTCGATTGAGCCAATAAAAAAATACTCTCCTAAAATTGAAACAAAATTAACCTAAAGAAAAGTCATAAGAAGTCTTCATTTCAATCATTAGAGGGTTGAAGAAATTAACCGAATGATAGGACTAGGGTTTTCATTTCAATCATAACAGGGTTGAAGAAATTAACAAAATGATAGGAGTAGGGTTTGATTTGAAAGAAGAGATTAAAGGAAATGTACCTGTATTTGAAGCCCTGCTAGATATTGAGGAGGGGCATTGAGTAAAACATAGCATGCTCTTTAATTGTATGTTCCTATTCATCACAACAATAAAACAAAAAATAATCGAACCAATCCCTTCAATAATTTTCAAGGAAATAAAAGGAATGCCATGCATGAAAGCTTTGATATACACAGACATACATTGTAATGGCTGAAATGAATTAAAAAGAAACTACGACTTCTGTGAAGATAGAGAAAAGCAAAGTGCAAATGATAGAGAAAAGCATAGTGCAAATGAATTAACATAATATGTACCTGAAATTAAAAGAAGCCATTAGGGTACTGGACAACCCTGGAAAGTTGTTTGCACCAGCATTGGATGATCTGATTGCCTCTTCCCCTGTCACATACATACCAGCAACCGACTTGGCATAGGCACATACTAACTCATACGACCGACATGGAATAGGCACAGACTCACTCATATGACCGACTGGCACACACTCAGACTTTGACACCAGACGGAAACTCAAGCATACGCACAGACATAGACTTAGACTCTATCCCAGATCCCACATAAACTGAGACACCCAACCACACAGACCAGATACAGACATATCGGACAGGCAAAGGTCCATGCAGAAGTAAATGGGAAGTTCTGCAACCTTCCATCCATCCATATATATATATCGTTTAATTCTACTCTATATTGCCTTCCTTTATTAAACAACGGTTTATTTCAACGGATATATGGCCTCTTTATTGAACCACTGGAAAATTTTAAAATTTGTCTAGACAACTATCCAAAAAAAGCAGAGAGAAAAGCTCGTATGCTTTTCTTTTCTTTTAATTTCGATTCATGCCTTTTTTGTTTTTAGGTTTAAGCGGACAGAAAAAGCTCCCATGCTTTTCTTTTCTTTTAATTTCGATTCATGCCTTTTTGTTTTTAAGTTTCTTTTAATCCCTGTGTTTTACCATGTCTCTATTAACGCTGATTTACCGTTACTTTTTCAAATTTAGACCAGAATCATTTGACTTGGGCGGAATGCGTTTATGGACAAGTACGGAAAAGCCAAAATTTTGAAAGGTTAAAAGTGGAACTGTAACTCAGACCCGTTAGACCGGTTAGCTATGGTCGTTGTATTAGTGAAATATGAACAGTGGTTTCATATTCAAATGAAATGAATCCCATTTATGGATAACGGAGAAGCCACATTTTTGAGAGCTTATAAGTGGAATTCTTCTTAGACCGGTTAGTTGTGGTCGGTGTATTAGTAAAATATGAAGAGTGATTTGATATTCAAATTAAAGATTAAATTAATTTCATTCGTATTTAAAATAATAATGGAGATCACACAGTAAGAATTAGAGTTAATGTTGGCCTAAAAATTAGAAAGATTTATTTATATTATTTCTTGGATTATATGCGGATTATTTTAACTTTCTTAGAGCATTATTGTTGTTCATGAATCTATATATTTTGTTATGGGTTGTGTGAATATGTTGGTCATACCACTAACTTAACTCCTTGTGCTTTTTCCTAGGTCCTTTTTTTATCTCATATTTTAGTTTGTAGTTAAGTGTGGCTTTCATTTTTAAAAGTTGACAGAATCATTTTTCTTTTTGGATGAGAATTTTAAAATTGTGAAATATGCAAATATAAAGATATCTTATTAGTTGGAAGACCCTTTACCTAAAATTGCAAATGTCTTAGCCTTCTTACATGGTTACATTTCTATTTTCTTGGGGTAATGCATTGTCATAGTAATTAGGCTACTTTAGAAATGTTAGTGGTAACCATTACTTTCAATTTGATGAAAAAATGTGTAGCCATAATGTGGTTCTCAAATTATTTTGTTAGTACAGATTCTTCCTTGGAACATGACAATTAAACTATCATTAAGAGGCTTACACTAGAAAATGAAATTGTAAAACAAAATGGTAAGGTGCCAATTAGTCTATAAAAAGCAATAAGTAGGTTGCTTGAATGAGATGCTTCAAAAAACTCAACAAAGTAATTGTGTGTTTTGATCAATTAGATTATCAAACAATTTCTTTTGTCCCCTCTTTTTTGGCATCAACTTCTAGTTCCAACAATATGTTATTTTAATAGTTTTTGTCTCTAATGATGGTGCCCTCACTTGATCTTCAAACTATGTTTTAGATAGTTTCACACATATAAATTAATTATCCCTTGAAGGATGAATTGTCACCTTTCCATCACATTAAGGTGGATATCTAACCAAAATGTGAGGGAAATTCTTATTTAGGCAGGATCATTATATTTTTTTCATCCATATCAATGATTTTATAGTGGAATGATGGAGGAATCAACTCACAAGTGTTGAATTTCCATGGAAGAATCTAGTTTGGGTCTTAAAATATCTAATACAAACACACTCAAATGGAAAAAAAATACTACTTTTCACAACATAATAACATCCATTAGTGAATCTACTAGTGCACATGATAATTTTTAACTTTTTAACCCACTAGTTATAATCCGGTCTAGAATACAACACTATTAGGGCTCGTTTACTAGGGATCACGACCTTTACATACAAAATTGATACAAGGACACAACTAGGGCTCAATGCCCATCACTTTGACTACTAATATACCCTGAACAAGATAACACTTGAGTTACTTGATGATGGTTGCCACACACAACCCTTTTAGTCCACGTACCTTGAACACATATGGTGGGTCCTCTTTCCTTCCCATTTAATGATCACTGCAAATGAATATTTAGTTAATGATCTTTCCACTATTAATGATCACAACTCCTTTTGTCTCATTGAACTTTGGCTCATCAATATTCCCACTAATAGACCTCCTACTCATTAAGATGGTTTCTCATTGGGTCTTAGAGAACTTCCCACTTTTCACTAAAGTCTACCCATATGCAAATCCTGAATTAGTGCTCCAACATATGCCTCCTAACAATCCATGGCTTCTTTCATGGACACTATACTTGAGCTCCTCAAGCTACTACAGACTACATTAAGGTGGGTATCTAACCAAAATGTGAGGGAAATTCTTATTTAGGCAGGATCATTATATTTTTTTCATCCATATCAATGATTTTATAGTGGAATGATGGAGGAATCAACTCACAAGTGTTGAATTTCCATGACAGTATCTAGTTTGGGTCTTAAAATATCTAGTACAAACACATTCAAATGGAAAAACAATACTACTTTTCACAACATAATAACATCCATTAGTGAATCTACTAGTGCACATGATAATTTTTAACTTTTTAACCCACTAGTTATATTCCAATCTAGAATACAACACCATTAGGGCTCGTTTACTAGGGATCACGACCTTTACATACAAAATTGATACAAGGACACAACTAGGGCTCAATGCCCATCACTTTGACTACTAATATACCCTGAACAAGATAACACTTGAGTTACTTGATGATGGTTGCCACACACAACCCTTTTAGTCCACATACCTTGAACACATATGGTGGGTCCTCTTTCCTTCCCATTTAATGATCACTGCAACTGAATATTTAGTTAATGATCTTTCCACTATTAATGATCACAACTCCTTTTGTCTCATTGAACTTTGGCTCATCAATATTCCCACTAATAGACCTCCTACTCATTAAGATGGTTTCTCATTGGGTCTTAGAGAACTTCCCACTTTTCACTAAAGTCTACCCATATGCAAATCCTGAATTAGTGCTCCAACATATGCCTCCTAACAATCCATGGCGTCTTTCATGGACACTATACTTGAGCTCCTCAAGCTACTACAGACTACATACAAAAGTCACTATTCATGACATTGTTTGTGAACAATGCTTAGTCCTCATAATATTCCTGCTTGTCATCCTGCTTTCCACTTCAAAAGGCTAATCCTAGGGCCTCCAAAATAGACCTCTAACATTCCCTTTAACTCACTGTAAGATTATCTTCTTTAGGGCTTGCAATAAAACCCATATACAATCAACACCTTGAATTATCTAGGGTTTCCAAATACAATACACTCGCACTTGTAATTTGATACTCAAATTATAGATCTATAGAACACTAAAATAGAGTTTCTCATGATCTATGAACATACCTCCAAGTACCATCGATGTTTCCTTGGTTCTACCCACTATCCTTCATCTCAAGATAACCCACCACACTATATGAATTCTCATTGTTCTTCCTTTAATCTGAATAATGTCTCGGCCTCCTTTTTCTCTTTGAAAATTTTGTGCACAACTCCTAAGCTTTGTGGCCCTTATGCCTAAATCCTACCACACATCGACGTCTCATTATAAGGGTTTCAACCTTCATTTAGTGCAAATAACTAGGCCACTTTAGGACCAGACCTTCATCTCAATATAGACATCATGGCCCCCACACAATATATTCTTGAATGATTGAGGGCTTCAAATTTATTGCTATCTCAAAACCCTCGAGTCAACCCATCCACTTAGGTCATTCTATCCTTGATTCTTCTCTTTCAATCACCCTATTCCTCACACAACATTATCCTTCTCTTTTTCCCTAAATCTTTCACTCTTGTAAAAATTTCAACTTCCCTATTCTTAGATCAACACAATCAAGATTTACACTCATATCTATGACCTTATCATTTGGTTATGGTCTACTTTCTAATGGTCCTGGCCCTTTCTTCTATCACAGGTTGAGTGCATCAAAACTATACCTCTCAGAAGAAACTTGAGGTTTGTAGCATCACAAAATAGGGCCTAACTAGGGCTCAAATTTTTCAAATAAGGAGGATCCATCCACTTTATGCATAAATATACCTTCTTGAGGACTAAGTGTCCTAGAGTACTCTCTCCATAATTTTTAGTATCTTCTACCTTCTTTCTAAACATATATATCACATCCCTTACTCCTACTCGATCTTCGTATATCTTTGCTTCTCTTGAGGTAATCGAACCTCCTTTTAGGATAGAATCACATGAAAAAATCCATATTTGATGTAATAAGATGAGGCTCAACACTTCCTTCTTATAGTGTTCTATGAGGATAGTCATTATCCCTCAAGGCTAGCATCATCAAGCCTAGTTGACTTGATTTTTCCATCATGTACTCCAACTGACTTAGGAAACATACTTTTTCATTTGATCAAAACCCCTCATCGTAGCCTTAGGTCACCCTAGCTTATTTTATGGTTCTCCACTTGGAATGATAAAAAATAAAAAATATTTTGCTCGATTTCACACCCACACCTTGGGTACCAAACCCCAATGATTGGATTCTTTACCCACAAACCCTTTTGTGTGAAAAATCACACAAACTCAACTCCTAGGTTTATCAAGTACCTCCAAAGCTACAAAATTCAACACTCCCTCTTAGCAAGGGAGGTGCTTCAGCTACTATGAAGTATCCCTGATCATCACTGACGACATTATCCCATATGAAATCCACCACTACATCATACCCTAAAGAATGGATCACACTAACTTGGTAGTGTCTTTCCCTCATTAGAACTTGAATATCTTGAACTTCCATAGGGCTTCTCCCTTTGTAGCTAGAACTACTCTCAGTATACATGATCCCCACTCAGTCATACTACTTCCATTTTGCACACTTTGATCCACTAGCCCTTCAAACTTGGCTCTAATACCATGTTGAATTTCCGGGGAACTCAAGAATATGGTTTGGGTCTTAAAATATATGAAAAAAACACACTCAAATTACAAAACAATACTATTTTGCACAATAGAATAACAACCATAAGTGAATCTACTAGTGCACATGATAATTTTAACCTTTTAAACACACCACTTATTATATTAAAATATAGAATACAACGGTCTTAGGGCTCCTAAGCTAGGGATCATGGCCTTTACATGTATCCCTAATAAAAGGATACAAATATGGCTTAGTGTTAATCACTTTGACTACCAATCTACCCTAAACAAATAACACTTGACCTATTTTCTGATGGTGGCCACACATAGCCCTTTGAGTCCATGTACCTTGAACACATTTGGTGGATCCTCTTGCCTTTCCATCTATTGATCACTACAACTGAATCTTCATCTAATAAAATTTCCCCTATCACTAATCACAACTCCTTTTGTGTCACTAAATTTTTTCTCATCGATATACACACTAATAGCCCTCCTCCTCCATGGAGATGACTACTCGTTAGGTCTTCTAGAATTTCCCACTTTTCACTAAATTCTACCCATTTGCAACTTCTAAACTAGGGCTCCAATAATATACCTCCTAATATTCCATGTTTTATTCCATGGAAACTGTACTTGAGGTATTCAAGTTGTTGGATATTGCATACAAAAGTCACTATTCATATCTTCATTTGTGAACAATGTTGATTCTTCCATATATACACACTTGTCATCCTTCTCACCACTTTATAGGTTGATGCTAGGGCCTCTAAAAATTCCCTCTAATAGTCCTCTTAACTCACTATAAAAGTCTTCTCTTTAGGGCTTCCAATACAACCCACATACAATCAACACCTTGACCTATCTAGGGCTAGCAAGTACACTACCATTGTGACTTGTAATTTGATCCTCAAATTTTAGATCTAAGGCACACAAAACTACTATTACTCATGATCTATGAAAAAACCTCCAAATACCATCAATGTTTCCTTGATTTTTCCTACTATCCTTCATCTCAGTAATTGCACCACGCAATTTTAATTCTCATTGCTCTTCCTACAATCTGAACAATGTCTCAACCTCATTTTTCTCTCCGAAACTTTTGTCAGCAACCCCTAATGTTTTTGACCCTTATTCTTGAAGCATACCACACATGGATGTGCCTTTGTAAGGGTTTCAACATTCATTTAGTGCAAATGATTAGGCCATTTTAGGAATGAAACTTGGTCTCAATCTAGGCATCAAGGATGGCCCACAAAATGTAAATGCTTGACTCATATAGGGCTTCAGATTTATTGTTGTCTCAAAACCTTTGAGATAGTGCATCCACTTATGACATTCTCTCCTTGATTATTCTCTTTCATTGACTTTGTTCCTCATTGGACATTATGGTGAAGTAAAATTATGAGTGTGGACACAAACAATTCCTTTAGATCGATAATGGGTCTAGCCACAACCGATACATTCTATGGAATATTTCCTTAGGTTAGAACCAATTAAGAGGGCCTACCTCTTAGTACACTTATCCTGTTTGGTGATGACCTTGCTTGCTCGCTCCAGCTATCTCCCATTTCCTTCTTCAAACACCTAAAACAAGTAAACAACAACCATAATAATAGACAAATTATAATTCAACTTACTTCACAAGTCAAGAAATATTAAGCGATAAACATGTGAGGTGACACATTATGTAGGAAATCAATCGATAGCTTCATATATATTAAATCAAGAAGATATTACAACCATTGTCTTGACATTGTTTTTCTCCTCCGACAAAAACAAGTTCCCACTCACTTCTATTATCATTCCATGATGGCCTTAACAATGACAGTTTTAAGGCTCTTTCCTTTAGGCTTCACACTAAATCAAATTCAGACTTCTCCCTGACACAACTAGAGAGCTGCAACTATGAATAGCTTGTTGTTTACTCCAAACTTAATTAGCATTAGCACAACAACATTAAGACTAGCTTGTTCTTGGGAAAAATGGAGGTTTATATAGCATGAATGGATGGGAGATGGTTCCCCTTCTCATGGGAGAAGGTCTTATCTCTTGAAGTAGTTCCATCCTTATAGGGGAAAGGAGCCCAAACTGACATCCTTGACTCCATCTGGCTCAACCATTTACCAGACTTCTGTTACGAAGCTTCTAGAGCTGGAAGCTTCGACTCCTTATTTTAAAAACTTTCCAAAATATGATCAGCATGGCTCGAACAAGGCTCAGTCACTCCATTCAGTGCTAGGGACAGTTCTAATCCCTGCATTTTAGCACGAGGAGAACAAGGGTCATTAGCGCCAGTCTTGTGAACTGGGAAAAACATAAGATTTTTGGGAAATGATGCAAAAGGGAATTGTTCTGCTCATGAAGAGGGACACAATGAGAGTTTCTTCATGAAGGGAAAGCATGTAGGGTTCATTGTAGAGGTCCTCCAGGATCAAGGAATGGGGAGTATAGGGACAGTGAAAAAAATGTTGTGTAATGGACATTATCCTTCATGTTTTCCCTAAATATCACACTCTTATATAGATTTTGGATGCCCTAGTATCATATCAAAACCGGAGAGATTTGTGCTTAGATATATGGCCTTATCACTAGGTTATGATATTCTTTCTAAGGGTCTAGGACCTTTCTTCCATCACAAGTTGAGCACATCAAAACCATGCGTCTATGAAATAACTTAAGGTTTGTAGATCCTAGAATTAGCCTACCTAGGCTCAACCTCTCCACAGATGAAGGAGGCCTCCCTTTTATGGATAGATATGCCTTCTTGAGGACTGAGTGTCCTAAAGAAACTTCTCCATATTTTTTAGCATATATGGTCTCCTTTCGAGATTTAATATGACCTTCCTTACTCCTACTCAACCTCTTTATGTCTCTGCCTCTCCTGAGGTACTCAAACCTCCTTTTAGGAAAAAATAACATGATAAAATCCATTTTTGATGTAATAAAATGAGGCTCAACACTTCTTTATTATAGTATTCTATGATTGTAGTTGTTAGCCCTCAACAATAGCCCCATCAAGCCTAGTCGGGTTGATTTTTGTATCATGTACCTTAACTAAGGAAATATATTTTATCATTTGATGAAAACCCCTCATCATGGGTTGAGGTCACCTTAGCTCCTTTTGGGGTTCTGCACTCTAATGATCAATAAATAATAATTCTTTTTCTATATTTCACACCCACATCTTGGGTACAAAACCCCAACACTTGGATTCTTTGCCCATAAACCATTTTGTGCTGCAAAATCACATAAAACCAACCCTAGGGTTGTGGAGTACCTCCCAAGATACACAATTTAAAAACAATAGAATTTTTATTAGAGGGACCTAGTTTGACAAATTAGGGTCTAAAACCTTCTGAGTCAAATTTAAGGCATCATATGACTTTTTTTGGGGATAAAACTATCACTTACACACCAAACCATTTTGTGCTATTCTTCAAACAAATAATTTTCCAACATTGCAAGAGTCAACTTAATTATAATATGTATGAAAGCATTATGGAGAGAGAGGTTGACCTTCTTATTTTTACCACTATATTTTGAGAAGATACTAGATCAACTCCATTATTCATCAAAAAGGGGCTAGCCACAAGATGATGAAGAAGAAGAATACATAAGAGTCCATAGTGTAACTCTAGTTGAGAGTTTAAGGAGTCAAACCTAAAAACTAGTAGGATAGTGAGATATGTTGTAAATGGGACAATAGGAGGAAAAGGGGATCCATTCTATTTGAGTGTATTTTTTTCCATAGATGAACAAAGTAGCCATGAGTGGATAAGGAGAGTAAAAATGGAGAAATTTTCCATTGTAGCATTCCATGAGCCACATGCCTCACTCATTTGTACTTGCATACATTTTTAATTTAGATAAAGAGAGAAGAACAACCATACCTTCCATTTGGATTTTCTTCCAAAACATTTTCCTAGGACATATCTTGTGTCAATTGTGGTTTCTGAATTTCTTTTAATTTGTTGTTCCATATTTATGAATAATTATAATTTACATGCATATGCAATAAATAGTAATTTAGAAATTTAGAAATCTAAGGAGAAATAAACCCTCATAGTGTAGATTTCAAATTTTAAGCATAACTTTATTAGATTTGTTGTGATTAGCTTTCCAGTGGAATATTCATGAAAATTTATGGATCATATTTGTATTAAATTACGCTTCCTTGGCTATATTATGGATATTTGTAGCAGACACAAATTGATTATGTTGAAAGTCGCAAAACCCTAGTCATGATAGATGAATATGAGAAGAGCCCTCATGATTCCTTAGAGATATAAACCATAATGTGAGCGTACCCATGGTGGCCCTAACCAATAATATCATGTTGATTGGAGAAGGTGGTGTTTCTAACACAAAGTTTTGATTGAATGGGAGATCAAGAGGTCAAGAAGAAAAATCTTTGAAGCTAAAGAAATAACTTGAAAAAAAGGTTAATCTATTTTAAGTTCTCTGTTCCATTCACATTCCTTGTTCAAAAAGGAGGTGAAGGTCAAAACAAACCCATATCAAGGTGATATTGAAACTCTAAAGATAAATAATTGGTTACAAAAATTAAGTTTATTTTATGTTCATCATATAGAGGAAGAATATAAAATTTCATTTGCTTAGATAAAATTAGAAGTCTATTCCCTTGAAACAAACTCATGTAGAGACCTTGAGGTTGGAGGTTGATCCTCTAGTGAAAAAGTGGGAGGATTCCAAAAGCGTGATAAATTCACAATTTTACCCTATTAAGTATCTAGAGGACAAGTGGATCTAATGGCATTACTTTGGGAAGAAGCAGGGTAAAGTGTATAAGAGTATACCATTGTCAGGCGGAAAGAGTCGATTGTGCGGACACAACCAACCTCCCTAGGAACCTAAGACTCTCTAGTGACAAAGAAGACAAACAAGAGCAATCCTTCTCTAAACATGCATTTAATATATAAGAAATCAAGTGTTTAGATCCTACTTGTAGTCCCACGCTGTTGTAGTAGTCCAGCTCCGCTGATCCGGATGAGCTCCTCCTTCACTTTGAAACCTGCATCCACTAACAATCAAACGATTAAATAGCACTTGATAATATCATAGAATAAAACATATTTAACACATAGACCAAGGAGTACATGAAACAACTCATAAATAACAAGTTATTGAGAAGAATGGACTCATTTGCATTAATAGGTAACAAAAGGAACAAATACAACCTGAGCCTTGGTGTTGTGCAAGTCCCTCCCAGGGTCCATCAAGAGTTCTCCTTTACTTTGACAAAGCTCACCCACTTCCAAATAGAACAAGCAAAGATGGCAATCTCTCCTCACAAGCTTCTAAATGGGAGTCCTAATTCCAGCAGCATCTACCCATAGAAATTTATAGCTTCCAACCTCCCCTCCTTCTGGCCCAATGCCTGTATTTATAGTGCTCAAGAGGAAGTTAATCAGGTCCACCATCAATGGGATAATCCCCTCTTTGGATGGGATAGCTCCCTTATTGATGGGATAAGTTCCTCTTTGGTAGGGGTGCATGAACCATCTGGAGGCGCTCAATACACGTCAAACAACCTTCTAGAATGCTCTAGAAATGACCACAAGTAACTTTTTAAAGATGAAACTTGCGCATTTTGACCTTTACAGGGGGACGCACCTGCCCCTTTACATACAGAGCATCCAAAGACGCAACTTTTGTGAACATTGGGTGCGTACCCGCAGGTAAGGTTGAGAGAACCTGCGTACCCAGAGATAAATACATTTGTAAAGACTTTCTCTCTTTTTGGAGTTTGACATGGAGAGCAGAGGCATAAGACTTGCCTAAGAGAATAGCATGATTGTTGATAGAGCCATACTAACTGTAAATAGTCATGGTGACATTTTTTAGTGTAACAGATTGCCCCCTAAAGTGCGAAGCCTGTAATAGATTAGGGTTTTGTATTATCTAGGAAGGGTGAAGCGCTTTATCATTTCAAGGATTATCTCGTGGAGAACCTGGTCAGAACCTGCAATTTTCAACACAAAATACATGTATAAGATTATATCATCACTGAGGTAGGCATTCCCATACTCAGATCAAAACTTTAACTAACAGACTAACTACTCTGATACAGGAATGATCTTGCAGTACATCATAATCATAGACTTTTGTAGACACAGTATGGGCGCAGCCATCTGTTTATGATTAGTCTACTTAGATAATGAATACAAAACTCCTCGCAGCCTGGATGGTGGAAACTAGATCCAGGGTCTTCATCTCTACTTCCCGAATTGGTACGATTCTAGCCATGCGAATAAATGAGTTGATGTCAAACATGGTAGAAACAACTTGATTACCAGTCGATGATGAAAACTGTTAACAAGTGTAAGAGAGACCACCAGTAATGTCAATGGTTCTCAAAGTACCCAGTACAATCCATGAGATGTGAATGAATGAGTTGATGTCGAACATTTCACGGAATCTTTCGATCGAAAGTCAATGATGTAAACTGACGTCAAAGGCGAGAAACCTGCCATTGATGCATGCAGACTTCAAGGTACTGACGATTTCTAAGTCATCTCTCTAGATAATGTGCTGATGTCGATAGAAAGCGACCCGTTGCAGGCAAGCCCACAACACGAAATCATTGTTCAAGTTGAAGAAATGTTGCTGTAAGGACTGACTCAGGGATGGTCAAATGGATGACAAGTATTTTGCAGATGAAAGTTTTGCTTGCAGACCTCTTGAACACATAACGACACGACAGATGGTTTGGTGATGAATAACTCAAAGTTAATCCCCGGAACCCGGCTGAAGACTTTCAAAGTGGTTTGATCAACTGTGAGGTAAAGGATTTCCCAACCCAGGTGAATGAAAAGTGTCGTGTCCAAGAGTGGTAATAAAGTTTCTTCTGAGACAAAAGATAACAAATAGGCTCATTCTTCTCTCTTTTCCCCCACCATTTCTGGCAAGTACCTCTTTATTTTTAACAAGCTTGAGGAGGATAACATATGCTTGATTATAAGCTCATCCTTCGGATGAGTCCAACCTAGTTTTGAATCGAACCCTAGGAAGGAGTGGTTCGTTCCTGTTTGTAATTGAACAGGTCCTTTACTGTGAAATGTTTAACGAGTCCAGTATAGGAGAAACTCGGCGTTTTTCAATTTTAGAGAGTCTGAAAAACTTAAGAAGACTCCAAGTTGAACTTTTTCGTAGATTTGTGTCCCTCAAGCCCGAAAAAGTATAAAATAATACCTGGGGGAACCGCTTGATCTTGCGACCAAGGAGTACTTTCATAATTAGTGTCACTGACCTGAAAAGTAAAAAGCGATCAAAGACACGTCATTTTATTTCCAGTATCGAGTTTGAAACGACAAAAACCCGGCAACCTTTTCCTGTTTTTACGGTCAGAAAAGGGCTATAAGGGGACCGTCTTTTAATTCCGTTTTAACGAGTGTAAAAGAAACGCTCGGCAATCTTTTCATATTTTAGGAGTCAGAAAAGGGCTTAAAAGATGACTCTGATATTTTGGTTCGTGAAAAATGACAATTTTCCCTCTAAATCCCTTTGTCCTGCACAAAAACGACACATTACTCATACCTGTTTAAGATAGGCAAAAATACATTGAAAAATATCCTTTCATGGTGAAAAATGAACAAACCTAGCATTCATTCATCCAAAAAACCTATAAAAAGACTTTTTACCATGTCATTTTTACCATTTTACTGTTGAGGTTGAAAAAAGGGCTTTTGGCAAGAAACTTCCCGTGGTCGCTGCGGAGAATCCGACCGTCAGAATCGAACGCCGTCTCTTCCAGGTATTTCACAACATCCTCCTCTTCAATTTCATCCGATTAAAATTGTGTTTTAGGTTTTAGTTTTGATTTTTGGGGGGTTTTGGGTTTCAAAAATCGCTCTGCGGGGTACGCAGGTGCCCTTAGGGTGACCTGCGTCCCCCGACTTTTTCCTATACAGGAAAAAGGTCGGGGGACGCAGCCCACCTTCAGGCCAGCTGCGTCCCGACGCTCTGTGTTCTAAACGCGGGGTGCGTCCCCCGCGAAAGGCGGAAATTGAAACCCCAAACTCCACAAACAACCATTTAAATTTTCCCAAATCAATTCTAATCTTTGTTTCTTGGTGTGTAGGGCACTCACCATGTTGGATTGGAGAGAAAGAGAACACGAGGATGTTGATTTAGCCGCAATTAATCATCAACCTTCCATTGATGCCCTAAAAGCATGCGGACTATATAAATACTGGGCCATACCTGGCATGAGGGCTCAGGTGAGATTCTTGGAGTGGCTGGTTGAGAGATGGAACATTCATGAGCAATGCTTTTACATCGGAGGGCACCAGCTCGAGATAGAGCCCTCTGACATATACTTTCTCACTGGCTTGCCAAATAGAGGCGAGCAACTCAATCTAGCCGGGACTAGGCCGGGTGGCCAATCCCTTGCTAGTCTCCGGGCAGATTGGTGCACACCCAATGCACACCATGCGAAAGGCGTAGAAATCAAACACATCTCTCTGCGTGAACTCAAGGTTATAGCTTTCACGGTTACCAGAATTTGCGGTGCAGCCGCTTTACATATTGCCACCGGGTCCCAAATGCGGATGGCGATTGACTGTTTCCAAGGCACCATTTTCAACTGGTGTGATGCTGTGTCGGCCAATATGAAGGGCCAACTGACTAGGGCAAAGAACGGACAACTGAAGACCTTTGGATATGGGCCTCTAGTTGTGAGCTTTGCCTTAGAGAGAGTTCCGATGCTGATCCCTCAGCAACTCACTGTTGAAATTTTGGGTCCTCGGGAGCCAAAGCTGATACGATGGGTTACGGTGATGGCCCGGCATCCTGACGAGGGCGCGGCGGTTGTTCGATTCCCTGATAGTTATTTTCACTGGTTAGAGGACCAGGTTTTTTTGATCCAGGACTTTCCGTATGCCGGAGTAGATTTTCGAGGTGATCCGGACATGGTTCTTCCACAGGGAGAACAATGGGATGACAGAGGTACTTTATTTTTCACAAGTTTTCAAATTATATATTTTTTTTGTTTTTTATATATATCGTCTCAAAACTGACAGTAAAAATTTTCAAAATGCAGATGTTGGTCCACGGCGCCCAGCCAACCTCCGGCCTTTTGAGAGGAGACATCCAGTTGCACCGGTACCGGCCCCACAGGACGCGGCTGCAGAGTCACTAGCTGAGTTGGAGCAGGATCTAGAGCGTCTGACGGTGGATATACCTGAGACTACCATAGATGATATTCCTATCAGACTTCAGCGCTATGTAGTCGCAGTCCCTGGACCGTTTAGGAGGTTTTTGTGTAAGGTAGCCCGTGCAGTGGTGTCGTATAGGGAGCACCACCAGTGATTGACTAGTCACTTTTGTAGACACATGTGACATTTTTGGCTTTTTTGTACTTATCATTTTTGCCGATCATAAGGTGTTTTTCAACCTATGATCGAAGACGATGTATATTTTTTGACACACTCCTATCTATATATATATCACTATTACCGGCTTATCTTGTTTAACATATGTGATGAAATGTTTTTAAATTTACTTGCATGATTATCGTAAATGTCTGTCCAACATTCGAGAAGCAATTGCATCTGCTAATGTATTTAAAGACCTTGGAATATGCTGATATTCAATGTAATCAAATTCACGTTCCAAGAGACGCACTCTCAAAAACAACCTTAATAACACAGGATTTCTAATGGCATATACTCTATTAAGCTGTAATACAACAAGTTCAGAATCTAACCTCACTATCAAACGTCGAATTCCAAATGAAATAGATTCGGATAATAATTCAACCACTGCACTGTATTCTGCAATGTTGTTCGTTGTTTGACCGAGGCTTACCCCATGCATAGAAACTAACTCGTCAGAGGGCGAATAGATAACCCAAGCTGCGGAAGAGATATTCCGTGTACTACGACAAGCACCATCAGCAAATCCAATGTATGTTTGGAGAGGCGTCGACATCTGCAATATCAAGAGTAAAACCAAGATAAGCCAGAATAACGACGAAAAACACACTCTCTAAGCTAAGCACACTGACTAAACTAACAAACATACTAGCTAGAAAGAAAACCTAACCTAACTAAAAATTCTCCATACCCACCATTTAAGCATAATACCTCTTTAGGTAAAGTCCATTTCTGGGTTTACCCAAAGAGTCCCCATCAAAATCTACCAGCTCATAAGCCCCTTTTGCTAGCTTTCGCTTTACAATGTAGGGTCCATGCCACATAGGAACGAATTTTCCAGCACCTAGCTTATCGTTAGCTTGATCATATAATAGCACTAGGTCTCCCTCCGAAAAACTTCGAGGGGTCACATTTCTATCATACTGAGCTTTCATTCGCTTCGCGTGAGTCTCGATTGCCAATGCAGCGTCACGTCGAGTCTCATCTAATTTAGCTAAGTACAATAAACGTTTCTCCTCTTCGGAAGTAGCTGGAAGTAATTCGACAGCCATTTGAAGTGATGGGATTTCGCATTCAATGGGTAACACAGCTTCCAAGCCATAAACTAGCTGGAAAGGAGTGAACCCTGTTGAAGTTTTTACTGAGGTTCGGTATGCCCATAGCGCTGAAAATAACATGTTGTGCCAATTCGACCGATGAATACCAATGGTTCGTCGGATCATGATAACCAGAACTTTGTTGATAGACTCAACCAAACCGTTGGCTTGCGGATAATAAGGAGTAGAGCTATCGTGGCGCAAACCAAGCTGGCTTGTAAGCTCAGTCATCATGATGTTTCGAAAATGGCTCCCATGGTCAGTAATGATTGCTTGTGGGACACCAAACCTAGTTATAATATGATTGAATACGAAAACTGCAGCTGTTTTGCCGCTTGCGTCGAATGTAGGCATCGCCTCGGCCCATTTAGTAAAATAATCAACCGCGAGGATGATATACGCATGCCCCCCGGCCGAGTGAGGGTTACAAGTAATAAAATCGATACCCCATTTGGCGAATGGACCAACGGCAATTATAGGGTGGAGAGGAGCAGGTGGTGCGCGCATCTTGCGATCAAACACTTGACAGTTGTGGCACTTCCGGACTGCAATGATACAATCTTTAAACATAGATGGCCAGAAGTAGCCAGCGCGCAACACCTTCTGAGCTGTGGCATACCCAGACATATGACCGCCACATGCTCCAGAGTGACAATCATTCAAAACCCTCTCAGCCTCTTCGTGAGTTAAACAACGTCGAAAAACTAAGTCTGCCCCCCGGCGATAAAGTGTATCTCCAATAATTTTGTATTGCTGGGATTGAAACCGAATTTTTCGACGTTCCGCCTTTGAAGCTTCAGGCCGAAAGGTTTGGGTTTGGAGATAGATGATTATATCCCCGTACCACGGATCTACAGTACTGATAAGAAACAAAGATTCGTCCGCAATGGACTCCTCTGCCACAGTTTCTGTGTCAGCACGCGGGAAATCACACATCAATTCCGCAAAAACTAAGGATTTCTTAGACTTGGACTTCTTAAGGTCCTACTAAGGTAATATATCACATGTTCCGCTCCGAATTCATCTTCTTGAACTAACACCATTCCAATGGTGGAATGCGAAGCTGCGAGGTATAAGAAGTAGTCCTGGTTGTAGTTGGGAGGATGCAACAACGGTGCATGGGTCAACGCGTGTTTTAGTGCATCAAAAGATTGTTGGGCAATCTCGTCCCAAAAGAATTGAGCGTTCTGTTTCAACAACCGTGTAAAACCTTTAGTGACCTCGGCGTAGTTTGGAATGAATCGGCGTAAAAAGTTTGCTTTCCCTTGCAAACTTTGGAGTTGGCGCAAACTCGAAGGAGGAGGCAATTTGATGATAGCTTCGACCTTCGAGGGATCGACGCGAATGCCGGCTTTTGAAACAACAAATCCCAGCAATCGACCCGTCTCTATACAGAAAACACACTTGTGGGGATTCAACCGAATTCGATAATGCCTACACCTCATAAAGATTGCTCGTAAGTGGACAAGGTGATCAGCTCGATGTAAAGAATGAGCAGGCAAATCATCGAGATACGGTTGCACAATGTGCTTGATGTCATGAAATGCATAAGACATCGCCCGTTGAAAAGTGGCCCCGGCATTCTTAAGCCCAAAAGGTAATTTGCAATAAGCAAATGTCCCCCATGGACAAATGAATGCCGTTTTTGGTTGGTCGGCAGGTAGAATATTGATTTGATTATAGCCCGAAAAACCATCCATAAAGGAAAACATTTCACTTCCGGCACAATCATCAATAATTTGATCGATATAAGGCGTAGGATAGTTGTCTTTTGGACAAGCTCGATTTATATCCCTATAGTCGATACAGATTCTTATTGTTCCTTGTTTCTTGTTGACCGGAACAATATTCGATACCCAATCCGTTAACGGGATTGGATAAATGAAACCTGCTTTCAACAGCTTTTCGACTTCTGCTTTAATCGCAGCCGCTTTCCGAGGGTGAATCTGACGCAACCGTTGCCGGACGGGTTTAGCATCCGGGTAGGTCTTTATTTCATGAACAACAATGGCAGGGTCGATTCCCGGCATTTCCTCGTAAGACCAGGCAAACACATCGCGGAATTCTTGGAATAGGGCCTTGTAAGTTTGGATTTCATCTTCTGTACATGCGGCACCTATATGAATGTTCTCCTCAATTCCGGGCTTCACTGAAATATCAATGGGAATAGTACGAGAAATATTCCCTAAATTCAACTCTGAATCAGAATGTTTCGTTGGATTCTGAGCGTCTTTGACATATTCAGCGGTAAAGATAGATGAAAAATCATTTTCAAAAGCATCATCCTTAGGTAAAAACGAAGATCTGTGATGGAGATCTTCCCATGGTAGATCGTCTACACTTAGGATTTCGCGAAGTTGTTCGTCAGATGACACGACTTCGGGAAACGCTATCCGTTCTAAGGTTGAGGTGAAAAGTGATTCTTCACTGACCACATTCATTTGGTCGACTTGGGTTGAACGCGAGTCGGTAAAAGACATGACAGCTTCATAAGCAATTTCATATGGACTCAAAGGCATAGCATCACCGAATGAGTCTATCTCAGATTCAGATGGGACAATCCAAGGATCATCATAAATAATGTTTTCTGATGTAATCATATGAATTGATGCAAATGAAGGGTCTGCGTTGATTGGAGGGAAAGGAAAAGTTCCCAGTAAACCGGAATCTTTAACTAAACCTACGCCAACGTCCCTATAAGGGATTGTCGTCTTACCGACATGCTGGATACTCTCTGAAGAGGCTGGGTCGGATGAAAAGTATGTCAGCTGATCAATAGTCACGATCTTACCGTTATATGGAAACTTAATTACTCTGAAGACCGATGAAACGACCGCTGTCATAGCATATGACCAACTTCGACCCAAAAGAAGGTTGTAGTCTAGAGGGGCATCAACCACTTCCACATCCAGACTAACGGTTTTACCTTCTACCCCTATAGGTAATTCCTGTAGAATA
This sequence comes from Pinus tabuliformis, assembly GCA_031772625.1. Classification (NCBI taxonomy): domain Eukaryota; kingdom Viridiplantae; phylum Streptophyta; class Pinopsida; order Pinales; family Pinaceae; genus Pinus; species Pinus tabuliformis. The sequence goes on from CM062817.1 coordinate 1,523,281,047, forward strand.
CCAAACGGACGGAACCCACGGCCATCAAAGGCCTTAAGGATGGTCGGGGATTGGTTCAACGAAGGAGAACCAAGCGATCTCCAACATTGAATCGACATAATACACGTAGAAGCTCCCTCATCAATCACAGTCCGATGAATAGGCCTGTTTTTGACTATCACTGGAATTTGGAAAGCCATTTGATGGGGTAGACGCGGTGTACTATTTTCTAGATCGAAGATTATCAGGTTCGGGTCCTGAACATCAACAGCTCCGATAGCCGACAAAAGTAATTTTCGTTGTGCTGGGCATGATTGCAGCACTTCTAAAGCCGACATTGCTGAGGGTGAAACAGCTAAGTCCTCAACAATGTTGTAATTCTGGGCCGCTCTCGCATGTGGATTGAAAGCAGACCTTCGAAGTACACCCTTGGCGGGCGGTTTAATTACTAGGTCCGGGTTAGGTTTCTCGATCTGTAGTGGATCGGAACCAGGAGCTGAGGTTGATGGGTTAGAGTGAGAAGATTCTGCTTCCTTACCATCAACAGGAGCCTTACTACCATAATCTTGCGATCGAGTCGCAATCCTCACATGAGACATCATCAAAATGGGTTCTTCACTGGCAGTCGAGGAAGAACCTATCATCTTACTTTCCTGCTTTGGAAATGGATCTTTTAACACAGCAGGAGTGGGAGAACCTTTGACTATTTTCACAACCTCGGCCCGATGAGGGCAATCTCTCGTAAAATGATCCTCTTCACAAATAAGACAAGGATATCGAGGTTTGCGCTTTTCGTCATTGGTTTCCGACTTTTCCGTTTTCTCCTTCGGAGCCTTGTCTGCTTTAGCCTTCTTCTTTCCTTTCTTCTTTCCACCGTTTTTTGATTTGGCCGTAGATGACTCTACAGCGTGAATATCGGCGGAAAGTTCAGAGAAGACTCTCCTGTCGGGGAATCAGGCAAAGTGATAATAGGAGTAGTTGAAGCCTTGGAAGACTTCTTCTTGCTCTTTGTATTCACGATACCAATCATACCATCAGCGGCATGAGATCCCGAAGGAGCAGCAGCGATTTGATTCGACTTTGGAAGATCTGGAATCTTCTCGTGTAACGTACCCGACTGAGTGTAAACTAAGTCAAGGTACTGCGCCTGAGCAATGACTTGCTCCTCAGTAACTACTCCGGCCTTAGCTACATCTTCAGTAATCTTCGGTAATAATGATTTAACAAACCATTCAGCTAAGATTTGGTCCGGGATAAAAACTTTCACTAACCTTCTTCGACGTCTCCACTCATGAATGTGATCAGAAATATACGTGGACGTCGATTGTTTTAGTGAAGTTAATAACTCCGTGCCATTATCGTATCTGACCGGCAACTGAAAGTGAGTTAAGAACGAGGTAGCTAACTGGCTAAAATTGTAAAAAGAGGCCCGTGGTAACTCAATGTACCACTTGGCCGCGAGACCAATGAGTGTACGCTGGAAAAGACGTAAGCGGATCGAATCATCCGAGATAGAATTTGAAGCACACCAGAGGTGGTAAGTCATCACATGATTGGACGGATCCTCTCCAGACTTACCTTCGAACTTGGGTATATCACTGGGCAACTTATTTGGCATTGGCGGCCAGAACGGAAGATATTGAATTGGATCGTTCGTTAGGCGCGTCAAGTCTGGTAAATCCAAAGTTGCGATAAACGGTAATGCCGGTTAGGATCTCTAAAACTCTGGGTCACAAGACCAGTCCCAGGAGGAGGATATCCAGGATAACTAGGAACAGGAGTCGCATTTGGGATATTATATCCTCCTGGAAAACCAGGATTAACCGGACCGTACTGGGGTTGTTGAGGTTGTTGATAAGTGTACCCAGGATACGGTTGATACTGGTAAACCGGTTGTTGGACAGCTTGCCCAGGTTGGTACTGTCCCTGGTACGGTTGTTGAACAAATTGAGGTTGAGTAGTGACAACCGTACTTATACCAGGTTGACCTGTAGGCATCTGGACCGTGGTTTGAATCGTAGATCCAGACAACGGTAAAGATGTCTGAGGAGTGGTTGCAGAGACAGTAGAAACCGGAGCTGTCGATACTCCAGAAGTAAGTATGGTAGATGTGGCGGTAGTTGCAGCAGCCGTTTGAGATGGAGTACTAGGTGCAATTGGCGGCTGAGTAACTACCGAAGTTACAGAAGTTTGAACATTTGACTGGACAGGTTGCGGTTGCTGGGGTGGACCAGAAACTACGGGTTGTCCAGCTTGAGGTACCAACTGTATACTTGGCTGCAACACCTGTTGACCCTGTGATGGATCCCACACTAACATTCCGGGGTATTGACCCGTAACAGGTTGAGGATACTGAGATCCATAACCGGATTGAGGATAGGATTGATAATTGTAAGGTGCAGTTCCCATACTTGGAACATATGACTGACCTTGAGGCGGTTGATAACCTTGACTCGAGTATTGACCTTGAGGTTGATAACCTTGAGGTAAATACGGATACTGGGGTTGACCTTGACCTTGAGGTTGGTACCCTTGAGGTTGATACCCTTGGGGTTGATACCCTTGGGGTTGCCATCCTTGAGGTTGCCATCCTTGAGGTTGATATTGATACTGAGGTTGACCCTGGGGTACATATTGAGGCTGGGGTTGACCTTGAGGCATGTATTGCACCATAGGTGCATACTGACCTTGAGGTTGCCCCCCAGACACGATTTGTGTACCTTGAGGTTGCCCCCCAGGCGTTAACTGAGGTTGCCCCCAGGCGGTAATTGGCCACCTTGAGGTTGGGAAACGGGAACTGAACCTGACATCATGTAAATGTCTCCTACACCCAATGGTATATTACCACTGTTTCCAGTTAATAACCCATGATCAACGGGTTGAGGAGATGCCCCCGCAAAGGTACCAGAAAGTGATTGATACCCGGTGGGAACAGAAGGACCGCCGTGTAAGAAAGATTCAGGACTTTGAGTAAAAACGGACGACTGACCAGACATATTTACAGGAGTATAAATACCTCCAGTGGAAAAGGAGTACGAGGTGTAGAAAAACCTACCCCTGAGTTGTCTAAATAATTGGTTAACGAAAGGTACCAAGTAGTACTTCTAGGAGGACTGTAAAAGATAGATTCACGCTCCCTTAGATCAATAGTAAGTTGATCTTCAAGGTTAGAGACGCCTATTTCTTCCTCTGGAGCAAGTTCTTCTATAGCAATCAAACCAGTAGGAAGATTTTCGGTGATAACTCGTTCTATTCTTGGTGAATCTGGAACACTAGAAGTCGGAGTAACAGGTTCAGATATTTCAGGTTCTTCGCCTGTATCACTAGCAGACGAAAAACTACCAACAAGTTCAGAAACTGTAACAGCTTCGGGATTATAACCTGTCTCTAAGCCTTGGTAATCTGAATGGACTACCAAGGAAGATTCTCCTTCTTCAGGTGAACCTACTCTACTGCCACTAGGAGGAGTTACAAGGACCTTTAAACCTTCTAGATTACCGGGGTCGTCTCGAGGAGGTGATCCCCTAAGTCTACGGGATCTTCTCAACAATTCGGCCACGAAAACAACTTCAGGAGACTGGCCCCGAAGTCTACGGGACTGTCTCGGTAATTCCGCCACAGCTAAAAACTTTTAACTACTACACACGAAAACAAAGTAAAATTTCAAATCAAACCACCTAAAGTCTCTAAAGAACCAAACAAATTTGAATCACACGCCTAAAGAATCTAGGGCGTCAAACCAAGCACAAACAGTAGCCTTCCAGACCGAAAACGCTAGTTGGTGATGAAGCCCAACATCGCCGGATTCAGTACAGAAGTGGCGGGTGGAACAGTTACCCCGGCAACCTGCTTAATGAATAGACCGGCACAAGTTCCTCCACTTTAACCGTCTCGAGTGAAGTGAACCCCCGGAAAATCCAAGTGAGTCTAGCCGACGTCTGCTCCAGGTACAGTGGGATCTTCCCTCCACCGTCACCTCGGTAGAATCCTAAAGATAATGGTCACTAAGGTTACCAACCGCAACAAATGCACCTGGGGGAACAGTCTACACTCCGACAGCACGCAAGGGCAGAGTATCAAGCTCAATCCCCTTGCCGGCTCCTTGACAATAATCCAAGGTTTACCGACAAGTGACCCCTGGCTCCTCGATAATGGTTAATCCGAGGTTTACCGTTTGTAATACGTGCGTGTCTGGCGTCGTTCCCAACGAGGGGGGATTGATCCCCTCACTGGTTCGGACACGAGCTCGTGCTTCTCCTTTAAGAGGAGCTTTCCCAGAGTACAAATGAGACAATTGGATTTATTCTATCACAAGATAAGCTACTTGTTTGGTTTTTTTGTCTTGGAGAGTTAATTACTCACCTACTCCAAGACACTAGCCTGATCTAAATTGGTGTTTCAGAGCCCTAGTAAATAAAAGTTACTACGTCGATTTTACTTTAAGCGTTAATTTTATGGTTTTTCTTAAAGACAAAAGGTAGCGGAAGTGAAACCAATGGTGTGTAGACTCGACTCAAACCACTACAAAGATGCACCTAAGATGATTTACGCTACTTTCCTTTTTTCAATGAAATTCTTAACTAAGAGAGTTGAGAGATGCAAATTTTATAGAAAACAACTTTCTTAGTAAAGACAATCAAAGAAACAATTCTCTCTATCTTTCCAAGCATACAAACATGACCACTCTTTACGTGCACAAAAACTCTTTTCCTTTCAAAACTCATCAAAGCTACTTGAAACAAAACTTGTCAAAGGAGATGTTTTTGTATTTTCTCTTTTTTAATAAAGCATATAAATCTATCTTAACGAAAATCAATCTTCAAAGCTATAAAATCTATGAAAACTTGACTCACAAACAAATCAAAAATAAATTTACACTAAGTAAACCTAACGAGGCAAAAGCCTACAAAGATGATTCTAAGTTGTTTTACTTGACCAAAATCAAGTCAAGGACCAGCTAATGCAAAATCAAAAGACTAGTCAAAACAAAACTCAAATCTTTTTGTTCTTTTTGTAAAATGGAATTCAAGACTTAATCAAAAAGCACTTCGAAATTTGCCCAAGAGACCAATCAAAGGTAAGTTGCTCTCACAGGTAGACTTTATGACAGGTCTGACTTCTAAGAATGCTGACAAAACCAGAGAGATCTAAGGCTTGACAACTTCTACCGCCAAAGTCACTACAAGACCTACTCAAAAATCAAACCCTAGGGCTTAAACTTCTATGAAAACCACTAAAACACTCAATGCTATCGAAACAAGTTCAGGTGAAGATCTTTGACAAGAGACTAATGAATCTGGGCAGTAAAAACTAAGAAAAAACAAAATCTAAGAGAAAAAATGCAAAAAATGGAATTTTCTCAAATTTTAGCAGGGGACGCAGGCAACCCGTTAAGACAGGTGCGGGCCCGCTCTGTGCACACAGCGACAGTGCGTCCAGGGACGCACTGTGCAATACTCAGAGGGTGCGTCCTACTGGAAAATTCAAGAAAAATTAAAATGAAACTAACCCTAAGCTAGCCCACCCAAAAACAAAGTCACAGAGCCAAAAACCAGAAAAATAAACCGATTTTCTCAGAGCAAAGTTCATACAAAGGAAAAGACTTTCACATCAATGGATCCCCAGCGGAGTCGCCAATTTGTCAGGCGGAAAGAGTCGATTGTGCGGACACAACCAACCTCCCTAGGAGCCTAAGACTCTCTAGTGACAAACAAGACAAACAAGAGCAATCCTTCTCTAAACATGCATTTACTATATAAGAAATCAAGTGTTTAGATCCTACCTGTAGTCCCACGCTGTTGTAGTAGTCCAGCTCCGCTGATCCGGATGAGCTCCTCCTTCACTTTGAAACCTGCATCCACTAACAATCAAACGATTAAATAGCACTTGATAATCTCATAGAATAAAACATATTTAACACATAGACCAAGGAGTACATGAAACAACTCATAAATAACAAGTTATTGAGAAGAATGGACTCATTTGCATTAATAGGTAACAAAAGGAACAAATACAACCTGAGCCTTGGTGTTGTGCAAGTCCCTCCCAGGGTCCATCAAGAGTTCTCCTTTACTTTGACAAAGCTCACCCACTTCCAAATAGAACAAGCAAAGATGGCAATCTCTCCTCACAAGCTTCTAAATGGGAGTCCTAATTCCAGCAGCATCTACCCATAGAAATGTATAGCTTCCAACCTCCCCTCCTTCTGGCCCAATGCCTGTATTTATAGTGCTCAAGAGGAAGTTAATCAGGTCCACCATCAATGGGATAATTCCCTCTTTGGATGGGATAGCTCCCTTATTGATGGGATAAGTTCCTCTTTGGTAGGGGTGCATGAACCATCTGGAGGCGCTCAATACACGTCGAACAACCTTCTAGAATGCTCTAGAAATGACCACAAGTAACTTTTTAAAGATGAAACTTGCGCATTTTGACCTTTACAGGGGGACGCACCTGCCCCTTTACATACAGAGCGTCCAAAGACGCAACTTTTGTGAACATTGGGTGCGTACCCGCAGGTAAGGTTGAGAGAACCTGCGTACCTAGAGATAAATACATTTGTAAAGACTTTCTCTCTTTTTGGAGTTTGACATGGAGAGCAAAGGCATAAGACTTGCCTAAGAGGATAGCATGATTGTTGATAGAGCCATACTAACTGTAAATAGTCATGGTGACATTTTTTAGTGTAACAACCATTGAATTAATAATTATGACCATAATGATGTGTATCTCCCAAAAGAAGTAAGACATGCTCCTCAAGTATCTAGGGTACCTAAAAAAACATTTTTGGATGCAAGTAATTTTGTTCAAGCTGAGATTGGTTGATGAGGCTTGTTTACAGACATAATACTTGGAGAACATAGGCCAGAAGAAAGGGAAATCAGGTTGGTTGAAGTAAACCGTGCACTAGGATTCTTCTATGGAGTGGAATAAGAAGTGGAAAGGGTGTAGATAAAAATATGATAACCCTTGTAAAGTAATGAAAAGATCCTAACAATCTTTGTAACCATTGTAACATTAGAAATCATACAGAGGAGTGTTGGAAGTTGCATCTAGATCTTAACCCGAAGAACAAAATGAAATATGAAAAGAGGAAGAACCTTATGGCCATTGATTCAAGAAACTAGGTTGAATGAAAATTGGAGGTGGATGAGAAGATCATTTTTCAATTAGTGAAGCAGGTAATTTGAGTAGCATTCAACAACAGGAAGAGAAAAAAACACTAGAATATTTCATATAAATATACATGTGTCAAAAAGAAAAATATTGATACTCTATTTGACTTAGGATCATAGAAAAATATCATTGTAGTAAAGCTAGTAAAAAAACTCTTTTCTTGAATTTTTTTTTATCATCCTTGGGATGGGTAAATAATGATGAAAAGGTAAAGGTAAATAAATAATGAAAATTTATATTATGTATCAGTGCTCATTTATTGATGAAATAGAACTAGATGTGGCTCCCCTTGTGGTATGTGGAGTAGCATTAAGAATTCCCTACATGTACATGTGGTATGCAATCTTCATGTGGAGGGCCAAACAACATCACCACATCAAGGATGGAAAATCCATCACCATTAATGCACATAAGAAAAATTCCAAAATTTTGTTGCTATGTGCTAACCAAGCCAAGATATAGTTTGTAGGGGAGTTAGTATGAGACATAAAAAACAACTATAATATTTTCGACAAGAATATGATGATGTGTTCCAGGATCCTAAAGGGCTACTTTCCAAGAGGGGAGTGGAGAAGATCCAACTATTTACAAACTCCCCATTGTAAAATGATGCGATGTATGGGTAGTCCATTATATAAGCAAGTGATGTGAAGAAGCAATTGAAAAAACTACTTGAAGAAGGTGTCGTTCGACCAAGCATATCACTATCTAGGTCATTGATGATCATTGTTCCAAAGAAGGATAGGACTTGATAGATGTATTGGTTAAAAGGCATTAAAAAAATTAGGCTCAAGGATAGATACCCCCTTTCTATGATAGATGATTTTCTAGGTCATTTGCAACAAGCCAAATACTTCCCCATGTTGGACTTAAAGTCTGTATATCACTAGGTTGGAGTTAGAGAAGAAGATACTTGGATACCTCCTTCAAAACTAGGAAAGGTTTTTAGTAGTGATCAGTCATGTCATTTGAACTATGTAATGAACCAATTATGTTTATTAGGTTGACGAATGATATAATGTTCCATTTTATAGATTCATTTTCTATTGTCTATTTGGATGATATATCAGTATACAATGCTACCTAGGAGGAGCACATCTCATATTTAGCGTAGGTGCTAGAGACATTAAAGAAGCACTAGCCAATGGAAAATATAAACAAGTGTGAGTTTGCAAAACAAATATTTTTTGTATATAGGGTATGTGATAGGTGGAGGAGAGCTAAATATAGATTTTACCAATATGGAGGCCGTTATAAAGTTTTTGATGCCTACTAATGTTTCTAAGGTCAGGTGTTTCATTAGGGAAGCATAATACTTGAGGAAATTCATAGCCTCATTTTTAGAATAAACAACACCACTCCATGCCATAACAATGAGTAATAATAGCTTCTAGTGGAGAAAGAGTTAGAGGAGGACCTTTGAGGTGTTAAAGATGAATATTACCCAAGCACCAATTCTGTAATTACTAAAATTTAAACAATTCTTCAAAGTGGAGATTGATGTGAGTGGGTATGTTATGGGATCAATATTTATGAAGGAATGAAATCCTATATGCTACCATTATGAAGTACTTCATTGTGTTGTTTTTAACTACCTTACCTACAACAAGGAGCTCTATTCCCTCGTGCAATCTATGAAGAAGCGAAAACATTATCTCGTGGGAAAGGAGATAGTAATGGAAATAGATCACCAGATACTACAATATCTATAGGCCCATAGTAAGCTACAACAAACTAATCATTATAAGTGGATAAGGTTTTATAGAAGTTTCATTTAGAGATCAGGTGCAATAAGGAAGTGAAAACAAGTTGGATGACATGCTTTGAGGGCCACCCACATCAAAGATCATAGATTTGGGAACTTTGATGCACATGGAGCCATTCACCCATGATCCATACAAATATGCATAATCAGGGGATGAAAACTAAAAGGAGGTGTTTTAGTAGTTGTAGAGCGAGAGTCATGTTTATGATAGTGATAACATAGTTCAATACCATATCCAATATGGTTTACTTTGTAGGTTGGATAAGTTATGTGTTCCTAAATGTCAGTGATTGAAAAATACTACAAAGGCTCACACCTTCATGGTTCTAGGGAACTTTGGTGTAGGAAGAAAAATGACCAACTTGCAGAGGTATGTGTGTTTTCCTAAGATGCAAAAACAAGTAGTTAGGTTCATAATAGGATGCATCCTTTCTTGTACCAAAAAACCTAATAAAAGGAAACATGGTTACCTATACCTACTCATCCTTGGGAAATCATTTCCATGGACTTTTTAGGAGGTTTACAAACATCTAGGAAGGGGCATGACTACAATAAATTTGTTTCTTGGATAGGTTTTGGTACACTTTAGGATACCAAGTAGAATCATTCTAGACAGGGACATGAGATTTGTTAGTGCATTTTACACAACACTGTGGAAAAATATGGACACAATGTTAAATAGGTCTACAAAATTCCATCCACAAACATATGGGAAGATAGAAGTAATCAATAGGACTTTGGTGCAACTTTTGAGAGGTTATAAATAGAAGCATCAAATTAATTCGGCACAAAAATATGGTATATATACAACACTCATATAGAAAAGTAGTCCATACTTTTATTGATAAGTCCCCTTTTGAAATTTGTTATGGATATTTTCGATCTTGACTTTTTGATATTACATATAGGAAACAAGTAGGAGAGAGGAATGATCTTGAAGGGGATTCCTTAACAATAGAAAAATTTGGTGAGAATATGAGGTAGATCTATATATACATATAGGAGACACTACATAAGTCATAGGAAAATACAAGGTTGGGAATGATTGGCATAGAACATAGAGTTTGTTCAAGGTGGGAAACAAAGTATGGTTATAGTTTAACATTGAGATACTACAAGGTCATAGTAAGAAAATCAAGACTTTGTGATATGGTCCATTTGAGATACTAGAAATGGTGGGAGATAGCACCTATAGATTCAATATACCCCCATACATAGTGATACCTTCCATAGAGGAATTGGAATCAAATTCTCAAGAATAATTGATAAAGGATATAGTTTTGTAGAAGAGGTCCAAAACTACAAAACAAGGACATCATGACCTTTTCGCAAATTAGGATGAAAGGACAATTTCCAGGAAAACTTATCCATATTTATGAAGGAAAAAAATGAAATACATATTGATACCAAAACATAGAAATACAATGAAATATATCTTCAATTAATAAATAGTTGTTACTGTTAAAAATTGTTTACATACATAAGAGAAACAAACTATCTAAAGTGATGGTAGCTTATCTATCAGAAGAGATGTGATGGCTACATGCCTTCTCAACTATGTTACAATGAGGCTTGAAGGCCTTTTTATTGTTGAGAAATAATGGAAAACCATAAACATAAAAATAACTAACCCTAGAAGTTGAATCGGAAAAAGTTTTTTGGCTCCGTTAGGATTAGTTAGAACGTCAACTTATTAGGGTCGTAATTTGGGCATATGATCTTCGTTTGGCATGCATGATACCTCATTAGAAAGATCTATCCAAGGAAAATAAAATTTCCCAACAAACCCTTGCAATACAAGATTTAGGATTGGCACATTTTCTAACAATATGTTGTTTCGGGCCCCAAAATGATTCTGAAAGTTCAAGACTCGAAAAAAATGCAAAAATGGAAAGGTGTGCTAGAATTAAATAAAGTGAGAGGAAACAATGTTAGGGGTCCAAGTGGAATAGGTAAGTGGCCACCAGTATCCACCTAGATCAGTCTTCCCCCCTTAGGAAGCAATGGTCCCTATTGTGTTGAGTGCCTCCATGAGATGGGGAAACTTTTGCGGAATTTGGTCCTTGGTGAGCCACTTGCCTTGGTGCAGGAGCTAGACAACTTTAACAACCCAATATAGTTGGATATTTTGTTGGTGAGTGTTCTTGATATGTCTATCGATTATCTAACCAGTCATGGTTTGTTTAATGCAATATGGGTAGAGCTTTGTTGGTGTCAACTGCTCAATAATGTCTGATGTGTCCAACAATGGTGGAAAGTATGGACGAAGGCGATCCACATTAAACGCTGGGTGAAGGCCAGGGAGTGGGGGAATGCTAAGATCAAAATAATTGTCACCCGAAACCTTGGTGATGGTGTAAGGTCCATATCGAAGTGGTCAAAGCTTCTGATGGGCTCAAATAAAGATTTTCTTCTACAAATTCAACGAAATTTTGACACTCACTTGAAACTGATGTGGAACCCAATATTGATCATGAATTTGTTTGTACTTAGAATTAGCTTTATCTAAGATATCGTGAATCTAATGGTGGATGTCTTAGATGCATTCAATAAATATGGTGTCTTTACCAACATTAGATTGAACATGTAAAAATTATTCATGTGTAGTTTCAAGAGGCATTGCAACATCAATGAGATGCAATGGTTGAAATCCCATGCCCACTTGAAAGGGGCTATGGAAAATCAAGCAATGGAGAGCTCCGTTATATTATTTTTGCACATATGGAATACTCTCACCCCATGTTTGTGGGTTCTTGGAGTTGTACATGCATAGTATCTGCACTATCATCCTATTAACAACCTATTTCTAGCCATCAGTTTGAGGATGGAAGGTAGTCGACTTGGTGAGCTTAGTTTCCAACAATGACCAAAGGCTCAACCATAATGCACTTAGGAACCTATTATCTTGATCTAATATAGTGGTCTATGGAATCCCAAAATGTACCCACACTCACTCGAAGAAGATTTCTGCGGTGTCTTCTACTGTGATGTTTTTCTTACAAGCCATCAATATAGCCATCATACAAAATATATAATGGAAAAAAATACATAGTCATTACCATGATTTGTAGAAGGAAGGCCAAACATATAGTTCATGGAGGTGGATTCCCAGGGCTTACTAGAAGTAAGTAGAGGAGTATATAGGCCTTTCTTCTTAATGGTTGGATTTGCGATTGCATAGGTAGTGCACAATATAATATATTTTCCAAAATCTTATCAAAGATCTTGCTACTGAAAATACTCGTGTAGTACTGCCACTATTTTCTCTAAACCAAAGTTTTATACAACCCAACTATAGTGCACCTCCCAAATCATCTTGGAACACTCACTTGAAGGAACACAAAGGTACCCTAGGTGACATAATTGTGTGTCCTAGAGGTATAAGTTTGGAGCTTGCTTGTCATCAATCAACATCTAGTATCGGTGGTGAATTTTTTTATCATTAATGTAGAGTTACAGCCATCTAGAAGTCTTGTTCCCACTAGAGTTGATAACAATGGTGAACCCCAGAACTGGTGGGTGACTGAGGAAATCTGCAACATTATTGGTGCTAACCTTCTTATACAGAATGTTCATATGAAATTGTTGTAGACATGTGGACCATTTATGATGGTGATCGTTCTACAACTTCCCTTGTGTCTGTATAAATTGAAGAGGTCGGTGATTAATTTGGATAATCATATCCTTCTCCATATGTAATGTTTCCACTACAAGAAAGCTTGCATGATAGAGTACATCTCTTTATTATAGCTAGGATATTTCCAAATTGTATTAGAGAGTGTCTCACTATGATAAGGCACCATATTCCCTTACTAGGACAGAACTGCACCAATACGATAGTCATAGGCATATGTCCCAATTTCAGATGGTTATTGTAGGTTTGGATATGTGAGTATTGATGTAGAGAAAAGGTGGTGCTTCAGATCAATTAACATATTCTATTGGGGCTTAGACCAGAAGACAAATTCTTTCTCTAGTCCCTTGCTAACTTGAATCAAAGGCCAAGTGATATGAGAGAATCCCAACATGAACCTTCGATAGAAATTGGCAAGGAAAAAAATTATGAAGCTTTATTAGAGTGTTCGAGGATGGTTGATCCTAAATGACTTGGATCTTAGCTATATCCAAATTATGCCATACTCATCAATGATGTAACCTAGAGATTAGACTTGGTTCATAACAAAGGTGCATTTCTCCAAGTTGGCACATAGTTTGTGTTTCTACAGGGTTTGGAGGACTTGTCGAATATGTTGCAAGTTTTCTTCCCAAATCTTCCTGAATATGACGATGTCATCTAGATATACAACCATGAACTAGTCGGTGAAGAGTCGCAAGATGTCATCCATCAACCTCATAAAAGTTGCAAGGGAATATGTCATTCTGAAGGCCATGAAAAACCACTCAAAAATACCCTCCTCGGATTTGAAGGAAATCTTCCATACATCTGCGGATTCTATTGGAATATGGTGATAGCCATAATTCAATTTAATCTTGTTGGAGTGCTTGGCCCCCTTGAGCTAGTTAGGAAGATCATCAATCCCTGGGATTGGATACCTTTTCCTGGAAATGATTTTATTTAGTGCTCGATAATCAATGCATAGTCTCTACGTCCCATCCTTCTTTTGTATCCGTATAATTGAGATCCCACAAGGTGAGTGACCTGGTCGAATCTCTCCTTCTCATAGAAACTACAGGATTTTCCACTTGATTTCTTCATTTTCTAGAAGAGAGCAGTGGTATATCGGCCCACTGGGTAGAGGTGATCCAGGAGTTAGATTGATTAATGCTTGAACTGGCAGTACAAAGGTACCCCTACGGGTGAGAAAAAATGTCCCTTAATTCTTCCATGAACTCATCCACATACTTCTGTTGTGTGGAGAAACCCTTCATGGGGGCCATGGATGTGGCCATGATCTTCCTCTAAATTTGAGAAAAAATAAAAAAGAAAATTTTTTTCCCAATATAGGAGATGATCTTACTACATTTCTTCACAAATATCAGAGATATGGCAGTAGGAAGGGCTACCTCCTGTATCCTTTATAGTTTTATACCCAAAGTAATAATAATAGTGTGAGGTCTAGACACATACAAAACATGAAACTTCCACAAGTATGGTTGGCCTAATAAAATATCATGGAATTTAAGGGGAGAAAAATCACACAATATTTTGTCTGTGAAGGGCTTGATGTTGTAGGGAAGGTAACACTATCGGTTGACACAAAGATCTTGCCCTTGGTGAACCCACTTGATGGCGTATGGTTGTGGGTGTGGTGTGGTCGGTAGATCCAACCACTTAATGATATTTTCTAAGATGAGGTTTATTTGGATCTCACTACAGACAATGAAATATATTGTAGAATCTTTTACCCACATCTATGATTGGAAGAGATGATCGCCTCCAATAGATGTGCAGGCTTAACCTTTTGGACCTTAGTGGTGACAACAATAGCATTGGGTTCTGCATCAATAATTTCTTCCCCTTATCATTAACCTTGTTAAGTTTTGGCTCAGATTTAGAACACAAATTTGACACAAAAGCTTTTAGCTTGGCCACCGATGACTACTTAGCACACCACTCATTTTCATTGTGTGTGGGGCTCTCGTGGAACTCACACCACTTCCTAGTATCCTTCTTTGTGTCAAGTGATGGTTGCAAATGGAGGAATGATAAATTGCTCTGGAAAGTGCCATAATATCAAGCTAGCAATGGGACAATATGTATTGAAAAGCCCAATGCTTTCCATTCCAATGGGAGGTGCCGATGTTGTACTAGGAGTCCAATGGCTACAATCCTTGGGTACAATAGCTTTTAACTTTCAAAAACTTTTCATGAAATTTTATGTGGAAGGAAAGGAAGTTGAATTAAGTGGTATTGCAGGGAAACCAAAAAAGATAATAAGCTCTAATGATATGACAAAGCTTTTAAAAAAGGAACAACAAGGTGTAATTGCACAATTATGTTGGCTAGATGTTTCCACATCGAAATCATCTATTTCTGCAGATCTCCAAATAGTCTTGGACAATTATTCCAAGGTATTTGAGACTCCCAAAGGTCTCCCACCTATTCGTGATCATGACCATGCTATTCATTTGATTCCAGGAAGTGTTCCTCCAATCATCAGGTCGTACAAATATCCCTATGCCCAAAAGAGTGAAATTAAATGTATGGTTGCAGAAATGCTTGAGGCTAATATAATCAACCTAGCCAAAGTTCTTTCTCTCCTCTAGTAGTATTGGTGCACAAGAAGGATGGATCATGGTGCATGTGTTTAGATTATAGGGAGCTCACCAAGCTCACTATTAAAGATAAGTTTCCCATTCCTGTCATTGATGAATTATTGGATGTATTGCATGGATCATATTACTTCACCAATTTAGATCTTCATTCAAGATATCATCAAATCAGAATGAAGACTCAAGACATTCCAAAAACAACATTTAGAACTCATGAGGGTCACCATAAGTTTTTGGTCATGCCTTTTGGCCTTACCAATGCACCTTCTACATTTCAAGGTTTGATGAATTCCATTTTCAAACCCTTAGAAAATTTGTGTTAGTATTTTTGGATGATATACTAATCTACATCAAGTCTTGGAAGGATCGTGTTGAACATGTTCACAAGGTGCTAATACTATTGGAGGAGAAACAATTATATGAAAAAAGATCCAAATGTTTCTTTGGAGTAAAAGAGGTGGAATATCTGGGTCATATTGTATCTCATGAAGGATTTAAGGTAGACCCTAGCAAAATTAAAGCCATTAAGGAATGGGAAATCCCCACATCCATAAAGCATTTGTGAGGATTTCTTGCGTTGACAGGGTATTATCGCTAGTTTTTTAAGAATTATGGGAAAATAGCAGCACCTCTAACAACATTGTTGAAGAAAGATGAATTTTCATGGAATCCAGAAGCAACAAAGGCCTTCGAATATCTTAAAGAGGCAATGTGCCAAGCACCGATCTTAGCTACACCAAACTTCACAAAAACCTTTATTATGGAAAGTGGTGCTTCTAGAAATAGAATTGGTGCTATTTTAATGCAAGATGAAAGACCCATTGCTTTCAAAAGTCGTCCAATCAAGGGAAAGTATTTACACAAAGCTATTTATGAGAAGGAAATGTTGGCAATACTACATGCACTTAAGAAATGGCGACCCTACGTAATGGGAAGACACTTCAAGGTAAAAAAGGATCATGATAGTCTTAAATAATTTTTAGAACAAAGATTATCCTCTGAAGAACAACAAAAATGGGTCAAAAAGATGTTGGATTATGACATTGAAATCATATACAAAATAGGGAAGCAAAATGTTGTGGTAGATGCACTCTCAAGAAAGGATGAGGATGTGGAAGCATTGTTGTGCACCATTTCTATTATCCAACCAGATTGGATAAACAAAGCAAGGGAGGAATGGAAGAATGACGAAGAAGTGTGGGAACTTATTCGAAAGTTACAACAAGATTCCAGTACATCTAATACATTTAGCTGGAAAAATGATTCATTATGGTACAAAGATTGCTCATACCTCTGTAAGAATTCCCAACTCAAACAAAAGATTCTTCTAGAATTGCACGCTTCTTCCTTAGGAGGGCACTCTGGATTTTTAAAAAATTACCATAGGGTTAAGAAGGAATTTTTTTGGGATGGCCTTAAATCAGATATTCAAAATTTTGTGGCGGAATGTTTGGTATGCCAACAAAATAAAGCTGAAACAATTAAGACACCAGGTCTATTACAACCTTTATCCATTCCAAGCCAATGTTGGGAGGAGGTTTCAATGGGTTTTATCACAAGTTTACCCAAGTTTGAGGGAAAGAGTGTCATCATGGTGGTAGTTGATAGGCTTACCAAGTATGCACACTTTTGTGCATTATTAGATCCATTTAAAGCTAGTACAGTTTCTACGACATTTATGGAAACAATCCAAAAGCTACATGGAAACCCAAATATTATTGTAAGTGACAGAGATCCCGTTTTTACAGGAAATTTTCGGACATAATTATTTTCTTGTCTTGGTACTCAGTTAGCTCATAGCTCATCTTATCATCCTCAATCTGATGGGCAAACGGAGATAGTAAACAAATGGTTGGAAGGATATCTTCGTTTCTTTGTATCTAATAAATAGACAAAATGGGTCAAATGGTTGCCTTTGGCTGAATGGTGGTATAACACTTCCTTCCATACTTCAACAAAAATGACCCCATTTATGGCACTTTATGGATATCCCACATCATATTTAAGAGAAAATTCTAAGGTTCAAGTAGTGGAACATCACATCGAGCATCAACAACAAGTTCTCCAACTCTTCAAGGATAATCTCGTGTTGGCACAGAATAGAATGAAACAATAGGCAGATCAACATCGCAGTGAAAGAAGTTTTGATTTAGGTGATTGGGTATTCCTACAGCTACGACCATATAAACAAATGTCCCTCAAGCAAGCTAAGAAGGATAACAAATTGTCACCAAAGTATTATGGTTCGTACAAGGTGTTGCAAAAGATTGGT
Source organism: Pinus tabuliformis (assembly GCA_031772625.1). Classification (NCBI taxonomy): domain Eukaryota; kingdom Viridiplantae; phylum Streptophyta; class Pinopsida; order Pinales; family Pinaceae; genus Pinus; species Pinus tabuliformis. Next base: position 1,523,298,473 of record CM062817.1, read on the forward strand.
ACTATGGCATACAAATTGGAGCTTCCTGCAGCTTCTTGAGTGCACCTAGTTTTCCATGTTTCATGTTTAAAGAAGGTTAGAGGCGACGAGCTCCCAGTTCAAACAATATTGCCAAGACTTGACGAGGAAGGAAAAATTATATTGGAACTGGAAGCAGTCATAGAAACAAGAACTCAACAACTACAAAATCAATCCATTTCAGAGTATCTCATAAAGTGGAAGAAATTATTGTTGGGTGGGGAGCCTAATTATCTTTTGTATTCAAAGGTTTCAGCTAGACGTATACCCCAGGAAAACTATACACCCCTCCATGCGGGGGGGTACAGGGGGGGACTTGTCCCCCCTATGGTGGTTCGAGGGGGCTAATCTCCCCCAACGGGGGGGTCTGAGGGTCAGTTGTCCCCTGGCAGGGGTTTAGAGGCAATGCCCCCAAAGCTAAAAAATAGATGTAAAATTGCCTTGTAAAATTCTAGTAATTTCTAGTCAATCTGGGTCGTTCATTAGGTGGATGATCTGACAATAGAAGTTATGTTTAATTTAGGGTTTTTTTCCCTAGAATGAAACCCCTCGCTATAAATGAGGGAATTGTATTGCGTCTATGTAGATCTATATTTTGAGTGAGAAAGAGAGAGGAGATTGAGAGAGAAGAGGGTGTTACAATAGATCTGCTGTAGGTTGTATCTCTTCAGTTTGCTGGATAATATAATAAAAGAAGGACTGGCTATTTCTCTGTGGACATAACCCAAACTGGGTGAACCACGTATATCTGTGTCTCTCTTGTTTTAAACATTTTTTCTGTTTATATTTCTACAATATTTTATGTGTTCCATTGCTTTGTAATATATAATTTTCTAACAATTGGTATCAGAGGTGAAGATCTATTTGGCTAATAAACGCGCAGGAGAGAAGGGTTCCTAGTTCGAGTGGGAGCAATGGTGGAAGATGGTAGGTTTAGGCTTGAAAAATTCGATGGCCAAAACTACCAACTGTGGAAGATGCAGATGGAATATTATCTATATCAGAGAGATCTGTACCTACCATTGAGAGGAAATACAAAGAAGCTCACAAGTATAACAGACACAAAATGGGATATTCTCGACAAAAAGGAAATTGGAACAATATGTTTGTACCTAGTGGTGTCAGTAGCATTTAATATTTCAAAGGAAATGACAACAGAGGGTTTAATGTTGGCATTGGCCAAACCGTATGAAAAACCCTCGGCCTCAAATAAGGTATTTCTTATGAAGCATTTATTTAATATTAAGACGTCAGAAGGTAGATCTGTTGTAGACCATTTAAATGATTTTAATACAATTACAAGTCAGTTAAGTTCTGTAGGGGTAAATTTTGATGACAAAGTTAGGGCTCTGTTATTTCTATGCTCATTCCGAGAAAGTTGGAATGGCTTGGTTATGGCCATTAGTAACTCTATCTCGGGATCTAGTACTTTAAAGTTTGATGATGTTGTCGATGCAATCCTTAGTGAGGAAATGCGATGGAAAAGCTCCAGTGAGACATCAGGTAATGATTTGACTGCAAAAACTAGGGGAAGAAAAATGGAAAGAGGAAAGAGCCTAGGATATCGCAGTAAGTCAAGAAAAGGCAGATCCAAGTCTAGATTGGGGATAGTGTGCTAGAAATGCGGGAAGAAAGGACACCTAAAGAAATACTGCAAGTCTTGGAAGGGAAAAGAAGGAGACGTGCAACAATAAACTAATAATGAAACGAATGTAATAGGTGATGTGTTGCAATATGCCTTATTTCTTTCATTAGAAAATATTATTGATGCCTAGGTGGTAGATTTAGGGGCCTCATTCCACGCCACACCTGATAAGAAAGATTTTCATGATTATGTTCAAGGATATTTTGGACAGGTTTGATTGGGTGATGATAAACCCTGTAAAATCATTGGAATGGGTACAGTTTTCATAAAACAACAAAATGGAAATCAATGGCTATGGAAGGAGGTAAGGCATGTTCTAGATCTGAAGAAAAATCTGATTTCAACAGGGCAGTTTGGAGGTGAAGGTTGTGTAACTACTTTCACAGATAAAACCTAGAAGGTCACTAAAGGATCCTTGGTAATAGCGAAAGGAGGAAAGGTTGGTACATTGTATTTATGCAATGGTATTTCTAATTTTGTTAATGCTTTAACCTCTATAGGAGAAGATACGACATTGTGGCATCATAAGCTTGGGAACATGAGTGAGAAGGGGATGTAGATTATTCACTCAAGAAATTTGTTGCCAGCTTTGAATCATGTTGATTGAAAATTATGTGAAAATTGTGTTTATGGAAAATAGAAGAGAGTCAGATTCCTTAGAGTTTGGAAAGAAAAGAAGAGCCAAAAATTAGATCTTGTCCATACAGATGTATGGGAACCTGCTCAGGTATCATCTCTTGGTGGCTCTCATTATTATGTTATTTTTATTGATGATGCAACCAGAAAACCCTGGATTTATTGTATTCAAAATAAATCTAATGTATTTGATACTTCAAGAAATGGAAAGCTTTGGTAGAAAATGAGATAGGGAAAAGGTTGAAGGGCCTGAGATCAGATAATGGAGGTGAATATTGCAGCAAAGAGTTTGATAGGCACTGTTCAGAGAATGGAATTCACAGAGAGAAGACAGTTCCAGGAACACCACAAGAAAATGGTGTGTCAGAAAGCATGAACAGGATAATCATGGAGCGTGCAAGGTGCATGAGATTGCATGCATGATTTCTTTTACAATTTTGGGTAGACGTTGTAGATATTGATGTTCATCTAATAAACAGAGGGCCTTCAAGTTCCTTGGATGGTGGTTTAGGAGGCATCGACATGTAAAAAGGTAAACTACTCATTTTTAAAGACTTTTGGTTGTGAAGCCTTTGTCCACATTAATAAAGAAAATAGAACAAAGCTTGAGGAAAAATCAAAGAAATGTACCTTTATTGGATATGGTGTTAATAATTCTGGTTATCGCTTATATGATTATGAAAATCACAAAATCATTAGGAGCAGAGATGTAATATTTGATGGAAAGGTCTTGTATAAGACTCAGTTGCAGGAAAGGAAATAGGAAAAAGAAAACATAGAATACACAGTGCTTGACAATATCACAGGAAAAGTGATGGTGCCTAAAATTCATAATGATCAATAGCTAGAACAACAACCACAACAGCAACAAGCACCTAAAACACCTAAAAGTGGTGTTCAAAGATCTACCAGGATAAGTAGACCCCCTGAATGATACTCTCCTTCATTATATTATGTATTATTAACTGATTCTCGTGAACCAGAATGTTATGAAGAAGTAGTGTAGGTATAAACCAGGAAGAAGTGTGAGCAAGCCATGAAAGAAGAGATGGACTCCTTAGCACATAACCAGACTTGGGACTTAGTCAGGTTACCTGCAGGTAAAACAACATTGCAGAATAAATGGGTTTACAAGTTGAAGGAAGAAGATGGAGGAAAATAGAGGTATAAAGCTAGACTTGTGGTGAAGGGCTGTGCACAGAAGAAAGGTATTGAGTTTGATGAAATATATTCTCCTGTTGTGAAAATACTTCAATCAGAACTATTCTAAGTCTAGTAGTAGCTGCAGATTTGCATCTTGAGTAGTTAGATGTAAAGACATCCTTTCTCCATGGGGATTTGGAGGAACATATATATATGCAACAGCCACAAGGATATGAGGTAAAAGGGAAGGAGAAACTAGTGTGCGGGTTGAAGAAGAGCTTGTATGGCTTAAAACAAGCTCCAAGGTAGTGGTATCTAAAATTTGACAGGTTTATATTTGAACAACGTTATACTAGATGTCACTCTGACCATTGTGTTTATCTCAAAAGGAAAAATGATGGCAACTATATTATATTGTTATTGTATGTAGATGACATGCTTGTTGCAGGTTCTAACATGCAGGAAATAAATGTGCTCAAAAGGAAATTGGCAAACTCATTTGTAATGAAGGATTTGGGTGCTACAAAACAAATCCTTGGTATGAGAATAACTAGAGACAGAAAGAATTGCAAATTAACATTGTCTCAAAGTGAGTACATAGAAAAGGTGTTGAAAAGGTTTATTATGTAGAATGCAAAACCAGTTAATATACCTTTGGCCAGCCATTTCAAATTAAGTAAGGAGGCGTGTCCCAAGACTCAAGAAGAAATGGTTCATATGTCTAAAGTTCCATATGCATCAGCAGTTGGAAGCTTAATGTATGCAATGGTCTACACAAGGTCTGATATTGCACATGCAGTGGGAGTTGTAAGCAGGTACATGAACAATCTAGGAAAAGAACATTGGATGGTGGTGAAGTGGATTCTCAGGTATTTGAGAGGTACCAAAAATCAAGCATTATGCTTTGGTGGTTCAAACATTGCTCTAGAGGGATATGTTGATGCAAATATGGTAGGTGATAGAGATAACAAGAGGAGCACTACAGGATATGTATTTACTATAGGTGGAACAACTCTTAGTTGGGTTTCAAAAATCCAAAGGGTTGTTGCACTTTCAACAACAGAAGTAGAGCATGTTGCTGCTACAAAGGCTAGTAAAGAAATTATTTGGTTACAAAGGTTTCTGGATGAATTGGGTAAGAAGCAGCAGTTGGTCAGGTTATACAGTGACATCTAGAGTGCCATACATCTTGCAAAGAACTCTGCATTTCATTCCAAGACTAAACATATACAGCTCAAGTACCATTTTATACAGTCAGCATTGGAAGATGGACAGTTGATGCTAGAAAAGATACACACAAGCCAGAATCCTGCAGATATGTTAACAAAAGTTGTAACCAAGGAGAAACTGAGAATACGCTCAGTTTCAATTGGACTTCAAGTATGATGAAGAATATTAGAATCATCTAGGTCCAAAGTGGAGTCATTGTCTAACAACTTAAGCAGCGGTGGAGTTGCTATAATCAGTCTCCAAGTGGGAGATTACTAGGTGTGGAGCCTGATTATCTTATGTATTCAAAGGTTTCAGCCAGATGTATACCCTAGGAAGACTGTACACCCCTCCATGTGGGGGGGGGTGTGGGGGGGACTTGTCCCCCCCACGGGAGTCTAGGGGATAGCGGTCCCCAACGGGGGTTGAGGGGCAACACCCTTGAAGCTAAAAAATAGATGTAAAATTACCTTCTAAAAGTCTAGTAATTTCTAATCGATCTAGGTCGTTCATTAGGTAAATGATCTGGTGGTAGAATTTATGTTTAATTTAGGGTTTTTTGCCCTAGAAGGCAACCCCTCACTATATATGAGGGTATTGCATTGTGTCTATGTAGGTCTGTATTCTGAGTGAGGAAGAGAGAGGAGATTGAGAGTGAAGAGGGTGTTACAATGGATCTGTTGTAGATTGTATCTGTTTAGTTTGCTAGATAATATAATAAAAGAAGGACTGTCTATTTCTCCGTGGACGTAGCCCAAAATGGGTCAACCACGTATATATGTGTCTCTCTTGTTTTATGTGTTTTCTGTGTTTACATTTCTACAATATTTTATGTGTTCCATTGCTCTATAATATATAATTTTCTAACACTTATTCTTCAAAGATGCCACATGGGAGGATGAGAATTTTATATAGAAGCATCCAGAGCTACTCAAGCGTTGAGGACAACACTTTTTTGAAGGAGAGGGGCATGTTAGGTGCCTATAATACTAGTGATGCACCCATTAATATTGTAGTTGTATCCCTTATTAATATTGTTATGCCCCTATTGTCCCCATATTGTTGTTACTGTGCCCCATAGAATCCCTCTATTGTTATTTTTGTGCCTTTATATTATTATTGTTAGGTCGGCTTGGTTATATTGTGACCCCTTAGACTCCGATATATAGAAAGGATGTTTTGTCATTTGAATCATTCAAGAATTGTTCTTTTGTGTAATGTAAAGGAGGTTTCCCCCTCAAAGAGGCTGAATTCTAAGGCGTTCAGCTATCTTTTTTATCTTTTTGTGAGCTGGTTTCATAACAATAGCTTACTCTTAGCCTACTCTACCCTACACTAGACTAGCCTAGCCTTCTCTAGCCTACTTTAGCTTAGCCTAGCATAGCCTAGTCTACTCTAACTGTCTAATCTACTCTAGCCTAGCCTAGCCTACTTTAGCCTAGCCTAGCCCATTATACCCTACCCTATACTAGCCTAACCCATTATACCCTAGCATAGGCTAGCCTAGCCTATTATACCCTAGCATAGCCTAGCCTAGCCTATTATACCCTAGCCTAGCCTACTCTATCATAGCCTAGCCTAGCCTACTCTAGCCTACCGTAGACTAGCCTACTCTAGCCTAACTTAGCTTACCTACTCTGCCTTACTCTATCCTATCCTACCCTACCCTACCCTACCCTAGACCATTATACTCTACCCTACCCTACCCTAGACCATTATACCCTACCCTACCATACCCTGGCCCATTATACCCTACCCTAGCATATCCTAACCCATTATACCCTAGACTAGCCTAGCCTACCCTAGCCTACTCTAGCCTAGTCTACTCTATCCTAGCCTAACCTAACCTATTCTAGCCTAGCCTACACTATCCTAGCCTAGCCTATCCTACTCTACCCTACTCTATCATAGCCTAGCCTAGTATAGCCTAGCCTAACCTAGCCTAATCTAGCGTACTCTAGCCTAGCCTAACCTAGCCTACTGTAACCTACTCTAGCCTAGCATAGCCTAGCCTATGCTACTCTATCCTAGCCTAGCCTAGCCTACTCTACCCTAGCCTACTCTAGCCTACTTTAGCCTATCCTAGCCTAGTCTACTCTACCCTAGTCTACTCTAGCCTAGCCTAGCCTAGACTAACCTAGCCTACTCTAACCTACCCTACTCTATCCTATCCTAACCTAGCTTCTCTAGCCTAGCCTAGTTTAGTCTAGCTTAACCTAGCCTAGTTTAACATAATTTAGCCTAGCCTACTCTATCCTAGCCTACTCTCAACTAGCCTAAAATAGCCTACTCTAGCCTAGCCTAAGTTAGCCTACTCCCACCTCGCCTAGCCTGGCCTACTCTACAGTAACTTAGCTTGGCCTACTCTACCATACTCTAGCCTAGCCTAACCCACTTTCACCTACTTTAGGCTAACCTAGAATGATATACCCTAGCCTAACCTAGCCTACTCTACACTAACTTAGCTTAACCTACTCTACCCTACTGTAGCCTAGCCCAAACTACACTAGCCTAGACTAGCCTACTCTACCCTAACTTAGCATAGCCTACTCTACCCTACTCTAGTCTAGCCTAGCCTACTCTAGCCTAACCTAGCCTAGTATATACTATCCTAGCCTAGCCTAACCTAGGCTAATCTCGCATAGCCTAGCCTAGCCTACTCTAGCCTAGACGAGCCTACTCTACCCTAACTTAGCTTAGCCTAACATTACCCTACTCTACCCTAGCCTAGCCTACTCTAGCCTACTTTAGCCTAACCTACCCTAGTATACACTATCGTGGCCTACCCTAACGTAGCCTACTCTAGCCTACCCTACTCTATCTTAGCCTAGCCTAGCCCAGCCTAGCCTACTCAACCCTAACTTAGCTTAACCTACTCTAGCCTTGCCTAGCTTACTCTACCCTAGCCTAGCCTAGTCTACTTTTACCCAACCTAGCCTAACCTAGCCTACTCTAGCCTAGCTTAGCCTACTCTATCCTCCCCTAATGTAGTTTAGCCTAGCCTAGCTTAGCCTAACCTAGTCTACTCTAGCGGAACCTAACCTGTCCTATCGTAACCTACTCTAGCCTATCCTTGCCTAGTCTAATCTAGCCTAGCCTAGCCTAACCTACTCTAGCTTGGCCTAGCCTAGCCTAGCCTACTTTATCTTACTCTAGCCTAGCTTAGCCTAGGTGAGTCAACTCTACCCTAACTTAGCTTAGCCTACTTTACCCTACTCTACCCTAGCCTAGCCTACTCTAGCTTACTTTAGCCTAGCCAAGCCTAGCATAACTGAGCCTACTCTAGCCTAGCCTACTCTATACTAGACTAAGGCACTCGAGCCTAACCTAATTTAGCCTAGCTTAGCATAGCCTAGCCTAGCCTACTCTAGCGTAGCTTAGCCTACTTTAGTCTAGCCTAGTCTAGCTTATGGCCTAGCCTACTCTAGCCTAGGATACCCTAGTCTGCCCTACTCTAGCTTAGCCTACTCTAGCCTACTAACTTACTCTAGCCTAATTGAGCCTAGCCTAGTGTGTTATTCTATCATAAGTTAGCCTAACCTACTCTACCCTATTCAATTTATAAGAGTTTATATATATACATATTGTAGTTGAGACAATTAATCAAGCATGCATTCAAAATAAGTCTTAAAAAACATATGCATTACACTTTTATTTTATCACGTAGATTTAAGTATAAAAACATTGTCATTTTAGATTATAGAGTTCAAACAAATTTTCATTATACATTTTTTTTAATTAAATGCTATCTAAATTTATAAATTTTATATATAGATGTAGTTAACACATTTAATAAGACATTCAAAATTAATGTTAAAAAATATTTACATTAGAATTTAATTTTGTCATATAAATTTAAATATAAAAACAATATCCCTTCATATTATATCAATTCAAACAATTTTTCCATCACCTTTTAAAGAAATACACCATATTACATCATTAATAAAATATAATATAAAATTTAATAACATTGATTATAAATTTAAAATTATTTAAAACAAATAACTTATTAATAAAATAAAATATAAAATTTAATAAGATAAATTATCTAAATTTTAAAATTATTTAAAAAAATAAATTAAACTAAATAATATTAATAAAAAAATCATTTAAGATTTATTAAAATATATAATATTAATAAAAAATAAACACCAAAAGTATTTAACATAAATTTTATATATAATAAAAACAAAACACAGCATACAAATTTACAAGATATTAATAAACAACCTATTTCCACAAATAAAAGCCCAACTCAAATTCGTTTTGATAAAGCCATTTAATCTTACCGTATCTTTTCAGAAATTAGAGAAACCACAATGACTTAATAATAGCGGCATGCATGGATGGAATAACTTGGACAGTAATGATGGACTGAATTGACAACTTACAACAAGTACTTTTTTAAAATTGAAAAAAAAATTAAGGCAAAAGAGTGATATTATAATTTTTTAATTTTAGGAATATATAATAACATATTAATTATTTAGATAACAACTCACTAACAGTAAATTTCAGTTTAGGTAAAATGTCAAAAATTTGTGTAAATTTATGATTCTTATGTAAAATTAGTGATCTAAAATTTAAAATTATTAAAAACTAAAGAAAAAATATGATATTAATAAAAAAAATATTTAAAATAGATAAGTTATATATACATATATAAACAAATCTAAAATTTAAATTTATAAAATGTTAATGAACCATTTATTTAGAAAATGTAAAAACTCAACTCAAAATCTTTTCATAATGCCATTTAATATAAAATCACATTATGCCAGAAAACTACATCATTCATGAATAAATATAAGAAAAAGACAACTCAAACTCTTTTTGATAAAAGCCATTTAATATAAAACTATATTGTTACAGAAATTAGGGTTAATTTTAAGAGAAACGCAACTCAAAGTCATTTTAATAAAACCATTTAATAAGAACCCAAATTGTTATAAATTAGGGTTAATTTTAAGAAAAGGGTTATTCAATTTATTTATTTTTATAAAACCATTTAATATAAAACCGCATCATTCTAAAAATGAGGATTAATTATAAGAGAAGAGCAGCCGTGGAAAATAAATTTTGAAAGCTAATTTATAACTCGCACCAAACTGTATCGCGGAGAAGCTAGTTTTATTTAAATAAAACTAGGAATTCCACGGAAACTACACCACAGTACAATACACTGTGTAGAAACTACCACAATTAATGGGAAACTACAGTAATAGTGATTGGATGAGCAGGAACTACAATAATGAATGGAGAAACTAAGCAAAGAATGGATGGATGGGATAATTTGAACAATAAGCTATTGACTCGATTGATAACCAATAAAAAAATACTCTCCTAAAATTGAAAGAAAATTAACCTAAAGAAAGTCATAAGAAGTCTTCATTTCAATCATTAGAGGATTGAAGAAATTAACCGAATGATAGGAGTGGATGATAGGAGTAGGGTTTTCATTTCAATCATTACAGGGTCGAAGAAATTAACAGAATGATAGTAGGGTTTTCATTTCAATCATTACAGGGTTGAAGAAATTAACAAAATGATAGGAGTAGGGTTTGATTTGAAAGAAGAGATTAGAGGAAATGTACTTGTATTTGAAGCCCTGCTAGATATTCAGGAGGGCATTGAGTAAAACATAGCAGGCTCTTTAATTTGATGTTCCTATTCATCACAACAATAAAACAAAAAATAATCGAACCAACCCCTTCAATAATTTTCAAGGAAATAAAAGGAATGCCATGCATGAAAGTTTTGATATACACATACATTGTAATGGCTGAAATAAATTAAAAAGAAACTACAACTTCTGTGAAGATAGAGAAAAGCATAGTGCAAATGAGTTAACATAATATGTACCTGAAATTAAAAGAAGCCATTAAGGTACTGGACAACCTTTCCTTTGAAGTTGGAAAGTTGTTTGCGCCAGCATTGGATGATCTGATTGCCTCTTCCCCTGTCACATACATACCAACAACCGACTTGGCATAGGCACAGACTCCCTCATATGACCGACTGGCACACACTCAGACTTTGACACCAGAAGAAAACTCAAGCATACGCACAGACATAGACTTAGACTCTATCCCAGATCCCACATAAACTGAGACACCCAACCACACAGACCAGATACAGACATATCGGACAGGCAGAGGTCCATGCAGAAGTAAATGGAAAGTTCTGCAACCTTCCATCCATCCCTCTATATATATATATATATATATATAGATCGCTTAATTCTACGATATATTGCCTTCCTTTATTAAACAACGGTTTATTTCAACGGATTTATTGCCTCTTTATTGAACCACTGGAAAATTTTAAAATTTGTCCAACCAACTGTCCTTAAAAAAGCAGAGAGAAAAGCTCTCATGCTTTTCTTTTCTTTTAATTTCGATTATGCTTTTTTGTTTTTAATATTAAACAACGGTTTATTTCAACGGATATATTGCTTCTTTATTGAACCACTGGAAAATCTTAAAACTTGTCTACACAACTGTCCAAAAAAAGCAGAGAGAAAAGCTCGTAGGCTTTTCTTTTCTTTTAATTTCGATTCATGCCTTTTTGTTTTTAGGTTTAACCAGACAGAAAAAGCTCCCATGCTTTTCTTTTTTTAAATTTCGATTCATGCCTTCCTGTTTTTAAGTTTCTTTTAATCCCTGTGTTTTACCATGTCTCTATTCACGCTGATTTACCGTTACTTTTTCAAATTTAGACAAGAATCATCTGACTTGGGCGGAATGCGTTTATGGACAAGTACGGAGAAGCCAAAATTTTGAGAGGCTAAAAGTGGAACTGTAACTCAGACCCGTTAGACCGGTTAGCTGTGGTCGTTGTATTAGTGAACTATGAACAGTGGTTTCATATTCAAATGAAATGAAACCCATTTATGGATAACGGAGAAGCCACATTTTTGAGAGGTTATAAGTGGAATTCTTGTTAGACCGGTTAGTTGTGGTCGGTGTATTAGTAAAATATGAAGAGTGATTTGATATTCAAATTAAAGATTAAATTAATTTCATTAGTATTTAAAATAATCATGGAGATCACACAGTAAGAATTAGAGTTAATGTTGGCCAAAAATTAGAAAGATTTATTTATATTATTTCTTGGATTATATGTGGATTATTTTAACCTTTTTAGAGCATTATTGTTTTTTTTTTTTTTTTTTTTTAACCACATGGTGAATCGGTAACTATCAAGTTTAATCCACGGGAGACCCATGATCAAACCTCATTGCTGCCACTATAACACCAAGAGCATAACCAACCACCTGCAAGTCGGGTATACTAAGATCCTATGGTTTTAGCAAGAGCACACCCACGGTAGGGGGGGTCCGCCCCTCTAGCCGCCACCACAGCAGGTCACTGTACTCAATGAGATTTGAACTTCAGACCTCCCGGGCTTCGCCCATGTGTCTTACCGTTAAACCACACATCACTGTGTTAGAGCATTATTGTTGTTCATGAATCTATATATTTTGTTATGGGTTGTGTGAATATGTTGGTCATACCACTAACTTAACTCCTTGTGCTTTTTCCTAGGTCTTTTTTTATCTCATATTTTAGTTTGTAGTTAAGTGTGGCTTTCATTTTTAAAAGTTGACAGAATCATTTTTCTTTTTGGATGAGAATTTTAAAATTGTGAAATATGCAAATATAAAGATATCTTATTAGTTGGAAGACCCTTTACCTAAAATTGCAAATGTCTTAGCCTTCTTACATGGTTACATTTCTATTTTCTTGGGGTAATGCATTGTTATAGTAATTAGGCTACTTTAGAAATGTTAGTGGTAACCATTACTTTCAATTTGATGAAAAAATGTGTAGCCATAATGTGGTTCTCAAATTATTTTGTTAGTACAGATTCTTCCTTGGAACATGACAATTAAACTATCATTAAGAGGCTTACACTAGAAAATGAAATTGTAAAACAAAATGGTAAGGTGCCAATTAGTCTATAAAAAGCAATAAGTAGGTTGCTTGAATGAGATGCTTCAAAAAACTCAACAAAGTAATTGTGTGTTTTGATCAATTAGATTATCAAACAATTTCTTTTGTCCCCTCTTTTTTGGCATCAACTTCTAGTTCCAACAACACTTTTTTTTTTCCTTTTCCAAGTAAAACCATTTGGGAAACTCAAGGAGTGCTTCTCCACATTTGTTGATGGCATCCTTATTAAAGCTACTGGTGTAGCCTAGTGTACCTAACTTATGTGGATTTAAACAAGACTCATGTTGGATTTAAGTACTTGTTTTTCAATAACTACATATGTGGATATACATGTTTACATATTAATAAGGGATTTGTATTTTGGTGCATCTTGTTGTAGGTTTTTATGAACAGGACAAACAAAAAGTGATTAGAGATGTTTGAATTTAATTTTCATGTTTATTAATATTTTTATGCTAATTAGAATTTTCTCAAACTAACTTTGAAGGTGGGATTTGAGCAAGGGATAGAACAAAAGTTTGCATTGGTAATTTCCCTAAAAAAAGAACTAATATAAGGAACTTACAAATGACTAGATGCATTGAATCCATACCCTTTTGAATTTGATTACAATGTCTAACGAGCCTTTAAATTTTTCATTTTTCTTAAATAAAAATATTATTTATTGGTTGAAATGTAACAAAAGAAAAATGGTTGAACATGAGGATTACCATTGATATTGTCAATTAAAACTTGTACAATAGAAGCTAAACAACAAGCCTTATACAAAAGAAATTGTGAATAATATTTCTTTAACTAGGTGACGGGTATTAACCACCAAGAATTAGGTGCTTCCATATATTCTTTATAGGAGTGTGTGACCACCCACCTTGACTTTAATATCGATGACATCTTCCACTAATCAATGGTGCCTTCACATAGGCACATTGGCCCATGGGAGGAACACATGGAAAAATAAATGAATAAAAAGCATGGAAAAAAAATCTTAGCATTGATAAGGAAAACAAAGTATTAAAACTTTTGACATATTAGTAATAAGCCTATTGATAATGAAATCAAAAGATTTAGTTCGCCCCACTTGAAATGCAATGGAAATTAGAGGGAAATTATTTTGAAAATGTTGGGTGTGTGTTATATTCTTTGTGTGATTATTTGCATGTGCGATGTGTATGTTTCATCAGAAATGAAGAGTCATAGTGGGGGCAGAGACCCCCCAAAATATTTTTGTGTGTTTTTTCACATCTACCTTTTGCAATTCTTGGTAGATTTTTTTTTCTTTTGGTAGGATTGACGGCTTACCAATGCCGCATAATATACATATTTTAATGTAACATTGTAAAGATACAATTACTAAAAGGATTGAGGGCTTATCAATGATGCATAATATACATATCTTATTGCAACATTGTAAATATAATCTTTCTGGTTTTCCAAGTTTGGATTTGTAGGAAAGAATCTCTATGTTAAATGTGTGTGTAAGCCATTCCAACTTTTCTAGTTTTATTAAGAATATGTGTGTAGAAATTAATTGTTTAGAGTTAAAACCAACAAAAAATTACAAAGTATGTCTTGACTTTTAAGTAAGATTACTCTAGATATGCATTTTTCTTCTTACTAGTTGCAACTTACAATGTTTGCATGTCGAAGTTTAGAAATGGAGTAATGACTTGGGGACAAAGATGGAAAATTGGAGGTATTTTCTACACTAATGCAAGACAACGTATTACTATATCTCATTTTTATATGTCAAAGAAGAGTTCTTTTTATTCATGGATTTGGCCATGGGCTTTTCTTCTGGGATAGGGATTAAGTTACGTATTGACTCGATAAAGTTAAAATTTGGTAGTTACAAAGTAAAACATGGAGGGTTAGCTTGGGTATTGAATTACAAAGATGAAGGTGAACCTACATATGAGCCTTTATGTTATGGGGACAATATCCTTATTCATTTATTCAAATGTCACTTACCCCACATAACATGTTTAGCTAAATCGATAACTATTATTCTTGCTAAAGGCACATATAGAAAAGGAAACGAAGGAGGAAGAATAGAGGGAGTCACTTGTCCCAATGAATCTATCATAACAACTAATTCATTATACTATCTTTAGTCTTGAATTATCTTTCAATATTAATAAGAACCATTGTTCATATGGATTTTATTATTCTTGTTGTCTATTGTCTTGTTACATAATTCATGTTGGATTGTACCCTAGTTTGTCAATAGCTAGTTACGTTATAGGAAATCTATGAGTTGCAAGCCAATAACCTTTTTATTTTTCATTTTCTTAATTGGTTTATAACTAGATACAAGAACGGGGTAAATTTGGAAAGTAGAAACCAAGCTCATGAATATATTATCCTATACAATTTCTTGTTTCTATTCTCATGTTTACTAGAATGTCAAGACTCAATTTTTTTTTGTTTTAAAACAAAAATGATTATGATAGTACAATCTCTGACATAACATAAGTGCCTTTTAAAAAAATCAGTTTTCAAGGAAATATTTACACTTTTCCCTTGACCAAGATAGTTTCACTTTCCCTAGTTATAATTTTAAGGAGGAATTTCTTGATCCTTTTAGCTATATTTTAAGCTTTAATTTCACAAAATGCATTTAATATAATGGTTTCCTTCTTTTCATGAATCATCTCTTTTACACCAAATTTGACAATGAGATTGATATTCCTAAATACTAATAGCATTTGTCTTTTACACAATTATGACATATTGTCACTTGCCCTCAAGTTTGGGTTAATAATATGTTAGGTGAGTTTGAAGCAATTTACGAATTATTATGATGTTTTTTGTGAGCTCGGATAGATTAATTTCAAGTGGTTTATAATTTGGAAATATTCAAGGTGTGGTTATATAGAATCAACATTTATTTCTCTTCTATTTTTATGTGAAAATGTATCAAGTTTTAGGAACTAGTGAGAACCATCATAAGATTTAAAGAAATGCAACTAGTATGCTTGGGATTACATTCAAAAGTTTAGCATGGTAATATAGTAATGTTTCCTACAAGATTGAGGTATAATGGTTTTGTATTACAGTTGCATAAAATTACTAGTGATTATGATGGCTAACATCATCCTTTCTCAATTGTGAAGTTAATGTTACAAACTAGTAGTCGGTAACCCCTGGGAGAAATATTTTCTCCCTTTCACTCTACTAGCCAAAAAGTATCCCCATGATGATCCATAAATAACTTTACTTTAGAGAAATCCAACTATGCTTGATTAGTTCTATATCCATCTTCCATGCCTCTTGAGGGAAGGTGGGTCATCTATCAAACGGTATACTAACAATTTATGTAATCATGTGCTTTCATTTAATGTTTAAGGAATTTTTATTATGAGGGTAATGTTACCCAAGGAAAGTAGGTAAACCCTCGGATAATTTTTTTCCCCTTAAAACAACTAGCCACCCATTATCTCTATTATGATCCACAAATAACATTTCTTCAGAGTTGTCCACCTATGTTTTGATTAGTTCTATTTCCCATCTACCACACTTCTTTAAGGAAGTTGGGTCATCTATCAAAAGGTATAATAATCATTTACGTAATCATGTGTTCTCATTTAATGTTTGGGCATACTAATATGGGTTACTTTCCAAGCTAGATGATTGAATAATCTCGATCATACCCTTGTTCTCATACTTCACCTAGGAGATTAACCTTTCCCACTAGTCTAATGTGACCTCTCTTGAGGCTGTTTTCTTCCACTATTTAAAAAGGGAAAAAGTAGAATGAATTAATTGATATAGCGTTCCTAAGGTAATCCATATTTATTACGTTCCATCTCTCCCTTATACTAAGAAACTATATCCTCTTCTCTAATTGAGGACCTAAACATTTTGTCCTAAGATGTTGATGTAGTTGAAATAATGATAAAAGAATATGAAGCCACAAATGGAAGAAAATTAATAATGAAAAGGATGGATGAGACATGTAATTAAACACATGGGAAAAATCCAATTATGACCTCTAACTCCCCCATTATCCATTATCCACTTCCAAATCATTTCGTTTATTTATTTAAATAAAGGAACTAATGAATGTTCCAACCCTCATTAGTGATAAACTACTATATATTTAGTGGGAATTAGAAAATCATAAATGAAGTTGGGTCATCTAATCCATGAAATAAATAAATACAATCATTTAAGTAAAGACAAAACAAAGGGTTGGAAGAACAAAGCCAATGAAATGGGTATCTCGTGCCTCAATGCTTTCTCCCCTTTATCATCATTATACTCAAGATGTTGGACACTCCTTAGCTAGTGCCATGTCTATGGTCATATTCCTTGAAGTATTTCCCATTCCATGACCATATTTATCATATGGATATATGGATTGATGAGCATACCTAGGAAGTGTACCTCCCCTTGGGGGATGAAATGATCTAATAGAGATAATTGCATAATCATAACTAACATAAGTATGGTAACTTTATCACAAATAATAATATATAAATACATTTGAATATAAGGTTTGTGTAAAGTATTTCTACACCCCTAGCATTGATTATGGTACAATATGTTATTTTAATAGTTTTTGCCTCTAATGATGGTGCCCTCACTTGATCTTCAAACTATGTTTTAGATAGTTTCACACATATAAATTAATTATCCCTTGAAGGATGAATTGTCACCTTTCCATCACATTAAGGTGGATATCTAACCAAAATGTGAGGGAAATTCTTATTTATGCAAGATCATTATATTTTTTTCATCCATATCAATGATTTTATAGTGGAATGATGGAGGAATCAACTCACAAGTGTTGAATTTCCATGGCAGAATCTAGTTTGGGTCTTAAAATATCTAATACAAACACACTCAAATGGAAAAACAATACTACTTTTCACAACATAATAACATCCATTAGTGAATCTACTAGTGCACATGATAATTTTTAACTTTTTAACCCACTAGTTATAATCCAATCTAGAATACAACACTATTAGGGCTCGTTTACTAGGGATCACGACCTTTACATACAAAATTGATACAAGGACACAACTAGGGCTCAATGCCCATCACTTTGACTACTAATATACCCTGAACAAGATAACACTTGAGTTACTTGATGATGGTTGCCACACACAACCCTTTTAGTCCACGTACCTTGAACACATATGGTGGGTCCTCTTTCCTTCCCATTTAATGATCACTGCAACTGAATATTTAGTTAATGATCTTTCCACTATTAATGATCACAACTCCTTTTGTCTCATTGAACTTTGGCTCATCAATATTCCCACTAATAGACCTCCTACTCATTAAGATGGCTTCTCATTGGGTCTTAGAGAACTTCCCACTTTTCACTAAAGTCTACCCATATGCAAATCCTGAATTAGTGCTCCAACATATGCCTCCTAACAATCCATGGCGTCTTTCATGGACACTATACTTGAGCTCCTCAAGCTACTACAGACTACATTAAGGTGGATATCTAACCAAAATGTGAGGGAAATTCTTATTTAGGCAGGATCATTATATTTTTTTCATCCATATCAATGATTTTATAGTGGAATGATGGAGGAATCAACTCACAAGTGTTGAATTTCCATGACAGAATCTAGTTTGGGTCTTAAAACATCTAATACAAACACACTCAAATGGAAAAACAATACTACTTTTCACAACATAATAACATCCATTAGTGAATCTACTAGTGCACATGATAATTTTTAACTTTTTAACCCACTAGTTATATTCCAATCTAGAATACAACACCATTAGGGCTCGTTTACTAGGGATCACGACCTTTACATACAAAATTGATACAAGGACACAACTAGGGCTCAATGCCCATCACTTTGACTACTAATATACCCTGAACAAGATAACACTTGAGTTACTTGATGATGGTTTCCACACACAACCCTTTTAGTCCACATACCTTGAACACATATGGTGGGTCCTCTTTCCTTCCCATTTAATGATCACTGCAACTGAATATTTAGTTAATGATCTTTCCACTATTAATGATCACAACTCCTTTTGTTTCATTGAACGTTGGCTCATCAATATTCCCACTAATAGACCTCCTACTCATTAAGATGGTTTCTCATTGGGTCTTAGAGAACTTCCCACTTTTCACTAAAGTCTACCCATATGCAAATCCTGAATTAGTGCTCCAACATATGCCTCCTAACAATCCATGGCGTCTTTCATGGACACTATACTTGAGCTCCTCAAACTACTACACACTACATACAAAAGTCACTATTCATGACATTGTTTGTGAACAATGCTTAGTCCTCATAATATTCCTGCTTGTCATCGTGCTTTCCACTTCAAAAGGCTAATCCTAGGGCCTCCAAAATAGACCTCTAACATTCCCTTTAACTCACTGTAAGGTTATGTTCTTTAGGGCTTGCAATAAAAGCCATATACAATCAACACCTTGAATTATCCAGGGTTTCCAAATACAATACACTCGCACTTGTAATTTGATACTCAAATTATAGATCTATAGAACACTAAAATAGAGTTTCTCATGATCTATGAACATACCTCCAAGTACCATCGATGTTTCCTTGGTTCTACCCACTATCCTTCATCTCAAGATAACCCACCACACTATATGAATTCTCATTGTTCTTCCTTTAATCTGAATAATGTCTCGGCCTCCTTTTTCTCTTTGAAAAATTTGTGCACAACTCCTAAGCTTTGTGGCCCTTATGCCTAAATCCTACCACACATCGACGTCTCATTATAAGGGTTTCAACCTTCATTTAGTGCAAATAACTAGGCCACTTTAGGACCAGACCTTCATCTCAATATAGACATCATGGCCCCCACACAATATATTCTTGAATGATTGAGGGCTTAAAATTTATTGCTATCTCAAAACCCTCGAGTCAACCCATCCACTTAGGTCATTCTATCCTTGATTCTTCTCTTTCAATCACCCTATTCCTCACACAACATTATCCTTCTCCTTTTCCCTAAATCTTTCACTCTTGTAAAAATTTCAACTTCCCTATTCTTAGATCAACACCATCAAGATTTACATTCATATCTATGACCTTATCATTTGGTTATGGTCTACTTTCTAATGGTCTTGGCCCTTTCTTCTATCACAGGTTGAGTGCATCAAAACTATACCTCTCAGAAGAAACTTGAGGTTTGTAGCATCACAAAATAGGGCCTAACTAGGGCTCAAATTTTTCACATAAGGAGGATCCATCCACTTTATGCATAAATATACCTTCTTGAGGACTAAGTGTCCTAGAGAACTCTCTCTATAATTTTTAGTATCTTCTACCTTCTTTCTAAACATATATATCACATCCCTTACTCCTACTCGATCTTCGTATATCTTTGCTTCTCTTGAGGTAATCGAACCTCCTTTTAGGATAGAATCACATGAGAAAATCCATATTTGATTTAATAAGATGAGGCTCAACACTTCCTTCTTATAGCGTTCTATGAGGATAGTCATTATCCCTCAAGGCTAGCATCATCAAGCCTAGTTGACTTGATTTTTCCATCATGTACTCCAACTGACTTAGGAAACATACTTTTTCATTTGATCAAAACCCCTCATCGTAGCCTTAGGTCACCCTAGCTTATTTTATGGTTCTCCACTTGGAATGATAAAAAATAAAAAATATTTTGCTCGATTTCACACCCACACCTTGGGTACCAAACCCCAATGATTGGATTCTTTACCCACAAACCCTTTTGTGTGAAAAATCACACAAACTCAACTCCTAGGTTTATCAAGTACCTCCAAAGCTACAAAATTCAACACTCCCTCTTAGCAAGGGAGGTTCTTCAGCTACTATGAAGTATCCCTGATCATCACTGATGACATTATCCCATCTGAAATCCACCACTACATCATACCCTAAAGAATGGATCACACTAACTTGGTAGTGTCTTTCCCTCATTAGAACTTGAATATCTTGAACTTCCATAGGGCTTCTCCCTTTGTAGCTAGAACTAATCTCAGTATACATGATCCCCAGTCAATCATACTACTTCCATTTTGCACACTTTGATCCACTAGCCCTTCAAACTTGGCTCTAATACCATGTTGAATTTCCGGGGAACTCAAGAATATGGTTTGGGTCTTAAAATATATGAAAAAAACACACTCAAATTACAAAACAATACTACTTTGCACAATAGAATAACAACCATAAGTGAATCTACTAGTGCACATGATAATTTTAACCTTTTAAACACACCACTTATTATATTAAAATATAGAATACAACGGTCTTAGGGCTCCTAAGCTAGGGATCATGGCCTTTACATGTATCCCTAATAAAAGGATACAAATATGGCTTAGTGTTAATCACTTTGACTACCAATCTACCCTAAACAAATAACACTTGACCTATTTTCTGATGGTGGCCACACATAACCCTTTGAGTCCATGTACCTTGAACACATTTGGTGGATCCTCTTGCCTTTCCATCTATTGATCACTACAACTGAATCTTCATCTAATAAAATTTCCCCTATCACTAATCACAACTCCTTTTGTGTCACTAAATTTTTTCTCATCGATATACACACTAATAGCCCTCCTCCTCCATGGAGATGACTACTCGTTAGGTCTTCTAGAATTTCCCACATTTCACTAAATTCTACCCATTTGCAACTTCTAAACTAGGGCTCCAATAATATACCTCCTAATATTCCATGTTTTATTCCATGGAAACTGTACTTGAGGTATTCAAGTTGTTGGATATTGCATACAAAAGTCACTATTCATATCTTCATTTGTGAACAATGTTGATTCTTCCATATATACACACTTGTCATCCTTCTCACCACTTTATAGGTTGATGCTAGGGCCTCTAAAAATTCCCTCTAATAGTCCTCTTAACTCACTATAAAAGTCTTCTCTTTAGGGCTTCCAATACAACCCACATACAATCAACACCTTGACCTATCTAGGGCTAGCAAGTACACTACCATTGTGACTTGTAATTTGATCCTCAAATTTTAGATCTAAGGCACACAAAACTACTATTACTCATGATCTATGAAAAAACCTCCAAATACCATCAATGTTTCCTTGATTTTTCCTACTATCCTTCATCTCAGTAATTGCACCACGCAATTTTAATTCTCATTGCTCTTCCTACAATCTGAACAATGTCTCAACCTCATTTTTCTCTCTGAAACTTTTGTCAGCAACCCCTAATGTTTTTGACCCTTATTCTTGAAGCATACCACACATGGATGTGCCTTTGTAAGGGTTTCAACATTCATTTAGTGCAAATGATTAGGCCATTTTAGGAATGAAACTTGGTCTCAATCTAGGCATCAAGGATGGCCCACAAAATGTAAATGCTTAACTCATATAGGGCTTCAGATTTATTGTTGTCTCAAAACCTTTGAGATAGTGCATCCACTTATGACATTCTCTCCTTGATTATTCTCTTTCATTGACTTTGTTCCTCATTGGACATTATGGTGAAGTAAAATTATGAGTGTGGACACAAACAATTCCTTTAGATCGATAATGGGTCTAGCCACAACCGATACATTCTATGGAATATTTCCTTAGGTTAGAACCAATTAAGAGGGCCTACCTCTTAGTACACTTATCATGTTTGGTGATGACCTTGCTTGCTCGCTCCAGCTATCTCCCATTTCCTTCTTCAAACACCTAAAACAAGTAAACAACAACAAACAACAACCATAATAATAGACAAATTATAATTCAACTTACTTCACAAGTCAAGAAATATTAAGCGATAAACATGTGAGGTGACACATTATGTAGGAAATCAATCGATAGCTTCATATATATTAAATCAAGAAGATATTACAACCATTGTCTTGACATTGTTTTTCTCCTCTGACAAAAACAAGTTCCCACTCACTTCTACTATCATTCCATGATGGCCTTAACAATGACAGTTTTAAGGCTCTTTCCTTTAGGCTTCACACTAAATCAAATTTAGACTTCTCCCTCACACAACTAGAGAGCTGCAACTATGAATAGCTTGTTGTTTACTCCAAACTTAATTAGCATTAGCACAACAACATTAAGACTAGCTTGTTCTTGGGAAAAATGGAGGTTTATATAGCATGAATGGATGGGAGATGGTTCCCCTTCTCATGGGAGAAGGTCTTATCTCTTGAAGTAGTTCCATCCTTATAGGGGAAAGGAGCCCAAACTGACATCCTTGACTCCATCTGGCTCAACCATTTACCATACTTCTATTACGAAGCTTCTAGAGCTGGAAGCTTCGACTCCTTATTTTAAAAACTTTCCAAAAGATGATCAGCATGACTCGAACAAGGCTCAGTCACTCCATTCAATGCTAGGGACAGTTCTAATCCCTGCATTTTAGCACGAGGAGAACAAGGGTCATTAGCGCCAGTCTTGTGAACTGGGAAAAACATAAGATTTTTGGGAAATGATGCAAAAGGGAATTGTTCTGCTCATGAAGAGGGACACAATGAGAGTTTCTTCATGAAGGGAAAGCATGTAGGGTTCATTGTAGAGGTCCTCGAGGATCAAGGAATGGGGAGTATAGGGACAGTGAAAAAAATGTTGTGTAATGGACATTATCCTTCATGTTTTCCCTAAATATCACACTCTTATATAGATTTTGGATGCCCTAGTATCATATCAAAACCAGAGAGATTTGTGCTTAGATATATGGCCTTATCACTAGGTTATGATATTCTTTCTAAGGGTCTAGGACCTTTCTTCCATCACAAGTTGAGCACATCAAAACCATACCTCTGTGAAATAACTTAAGGTTTGTAGATCCTAGAATTAGCCTGCCTAGGCTCAACCTCTCCACAGATGAAGGAGGCCTCCCTTTTATGGATAGATATGCCTTCTTGATGACTGAGTGTCCTAAAGAAACTTCTCCATATTTTTGAGCATATATGGTCTCCTTTCGAGATTTAATATGACCTCCCTTACTCCTACTCAACCTCTTTATGTCTCTGCCTCTCCTGAGGTACTCAAACCTCCTTTTAGGACAAAATAACATGATAAAATCCATTTTTGAAGTAATAAAATGAGGCTCAACACTTCTTTATTATAGTATTCTATTATTGTAGTTGTTACCCCTCAACAATAGCCCCATCAAGTCTAGTCGAGTTGATTTTTGTATCATGTACCTTAACTAAGGAAATATATTTTATCATTTGATGAAAACCCCTCATCATGGGTTGAGGTCACCTTAGCTCCTTTTGGGGTTCTGCACTCTAATGATCAATAAATAATAATTCTTTTTCTATATTTCACACCCACATCTTGGGTACAAAACCCCAACACTTGGATTCTTTGCCCATAAACCATTTTGTGCTGCAAAATCACATAAAACCAACCCTAGGGTTGTGGAGTACCTCCCAAGATACACAATTCAAAAACAATAGAATTTTTATTAGAGGGACCTAGTTTGACAAATTAGGGTCTAAAACCTTCTGAGTCAAATTTAAGGCATCATATGACTTTTTTTGGGGATAAAACTATCACTTACACACCAAACCATTTTGTGCTATTCTTCACACAAATAATTTTCCAACATTGCAAGAGTCAACTTAATTATAATATGTATGAAAGCATTATGGAGAGAGAGGTTGACCTTCTTATTTTTACCACTATATTTTGAGAAGATACTAGATCAACTCCATTATTCATCAAAAAGGGGCTAGCCACAAGATGATGAAGAAGAGGAATACATAAGAGTCCATAGTGTAACTCTAGTTGAGAGTTTAAGGAGTCAAACCTAAAAACTAGTAGGATAGTGAGATATGTTGTAAATGGGACAATAGGAGGAAAAGGGGATCCATTCTATTTGAGTGTATTTTTTTCCATAGATGAACAAAGTAGCCATGAGTGGATAAGGAGAGTAAAAATGGAGAAATTTTCCATTGTAGCATTCCATGAGCCACATGCCTCACTCATTTGTACTTGCATACATTTTTAATTTAGATAAAGAGAGAAGAACAACCGTACCTTCCATTTGGATTTTCTTCCAAAACATTTTCCTAGGACATATCTTGTGCCAATTGTGGTTTCTGAATTTCTTTTAATTTGTTGTTCCATATTTATGAATAATTATAATTTACATGCATATGCAATAAATAGTAATTTAGAAATTTAGAAATCTAAGGAGAAATAAACCCTCATAGTGTAGATTTCAAATTTTAAGCATAACTTTATTAGATTTGTTGTGATTAGCTTTCCAGTGGAATATTCATGAAAATTTATGGATCATATTTGTATTAAATTACGCTTCCTTGGCTATATTATGGATATTTGTAGCAGACACAAATTGATTATGTTGAAAGTCGCAAAACCCTAGTCATGACCGATGAATATGAGAAGAGCCCTCATGATTCCTTAGAGATATAAACCATAATTTGAGCGTACCCATGTGGCCCTAACCAATAATATCATGTTGATTGGAGAAGGTGGTGTTTCTAACACAAAGTTTTGATTGAATGGGAGATCAAGAGGTCAAGAAGAAAAATCCTTGAAGCTAAAGAAATAACTTGAAAAAAAGGTTAATCTATTTTAAGTTCTCTGTTCCATTCACATTCCTTGTTAAAAAAGGAGGTGAAGGTCAAAACAAACCCATATCAAGGTGATATTGAAACTCTAAAGATAAATAATTGGTTACAACAATTAAGTTTATTTTATGTTCATCATATAGAGGAAGAATATAAAATTTCATTTGCTTAGATAAAATTAGAAGTCTATTCCCTTGCAACAAACTCATGTAGAGACCTTGAGGTTGGAGGTTGATCCTCTAGTGAAAAAGTGGGAGGATTCCAAAAGCGTGAAAAATTCACAATTTTACCCTATTAAGTATCTACAGGACAAGTGGATCTAATGGCATTACTTTGGGAAGAAGCAGGGTAAAGTGTATAAGAGTATACCATTGTCAGGCGGAAAGAGTCGATTGTGCAGACACAACCAACCTCCCTAGGAGCCTAAGACTCTCTAGTGACAAACAAGACAAACAAGAGCAATCCTTCTCTAAACATGCATTTACTATATAAGAAATCAAGTGTTTAGATCCTACTTGTAGTCCCACGTTGTTGTAGTAGTCCAGCTCCGCTGATCCGGATGAGCTCCTCCTTCACTTTGAAACCTGCATCCACTAACAATCAAACGATTAAATAGCACTTGATAATCTCATAGAATAAAACATATTTAACACATAGACCAAGGAGTACATGAAACAACTCATAAATAACAAGTTATTGAGAAGAATGGACTCATTTGCATTAATAGGTAACAAAAGGAACCAATACAACCTTAGCCTTGGTGTTGTGCAAGTCCCTCCCAGGGTCCATCAAGAGTTCTCCTTTACTTTGACAAAGCTCACCCACTTCCAAATAGAACAAGCAAAGATGGCAATCTCTCCTCACAAGCTTCTAAATGGGAGTCCTAATTCCAGCAGCATCTACCCATAGAAATGTATAGCTTCCAACCTCCCCTCCTTCTGGCCCAATGCCTGTATTTATAGTGCTCAAGAGGAAGTTAATCAGGTCCACCATCAATGGGATAATCCCCTCTTTGGATGGGATAGCTCCCTTATTGATGGGATAAGTTCCTCTTTGGTAGGGGTGCATGAACCATCTGGAGGCGCTCAATACACGTCGAACAACCTTCTAGAATTCTCTAGAAATGACCACAAGTAACTTTTTAAAGATGAAACTTGCGCATTTTGACCTTTACAGGGGGATGCACCTGCCCCTTTTCATACAGAGCATCCAAAGACGCAGCTTTTGTGAACATTGGGTGCATACCCGCAGGTAAGGATGAGAGAACCTGCGTACCCAGAGATAAATACATTTGTAAAGACTTTCTCTCTTTTTGGAGTTTGACATGGAGAGCAGAGGCATAAGACTTGCCTAAGAGGATAGCATGATTTTTGATAGAGCCATACTAACTGTAAATAGTCATGGTGACATTTTTTAGTGTAACAGATTGCCCCCTAAAGTGCGACGCCTGTAATAGATTAGGGTTTTCTATTATCTAGGAAGGGTGAAGCGCTTTATCATTTCAAGGATTATCTCGTGGAGAACCTAGTCAGAACCTGCAATTTTCAACACAAAATACATGTATAAGATTATATCATCACTGAGGTAGGCATTCCCATACTCAGATCAAAACTTTAACTAACAAACTAACTACTCTGATACAGGAATGATCTTGCAGTACATCATAATCATAGACTTTTGTAGACACAGTATGGGCACAGCCATCTGTTTATGATTAGTCTACTTAGATAATGAATACAAAACTCCTCGCAGCCTGGATGGTGGAAACTAGATCCAGGGTCTTCATCTCTACTTCCCGAATTGGTACGATTCTAGCCATGCGAATAACTGAGTTGATGTCAAACATGGTAGAAACAACTTGATTACCAGTCGATGATGAAAATTGTTAACAAGTGTAAGAGAGACCACCAGTAATGTCAATGGTTCTCAAAGTACCCAGTACAATCCATGAGATGTGAATGAATGAGTTGATGTCGAACATTTCATGGAATCCTTCGATCGAAAGTCAATGATGTAAACTGACGTCAAAGGCGAGAAACCTGCCATTGATGCATGCAGACTTCAAGGTACTGACGATTTCTAAGTCATCTCTCTAGATAATGTGCTGATGTCGATAGAAAGCGACCCGTTGCAGGCAAGCCCACAACACGAAATCATTGTTCAAGTTGAAGAAATGTTGCTGTAAGGACTGACTCAGGGATGGTCAAATGGATGACAAGTATTTTGCAGATGAAAGTTTTGCTTGCAGACCTCTTGAACACATAACGACACGACAGATGGTTTGGTGATGAATAACTCAAAGTTAATCCCCGGAACCCGGCTGAAGACTTTCAAAGTGGTTTGATCAACTGTGAGGTAAAGGATTTCCCAACCCAGGTGAATGAAAAGTGTCGTGTCCAAGAGTGGTAATAAAGTTTCTTCTGAGACAAAAGATAACAAATAGGCTCATTCTTCTCTCTTTTCCCCCACCATTTCTGGCAAGTACCTCTTTATTTTTAACAAGCTTGAGGAGGATAACATATGCTTGATTATAAGCTCATCCTTCGGATGAGTCCAACCTAGTTTTGAATCGAACCCTAGGAAGGAGTGGTTCGTTCCTGTTTGTAATTGAACAGGTCCTTTACTGTGAAATGTTTAACGAGTCCAGTATAGGAGAAACTCGGCATTTTTCAATTTTAGAGAGTCTGAAAAACTTAAGAAGACTCCAAGTTGAACTTTTTCGTAGATTTGTGTCCCTCAAGCCCGAAAAAGTATAAAATAATACCTGGGGGAACCGCTTGATCTTGCGACCAAGGAGTACTTTCATAATTAGTGTCACTGACCTGAAAAGTAAAAAGCGATCAAAGACACGTCATTTTATTTCCAGTATCGAGTTTGAAACGACAAAAACCCGGCAACCTTTTCTTGTTTTTACGGTCAGAAAAGGGCTATAAGGGGACCGTCTTTTAATTCCGTTTTAACGAGTGTAAAAGAAACGCTCGGCAATCTTTTCATATTTTAGGAGTCAGAAAAGGGCTTAAAAGATGACTCTGATATTTTGGTTCGTGAAAAATGTCAATTTTCCCTCTAAATCCCTTTGTCCTGCACAAAAACGACACATTACTCATACCTGTTTAAGATAGGCAAAAATACATTGAAAAATATCCTTTCATGGTGAAAAATGAACAAACCTAGCATTCATTCATCCAAAAAACCTATAAAAAGACTTTTTACCATGTCATTTTTACCATTTTACTGTTGAGGTTGAAAAAAGGGCTTTTGGCAAGAAACTTCCCGTGGTCGCTGCGGAGAATCCGACCGTCAGAATCGAACACCGTCTCTTCCAGGTATTTCACAACATCCTCCTCTTCAATTTCATCCGATTAAAATTGTGTTTTAGGTTTTAGTTTTGATTTTTGGGGGGTTTTGGGTTTCAAAAATCGCTCTGCGGGGTACGCAGGTGCCCTTAGGGTAACCTGCGTCCCCCGACTTTTTCCTATACAGGAAAAAGGTTGGGGGACGCAGCCCACCTTCAGGCCAGCTGCGTCCCGACACTCTGTGTTCTAAATGCGGGGTGCGTCCCCCGCGAAAGGCAGAAATTGAAACCCCAAACTCCACAAACAACCATTTAAATTTTCCCAAATCAATTCTAATCTTTGTTTCTTGGTGTGTAGGGCACTCACCATGTTGGATTGGAGAGAAAGAGAACACGAGGATGTTGATTTAGCCGCAATTAATCATCAACCTTCCATTGATGCCCTAAAAGCATGCGGACTATATAAATACTGGGCCATACCTCGCATGAGGGCTCAGGTGAGATTCTTGGAGTGGCTGGTTGAGAGATGAAACATTCATGAGCAATGCTTTTACATCGGAGGGCACCAGCTCGAGATAGAGCCCTCTGACATATACTTTCTAACTGGCTTGCCAAATAGAGGCGAGCAAATCAATCTAGCCGGGACTAGGCCGGGTGGCCAATCCCTTGCTAGTCTCCGGGCAGATTGGTGCACACCCAATGCACACCATGCGAAAGGCGTAGAAATCAAACACATCTCTCTGCGTGAACTCAAGGTTATAGCTTTCACGGTTACCAGAATTTGCGGTGCAGCCGCTTTACATATTGCCACCGGGTCCCAAATGCGGATGGCGATTGACTGTTTCCAAGGCACCATTTTCAACTGTTGTGATGCTGTGTCGGCCAATATGAAGGGCCAACTGACTAGGGCAAAGAACGGACAACTGAAGACCTTTGGATATGGGCCTCTAGTTGTGAGCTTTGCCTTAGAGAGAGTTCTGATGCTGATCCCTCAGCAACTCACTGTTGAAATTTTGGGTCCTCAGGAGCCAAAGCTGATACGATGGGTTACGGTGATGGCCCGGCATCCTGACGAGGGCACGGCGGTTGTTCGATTCCCTGATAGTTATTTTCACTGGTTAGAGGACCAGGTTTTTTTGATCCAGAATTTTCCGTATGCCGGAGTAGATTTTCGAGGTGATCCGGACATGGTTCTTCCACAGGGAGAACAATGGGATGACAGAGGTACTTTATTTTTCACAAGTTTTCAAATTATATATTTTTTTTGTTTTTTATATATATCGTCTCAAAACTGACAGTAAAAATTTTCAAAATGCAGATGTTGGTCCACGGCGCCCAGCCAACCTCCGGCCTTTTGAGAGGAGACATCTAGTTGCACCGGTACCGGCCCCACAGGACGCGGCTGCAGAGTCACTAGCTGAGTTGGAGCAGGATCTAGAGCGTCTGACGGTGGATATACTTGAGACTACCATAGATGATATTCCTATCAGACTTCAGCGCTATGTAGTCGCAGTCCCTGGACCGTTTAGGAGGTTTTTGTGTAAGGTAGCCCGTGCAGTGGTGTCGTATAGGGAGCACCACCAGTGATTGACTAGTCACTTTTGTAGACACATGTGACATTTTTGGCTTTTTTGTACTTATCATTTTTGCCGATCATAAGGTGTTTTTCAACCTATGATCGAAGACGATGTATATTTTTTGACACACTCCTATCTATATATATATCACTATTACCGGCTTATCTTGTTTAACATATGTGATGAAATGTTTTTAAATTTACTTGCATGATTATCGTAAATGTCTGTCCAACATTCGAGAAGCAATTGCATCTGCTAATGTATTTAAAGACCTCGGAATATGCTGATATTCAATGTAATCAAATTCACGTTCCAAGAGACGCACTCTCAAAAACAACCTTAATAACACAGGATTTCTAATGGCATATACTCTATTAAGCTGTAATACAACAAGTTCAGAATCTAACCTCACTATCAAACGTCGAATTCCAAATGAAATAGATTCGGATAATAATTCAACCACTGCACTGTATTCTGCAATGTTGTTCGTTGTTTGACCGAGGCTTACCCCATGCATAGAAACTAACTCGTCAGAGGGCGAATAGATAACCCAAGCTGCGGAAGAGATATTCCGTGTACTACAACAAGCACCATCAGCAAATCCAATGTATGTTTGGAGAGGCGTCGACATCTGCAATATCAAGAGTAAAACCAAGATAAGCCAGAATAATGACGAAAAACACACTCTCTAAGCTAAGCACACTCACTAAACTAACAATCATACTAGCTAGAAAGAAAACCTAACCTAACTAAAAATTCTCCATACCCACCATTTAAGCATAATACCTCTTTAGGTAAAGTCCATTTCTGGGTTTACCCAAAGAGTCCCCATCAAAATCTACCAGCTCATAAGCCCCTTTTGCTAGCTTTCGCTTTACAATGTAGGGTCCATGCCACATAGGAACGAATTTTCCAGCACCTAGCTTATCGTTAGCTTGATCATATAATAGCACTAGGTCTCCCTCCGAAAAACTTCGAGGGGTCACATTTCTATCATACTGAGCTTTCATTCGCTTTGCGTGAGTCTCGATTGCCAATGCAGCGTCACGTCGAGTCTCATCTAATTTAGCTAAGTACAATAAACGTTTCTCCTCTTCGGAAGTAGCTGGAAGTAATTCGACAGCCATTTGAAGTGATGGGATTTCGCATTCAATGGGTAACACAGCTTCCAAGCCATAAACTAGCTGGAAAGGAGTGAACCCTGTTGAAGTTTTTACTGAGGTTCGGTATGCCCATAGCGCTGAAAATAACATGTTGTGCCAATTCGACCGATGAATACCAATGGTTCGTCGGATCATGATAACTAGAACTTTGTTGATAGACTCAACCAAACCGTTGGCTTGCGGATAATAAGGAGTAGAGCTATCGTGGCGCAAACCAAGCTGGCTTGTAAGCTCAGTCATCATGATGTTTCGAAAATGGCTCCCATGGTCAGTAATGATTGCTTGTGGGACACCAAACCTAGTTATAATATGATTGAATACGAAAACTGCAGCTGTTTTGCCGCTTGCGTCGAATGTAGGCATCGCCTCGGCCCATTTAGAAAAATAATCAACCGCGAGGATGATATACGCATGCCCCCCGGGCGAGTGAGGGTTACAAGTAATAAAATCGATACCCCATGTGGCGAATGGACCAACGGCAATTATAGGGTGGAGAGGAGCAGGTGGCACACGCATCTTGCGATCAAACACTTGACAGTTGTGGCACTTCCGGACTGCAATGATACAATCTTTAAACATAGATGGCCAGAAGTAGCCAGTGCGCAACACCTTCTGAGCTGTGGCATACCCAGACATATGACCGCCACATGCTCCAGAGTGACAATCATTCAAAACCCTCTCAGCCTCTTCGTGAGTTAAACAACGTCGAAAAACTAAGTCTGCCCCCGGCGATAAAGTGTATCTCCAATAATTTTGTATTGCTGGGATTGAAACCGAATTTTTCGACGTTCCGCCTTTGAAGCTTCAGGCCGAAAGGTTTGGGTTTGGAGATAGATGATTATATCCCCGTACCACGGATCTACAGTACTGATAAGAAACAAAGATTCGTCCGCAATGGACTCCTCTGCCACAGTTTCTATGTCAGCACGTGGGAAATCACACATCAATTCCGCAAAAACTAAGGATTTCTTAGACTTCGACTTCTTAAGGTCCTACTAAGGTAATATATCACATGTTCCACTCCGAATTCATCTTCTTGAACTAACACCATTCCAATGGTGGAATGCGAAGCTGCGAGGTATAAGAAGTAGTCCTGGTTGTAGTTGGGAGGATGCAACAACGGTGCATGGGTCAACGCGTGTTTTAGTGCATCAAAAGATTGTTGGGCAATCTCGTCCCAAAAGAATTGAGCATTCTGTTTCAACAACCGTGTAAAACCTTTAGTGACCTCGGCGTAGTTTGGAATGAATCGGCGTAAAAAGTTTGCTTTCCCTTGCAAACTTTAGAGTTGGCGCAAACTCGAAGGAGGAGGCAATTTGATGATAGCTTCGACCTTCGAGGGATCAACGCGAATGCCGGCTTTTGAAA
The DNA here is from genome assembly GCA_031772625.1 of Pinus tabuliformis. Classification (NCBI taxonomy): domain Eukaryota; kingdom Viridiplantae; phylum Streptophyta; class Pinopsida; order Pinales; family Pinaceae; genus Pinus; species Pinus tabuliformis. The sequence continues at coordinate 1,523,331,004 of CM062817.1, forward strand.
CAACAAATCCCAGCAATCGACTCGTCTCTATACAGAACACACACTTGTGGGGATTCAACCGAATTCGATAATGCCTACACCTCATAAAGATTGCTCGTAAGTGGACAAGGTGATCAGCTCGGTGTAAAGAATGAGCAGGCAAATCATCGAGATACGGTTGCACAATGTGCTTGATGTCATGAAATGCATAAGACATCGCCCGTTGAAAAGTGGCCCCGGCATTCTTAAGCCCAAAAGGTAGTTTACAATAAGCAAATGTCCCCCATGGAAAAATGAATGCCGTTTTTGGTTGGTCGGCAGGTAGAATATTGATTTGATTATAGCCCGAAAAACCATCCATAAAGGAAAACATTTCACTTCCGGCACAATCATCAATAATTTGATCGATATAAGGCGTAGGATAGTTGTCTTTTGGACAAGCTCGATTTATATCCCTATAATCGATACAGATTCTTATTGTTCCTTGTTTCTTGTTGACCGGAACAATATTCGATACCCAATCCGTTAACGGGATTGGATAAATGAAACCTGCTTTCAACAGCTTTTCGACTTCTGCTTTAATCGGAGCCGCTTTCCGAGGGTGAATCTTACGCAACTGTTGCCGGACGGGTTTAGCATCCGGGTAGGTCTTTATTTCATGAACAACAATGGCAGGGTCGATTCCCGGCATTTCCTCGTAAGACCAGGCAAACACATCGCGGAATTCTTAGAATAGGGCCTTGTAAGTTTGGATTTCATCTTCTGTACACGCAGCACCTATATGAATGTTCTCCTCAATTCCGGGCTTCACTGAAATATCAATGGGAATAGTACGAGAAATATTCCCTAAATTCAACTCTGAATCAGAATGTTTCGTTGGATTCTGAGCGTCTTTGACATATTCAGCGGTAAAGATAGATGAAAAATCATTTTCAAAAGCATCATCCTTAGGTAAAAACGAAGATCTGTGATGGAGATCTTCCCATGGTAGATCGTCTACACTTAGGATTTCGCGAAGTTGTTCGTCAGATGACACGACTTCGGGAAATGCTATCCGTTCTAAGCTTGAGGTGAAAAGTGATTCTTCACTGACCACATTCATTTGGTCGACTTGGGTTGAACGCGAATCGGTAAAAGACATGACAGCTTCATAAGCAATTTCATATGGACTCAAAGGCATAGCATCACCGAATGAGTCTATCTCAGATTCAGATGGGACAATCCAAGGATCATCGTAAATAATGTTTTCTGATGTAATCATATGAATTGATGCAAATGAAGGGTCTGCGTTGATTGGAGGGAAAGGAAAAGTTCCCAGTAAACCGGAATCTTTAACTAAACCTACGCCAACGTCCCTATAAGGGATTGTCATCTTACCGACATGCTGGATACTCTCTGAAGAGGCTGGGTCGGATGAAAAGTATGTCAGTTGATCAATAGTCACGATCTTACCGTTATATGGAAACTTAATTACTCTGAAGACCGATGAAACGACTGCTGTCATAGCATATGACCAACTTCGACCCAAAAGAAGGTTGTAGTCTAGAGGGGCATCAACCACTTCCACATCCAGACTAACGGTTTTACCTTCTACCCCTATAGGTAATTCCTGTAGAATACCAAACGGACGGAACCCACAGCCATCAAAGGCCTTAAGGATGGTCGGGGATTGGTTCAACGAAGGAGAACCAAGCGATCTCCAACATTGAATCGACATAATACACGTAGAAGCTCCCTCATCAATCACAGTCCGATGAATAGGCCTGTTTTTTACTATCACTGGAATTTGGAAAGCCATTTGATGGGGTAGACGCGGTGTACTATTTTCTAGATCGAAGATTATCAGGTTCGGGTCCTGAACATCAACAGCTCCGATAGCCGACAAAAGTAATTTTCGTTGTGCTGGGCATGATTGCAGCACTTTTAAAGCCGACATTGCTGAGGGTGAAACAGCTAAGTCCTCAACAATGTTGTAATTCTGGGCCGCTCTCGCATGTGGATTGAAAGCAGACCTTCGAAGTACACCCTTGGCGGGCGGTTTAATTACTAGGTCCGGGTTAGGTTTCTCGATCTGTAGTGGATCGGAACCAGGAGCTGAGGTTGATGGGTTAGAGTGAGAAGATTCTGCTTCCTTACCATCAACAGGAGCCTTACTACCATAATCTTGCGATCGAGTCGCAATCCTCACATGAGACATCATCAAAATGGGTTCTTCACTGGCAGTCGAGGAAGAACCTATCATCTTACTTTCCTGCTTTGGAAATGGATCTTTTAACACAGCAGGAGTGGGAGAACCTTTGACTATTTTCACAACCTCGGCCCGATGAGGGCAATCTCTCGTAAAATGATCCTCTTCACAAATAAGACAAGGATATCGAGGTTTGCGCTTTTCGTCATTGGTTTCTGACTTTTCCGTTTTCTCCTTCGGAGCCTTGTCTGCTTTATCCTTCTTCTTTCCTTTCTTCTTTCCACCGTTTTTTGATTTGGCCGTAGATGACTCTACAGCATGAATATCGACGGAGAGTTCGGGAGAAGACTCTCCTGTCGGGGAATCAGGCAAAGTGATAATAGGAGTAGTTGAAGCCTTGGAAGACTTCTTCTTGCTCTTTGTATTCACGATACCAATCATACCATCAGCGGCATGAGATCCCGAAGGAGCAGCAGGGATTTGATTCGACTTTGGAAGATCTGGAATTTTCTCGTGTAACGTACCCGACTGAGTGTAAACCAAGTCAAGGTACTGCGCCTGAGCAATGACTTGCTCCTCAGTAACTACTCCGGCCTTAGCTACGTCTTCAGTAATCTTCGGTAATAATGATTTAACAAACCATTCAGCTAAGATTTGGTCCGAGATAAAAACTTTCACTAACATTCTTCGACGTCTCCACTCATGAATGTGATCAGAAATATACGTGGACGTCGATTGTTTTAGTGAAGTTAATAACTCCGTGCCATTATCGTATCTGACCGGCAACTGAAAGTGAGTTAAGAACGAGGTAGCTAACTGGCTAAAATTGTAAAAAGAGGCCCGTGGTAACTCAATGTACCACTTGGCCGCGAGACCAATGAGTGTACGCTGGAAAAGACGTAAGCGGATCGAATCATCCGAGATAGAATTTGAAGCACACCAGAGGTGGTAAGTCATCACATGATTGGACGGATCCTCTCCAGACTTACCTTCGAACTTGGGTATATAACTGGGCAACTTATTTGGCATTGGCGGCCAGTACGGAAGATATTGAATTGGATCGTTCGTTAGGCGCGTCAAGTCTGGTAAATCCAACGTTGCAATAAACGGTAACTGTCGGTTAGGATCTCTAAAACTCTGGGTCACAAGACCAGTCCCAAGAGGAGGATATCCAGGATAACTAGGAACAGGAGTCGCATTTGGGATATTATATCCTCCTGGAAAACCAGGATTAACCGGACCGTACTGGGGTTGTTGAGGTTGTTGATAAGTGTACCCAGGATACGGTTGATACTGGTAAACCGGTTGTTGGACAGCTTGCCCAGGTTGGTACTGTCCCTGGTACGGTTGTTGAACAAATTGAGGTTGAGTAGTGACAACCGTACTTATACCAGGTTGACCTGTAGGCATCTGGACCGTGGTTTGAATCGTAGATCCGGACAACAGTAAAGATGTCTGAGGAGTGGTTGCAGAGACAGTAGAAACCGGAGCTGTCGATACTCCAGAAGTAAGTATGGTAGATGTGGCGGTAGTTGCAGCAGCCGTTTGAGATGGAGTACTAGGTGCGATTGGCGGCTGAGTAACTACCGAAGTTACAGAAGTTTGAACATTTGACTGGACAGGTTGCGGTTGCTGGGGTGGACCAGAAACTACAGGTTGTCCAGCTTGAGGTACCAACTGCATACTTGGCTGCAACACCTGTTGACCCTGTGATGGATCCCACACTAACATTCCGGGGTATTGACCCGTAACAGGTTGAGGATACTGAGATCCATAACCGGATTGAGGATAGGATTGATAATTGTAAGGTGCAGTTCCCATACTTGGAACATATGACTGACCTTGAGGCGGTTGATAACCTTGACTCGAGTATTGACCTTGAGGTTGATAACCTTGAGGTAAATACGGATACTGGGGTTGACCTTGACCTTGAGGTTGGTACCCTTGAGGTTGATACCCTTGGGGTTGATACCCTTGGGGTTGCCATCCTTGAGGTTGCCATCCTTGAGGTTGATATTGATACTGAGGTTGACCTTGGGGTACATATTGAGGCTGGGGTTGACCTTGAGGCATGTATTGCACCATAGGTGCATACTGACCTTGAGGTTGCCCCCCAGACACGATTTGTGTACCTTGAGGTTGCCCCCCAGGCGGTAATTGGCCACCTTGAGGTTGGGAAACGGGAACTGAACCTGACATCATGTAAATGTCTCCTACACCCAATGGTATATTACCACTGTTTCCAGTTAATAACCCATGATCAACGGGTTGAGGAGATGCCCCCGCAAAGGTACCAGAAAGTGATTGATACCCGGTGGGAACAGAAGGACCGCCGTGTAAGAAAGATTCAGGACTTTGAGTAAACACGGACGACTGACCAGACATATTTACAGGAGTATAAATACCTCTAGTGGAAAAGGAGTACGAGGTGTAGAAAAACCTACCCCTGAGTTGTCTAAATAATTGGTTAACGAAAGGTACCAAGTAGTACTTCTAGGAGGACTGTAAAAGATAGATTCACGCTCCCTTAGATCAATAGTAAGTTGATCTTCAAGGTTAGAGACGCCTATTTCTTCCTCTGGAGCAAGTTCTTCTATAGCAATCAAACCAGTAGGAAGATTTTCGGTGATAACTCGTTCTATTCTTGGTGAATCTGGAACACTAGAAGTCGGAGTAACAGGTTCAGATATTTCAGGTTCTTCGCCTGTATCACTAGTAGACGAAAAACTACCAACAAGTTCAGAAACTGTAACAGCTTCGGGATTATAACCTGTCTCTAAGCCTTGGTAATCTGAATGGACTACCAAGGAAGATTCTCCTTCTTTAGGTGAACCTACTCTACTGCCACTAGGAGGAGTTACAAGGACCTTTGAACCTTCTAGATTACCGGGGTCGTCTCGAGGAGGTCATCCCCTAAGTCTACGGGATCTTCTCAACAATTCGGCCACGGAAACAACTTCAGGAGACTAGCCCTGAAGCCTACGGGACTGTCTCGGTAATTCTGCCACAGCTAAAAACTTTTAACTACTACACACGAAAACAAAGTAAAATTTCAAATCAAACCACCTAAAGTCTCTAAAGAACCAAACAAATTTGAATCACACGCCTAAAGAATCTAGGGCGTCAAACCAAGCACAAACAGTAGCCTTCCAGACCGAAAACGCTAGTTGGTGATGAAGCCCAACATCGTCGGATTCAGTACAGAAGTGGCGGGTGGAACAGTTACCCCGGCAACCTGCTTAATGAATAGACCGGCACAAGTTCCTCCACTTTAACCGTCTCGAGTGAAGTGAACCCCCCGGAAAATCCAAGTGAGTCTAGCCGACGTCTGCTCCAGGTACAGTGGGATCTTCCCTCCACCGTCACCTCGGTAGAATCCTAAAGATAATGGTCACTAAGGTTACCAACCACAACAAATGCACCTGGGGGAACAGTCTACACTCCGACAGCACGCAAGGGCAGAGTATCAAGCTCAATCCCCTTGCCGGCTCCTTGACAATAATCCAAGGTTTACCAACAAGTGACCCCTGGCTCCTCGATAATGGTTAATCCGAGGTTTACCGTTTGTAATACGTGCGTGTCTGGCGTCGTTCCCAACGAGGGGGGATTGATCCCCTCACTGGTTCGGACACGAGCTCGTGCTTCTCCTTTAAGAGGAGCTTTCCCAGAGTACAAATGAGACAATTGGATTTATTCTATCACAAGATAAGCTACTTGTTTGGTTTTTTTGTCTTGGAGAGTTAATTACTCACCTACTCCAAGACACTAGCCTGATCTAAATTGGTGTTTCAGAGCCCTAGTAAATAAAAGTTACTACGTCGATTTTACTTTAAGCGTTAATTTTATGGTTTTTCTTAAAGACAAAAGGTAGCGGAAGTGAAACCAATGGTGTGTAGACTCGACTCAAACCACTACAAAGATGCACCTAAGATGATTTACGCTACTTTCCTTTTTTGAATGAAATTCTTAACTAAGAGAGTTGAGAGATGCAAATTTTATAGAAAACAACTTTCTTAGTAAAGACAATCAAAGAAACAATTCTCTCTATCTTTCCAAGCATACAAACATGACCACTCTTTACGTGCACAAAAACTCTTTTCCTTTCAAAACTCTTCAAAGCTACTTGAAACAAAACTTGTCAAAGGAGATGTTTTTGTATTTTCTCTTTTTTAATAAAGCATATAAATCTATCTTAACGAAAATCAATCTTCAAAGCTATAAAATCTATGAAAACTTGACTCACAAACAAATCAAAAATAAATTTACACTAAGTAAACCTAACGAGGCAAAAGCCTACAAAGATGATTCTAGGTTGTTTTACTTGACCAAAATCAAGTCAAGGACCAGCTAATGCAAAATCAAAAGACTAGTCAAAACAAAACTCAAATCTTTTTGTTCTTTTTGTAAAATGGAATTCAAGACTTAATCAAAAAGCACTTCGAAATTTGCCCAAGAGACCAATCAAAGGTAAGTTGCTCTCACAGGTAGACTTTATGACAGTTCTGACTTCTAAGAATGCTGACAAAACCAGAGAGATCTAAGGCTTGACAACTTCTACCGCCAAAGTCACTACAAGACCTACTCAAAAATCAAACCCTAGGGCTTAAACTTCTATGAAAACCACTAAAACACTCAATGCTATCGAAACAAGTTCAGGTGAAGATCTTTGACAAGAGACTAATGAATCTGGGCAGTAAAAACTGAGAAAAAACAAAATCTAAGAGAAAAAATGCAAAAATTGGAATTTTCTCAAATTTTAGCAGGGGACGCATGCAACCCGTTAAGACAGGTGCGGGCCCGCTCTGTGCACACAGCGACAGTGCGTCCAGCGACGCACTGTGCGATACTCAGACGGTGCGTCCTACTGGAAAATTCAAGAAAAATTAAGATGAAACTAACCCTAAGCTAGCCCACCCAAAAACAAAGTCACAGAGCCAAAAACCAGAAAAATAAACCAATTTTCTCAGAGCAAAGTTCATACAAAGGAAAAGACTTTCACATCAATGGAGTCCCCAGCGGAGTCGCCAATTTGTCAGGTGGAAAGAGTCGATTGTGCGGACACAACCAACCTCCCTAGGAGCCTAAGACTCTCTAGTGACAAACAAGACAAACAAGAGAAATCCTTCTCTAAACATGCATTTACTATATAAGAAATCAAGTGTTTAGATCCTACCTGTAGTCCCACGCTGTTGTAGTAGTCCAGCTCTGCTGATCCGGATGAGCTCCTCCTTCACTTTGAAACCTTCATCCACTAACAATCAAATGATTAAATAGCACTTGATAATCTCATAGAATAAAACATATTTAACACATAGACCAAGGAGTACATGAAACAACTCATAAATAACAAGTTATTGAGAAGAATGGACTCATTTGCATTAATAGGTAACAAAAGGAACAAATACAACCTGAGCCTTAGTGTTGTGCAAGTCCCTCCCAGGGTCCATCAAGAGTTCTCCTTTACTTTGACAAAGCTCACCCACTTCCAAATAGAACAAGCAAAGATGGCAATCTCTCCTCACAAGCTTCTAAATGGGAGTCCTAATTCCAGCAGCATCTACCCATAGAAATGTATAGCTTCCAACCTCCCCTCCTTCTGGCCCAATGCCTGTATTTATAGTGCTCAAGAGGAAGTTAATCAGGTCCACCATCAATGGGATAATTCCCTCTTTGGATGGGATAGCTCCCTTATTGATGGGATAAGTTCCTCTTTGGTAGGGGTGCATGAACCATCTGGAGGCGCTCAATACACGTCGAACAACCTTCTAGAATGCTCTAGAAATGACCACAAGTAACTTTTTAAAGATGAAACTTGCGCACTTTGACCTTTACAGGGGGACGCACCTGCCCCTTTACATACAGAGCGTCCAAAGACGCAACTTTTGTGAACATTGGGTGCGTACCCGTAGGTAAGGTTGAGAGAACCTGCGTACCCAGAGATACATACATTTGTAAAGACTTTCTCTCTTTTTGGAGTTTGACATGGAGAGCAGAGGCATAAGACTTGCCTAAGAGGATAGCATGATTTTTGATAGAGCCATACTAACTGTAAATAGTCATGGTGACATTTTTTAGTGTAACAACCATTGAATTAATAATTATGACCATAATGATGTGTATCTCCCAAAAGAAGTAAGACATGCTCCTCAAGTATCTAGGGTACCTAAAAAAACATTTTTGGATGCAAGTAATTTTGTTCAAGCTGAGATTGGTTGATGATGCTTGTTTACAGACATAATACTTGGAGAACATAGGCCAGAAGAAACGGAAATCAGGTTGGTTGAAGTAAACGGTGCACTAGGATTCTTCTATGGAGTGGAATAAGAAGTGGAAAGGGTGTAGATAAAAATATGATAACCCTTGTAAAGTAATGAAAAGATCCTAACAATCTTTGTAACCATTGTAACATTAGAAATCATACAGAGGAGTGTTGGAAGTTGCATCTAGATATTAACCCAAAGAACAAAATGAAATATGAAAAGAGGAAGAACCTTATGGCCATTGATTCAAGAAACTAGGTTGAATGAAAATTGGAGGTGGATGAGAAGATCATTTTTCAATTAGTGAAGCAGGTAATTTGAGTAGCATTCAACAACAGGAAGAGAAAAAAACACTAGAATATTTCATATAAATATACATGTGTCAAAAAGAAAAATATTGATACTCTATTTGACTTAGGATCATAGAAAAATATCATTGTAGTAAAGCTAGTAAAAAAACTCTTTTCTTGAATTTTTTTTTATCATCCTTGGGATGGGTAAATAATGATGAAAAGGTAAAGGTAAATAAATAATGAAAATTTATATTATGTATCAGTGCTCATTTATTGATGAAATAGAACTAGATGTGGCTCCCCTTGTGGTATGTGGAGTAGCATTAAGAATTCCCTACATATACATGTGGTATGCAATCTTCATGTGGAGGGCCAAACAACATCACCACATCAAGGATGGAAAATCCATCACCATTAATGCACATAAGAAAAATTCCAAAATTTTGTTGCTAAGTGCTAACCAAGCCAATATATAGTTTGTAGGGGAGTTAGTATGAGACATAAAAAACAACTAGAATATTTTCGACAAGAATATGATGATGTGTTCCAGGATCCTAAAGGGCTACTTTCCAAGAGGGGAGTGCAGAACAAGATCCAACTATTTACAAACTCCCCATTGTAAAATGATGCGATGTATGGGTAGTCCATTATATAAGCAAGTGATGTGAAGAAGCAATTGAAAAAACTACTTGAAGAAGGTGTCGTTCGACCAAGTATATCACTATCTAGGTCATTGATGATCATTGTTCCAAAGAAGGATAGGACTTGATAGATGTATTGGTTAAAAGGCATTAAAAAAATTAGGCTCAAGGATAGATACCCCCTTTCTATGATAGATGATTTTCTAGGTCATTTGCAACAAACCAAATACTTCCCCATGTTGGACTTAAAGTCTGTATATCACTAGGTTGGAGTTAGAGAAGAAGATACTTGGATACCTCCTTCAAAACTAGGAAAGGTTTGTAGTAGTGATTAGTCATGTCATTTGAACTATGTAATGCACCAATTATGTTTATTAGGTTGATGAATGATATAATGTTCCATTTTATAGATTCATTTTCTATTGTCTATTTGGATGATATATCAGTATACAATGCTACCTAGGAGGAGCACATCTCATATTTAGCGTAGGTGCTAGAGACATTAAAGAAGCACTAGCCAATGGAAAATATAAACAAGTGTGAGTTTGCAAAACAAATATTTTTTGTATATAGGGTATGTGATAGGTGGAGGAGAGCTAAATATAGATTTTACCAATATGGAGGCCGTTATAAAGTTTTTGATGCCTACTAATGTTTCTGAGGTCAGGTGTTTCATTAGGGAAGCATAATACTTGAGGAAATTCATAGCCTCATTTTTAGAATAAACAACACCACTCCATGCCATAACAATGAGTAATAAGAGCTTCTAGTGGAGAAAGAGTTAGAGGAGGACCTTTGAGGTGTTAAAGATGAATATTACCCAAGCACCAATTCTGTAATTACTAAAATTTAAACAATTCTTCAAAGTGGAGATTGATGTGAGTGGGTATGTTATGGGATCAATATTTATGAAGGAATGAAAGCCTATATGCTACCATTATGAAGTACTTCATTGTGTTGTTTTTAACTACCTTACCTACAACAAGGAGCTCTATTCCCTCGTGCAATCTATGAAGAAGTGAAAACATTATCTGGTGGGAAAGGAGATAGTAATGGAAATAGATCACCAGATACTACAATATCTATAGGCCCATAGTAAGCTACAACAAACTAATCATTATAAGTGGATAAGGTTTTATAGAAGTTTCATTTAGAGATCAGGTGCAATAAGGAAGTGAAAACAAGTTGGATGACATGCTTTGAGGGCCACCCACATCAAAGATCATAGATTTGGGAACTTTGATGCACATGGAGCCATTCACCCATGATCCATACAAATATGCATAATCAGGGGATGAAAATTAAAAGGAGGTGTTTTAGTAGTTGTAGAGCGAGAGTCATGTTTATGATAGTGATAACATAGTTCAATACCATATCCAATATGGTTTACTTTGTAGGTTGGATAAGTTATGTGTTCCTAAATGTCAGTGATTGAAAAATACTACAAAGGCTCACACCTTCATGGTTCTAGGGAACTTTGGTGTAGGAAGAAAAATGACCAACTTGCAGAGGTATGTGTGTTTTCCTAAGATGCAAAAACAAGTAGTTAGGTTCATAATAGGATGCATCCTTTCTTGTACCAACAAACCTAATAAAAGGAAACATGGTTACCTATACCTACTCATCCTTGGGAAATCATTTCCATGGACTTTTTAGGAGGTTTACAAACATCTAGGAAGGGGCATGACTACAATAAATTTGTTTCTTGGATAGGTTTTGGTACACTTTAGGATACCAAGTAGAATCATTCTAGACAGGGACATGAGATTTGTTAGTGCATTTTACACAACATTGTGGAAAAATATGGACACAATGTTAAATAGGTCTACAAAATTCCATCCACAAACATATGGGAAGATAGAAGTAGTCAATAGGACTTTGGTGCAACTTTTGAGAGGTTATAAATAGAAGCATCAAATTAATTCGGCACAAAAATATGGTATATATACAACACTCATATAGAAAAGTAGTCCATACTTTTATTGATAAGTCCCCTTTTGAAATTTGTTATGGATATTTTCGATCTTGACTTTTTGATATTACATATAGGAAACAAGTAGGAGAGAGGGATGATCTTGAAGGGGATTCCTTAACAATAGAAAAATTTGGTGAGAATATGAGGTAGATCTATATATACATATAGGAGACACTACATAAGTCATAGGAAAATACAAGGTTGGGAATGATTGGCATAGAACATAGAGTTTGTTCAAGGTGGGAAACAAAGTATGGTTATAGTTTAACATTGAGATACTACAAGGTCATAGTAAGAAAATCAAGACTTTGTGATATGGTCCATTTGAGATACTAGAAATGGTGGGAGATAGCACCTATAGATTCAATATACCCCCATACATAGTGATACCTTCCATAGAGGAATTGGAATCAAATTCTCAAGAATAATTGATAAAGGATATAGTTTTGTAGAAGAGGTCCAAAACTACAAAACAAGGACATCATGACCTTTTCGCAAATTAGGATGAAAGGACAATTTCCAGGAAAACTTATCCATATTTATGAAGGAAAAAAATGAAATACATATTGATACCAAAACATAGAAATACAATGAAATATATCTTCAATTAATAAATAGTTGTTACTGTTAAAAATTGTTTACATACATAAGAGAAACAAACTATCTAAAGTGATGGTAGCTTATCTATCAGAAGAGATGTGATGGCTACATGCCTTCTCAACTATGTTACAATGAGGCTTGAAGGCCTTTTTATTGTTGAGAAATAATGGAAAACCATAAACATAAAAATAACTAACCCTAGAAGTTGAATCGGAAAAAGTTTGTTGGCTCCGTTAGGATTAGTTAGAACATCAACTTATTAGGGTCGTAATTTGGGCATATGATCTTCGTTTGGCATGCATGATACCTCATTAGAAAGATCTATCCAAGGAAAATAAAATTTCCCAACAAACCCTTGCAATACAAGATTTAGGATTGGCACATTTTCTAACAATATGTTGTTTCGGGCCCCAAAATGATTCTGAAAGTTCAAGACTCGAAAAAAATGCAAAAATGGAAAGGTGTGCTAGAATTAAATAAAGTGAGAGGAAACAATGTTAGGGGTCCAAGTGGAATAGGTAAGTGGCCACCAGTATCCACCTAGATCAGTCTTCCCCCCTTAGGAAGCAATGGTCCCTATTGTGTTGAGTGCCTCCATGAGATGGGGAAACTTTTGCGGAATTTGGTCCTTGGTGAGCCACTTGCCTTGGTGCAGGAGCTAGACAACTTTAACAACCCAATATAGTTGGATATTTTGTTGGTGAGTGTTCTTGATATGTCTATCGATTATCTAACCAGTCATGGTTTGTTTAATGCAATATGGGTAGAGCTTTGTTGGTGTCAACTGCTCAATAATGTCTGATGTGTCCAACAATGGTGGAAAGTATGGACGAAGGCGATCCACATTAAACGCTGGGTGAAGGCCAGGGAGTGGGGGAATGCTAAGATCAAAATAATTGTCACCCGAAACCTTGGTGATGGTGTAAGGTCCATATCGAAGTGGTCAAAGCTTATGATGGGCTCAAATAAAGATTTTCTTCTACAAATTCAACGAAATTTTGACACTCACTTGAAACTGATGTGGAACCCAATATTGATCATGAATTTGTTTGTACTTAGAATTAGCTTTATCTAAGATATCGTGAATCTAATGGTGGATGTCTTAGATGCATTCAATAAATATGGTGTCTTTACTAACATTAGATTGAACATGTAAAAATTATTCATGTGTAGTTTCAAGAGGCATTGCAACATCAATGAGATGCAATGGTTGAAATCCCATGCCCACTTGAAAGGGGCTATGGAAAATCAAGCAATGGAGAGCTCCGTTATATTATTTTTGCACATATGGAATACTCTCACCCCATGTTTGTGTGTTCTTGGAGTTGTACATGCATAGTATCTGCACTATCATCCTATTAACAACCTCTTTCTAGCCATCAGTTTGAGGATGGAAGGTAGTCGACTTGGTGAGCTTAGTTTCCAACAATGACCAAAGGCTCAACCATAATGCACTTAGGAACCTATTATCTTGATCTAATATAGTGGTCTATGGAATCCCAAAATGTACCCACACTCACTTGAAGAAGATTTCTGCGGTGTCTTCTACTGTGATGTTTTTCTTACAAGCCATCAATATAGCCATCATACAAAATATATAATGGAAAAAAATACATAGTCATTACCATGATTTGTAGAAGGAAGGCCAAACATATAGTTCATGGAGGTGGATTCCCAGGGCTTACTAGAAGTAAGTAGAGGAGTATATAGGCCTTTCTTCTTAATGGTTGGCTTTGCGATTGCATAGGTAGTGCACAATATAATATATTTTCCAAAATCTTATCAAAGATCTTGCTACTGAAAATACTCGTGTAGTACTGCCACTATTTTCTCTAAACCAAAGTTTTATACAACCCAACTATAGTGCACCTCCCAAATCATCTTGGAACACTCACTTGAAGGAACACAAAGGTACCCTAGGTGACATAATTGTTTGTCCTAGAGGTATAAGTTTGGAGCTTGCTTGTCATCAATCAACATCTAGTATCGGTGGTGAATTTTTTTATCATTAATGTAGAGTTACAGCCATCCAGAAGTCTCATTCCCACTAGAGTTGATAACAATGGTGAACCCCAGAACTGGTGGGTGACTGAGGAAATCTGCAACATTATTGGTGCTAACCTTCTTATACAGAATGTTCATATGAAATTGTTGTAGACAGGTGGACCATTTATGATGGTGATCGTTCTACAACTTCCCTTGTGTCTATATAAATTGAAGAGGTCGGTGATCTATTTGGATGATCATATCCTTCTCCATATGTAATGTTTCCACTACAAGAAAGCTTGCATGATAGAGTACATCTCTTTATTATAGCTAGGATATTTCCAAATTGTATTAGAGAGTGTCTCACTATGATAAGGCACCATATTCCCTTACTAGGACAGAACTGCACCAATACGATAGTCATAGGCATATGTCCCAATTTCAGATGGTTATTGTAGGTTTGGATATGTGAGTATTGATGTAGAGAAAAGGTGGTGCTTCAGATCAATTAACATATTCTATTGGGGCTTAGACCAGAAGACAAATTCTTTCTCTAGTCCCTTGCTAACTTGAATCAAAGGCCAAGTGATATGAGAGAATCCCAACATGAACCTTCGATAGAAATTGGCAAGGAAAAAAATTATGAAGCTTTATTAGAGTGTTCGAGGATGGTTGATCCTAAATGACTTGGATCTTAGCTATATCCAAATTATGCCATACTCATCAATGATGTAACCTAGAGATTAGACTTGGTTCATAACAAAGGTGCATTTCTCCAAGTTGGCACATAGTTTGTGTTTCTACAGGGTTTGGAGGACTTGTCAAATATGTTGCAAGTTTTCTTCCCAACTCTTCCTGAATATGACGATGTCATCTAGATATACAACCATGAACTAGTTGGTGAAGAGTCGCAAGATGTCATCCATCAACCTCATAAAAGTTGCAAGGGAATATGTCATTCCGAAGGCCATGAAAAACCACTCAAAAATACCCTCCTCGGATTTGAAGGAAATCTTCCATACATCTGTGGATTCTATTGGAATATGGTGATAGCCATAATTCAATTTAATCTTGTTGGAGTGCTTGGCCCCCTTGAGCTAGTTAGGAAGATCATCAATCCCTGGGATTAGATACCTTTTCCTAGAAATGATTTTATTTAGTGCTCGATAATCAATGCATAGTCTCTACGTCCCATCCTTCTTTTGTATCCGTATAATTGAGATCCCACAAGGTGAGTGACTTGGTCGAATCTCTCCTTCTCATAGAAACTACAGGATTTTCCACTTGATTTCTTCATTTTCTAGAAGAGAGCAGTGGTATATCGGCCCACTGGGTAGAGGTGATCCAGGAGTTAGATTGATTAATGCTTGAACTGGCAGTACAAAGGTACCCCTATGGGTGAGAAGAAATGTCCCTTCATTCTTCCATGAACTCATCCACATACTTCTGTTGTGTGGAGAAACCCTTAATGGGGGCCATGGATGTGGCCATGATCTTCCTCTAAATTTGAGAAAAAATAAAAAAGAATTTTTTTTTCCCAATATAGGAGATGATCTTACTACATTTCTTCACAAATATCAGAGATATGGCAGTAGGAAGGGCTACCTCCTGTATCCTTTATAGTTTTATACCCAAAGTAATAATTATAGTGTGAGGTCTAGACACATACAAAACATGAAACTTCCACATGTATGGTTGGCCTAATAAAATATCATGGAATTTAAGGGGAGAAAAATCACACAATATTTTGTCTGTGAAGGGCTTGATGTTGTAGGGAAGGTAACACTATCGGTTGACACAAAGATCTTGCCCTTGGTGAACCCACTTGATGGCGTATGGTTGTGGGTGTGGTGTGGTCGGTAGATCCAACCACTTAATGATATTTTCTAAGATGAGGTTTATTTGGATCTCACTACAGACAATGAAATATATTGTAGAATCTTTTACCCACATCTATGATTGGAAGATATGATCGCCTCCAATAGATGTGCAGGCTTAACCTTTTGGACCTTAGTGGTGACAACAATAGCATTGGGTTCTGCATCAATAATTTCTTCCCCTTATCATTAACCTTGTTAAGTTTTGGCTCAGATTTAGAACACAAATTTGACACAAAAGCTTTTAGCTTGGCCACCGATGACTACTTAGCACACCACTCATTTTCGTTGTGTGTGGGGCTCTCGTGGAACTCACACCACTTCCTAGTATCCTTCTTTGTATTTTTGGAGTTATTCTTTGCGTGCGGCTTTGATGGGTTGTCCTAGGTCAGACCACCTTGGCTCTGTCCTTTTTTCCATGGTTTGGAGGTTCCTTTTCCCTGCTTGAGATTCACAAATCCAAAGTATCACTTCTTTTGTTTAAATTTATTCTCGATCCTGAGAACATATCAGAACATTGCGTTAAGCTAAGAGTCATACAACAACTCCATCTCTTCTTGGATGTATTTTTGTAGATAACCATGGTACTTGAGTATCATATGCCACTTATGATCCTTGATACCCAAATTCATGTGTAGGGTATGGAAAATGTTTGTGAACTCTGTTACATCTTCATCCCTTCCCTTCCATAATGTGGTGCATTTTATGTACTTATATTCATATATTCTGACATGGTAATATTATTCCCTGAAAACATATCAAAAATAATTCCGAGAGAATGTGGATGCAAATAGTGAGGGTTCATCCTTGTTCTTTTTCTCATAACAAGTTTCCCACCAATCCTTGACATGCGGGGTGACTTTGAGGAGTGCAAAAGTAATATATTCCCTATTGGAAAATTTAGCGATTGAAATGTAACCTTCTAGCAGATTTAACCATCTATATAGGGCATCTATATCTATTTAGCCTTTAAATATAGGAATGTTAAAGTTCATGTGTACCTTAAAGGGGGAGGCACCCGTGAAGTGACTTCTGGATGAAGATGCTTCACCCACTAACACCCACCAAAGGATCTAGGAAAAATTGTCCATCATCTCATTCCTTTATCATTAATGGGATTCTTCAAGCAATAATTTGAAACGATCTCTTACTCCCTTGTATTTATTTTCTTTTCCCATGGGAGGCTATTAGGGTTGGCAATGTCAGTCTTGAAAGGGTTCAAATAGTTCAAGTCCCAACTCTTTATACCCCGACCTCATCGGGGACATGCATAGAAAGACATAGAAATATAAAACTTCTTTTATACCATTCATCCAAGTTTATGATAGAATGAAATGAAATAGAGATTCAAAACAAAAACACAAATAAAATGAAACAAAAAATCAATTAATAAATATAAACTATCGAAAACTGTTTACATACATAAGAGAAACAAACTATCTTGGGCGATGGTAGCTTATCTCTAGGAAGAGATGTAACAACTACATGTCTTCTAAACTATGTTACAATGAGGATGGGAGGCCTTTTTGTTGCTGAGAAACAATGGAAAAACATAAAAATCCAAAATTCTAACCCTAGGAGATGAATCGCCAAAATGTTTTGGGCCCTGCTGGGATTAGTTGGAATGCCAACTTACCGGGCTCGTAATTTGGGCATGTAATCATCATTTGGTGCACATGATACCTTGTTAGAAGTATCTATCCAAGGAAAACTAAATTTCCCTAAAAGCCCTTACTGTATGAGGTACAATCTTAGAGTGTTTTCTTTAAAACTCCATTTAGGGCCTCAAAATGACTCTCCAAGTTAAGGACACGAAAAACTGCCAAAAATAGAAAGTTCTGCAAGAATTAAAGAAATTGAAAGGAAATAGTTTAGTGGGTCTGAGTGAAATAGGTGAGTGGCCACCAATATCCACCTGGATTAGAAATCTAAATGGTACACCAAAGAGAAGGTGGAGGGAAAAGTTCCTCATCTAATTTAGTAGAATATTTTTAGGAAAAAATTCCTCGCAAATTGGGAGGTGTGATCATGATTAGACTATTATACTTTTTTCATCCATCCTGATAGCTTTACAAAGAAAATCATGGAGGTATCAACCCACAAGGGAATTTTTACCGATAGGACCTGATTTGGAAAATTGGTGTTTGAAACCTTCGGGGAGCGATTTGAGGCCTCAAATGGCATTTTCTTGGGATAACATTTTTCCTCTTAATTATTGCACCATTTTTTTTTCTTTTCTACACATAGAGAAATTTCCAATGGCATAAGAATCACTTCGATTTGAGTATGTATGCAAAATTATGCGACTCAGAAGTTTATCTTCCTATTTTTACCACCATAATCCAAGAAGATGCCAGACTAGCCTCATTATTCATGAAAACTGGGCTAGCCACATGATGAGGATGAAGAAGAACCTAGAAGAGTGCATACTATAACTCTAGTTAAGAGTTTAAGGAGTCAAACTTAACCACTTGTAGGCTATCATGTTGTGTTATAATTAGACCAATAGGAAGAAAATGTGTTCAACTCTATTTGAGTGCATTTTGTTTCATCGAAGAGCATAATAGCCATGAGTGAATTGGGAGAGATAAAATAGAAGATATTTTTGAATTATAGTAGCCCATGGGCCACATGTGTCACTTCATTATACTTGAATCCGTTTTCCATCACAAAACGACAGCAGAGAAATCTCACCATCCAAATGGGTTTGATCCCAAAATGGTTTCCAAAGATACATCCTTTTTCAACTGTGGTCTGTGAGTTTTTTTAAATTTACTATTCTCCATTTTATGAATAATTAATTTTCATGCATACTCAATAAATATTAATTTATAGATCCAAAAATAGAAGGAGAAATAAACCCTTATACTGTAGATTTTAGATTTTAAGCATAATTTGATCAAATCTGTTGTGACAAACTATCGAGTGGAATATCCATGGTAGTTTATAGATCAACTTGAGACTTTGAAACACCAAAATTTCCCTATCATAGATCAACATTGGGCCTTGAGGGACCTCTACATGGTTGTATGGCCTCTTTTTCACCCCTATATGTTAAAATGTTGAACCGAGAATCCTAGACATTAGTTTGATTAATGATGTTCCTAGACGACCCAAGACATCCCCATGTTAGCCTTATATCCACTTAATGGGTGGTTCATTGTTCAAGACCCTAGATGAGCATGTAGATAACTTGAAATTATTTTAGAGGGTTGGAACACTCCATTTTGAGGTTAATTATATGTACTAGGGATACCATGTCACCCATGTATGCTCTATGAGAATGATGCAAACCTTCTTGATGTGTACATCCTTTATGAGGAAGTGTTTCTTGGAGGCGCACACAACAATTTTGATGATTACATTTTAAGTAAGGAGCACTATTGGACCCACTTTTTCACTTGCTTGATGGCGATGCCCATGTATGAAGGATGACATCATGTTGAGATATTTCACCCCACAAGTGTGGAGGCTTTATGCCATTTTATTATAGTTTATATGTTTTTAAAGTAATGTTTTATGTTGTGTTGTGATCTATTAGCGTCATTTACCACTTTATGAAAACTTTTTATGGATTTTAATTGTAAATTAAGGAACAATGACTTGGTTTACCTCATATAAATCTAAGGTTAATATATATCTACAATAGTTTAGTATTCTCAAGGGATATACTCTTTGCTAATGTATGGCCTCAAATTAAATGGGGAATTTTTATGTCTATTGGGGCCAATAAGGACGTTTGCTAGTATTTAACTTCTCAACTAGTAAGGGTTTTATTTCCCTATGATATAATCATGGAAATAAGGTAGTTATGTATATGACTTCATCCCAATTTTACACTCTTGTTCAGGGATTCAAACACATAATTACTAGGTTTTAGTTTGAATTCAAAATTTTGTACAATATTGACAAAAATTGTAAAAAATTGTTTAGTAGTGTACATCTTAGTGAAAATAATTGAAATTATTAAAATATTCTAAAATTCAAAAATATGACCTACATTTTTGGTTATGGTGAAACTTTAGTCATTTACTTGTAGGTATTCATCTAGTTAGGGTTTGAGAGGATTGGTGAATTTTTTTCTCAATGTTACCCTTAGATTGGTATAAATAAAGTGGTTTGACATGGAAACTTGGGTGGGAGTCATGAAAGGCTTGGGAGGTGTTACTTCCAAAATTGTATTTATTACTGAAAGCTCTAACCCACAAGGTACAATCCAAGGGAAAACCTCTGACAAGGTCACTGTTGTCACCTTAATAACCTATCATATTAACTTTAGGTCATTTTTCCTTTCAGTCATGGAAGGTTTCCCTATTAGGATTGCTAAGACCAAAGTAATGAAGAGAAATATGAAGTTGAGAGTAGCCTTAGTAAAATAAGGATTTGGAGTTTGCAAGGTTTTAAATAATAATTAATGGAGGGACATAGATTAATGCAAAATAAATCTAGGGAAATGAATTCAAGATGAATCAAATGGAAATGATGTCAAGAATAATTTCTCTAAAGGTTGTATTAATTTCTTCACACATTAGGGTTTGAGATTAGAACGAACAAGAAAAATAACCCCTCAATGAATTAGGACCAACAATTGTTTGAGGTGTATAAGAAGGAAAATTTCAATGGCATGCCTTCAACGTCCATATGAATTATGATTGATGACATTACTTAATAATTCTACCAAAGAATCAAAATAAATAAAAAAATCATGGTATAAATAATCACTAAAGAAACAAAGGAAGAAGGAAGACAAAACCTAGGGTTCTTCCTTCCAAGTGATAGAGTTATCCTTTAATGGATTAATCTTGAAATTCTTGTAGAAGACTTGAAAGTTCCACTTTTAATCTTTATGAAACTAAATAAAATAAAGAAAGATAAGTTCAAAGATTTGAGAACATTCTTTGACATAGAAAGAACCTTTTACAATAAAATAATTATATCTCATATGTTTCTTTAGATATATGTGCAATAAAAGCGAAATACAACTAACTAATATATCCTAACAATAAAATAAAAGTGATTAAGCCACATTTATAATGAAGAAGATGAAGTAAAGCCCCAAGAGAGAGGTTTCCCCTTGAGAAAGTTCTCTAAGGTACAAAACTGGCCTCCAAAGGCCCCTAAAATATGTATATTCATAATCACTTCTAGGAATCCTCTTATGTGTTTGATTGGGCCTCCAAAGCCAAAAATGTCTCAAAAGTGGTAACATAAAACTCTCTAAGGGGTTGGATCCTCTAAAAAAACCCCTTAAAAGTGTATTATAAATATCCATATCCTCCAAAAATAATCTTAAATTTAATTCCCATGCCTATATCTCATGTCAAGGTACTTCCATAAAGAATGGGAATGTTTTTCCAAGTCAAAAACTAGTCATAAAATCTCAAAACAACCATGTTGGCATCCCACTACAAGGGGTTGACCCTCAAGTTCTACTCATTAGTCTTCATGTTGTGTCTTCATGTTGTGTCCCCATGTTATGTCTACATCATCTGCATGTTAAAAGGAATCTTCATAAGCCATGTAAATGACCCCTACAAGTCATACTATGTTCACAACATACCCCAAGGTCATCATGAGGCTACCAAGTGTGGGTCAACCCTCCAAACAAGTGAGAGTCAACTCCAAAAGCGATGAGAAGGGAGAGTGCCAAGGATATTCTATGTTGGATGTGAAGAGGCTATCCATGCATGAAAAAATAGTCCAAAAATGCTTCATGTCATGTGAGATTCCTTAATAAGTGTGAACTACCTTGAAAAATGTGAAAATTTTCTTATTTGAAAACGTTCCTTGAGTTTCAAATCCTCAACATGATTTTTATGCTTGGTTATAGGTTCCATTGGCCTCTTTAGTGTTTTAAATAGTTCCAAGCAAAGTTATATTTTCAAAGTTACAATTTTACTGATGTGGACATTGGCTTGTGAACTCTATTGTTCTACTGTTCAAGTACGAGGATCTTCCCTCTAAAGGATTGAAGTAGAACTTCTAATTTTTGGTGACGGGGCCTGTTTATTCATCCATTAGTTTCTTATCGATTGTCCATTTCAGCAAAAGAAACTGAAAACACATTGGTCACTGAGTTGGTATTTGAATAATGCGAGAAAATAGACAAATGAAAAATGTATGATAATTGGATCTAGAGAAAATTATTTAGCTAGGCTTATCCAACATAAAAATGTGATGGTTTCAATGAATTTTACTAACTTTTGAGTGACATGGTGATCTGAAAATGGGGCTCTTAGGTTTCTTGTCTAATCTAAAAGAACCTCTCCCACTCCCAAAGCTTGAATACTTTCCCAAGTGTTAATGATTAACCAATGCATAATTAAGAAATGCTTGAAAATATAGGTGTATGGCTACATTTATTGTTGGTTGTTCATGTGCTTTAAATTCTGCTGTGTATGACTAATACACAAATGTACCTAAACATATATATAAATGCATATAACAGTGAATAATGCAACATTAAGAATAAACACATAAGACGGCAGTTTAATTAGGAGTTCACCCACAACTCTTGGGCTACATCTCTGTGAGCTCTAGTCAACTCAACTAGGCTCTTTGGGATTATGGTGTAAGTATTTTCTACAAGCTCTTGGCTCAACTCCTATTGTTTTTACACAAAAATAGTTGGTTCAGACACCATTTTATCCCCTGGCTCTTGAAGCTCTGGTTCTTGGTTTTGTCTCTTGGCTCTGGCTCTTGGCTCTTGGTTCTAGCTCTTGGCTCTAACTCTGTCTCTTTGGCTCTTGGCTATGGATCTTGGCTCTGAATCTGGCTCTTTGGCTCTAGCTCTGGCTCTCTGGCTCTTCACTCTGGCTACTTTCTACCTTATACAACCTTCAACTCTCTAGCTTTGCACTTGAACTTCAAGTGACCCCAAGGCTCCCTTAGCTGCTCTACTCAGTAGCTCTTTAGCTCTCTATCTCTCTTTGCTCTCTTGGCTCTCTACTATTACAGCTTTCAGCATTCAACAACAAACAATAACTCAGCCACTGTCAACAACTCAGCAGCCCTCAACAACTCAGCCAACCCCTCTGTCTTTGACATCCATGGCTTTGAAGCCAAAACGACACTATCTATTCATTTTCCCTCTCGGGATCTTCATCTTCCTATTTTGGTCTGCTCAAATCCCTTCTTTGAGAGTTATCAATCATTGCTAAATTCCCTCGGGTATAAATGCCACCTATTCCATAACAGAATGAACCACCGACACTTAAAATTCCCCAGAAAAAGTCGTTTTGTGTTAACACAGGAAAACGTTGCAATACACAGAAAGATCTGCAAGAAACACTATTCCCAAACTTCAAATTTTCATAAATGTGTTTTATTTTCCTATTGGGTCTTCCTATGAATCGCTATCGCATGTTGTAATGCTTGTTCAATAGGTTTCCCCTTTGTATTTTTAAAATATGTCAAAACATGGAAAATAACACAAATATGGCTTTGGGCGGATTTGAAATGTTATATATTTTCATTCCAGGACCCTTTTGGGTCTAGTTTACATCGTATCAATGCTCCCCTTTGTGTTTCACCTAATAAATGAAATACACGAAAATATGTTAAAAATCCCATCGAACAAATTTGAAAATATATTAAATCTAGCTTATTGCCCCATTGGGTCCAGCCATCGCATCGCATATTCAACATATAACATGTCGTCCCCGCTCCATGGTAATGTGCCAACGTGATATTGTAATGCGACTTGTCACAATTGCATATCGCATAAGCCTGCGGCCTTCCCATATAATATGGTTTATGCTAACGTCGATTGCGATTGCCGATCAGATCTGGATTGTTGATTGGCCAAATCTGACAACCCTTGTTCACTACCTCTTTGACCTCCAATAGGCTCGCTTTTTGTTGTTTTCTCATGTTTTTAGCCTCTTTCCCAAAGAACAAAAGGGGAACTTCTATTTATGATAACTCCTTCATCCAAAGCCTATTTTTTCCCATTCAAGTTGTGTTGGATTCAGAATGAGGAAATCTCTGCAATGAGACTATTTCCGAGAGAAGCATGCGACTTTAATTTTCCTTTGATTTACTAAGGAAGTGTACCATTTGGAACCTTTAACCTCTTATATGAAGTCTTTTAGACTTAGAGGTTTATCCAGGATTCATTTTTGGATCACGCCTTCCCACTAAAAGAACTTTTTGGTCTCTAAAAGACTGATATACTAATCTGAATAGTAAATGAGAGTGACTCACCCTCTTCTTTCAGCCTCCCTACACTTTCCTTTGCATAGTGCCTTTGCACCAATAGTTTATGACCACTTCCCTTCTTGGATGGGCTAGTCTTCTTGGGAATAACTATCTTCCTCCTTGCCTTCCTGTAGAACTTCTGCTAACCTGGTCATAGAAGGTGGTTTGAAATTCTTTGCCTTGGTCATTGATCCAAGGTGGCTCAAACAAATGTGAAGTACATATGCTCCACAAACTTTCATTTGTACTTGTTTGAAAGCTGCCAACAATAACCGTTAACAACAACAGGCATACAGACAACAACTTGGATGACCTAAACTCCTGCTTCAACAAAAGAAACAGATTTCACATCTTGTGAACACCTCCATGTCTTACATCTATATTCAAATGATGGACTAGATAACAAGACCATAAAACATTCCTTTAAACAAATAACCCTTCAATTCAAGCATGTAGAAAAAGACCATTTGGATTCTTTTTCAACAAGTGAAACACTTCATCATTATCTCCACTTGGAGACCAAGTTAACTTCTCCCAAGTCAACATGGCATCACATGCATGTCAAAGTAATCAACCCTGCAAGTTAATTACACATACATGTTCAAAAACAAGGAAATCATCAACATCCCTGTGTCCATGCATCTCATGCTCATGCATGCATTTCCTCCTTCAACTTTCAATTAAGCACATCGTACTTTCGAAGCTGAAATGGAATACAATGTAGATGCATCAATAGACATGCAATCTCAAACAAATGAGTACTCTAACCCTTCCTTACCAATCCCTTTCAAAGGTACTACCTCTGTCTACACATCAGCATCAACATGTGAATCATTTTGAGACACATCACTCATCGAATCTTCGTTTCCATTTCTGCCATCTTCTTTTTCCAGTTTATTCATCTTTGGTGGAAGCATTGTTGGATTCAATGTCCAACATTTTGCAGCAATATGTCCTTTCTTAGGCAGCAAGTGCACTGCATGTGCATCCTCTTGATAGCATGGTTTGTCTTGTCCAATGGACCTATGGTTGCTTGCTTATTTTCATTCAAAAGTTTCATGTATGTGGCCATTCTCTTCCAACATCTAGAAACATTATGGTTATCCAAACCACAAAAGGAACATGCAACTCTTTCCCTATACTTTGTGGAAATTTATCATGCTTTGTAAAATCAAAAGGAAAATGTTTAGAACCAGATTTCTACCTGCCTCTTTCACCTTTATTGCCTTCATGAGGAGGTGAAGCAAATGAAGAAGTGGTTCCCTTTGGAACACCATCAATCTTTTCAAGGTTATTAGAGTCTCCCCAACTATCTGGTTCAAGTGTGTGCTTCTGAACACCTGCATCCTGTAATTGATGTTTCAAGGTATTGTATTCCTCTTGAGTACAACCTTCATACTTTTGAGGTAGAGGACATGAACTGAAACTCCTTCTTGGGATTGTTTCAATGGCTTTCACGGCAGCTTTGTAATTCTCTCCATAAGACTGTCCATAGCCAAGACCCAAATATTTAGGCCTTTCCTCAACCATTATTGGTTCAACAATACCTTGTGCATGCTTTCCCAAGCCCTTTCCTTCATAGCCCATCTTTGACATTAGCTTGGAACCTATGCCTTTAGTATGTTTTTCAAAAGAACCAATATAAGCATTCTCAGAGGAATTTGAAGACAAATTGGAGTGGCTTACCTCTTCTTCAAGCTCGTACTTTACTAAGGCTTCTTGGGAAACAAAGAACTATGTTTCCAACTCATTCATCATCTTCAGGTTCATATTTGCAATATGAATTTGCCTCTCCATTTCCTAAAATTTGTCAGCAAGCAACTACTTCTCTTCCTTCAAGGAATTCAGTTGTTCTCTAAGTATGTTGCTCTTCCTTCCATCCTCATACATTTCTCTCACCATATCCATCATGGTGGATAACTCTTGCTTCGTGTCTTCATCAAAGAATCTTGTGAAGAGAGCAGAATTTGAGGACCCACTTGTAGAAGTTGTCATTATGCCAAGGAACAAAAAACCTTCAACAAGATAAATAAAGGGATTATTTAAGCAACCTCTTGCAACAAACCTCTTGTGCTTTGGGTTGCCTTAAGTTACTTTGGGATAAGAAGAGTGCCTTCAGCCCTTCTCCTTCTTCTCCTTCTTGGACTGAGCTATCAATAGCTTTCCCTTCACCTCTACAAACTCAACACATAGTCAGTCTGCAAACAAACATACAATCAATTAGATAAACAATCCTTGACTGCCCAAACACCTTTCAGACAAGGAATATTTGCTCTGTTAATCAATAATTCTAATATAACCTTCCTTGAAGGTGGGGTTAATCAATATTAAGCTCTGATACCACCTGATCTGAAAATGGGGCTCTTAGGTTTCTTGTCTAATCTACAAGAACCTCTCCCACTCCGAAAGCTTGAATATTTTCCCAAGTCTTAATGATTAACCAATGCAGAATTAAGAAATGCTTGAAAGTATAGGTATATTCCTACATTTATTGTTGGTTATTTATGTGCTTTAAATTATGTTCTGTATGTTAATACGTAAATGTGCTTAAACATATATATATAAATGCATATAACAGTGAATAATGCAGTAGTAATAATAAACATATAAGACAACAATTTAATTAGGAGTTCACCCACAACTCTTGGGCTACATTTTTGTGAGCTCTAGTCAGCTCAAATAGGCTCTCTAGGATGATCGTGTAAGTCTTTTTTAAAAGCTCTTGGTTCTGGCTCTTGCCTCTTGGTTTCGGCTCTTAGCTCTGACTCTGGCTCTTTGGCTCTTGGCTCTGGCTCTTAGCTCTGACTCTGGCTCTTTGGCTCTCGCTCTAGCTTTCTAGCTCTTCACTCTAGCTTCTTTCTACCTTCTGCAACCTTCAACTCTCTAGCTTTTTACTTGAACTTCAAGTGACCCCAAGGCTCCCTCAGCTGATCTGCTCAATAGCTCTTCAACTCTCTCTCTCTCTCTCTCTCTCTCTGCTCTCTCGGCTCTCTGCTACTACTGCTTTTAGCATTCATCAAAAAACAACAACTCAGCCACCGTCAACAACTCAGCAGCCCTCAGCAACTCAGCCAACCCTCTGTCTTTGACATCCATGGCTTTGAAGCTAAAACGACATTGTTTATTCATTGTCCCTCTCAAGCTCTTCGTCTTCCTGTTTTTGTCCGCTCGAATCCCTTCTTTGAGCATTAGCAATCATTGTTAAGCACCCTCAGGGATGAATGCCACCTATTCCATAACAGAATGAACCACTGGTGCTTAAATTTCCCCAGAAATAGTCGTTCTGTTTTAACACAAGAAAACACTGCAATACACGGAAAAATTCGTGCGAAACACTATTCCCGGACTTCAAATTTTCATAAATGTGCTTTATTTTCCTATCGAGTCTGCCTGTGAATCGCTATCGCATGTCACAATGCATGTTCCATAGGTTTCCCCTTTGTATTTTTAAAATATGTTAAAACATGGAAAATAATGCAAATATGGCTTTGGGCAGATTTGAAATGTTATATATTTTCATTCCGGAACCCTTTCAGGTCTGCTTTACATCGCATCGGTGCTCCCCTTTGTATTTCGATTAATAATCAAAATACATGAAAATATGTTAAAAATGCCATCGAATGGATTTCAAAATATATTAAATCTGGCTTATCTCCCCATCAGGTCCAGACATCGCATCACGTATATAACCTATAACATATCAACCTCGTTCTATGGTAATGTGTCGAGGTGATATTACGATGCGACTTGTCACAATCGCATATTGCATAAGCCCGCGACCTTCCCATATAATATGGTTTATTCCAATGCCGATTACGGTTGCCGATCCGCCTATCACCGCAGATGCGATATGCCAATCAGATCTTGATCGTTGATCAGTCAGATCCAACGACCCCTATTCACTACCTCTTTGACCTCTAATAGGCTTGCTTTTTTCTATTTTCTCATGTTTTTAGCCTCTTTCCCAAAGAACAAAAGGGGAACTTTTGTTTATGATAACTCCTTCATATGAAGTCCGCTTTCGCCCATTCAAGTTGCTTTGGATTCAAAATGAGGAGATCTCTACAATGACATTATTTCTAAGAACAGCCTGCGAATTTCATTTTCCTCTAGTTTACAAAGGAGGTGTGCCATTTGGCACCCTTCACCTCTTATATGAAGTCTTTTAGACTTAGATGTTTATATAGGATCCATTTTTGCATCACATGGAAACTATAACTTTTGGTTTAAATTTTGCATCATAAGATTCTCTCTAAAATGGAAAGATTATGTATTCTAATTGTATTTTATTTTTATTTTTTGAATATGATAATTTATATGAACAATTAGAAAAGGAAACCCTCTTTATAGTCCATGGTGTAGAAATTCGAGTGTAATCTATAATTTCTAATTGTACTAATTACTTGTGACTGTTATATATGTTCTTCATTTAGTATTTTCTTGATTCAATTAGGTAATCAAGCAATTATGGAAGTATAATTTAATAAAAGACAAGAGACATTAGAAATTAGGCTAAAAGACAAATAAAAACCCACAAGGGGAAACCCAACAATCCTTCTCTTATAGAATCTTTTGTTAGACAGAGAAATCCAAGTCATAGATAAACTAACCAGTAATCCAAATTCCAAGTCAACCCTCCCTATGTTTTTCCACAATAGTGTCTTTAAAATGCCACATGTTATTGCAATAAAGTGTCTCAACAATTCTCACAATACAGAAAATATGTTGCCACAGTAAGCTCAGATACCACAGATCTATGTTTCCATACTAGGTTCGCATCATTACAAAATATTGTCCCTCAAATAATTCACATACCATAGAAGATAAGTGTCTCATATAGATATGAATATTGTCCTCCGTAAAAGAGATATGAATTGGTTGCGAGTGATGAGGTATAGATGCCAATATATAGTTATTCGTTTGTACGAATGGACACGTCCTTTGGGAAAGTTGACTTGTCCTCAGGAGGGCCACCTTGGTCCATTTGGAGACACAAAATCATACTTAAAAATAGAATTTTATTTCTTAAAATGTCCAAGTAGGACATGATAAAATAACTTTTTCTTTTAATTCAAACACCATCTTTTTTATTTTTTATAATATCAAAATTATGAATACTGAACTTGGTTATATTTCCAACACAAGGTACTATGATTTTCTATTTTCAAGAATTTTAGTAGTTTCAAATGTGACATAACAATTTCCTTTGGTTTACTATCCAATTAAACTTCTCACTCCACAACACTTATTTTGCAATTCTTTCTAGTCTAGGCATTCAAGCCAAGAGTCAACAATGTGATCAACAAAGAATTATACCTATGTTCCAACATCTCAATGAGGTTTCGGTTGGGTATAAAGGTTATTTTATAGTCAATGTAACTTTGGTCATCTCAACTATGAATAAATATTAATAGTAAAATGCCTAATGAAGAACGTCTAGTTCATACAATTCCAAAAATTATATCATCTATTTTCTAGGCCAATCACCATTTTAAAGTTCTCAAAAATTAGTGAATACACACTTAGCCTATCATAGTTGATAATTGTTGCAGTTTAAATAAAACTGGATTGGGAGGTTGGTTTCTCTCTAGGATCCTATATTTTCTGCTTCACTTTTGATGTTTAAGTGGAATGGTATACTTTCCTGGAAAAAAAAATTAGTTGCCAATGCATACTAGTTATGGTATCATTTTTATGCTTTATCAATGAGGCTAACAAACCTCAAGGTAGTACGTAAATGACTGCAATAGTAAAGATAATGAATATGATAACTAAGGAAGTCACAAACAGTTGAAATCTTGAGTAATTATAAAAAACATTAAGCCCTATATAAGCCCCATGTTACCCCATCCCCCTTTCTAATCCCTGCATATTAATTTATTACATTTCTATTGTTATATTATTATATTGGCTAGAAACATCATGGCCCCATTGTATTATAATTGTAGTAATTGTCTCCTATATATACACTAAATAGAATTAGTCATAGGATCATCAAATATTTTATTGTACATTGTCTTCATTGTAAGAGGAGGTTACTCAATCGAAGAGGACTATAATTATTGGTTTCTTATCATTTTTAAGGTGCAAGGTTCATGAAATTTAGTATTAAATAACAAATCCCATATATTGCATCACAAAAATGAGAAACTAGGATCAAAGTGATAATATAGAAGAATATATGGCATACCAATTCACTGATCCTACCACTCGTCATCCTCTAATAAAAAAAAATGGCATATTGTAGAGCCTGCTAATGAGCCCCATAAATGGGTAACTTTATGGGCTCATTTTGACTATTATCCTCATTTAATCCACCATTCTTCACAGTTTTATGCATGCTTTTGAATATATTTATGTTAATTAAGTGAATGGGAATAGCCACTTGAGCTCAAAGTCTAATACGTGCTTATTGCATATTTTTCGACATTTTTTGCACCAAGGTCAAGCATTTATGAGCAAATTGGCAGCCAAATACGAAGGAACAAGGCTAAGGATTTATAGGAGTGTCTCCTGCACTAAATGACCCCTTCCTCGAGTCCTCCACCATCAGCTCGGAGTTCAACAACCCACCAAAGATGATTTCAAGGGGCAGCCGAGCAGGTCTAGTGAAGTGGCTGATTAACTGAAGTCTTGGGAAGCCAAGCTCCTAAAGTTAAGGAGGACTGTTGGGAGTCCCCATTTGCATAAGTAGGAAGGCTTAAAGCCTTAGTATTTTAGCCAATGAACAGCTTATTTTTTCACTTTAGTGCAGCCCTGTATCAGCACATTTTCGAGTTCTTCTTGCAGACAATTTTTGTGATGTAATGGTTATTCTTTGATTAATGAAGATGAATCTCACTTTGCACTAGCTCTGAGATTTCTTAGGAGGCTATAGCTCTTGGGGTTGGGCCCAACCCAAGTTTCATTACTTCCTTTTTGTACTTTTATGTGTTTTCTTGCATTCATAGAATAATTTATGTTATTTAGGTTAAAATCTTGCTTTGTTACTTAGGTTGTTTTTCATGATTAAGATAGTTTTTCATGCTTTAGGTTGATTTGATAGTTTGGTAATAGAAAAGATCCACAAAAATGCTATCAAGCAGTCCTTGATCTGATTTCTCCCTCCTTGGGACCATGAACTGAGACCAAGGCACACTTGTTGCCACAAAAACACTGTTTTTTCCTTCCAACGCACTTTCTAGTGTTAGATTTTAAATTGGAAAAGTTGATATCAGTTGTGTTTTTATGTTGATATATTTTCTTGCTCAATTTCCATATCTTTCTTGCATGATTTCCTGTCTATAAACTTATGTTCATCATGTTTCTAGTTTTTAGGTGAGATTAGGTCAAAATACATAAATTTCTATTTCTTTTAGTCTTGCTTGGATCATTTTTGAATAGAAGTGTGAAAAGAACCTGTAAGATAGTCTAGTCTATCCTTCCTTCATCATGCAACCTATTCTAAACTCTTTCTCAAGGTTTTCTTCACTCATTTGCCACACTTTCCCAAACAGACCTAATTTCTACGTTTTTATGCAAAATCGCTCCCTTCACCTTTGAACAACTCCAACCATCTTCTCCACTCCAGAGCTTCATCTACCAGATTCTAGACCCCTTAATATCCTTATCCATCCTTAATTTCCACTTTCCCACCATTTTTCCACCATCAACCCTCCTAAAACCACTTTCAGCCTATGCCTGTAGAACTTCCTGTAGATCCCCTGCGGACCTCTTGTAAAAGTTCACGTGAGCAGTTTCTCAAGATCTGATCACTGTGGAATTATCCAGAAGAGTGCTAGGGACCCCTTAGGCCCTCTTCTCACCTTCCCAACCTCCTACAAATGCCCACTCCATTTCCTTTCACCAATAAACCTCCGCACAGTAAAAAATAGTTAAAACACGTCCATAATAATTCTGCAAAATTACTCAAAAATACAAAAAGTTGATTTCTTCATATTTTCCTTCATAAGTAGCTTAACCACATGCATCTTACCTTTTTAAGAGTCAATGGCATCCATTCTAGCGTCTTTCATCTCTTTTCTTGCACAAGTAGGGTAAGTCTGTAAAACTAGGGTTTGTTAGGGTTTGCTAGGGTTTGCTAGGGTTGGTCAGTAAAACTAGGGTTTGCTAGGGTTTTCTAGGTACAAGCA
Organism: Pinus tabuliformis; assembly: GCA_031772625.1. Classification (NCBI taxonomy): domain Eukaryota; kingdom Viridiplantae; phylum Streptophyta; class Pinopsida; order Pinales; family Pinaceae; genus Pinus; species Pinus tabuliformis. The sequence goes on from CM062817.1 coordinate 1,523,363,134, forward strand.
GAGAAAAACACAAAAAACAACCAAAAATATTTCCTTTCATGTCTTGTCGGAATAGAGACAATTAAGGAAAATTCCTACCCAACACCCCCACCACATCACTGAGTCACCCTTCTCTCTTCTTCAGTGGCAGTGATCCAGAAGAACCTATAGGTAAACCTCCAGAGATATACAAAGATCCTATAACAGAAGAAGAGCAAGAAAACATTCCTCTAGAAACCATGGCCGAACACAAAAATCGTATAGGAAATGAGGAGAGAATAGAAGGCACCTTTCCCATCTGAGAGACTAATGGGGACACAAAAATGAAAAACATAAGTCCCTCAACCTTATCTCACTTCCATAGATTGACCACTAAAGACCCTAATAACTTCTTGTTTGAGTTTTTTGTCCTTTGTCGAACCTATGACTATGCAGAAGACAAGCAAAAGTTGAAACTCTTTCCCTCTACCCTCAAGGATGCAGCACTCCGTTAGTTCATGGGGTTACCTGGAAACAGTATCACAACATGGGGTCAGATGCAGCAAGCCTTTAACAACAAATACCAGGATTACTTTAGGTCAAAGGAAACAAAGGGAGAAATCTTTAAAATGACCATGGGAAGTGATGAATCTTTAGAATACTATGAAGAAAGGTTCCAACTCAGTTATAAAAGGGCCAGGTGCACACTTGACCCTGAATCTCTGAAGTTGGTTCTGCTCCGAGGAGTCCCTAAAGACCTTCTAGATACCCTCCATTTTCTGGCTGGGGGAGACATCTACCAACTACCTTATGATGACATAAAGACTGTGTTTAGAAACCATTCTAGGGCAGCCCGGAAAAGAGGTAGGGGGAGTCAACTTTCAACCAGTGCCACCTTATCCAAACATGAGTTTGCAAATCAGATGGAAGACCTCAAAAGTGAGGTGAGACAGACCATTGCCATGCAAATGGATACCTTCCGAATCCAATAGAAGCAAGAGGAAGCTGAGAGGGATTTGGCCATCTTTTGTCCCAAATGCACGAGGAAGCATCCTAGGAATGATTTTTCATTGCACTTCGTAGAGTTACGTTTCGTTTGCGAGGCAAACCACCCTACAAACCAGTGCCCAACCTTACTCGGATTTAAAGCTATGTACCAAGGGGTTGAAGGAGCCACTGAACCAGTCTACTTCATGAACCAAAGGAGGCCACATGGACCCAGACCTTACCAGCAGGGGATGCAAGGGACATCCCAGACTTATTACAACCCCAACCAATCCACTCACATACCTTCTTAGGGTCCCCCTACTCATCCTTCCTGGTCCGCACCCTCTCCTTGGTCATATCCATCTCAATACCATACTCAACCTGTTGCTCATTCGTTTCATTCTCATGTTCAGCCACAACCTCAGTGGAATGCACCTCATCAAGGGTGGAGGCCCAAGTAAAACTCTCCTCCCGTTATTTTCCTCCACCACCTGCTCGACCACAACCATTACCTCCTGCTCCTCCAAGACGACCCCAGATACATGCTCAACTGAATTCGAACCCCAATAACAGACAGGCCTAGCAGGTATATACTGGAGAGACAACATGCCCTACCTATGTTGTGGAGATTCAGGAGATCAACCTACAATCTGGGAAGGTCCTCTGAGATAGCCAACCTCCTCCTAAGGAGGATGAGGAAGAAAAAAAAGAAAGTGAACCCAAAGCCATTCCACCCTTTCCTGAGAGACTAACTGGAACCACGTAACCAAAGCCAAAAGAAAATGAACTTCTGGGAGAGCTTAAACAGTTATGTGTGAAAATACCACTTCTCCAGGCCATAAAAGATGTACCAATCTAGAACAAATTGATCAAAGAGAAGTGTTTCAGGCACCGAGGCAGGCAGAAGAGAGATGCCCCAACTATCAATGTCATAGGACAACTGTCTGACTTGATGTTGGAACAAGTAATCTGTCCAAAATATCTAGACCCTGGGAGTCCTGTAGTCGATGTCCACATCAATGGCACCATAATCCCCCACACATTGATTGATCTAGGGGTTGCCATAAACGTAATGAGCAGGGACGTTATGCCCAAACTAAACCTTCAGAGTTCCCTAAGAAAGACCTCAATAGTACTGCAGTTGGAAGACCGCTCCACGGTGACTCCCGAGGGGATTATGGAGGATTTCATGGTCTCCATTGATTCTTGGGAGTACCCTGCTGACTTCTTGGTCCTTCAGCCAAAGGAAAAACTCACTGGGTACCCCCTCATCTTGGGAAGGCCTTGGTTAGCTACTGCAGATGCTTACATCAGTTGTCGAGCTGGGAGCATGACCATTAAGAATGGGCATATGTCCAAACAACTAGTCCTATACCCTCCTGCCCAACCTCTGTTAGAACATGACTTACCTCTCTGGTTGGAGGAGGGAGATGATGATGAAGTCTACCCTACACCGTTGTGCACAGTGGAAGCCACCAGGGGAGGCCATCAAACCGAGGATGATCTTATTGAGAATTTAATTCAAAATCCACCTCTCATTGTGCTGCCATTAGAAGAGTTGGTAGAAGAAACCCAAGCCAATGATCTAGTGGATCTCTATGTGGCTGATCCGACCTCTCTCTGAGTTAAGAATGTGGAATTTGGCCTTGAAAGAACCTTGAAGATCAACTCATCCCTATCCCCCTCTCAGGAGAAAGAGCTATATAGCTTATTGAACAACCATTTGGATGCTTTTGCTTGGAGCTATAAGGAGATGAAAGGAGTCCACCCTTCAGTCTATGAAGATTGTAACCCAGTCAGGTAGCCTCAGAGGAGGATGAATCTAGCCCTTAAGGAAATTGTCAAAGAAGAACTACAAAAGTTGCTAGATGCAGGATTCATCTACCCCATCTCTGACAGTGAGTGGGTTGCTCCTTTGGTGCTTGTGCCCAAGAAAAACGGGAAGTGGAGAATATGTGTAGACTATCAAGAAATTAACAAAGCTACCAAGAAGGACCATTTCCCTTTCCCTTTCATAGATCAAGTGTTAGATGGCCTGGCAAGGAAGAAGTTATTTTGCTTCCTAGATGGGTTTAGTGGGTATAATCAGATCCAAATCAGCATGGAAGACCAAGATAAGACCACTTTCACTTATCCATGGGGTACCTTTGCCTACCGGGTCCTTCGCTTTGGGTTATGCAATGCTCCTGCAACCCTCCAGAGAGCAGTATTGATTATATTTGCTGAGATGGTTCATGATTCAGTGGAAATCTATATGGATGACTTTACCCCTTATTGTTCTAACTTCCAAGAAGCTTTGAATAACCTGAGAAAAGTTTTAGCCAAGTGCATTGAGATGAACCTATCCCTCAGTCCTGATAAATGTGAATTCCTAATGACTAAAGGGACCATGCTAGGTCATACAATTTATCAACAAGGTTTACAGGTGGATCCGAACAAAATTGCTCTTATCCAAAGGGTCCTGCATCCTCAAAGAGTAAGAGATGTTCGGAGTTTTCTAGGCTTAGCAAGATATTATAGGAGATTCATTAAAGATTTCAGTAAGCTAACCTCTACATTGTTTGGTCTTTTGGGAAAAGATGTTGAGTTCATATGGACTGACAACTGTCAAGAGGCCCTAGATGCTTTGAAAGGTCAGCCGATAACTGCCCCAATCTTGAGAGGTCCAAACTGGGCCTTACCTTTCCACATTCACACAAATGCCTCGAACAAAGCCATAGCAGTAGCCTTAGGACAAGTTGAAGAGAAGCTACTGTATGCCATATATTTTGTCAGTAAAAACCTGTCCAAGGCAGAATTAAACTATACTATAATCGAGAAAGAGCTCTTGGTTGTAGTCCATTCCCTAAACAATTTTAGACACTACATCACTAGCTATCAAACATTCGTGCATACTGATCATGCTACAATTAGGTATTTTATGAAAAAACCTGATGTAAATGCTCATAAGATTAGATGGTTATATTTATTGCAACAATTTGATTTGACCATTGTTGATAAGCCAGGTAAGGAAAATGTCGTTGCTGATTTTCTGTCTAGACTAGATTTTCCTGCAGGTGAAGAAGGGATGGTGCATGATCAAATGCCAGATGAACACATGTTTGCTATTTCAGTACTCTCTCCATGGTCTGATGATATATCAAATTATTTGGTTTCAGCTCAGTTCCCTCAATACCTGTACCCCAAAGAGAAGAGCAAGATTGTGAGGAAAAGTGCCCCATTCACTTCGATTGGGGACAATCTTTTTAAACTTCGGCTAGATCAGATTTTGAGGCAGTGTGTCAGGGAGGAGGAAGTTTTTGACATCCTCCTAACCTGTCATGATGGGCCCTGTGGAGGCCACTTTGCAGCACGAAAAACCACCTTCAAAATTCTACAGGCACGGTACTATTGACCCACTCTTCATCAAGATGTCAGAAGATACATCATCCAATGCGACAGATGTCAAGGGATGGAGAAACCTACTCCAAAGGATGAGATTCCCTTGCAGCCTCAAGTTACTTTTGAGCTATTTGAGAAGTGGGGCATGGACTTTGTGGGTCCTATCAACCCTCCTTCAAAGTAGAAGTCCTACATCATTGTGTGCACGGACTACCTGACAAAGTGGGTAGAAACAAAGGTAATCAAAGCAGCGACAAAAGAAAAAGTAGCTAAGTTCTTGAGGGAAAATATCTTCTACAAGTTTGGCTACCCAAGAGAATTAGTCACATATCAAGGAAGTCAGTTCACCTCTAACCTGATTGAAGACTTGCTCACTCATCACAAGATTAAACACAGAACTTCCACCCCTTATCATCCTAAGCAAATGGACAGGTGGAAGTTACTAACAGGGATTTGGAAGGGATTTTGACTAAGGTAGTGAGCAGCAGCAGGAAAGATTGGGCAGATCATTTGGTTGAGGCCACCTGGGCCTATAACACTACTTGGAAAACTACAACAAGGTTCACACCCTATGAGCTGGTCTACAGGAAGAAGGCTTTGCTGCCCATAGAATTTGAATATAACACGTTGAGGTTGGCAGCTCAGCTGGACCTAGATCTCAACCATGCACAACAGGAAAGATTACTTCAGCTGAATGGATTAGATGAACAGAGGATGCAGGCCCTTCTCCACTCAGAGGTAGTCCAACATCAATGAAATATATGGCATGACCGGCACCTCCAAGAAAAACAATTTTAGCCAGGAGATTGGGTGTTGTTATATGATTCAAGATACAAGGATTTCAAGGGAAAGCTAAGGACAAGATGGTTGGGACCATATACAGTGGAGAAATGCAATGACAATGGTTCAGTCCTTATCAGGACCATTGATGAAGAAGCCATCCCCATGCTCGTCAATGGGCATCGATTGAAAATCTACAAGAAGACCCTTTCTAAGTAAGAGTTCATTGAAACTCTGGGTAAATTAGTGTTGGTAGTGGAGCAGGTCCCTGTCTCCACTCCACCCACACCCTAAGCAAAAAAAAAAAAAAAACACAGAAAAAAAGAAAAAAGGAATAAAATATTCTTGGGTGAAAACCTCTTGGAGGCACCCAGGGTAGACAGTGAGGGTGAAAACCTCCTGGAGGTGCCCCAACTGTCTAAAACTAAAAAAAGAGAGAAAAAAAGAAAAAGAAAAAGAAGGAAAGGAAGAAAAAATGAACCTAATTTCTATTGAAAAAATTGCAGGTTGCGGGAAGGTCATTACAGGTTTTAGGAGGATCGCACAAGACAAAGATAGAGGTCATAACCAAGTTGTAGGAATCCCTCACAATCCATTCCTCCATGAACATTACCCCTTCCCAAGATTTAGTCTCATTCGGTCTAAAATTTCACCTCATACAAGAATCTCTGTATCTTCTACAAGAGGATCCTATAGAATCTACAGAAAAGCCAAAATCGATCTCAGAAGAGGACATGAAGGTTGGGAATCTATCTATGAGGTCTGTAAACCTCCCTACTTCCATCCATCACCATATGTCACCCTTTTTCCATCTTTGTACACCTCCATTGCACTCATTTTTATGTCCCTGCACAGTCACACACAGAAATCCTGTTTCCTTCATGCTACCAGCAAAAATTTTTAATGACAAATCAAAGCAGCAGTTTTTCACTCACCATACCTGATACCCTCCATCTAGACTCCTTATCAGCTGAGACCCTCATCAGCAGTTGTAGCCCTACTCATTCTAGCTTGCATTCCAGGAGGAGAAGCAGCTATAGGAAATCCTACAGGATTCCTGTAGTAGCTGATCCCTTTGAAAGACATACTCCAGAGACAGGGACAACAAAGTATGGCATATGAAACATGCATGGATCTCTATTTAAACGTGTGAACATCAGCAACAGCCTAAGGCCAAGTGTGCAGTGCGTAAGCAGCAACAACAATGAAGAAATGGGTTCCAAAATCTGAAATATGCATAAAACGGCCGCGATTGCATTGGTAAGTGCCTAAACCTATTCTTAAATTGCATAAATCATATTTCAAGGCTACATGACTATGGGAATGGTTTGAATTGAGTGAAATCGGTGGCCAGTTAACTGGCCACCCTCAGCCAGTTAGAAATCCTCATGGAATCCAAACGAGCCTCGTTAAATTCAAAACTACCGATTAAATACGCAGCCAGCACGTGTGGAATGTCCATTCAGGAAGAAATCTTTGGGACTAGTAGTGGTGGCGGTGAATAACTGGAGAAAGGTAGGTGATGGCAGTTAAGCAACATGCATGAACATTATGGTTGTGACGTAGGATCAGCGGTCTGGTCTGGCCGCCTCATCCCCTCACCACGAATCACACCCCCAGTTAAAAGACAGCTCAGTTGAAACATTCACCACCCTTTGTTCATTCTGCACTCACGACGTTCTCGACTGGAGTACGCATCCACCACTTCCAGAGCAGCTAACTAGTTGTCCTCCACCAGTTTTCTACCTATTTTTTTTAAATCTCCCACCTATCGGGCTCTATAAGAAGCACAGTTTCGTTTTACAAGAGTCGGGAGATTTCTATAGGAAGGGTTCTACAGGAAAGGCAGAGAACAACTCTGCAGAAAGGTAACCCAGGATTTTCACCGAAATATAAGCTCAAAACAAGGTAAGCTCGGGAAAACTTCTCTATGCATGATTTATTTGAGTAAGGTGGTGAATTGAACATGGCAGTAGATTGAAAAGGAGAGTGAAAGTCTGCCTGTGCATTGAAAAAAGTGGAAGCTTGCCTGCATATTTCCCTGACTCTACACAGTTTCTTTTTCTCTCTGCATCTGAAATTTCCTCATCCTTTTTCAAATTCTCCTGTAAGGAAGATCCATGCAGTAGTAAAGAATAGCTTGTGCATGTGTGTATGTGTGAAAAGATGAATGTGCATATATATCTACGTGTTGAGAAAAGAACCTGTGTCCTTATCCTCTGTTATGTAGAAAAATTATTTCTTTTCAAAAACAGAAAGTCTAATTCAGGGTGACAGTAGTATAAAACAAGAGAATTATTGCCATTTGATGTTGTGAAGTAGCACATAGGAAACTCCTTCTTAGGCTCAGAAAAAACCAAATTCAGCTATCCTTTGTTTCAGTGGTTGACTGTTTTTCCTTCCACCTGAGCATTTTGTTTTCTGGTTAAAACACAAAAAAACACTCAACACCATGCCAGGAGGATTCATAAGGAAAGAACCTTTAAACTCTAGCAAATTGTATGAGCACCCTAAGGTGGTAGATCTTTTCACTAGGAAAAACTAGATATCCTTCTTTGACAGAATTTAGGGTTATGATGAGGAGGTGACTGAAGATTTTTTGATGTCCCTAAGACCACATTCAAAGACACATGCCACAGTTAGTTTTAGGGGTTTGAACCTAGAATTTACCCCTGGTTTCATCAGTAGAATTACCGGTCTACCATTGGGGCTCCCTTGGAGCAAAGAGGAGAAATCATTGGGACAAGTTGTTAAGAAATCATTTTTTTCTGCCTGAGGAGCATCCTATAGAAGATAAAAACGGGGTTAGAAGGACAAGCTTGCCTCCTCTCTAGAGTGAAGTCAGTTATCAAATAATGAAGTATATCACATGTGAAGCGAGGTTCAGCATCATTTACAGATATCATTTCAGGTTGTTACATGAATTGAGGTATGGGATAGACTTGCCTCCAGCTAGAAAACTGAGCATCACATATTTTCTCCTTCAGTCTTTAATTGAATGTGGTACAAAGCTAAATGCAAGGATCCCAGATCAATTAGCCCACCATGGGCTCATCAAACTATTGGTGGAAGATGGTTTACACACCTATACTATCACCATAGCTTTGGAAATCTTCAGAAATATGTCCAGGGATGATGACATTAGAAATTTGGCTAAGAACATCACCCCATCCAACAGTGATGAGGGGGAGAAAACTGAAGAAATTGAGAAGAACAATGATGAGGGAGCACAAGACATTCAAGCAGAGGGCAAAACAGAGGAAGAACGAAATGAAAAATAAGAAGACAAGATTGGTGATCCTAAAATAGAGAAGGAGACGACAACAAAAACAGCGAAGGGAAAAGGGACACTGATTGGGAAGAAAAAGGCCAAGGAAGCCAAAAAGAAGGCTGCCACAACCAAAGTAGGCACCCAGCAAGAGAAGGAAAAGACACACCCTGAGATATCAGTAACACAGAAAGAAACAATGGACACAGAGATTTCTATAGGAAGTGAAGGAAAGGAACAGTAGAAAGAGAAATCCCCTAAGACGTTGGCAAGGGAAGTAGCAGTTGTGTTGCTGCATTAAGCAAACCTACAAAATAAAAAGGAAATAGAAAAAGGCAAACCTCTATGTACTTTAAAGCTAGAAAAAGAAGCCAGATAAAGGTGGGCAAGTCCCAGCCTTCATCAAAGGAACCTATCATAATCACAGATGCACCTACTGAACAGAAGAAGGAATACCCCTCCAAAATATCTATCACTTATGAAAGAGGAAGTCCCAAGACTTCCACCTGGAGGGATAAAATCGAACTGATGGACACCAAAACAGTTCTACAGGAAGCTAATACTTCTCTACAGGAAACACTGTCCAAGTTAAAGGAGACTGAAAAATTGGAAGAGGAGGCAGCGAAAGAATCACAAGAAGAAAACAAGACCAAGGAGATACATGAACCAAGCCCTTAGCCTAGTTTGGGCTCATATTACAACTTGTTAGACAGTGGGAAGATCATCCCACAAAAGTTTGCTATACCACTTTTCTTTGCATTGGAACAGGAACGGGTTAGGACTCACATTTGGATGACAATTTCTAAATCCAAGGGAGTTGCAGACATAGTCCACCTAGAGGAACAGTTGAAAGAATTGAGAAAACATTTGGCCATGGTGAGGCACACTGAAAGAAGTAAAAGAGCCCAACTACAGGAGGAAAATGCACTGCTGAAAAAGTAGTTACAACAGCATCAAGCTCAAAAGGCATACATGCCACAAACTTCTAAAGAACATAAACTGGAGGAAGGTCCCCTGGTAGGACAGGAAAGAGCACATGAATAGAAGCCAAGGGAAGAGGCACAACTTGATATGGAAATATTGATAAAGCAACAACAGGAGAGGGAGTCTCAAACAACAGCTGAAATACTGATGCTGAAACAGTAGCTGCAGGAAAGAGAAGGCCAGATGACCTACATGGCCAAATAGGCAATGGAAGCCTTGCAATGTAGAAAACTGACCAAATCTTATGCATTGTATCTTAAAGACCAATGGCTTCAGTTTCAAATCAAAACATTGGCCCAAAGGGGCACCATCCATTTCCAACATTATGGTCAATTTATGCATCTGTGTGACACTAGTCTGGTTGACGATAAGGCCAAATTAGCAGAGTTTTATTTACATAATATGGCACTCTCGGATATGAACTTTTGGGACCCCAATGCAACATTGGGAGATGTACAACTCATGGCTATGGCTTCTTGGATGAGCCATGAGGAAAAAAGGGCAGTGGAAGTTCAACAAATCATGGCCAAAGAACTGAATGAGCCCCTGCTAATCAAGGCAGAACCAGAAGACCCCTCAGCCCTAGTATATGCTCACCAACACCTTGCCAACAACCCTCAAGCTCTCCCAGATTATGTCGAAAGGCAAGTGCAAGCCATCACCCACTTTGAGGACATGGAAAGACTATTTGGGGATGATTGTCTTCATGCATGTATGAGGAGATGGAATAAACTATCCTATAGCTTGAAGATCAAGGAGTATCACTCCCCAACTAGAATGAGAGAAGCTTTGGTAAGAGTGCCCCTTTATAAATAGATAATGCAAAACCTGAAGGCCAACTGGATTGGCCTAAAGTTCAGTCCTCCATTACTCTTAGGACTACTGGAAGGGGTCAAGGAAGAACAAGAACACAGGCAATGGGAGGAAGTAGAGAGAAAGGCAGGGTTTCATGATGGAGAAGAGGACATCACCTTGGAAGCATGGGATCTTAGGGAAGCAGTTAAGGCCATCAAGGATGAAGATATGGGTTAGTTGCTCAGAGGATGAGAAACCCATTCAGCAGGGGGTGTGATGATGAGCCCCAGAAATGGGTAATTTATGGGCTCATTTTTCCTATTATCCTTGTTTAATCCACCATTCTTCATAGTTTTATGCATGCTTTTGAATATATTTATGTTAATTGAGTGAATGGGAATAATCACTTGACCACAAAGTCTAATACGTGCTTCTTTTTGTTTTTCCTGAAGAAAAAAGTCGAACTTTTCTATTAGTAAAATAAAAAAGTTACAATCAGCTGAGTGAACATTCAGCAGAATTCTGCTTGAGGCAGAGAGATAACAATACTCCTCTGTGATGCCATCAAACATGTCTTTAACAAAAACTAAAAGTTCTCCTGAACTCGGCCTGAACATCCATACCAAAATATAGTCAAATCTGTCTCAGTGTATCTCGGTCTCCTTTTTTAAAGGAAAATAACCCTTTGAGTATAAGTCTAATACGTGCTTATTGCAGATTTTTGGACATTTTTTGGACCAAGGTCAGGAATTTATCAGCAAATTGGCAGCCAAATACGAAGGAACAAGGCTGAGGATTTATAGGAGGGGTGTTTCCTGCACTAAATGACCCCTTCCTCGAGTTCTCCACCATCAGCTCGAAGTTCAACAACCCACCAAAGATGATTTCAAGGGGCAGTCGGGCAGGTCTAGTGAAGTGGCTGATTAACTGTAGTTTTGGGCAGCTAAAGTTTTGGAGGACTGTTGGGAGTCCTGGTTTGCATAAGTAGGAAGGCTTCAAGCCTTAGTAGTTTAGCCAATGAACAGTTTATTTTCACACATTAGTGCAGCCCTGTATTAGCACAATTTCAAGTTCTTCTTACAGACAGTTTTTGTGATGTAATGGCTATTCTTTGATTAATGAAGATGAATCTCACCTTTCACCAGCTCTAAGCTTTCTTAAGAGGCTGTAGCTCTTGGGGTTGGGCCCAACCCAAGTGCCAGTACCTCCTTTGTGTACTTTTAAGTGTTTTCTTGCATTCATATAATAATTTCTGTTATTTAGGTTAAAATCTTGCTTTGTTACTTAGGTTGTTTTTTATGATTAAGATAGTTTTTCATGCTTTAGGTTGATTTGATAGTTTGGTAATAGAAAATATCCATCAAAAGGTTATCAAGCAGTCCTTGATCTCATTTCTCCCTCCTTGGGACCATGAATTGAGACCAAGGCACACTTGCTGCCACAAAAACACTGTTTTTGCCTTCCAACGCACTTGCTAGTGTTATATTTTAAGTTGGAAAAGTTGATATCAGTTGTGTTTTTATGTTTAGATCTATTCTTGCTCAGTTTCTATATTTTTCTTGTGTGATTTCCTGTCTATAAACTTCTCTTCATCATGTTTCTAGTTTTTAGGTCAGATTAGGTCAAAATAGATAAATCTTTGTTTTTCATAGTCTTCCCTGGATTAGTTTTGAATAGAAGTGTGCAGATCACCTTTAAGACACTCCAACATATCCTTCCTTCATCATGAAACCTTTTCTAGCCTCTTTCTCAATGTTTTCTTCACTCATTTGCCACACTTTCTCAAACAACTCCAATTTCTACGTTTTTATGCAAAATCGCTCCCTTCACCTTTGAGCAACTCCAACCATCTTCTCCACTCCAGAGCTTCATCTACCAGATTCTAGACCCCTTAATATCCTTATCCATCCTTCATTTCCACTTTCCCACCATGTTTCCACCATCAACCCTCTAAAAACCACTTTCGGCCTGTGCCTGTAGAACTTCCTATAGAACTTCCTGTAGATCCCCTGCAGACATCCTGTAGAAGTTCACGCAAGCAGTTTTTCGAGATATGATCACTGTAGAGTTCTCTAGAAGAGTGATAGGGACCCCTTAGGCCCTATTCTCACCTTCCCAACCTCCTGCAAGTGCCCACTCCATTTCCTTTTGCCAATAAGCCTCTACACAGTCAAAACACATGCATAATAATTCTGCAAAATTACTCAAAAATACAAAAAGATGATTTTTCCATATTTTCCTTTAGAATTAGCTTAACCACATGCATCTTACCTTTTTAAGAGTCAATGGAATCCATTCTAGCATCTTTTATCTCTTTTCTTGCACAAGTAGGGTCAGTCGGTAAAACTAGGGTTTGCTAGCGTTTGCATTTCCTTTCATTTTTCATCTTCTTTCTACAAGTAGACTAGCCTCTCTTGAGTTAGATTTCGTCCATCATAGTTAAACGCTTCTTCTAAGAACTTATAGAAGTTGGCTTAAGCTCCTAGCAAACTTGTGCCAGCTGATCAAGTGACAGCCTGCAGTAAGAGCTAGTACTTGTGCACATAGCACTGTCGCTTCCAAGTTTGTTACGAACTACCAAGTTGATAAAAGTAAAGTAGGGAGTCCCAGGAGTTGCAGCGTTATTGTTGCAATACTGGAGCTCACCACCTACTAATACTATAGAAGGTCCCACCATTTCAAGTCACAGTTACTTAGTCCCTATATCTAACTTCAGCTATAAATCCCATACAAAAATTAATGAAGCACTACATCCATGCGATAGATGGGAATCAACCTAGGGGGGCCTACTAATAATAAATTATCCTTTATTGAGTTAACTACAATGCTAACTTGTGGATACACAGGTCACTTCACTCATTCGTGGACATAGATACCCTAAGAGCGTAGAGATAATTTCCTTAAAGAAGGTGCAAGAGAAGAGAATCACTGCCCCTAATAAACCTGTCAGGGATGTACATGAAAAATTCTATAGTGATGTCAAATTAGGTAGAAATAAATATGTTGACATATTTCTTCCCAAAGATTATGTGATATTTCCATAATGCATGAATAAAAAATCATGATACATTAAATGTCATACACATCTAGAGATAGAGAAAATCCTATATTTAAACGATACTATGTTGCACCATGGCTAGGGATTATGTTAGAAATAATGACAGGGGGTGAGTAAATATTTCTCTTCAATGAGTTAATTTAAACTTCATAGATAATTAATTGTTATTAGCATCAAATAAACATAAAGTAATCATCAACACCATTCAACAATGCACAATAATAAAGACAATACACTAGATATTTTTATTTGGAAACCCTTCCTAGAGAAAAACCACCAAATCCTTATTAATATTTGTCTTCAATAATTTACATCAATTAGCAAGCTTCAACTTCCAATATTTTTAGCTCCAACTAAAGGAGGCTCCAACTCCATGGTTTATAGGCTCCAACCTGAAGGACACTCCAATGCCCTAGTTTATAGGCTCAATCCTAAAGGATGCTCCAACACCCTATTTACTAGCTTCGACTGGAAGGAAGCTTGAACTTCTTGCACGAGCTCTAACCTTCCCTAGCACCACCTTGCCACCATAAAGTGTTGTCAAGATCCAACTTGAAGGAGACTCTAATCTCATCCCTTGCACCACCTAACCACCTTAATTAAATCAAGGAACATGTTTCACAATTTTCAAACGGGATCCACCTCTACTCGTTAACAATACAAAACATAAAACTTTCTGCAAATACAAACTCTGCTTCAACAATCAAATTTTCTTCTGCTCAAAATATTCTTAGGATCTCTATCTCAATATATTGTAGTCCATCAATCATACATTTTGAAACTTATACTGTACAACTAGGAAACATACCCTACAACTACAATCACTGTCACTATCACAAGGTCATCAAATTCTACATAAACCCTAGAAGCCTCACTGCTTATCTCTACAATGCATATTAGCCAAGTATCTTGTCCTCTTATCAATGCCTACATACATAATCTCATGTATAAAATCTCAGCTCAACTCATCGTGATGTCTTTACTCAAATTTTTCTTTCTGCAAGGAAATTTGGATGTTTATCCTGATACATATTTGGACTGCAACCAGACACATTATCTGTTGCAAACCCTAGCTTACTAGCATATATCGAATGCATGAATAGTGTCAAAACTTAGAATCAACAATGAAAATTCCATTATAGGAGTAACACATTAAGCCCCACTATTAACAAATGTTGTCTCATATCACATAATCACAATGTTTCTTTGCAATACCCTAATGACAACAAATATGCCCAACACCTCCCGTGGTACATACACCAATAGTGTTTTCAACATACAAACCTTACCTTCAACAACCTTGTGTGTAAGATATATATATATATATATATATATATATATATATATATATATATATATATATATCACAACTCATATACAACTACACTATCATCTAGTTCAATAGTACATTCTCAAGGTACACCAATAATGTATATACAACTTTTCTTATTATAACAGCTAAGTCATGGCATCAAAGCATACTTTCCCTAAATACTTTAGACTATGACCAAACCCAACTCTCAATAATAGGTGTATGTTTATTTAGCTATCACATAAAAATGATCCTTAGCTTACCGAAGTTAGCAGTGCACCATTGATAACATTATATATATCATCTAGATACTTAGAGTTCAGTCATGATAATACAAAATTGGGTTTAGTATTGAATCAGCAATACAATCATTCCTTAACATCTATACTTGAGAACACTACATGTACCAATACATAATGTTGGCAACTTAATTAATTTTCATATCTACTGATGTTAGAGGCCTTTACATCACATTGAATTATATTTACTTCCTTCAAAGTTGTGGAGTCTAAATGCTACTTTATACTTGCAATATCACACCCTATGCAACCCTTAGATCATGCTTGAAAACAAACTTTACAAAATAGTGTAGTGATGAGATGAGGATAAAAGTTTAACCAAATTATTTTGGGCACAAAAATGTCTTATAAAAACTTAATATTTTTCTCTAATATAATACTAATATGTGAGTGATTTCACCTTAGAATAAACCCAAAAAAATTCCACAAGCAAGGGAGTGTACCAAGACTAATTTCTAAATATAACTAATGATAACAAAACTAATTCAAGATAAAGGTATGATATATATATATATCTATATATATATATAGATATATATATATATATATATATATAGATATATATATATATATATATATATATATATATATATATATATATATATATATATATATATATATATATATATGTATGTATATATATCTATATATATCTATATATATATGTATGTATATATGTATATATATGTATATACATACATATATATAGATATATATATATATATATATATATATATATATATATATATATATATATATATATATATATATATATATATATATATATATATATTTTTACCGTAGATATATATATATCAATACCAGTCAAATTCTAACCCAAGGGTATCTCCAATGTACCACTGATTGAACCACAAGAGCATTGAATATGTAATCAAAATGGGTGAAATTGGGTTCTATAATTAAGTCCATCCTTCTGTGCAAGTATGTGTTTCAGATCATTCTGAAAAAGGCCACAAACATACCATACTTAAGGCCACAGGTATATGGAAGGATATCCACAATTATACTCTTAGCTTTTCCTCAAAATTGTACTTGAGAGCTTGTATCAAAATTACTATGATAAACCCAAATATACATAGGAGTGACCTCGGAAGAATATTATACATACCTACCCACAAACTTGAATTAGTCCTCTATCCAAAATACCTTATAATATTTACTAATCATGTGCACAAAAACTCTGTTAGAAGGTGTTTAAAAGGGTCTCCATGTGTGCCCAAATTTGGGCCCTAAGATTGCCACAAATATTCCCTGGAGAAAAGGGTTGCACCTATTATAAGAATTCACCTTAAATTTTTTAACAGTGCTTCCAACTTGTTACATATCTATTTTCAAGGGAGGTCCAAACTATTCTTAATAATTTTAGAAGGTGCAAGATTATATTACTCGAGCAAAGAACCATGCCTAGGTAAAACGAAATGACTTCTAAACTCGAATTCTTACCAATTGATGTGCAAAGAGGGCCGAGACAGGTTGCTCAAGAGTAAAAAAGATGAACGAGGATTTCACACTGAGTTCCCATTGATTAGGTACAACATAATACAAATATTAGTCCTTAAAATAGAAATGATTTTGAATTCCAATGAAACCCTTTAGTCCCAATGAAAACCAAAATTTATCCCACATATCTTCCATATAATTTGACCCTCCTTCAAATGTTCAAGACTCCCCTGGCCGCAAACATTTATTTCCTCAAGATCGATACACTTAATTCATAGCCAATAGATGATTAAATATGCTATTTATATAGAGGCCAAAGTGACTTCTAGAGGGGGCGTACTGAATTTCTTTTTGAGGGAAATTTAAATTTTAAATTTCAAAATGTGGAGCCCAAAAACCCTCCTTTAATATGATGCCAAATTACACTTTTGATATTATTTTTAATTTTGAAACCCTCCATGAAATATTTTAGCCACAAACATTTGATTTAATTCATTAATGAAAATCCTACTTGACTTGATGATTTGAGTAATATGTTTGCTAATGATAAAATTCTAGATCATCCCATCTTAAGGATTTTGACCACAAATCATGGGTTTTAATCTTTGATCAATCATATCTCCCAAACCATGAGGATCCTCATGGTGTGACACATACCATTATAATTTACATTAAGAGGAGCATCAAGTGATGATAGTTTCGAAGGAAAATTCATTAATATGCATCCTCAAAATATTTAATAAGTTTGGGGTTTCTATGGATTTTTAGGTATCCTTGTCCTTTGGAGTTTCTAATCAATTCAACTTAGATATATATTAATATCATTTAACGGACCATTATTGGCATCAATTAAAACACCATTCAACAATCTCCCCCTTTGTCATTGATGGCAACACATACTCCCCTTGCAATCACTACTCCCCTGACTTCGTGTCTATGTTCTTCCTTTCCTAATTTCTCTCCTCTTTGACATGAATGGAAAATGGTTACTCCCCCTAATGAAATTCCTTCTTATAATCTCATGCAAAAGACCTATATTCCTTTAAGTTCTTCTATCCCTTTGAATTGATATGCCTTTCATGATTTTACACAACTAAGAAATTCTGCAATTACGTTCATGATTCTGCTTCCCAAGTTCCTACTTTATTGAATACAAAGCTAACCAATCTGCTGAGAGTTCTAACCATTCCTATGATGAATTCTTCAAATTGTCCATCTATCAACCTGTCAAGGATAGATTTTCAAACTATAACCACTGCTACAAAGAATCCTCCTCTTGAACGTTTAGGAGTCATCAAATTGGATTCTTTAGAATAACATATGAACCATTTCTTCAGCCAAATCATCATGAAACTTGAAATCTTACACTCTAAATTGATCATGAGCTTTCAATTTTACAAAACCTAAAATCATGACTGTAGGGACTTTCTCATTCACTTGATCTTCTTGCTTTTGGTTTTTACTCCAAACCTTCATGTACTTGGTGTTAGGGTTTTCTTTTGTGGAAGATTCCATATTATACTTGAAATCGTGAGATATATGCCTATGATTATGGAATTTGTAACGTTCAATGTAAGGGTTGAATGATGGAGCAATCGACATATATTTTTTGTTGGAAAATTATTTTTGAAATCTATCTTGCAATCTTGTAAACTTGGTTCTAGGGTTTCGATATTATCTTTGATAATCATCCCTATCACACATTATGTAGTACCTAGTAATATGCATGAAATTAGAACATGAAAAAATAACCATTAAACTTGCTAGGGTACCTGGACAAGATGTTTTCTCTTGTTGGTGTTTTATAAGGATTCTTTCTTAGAGGAGGTACAACCCATTCTTGATCAAAATTACTTCTTACAGTGGAAACATTTTCAACCTTATTTCATTGTTCAATTCAATTTAAACTTTGGGGGATCTTGTTGTTAGGATTCTCATCAATTTTTCTCTATGAGGTCTTGGATCTTGAAACTCCCTTAGATGAGTTATCACCTATATAGACAATACCTGTTTTAATGCATGGAGATCTTTAGCAGCTAAGAATATCATCCAAAGTCTGTGAACTCTGCAAAAATTTATTAAACTTGTCATCTTCAATGTTTAATGATATGATTTCGTCTTCTTGTTTCATGAAATTTTCTTATTTATTTTGAATTTGAAATTTTTGTTCATCTTCAATTCTTTGGGATTATTCAACCTCGGTCTTTAGATGGAATTTCTCTTCTTCTATTTTTCTCACTTGATGACTGAAGTATATTTTAATGACATGATCCTTCTTTTCAATTTCCTACAAATGTTTCTTCTACCATTATTTAAGCTTGTTGATTTAAGTTAGAGCCACCTCAAGTTCCTTTTGTGTTCGTCTAAATTCAAATTCATGCTTATGAACATAATATTCTAATTGACTTGCTAAGTTTTCCTCTTTCTTTATGATTCTTACACTTGGAGTTTTAAGAGAGAAACTTCTGGTTTGAGTGTGTGATTTACCTTCTCTATATTCTTCAACTATATCAAGGCACTAGATACTACTTCTTCTTCTTATCCATTGTCATATTATTCAACTTGAGAATCTTCTTTATTTGAATCACCATTTTCATCTTCATTTTCAAGCTTTTTTTAGTAGAGATCATGGAAATTCTTCCAAATACTTTTGGCTAATTATCATTGATAAAATTTTGATTTTACAGGATCTGGTAGAGCACCAAGAATAACATTCATTGATTTCATATTACACCTTCTATATTTTTCAATAGATGTGTCTTCAAAACAAAAAAAAATCCATACATAATATCCTTGAGCTTGCAAATGGACTTTCATTCTGGATTCCCATATTTCATATTTGGCTTCATTAAATTCAAGAGTCGGTAGACCAACTTCCTTCATTTCATTAGTTGCAACACTAGAAGCTTCATTTTATTATTTTAATTTTTTTGCAACTTGTGTCTTTCACTTTCCCATATTGATTCACCTAGGATCTACCTTCCCGCTGTTAGGTTAGAGTTAAAGGAACCTACTTTAATACCAGTTGTTGGAAATACTGAGAGGGGATGAACCAATATTTCTCTTCAATTATTTAATTTAAACTACACATAATATTAACTATTACTATCATCAGATAAACATAAAGTAATCATCAACAACATTCAGCAATGCACAACAATAAATACAATACATTAAATATTTTTAGGTGGAAACCCTTCCAGGAGAAAAAGCACCAGATGCTTCTTAATATTTGTCTTCAATAGTTTACATCAATTAGGAGGTTGCAACTTCCATTATTTTCAGCACCAACTAAAGGAGGCTCCATTCTAAAGGATTCTGCAATGCCCTGATTTATAGGCTCCAACATAAAGGATGCTCTAACACCATGCTTACGAGCTTTGATTAGAAGGATGCTATAGTGCCTTGCATAGGCTCCAACCTGCACTAGCACCACCTTGTTGCCCTGAAGTATTCACAGGCTCCAACTTGAAGGAGACTCCACTCACCTTACTTACACCAACCAACCACACTAATCAACCTATCGACCATGTTTCACAATTTCCAGACTGGATCCACCTCTACTTGTAAATAATACAAAACATAAAACTTTTTGCAAATACAAACTCTACTTCAACAAACAAATATGCTTCGCCTCAAAATCTACTTGGGATCTCTTTTTCAATATATGATTATTCATGCAATCATACAATATGTAACTTGTATTGTACATCCTACAAACATACCCTACAACTACAATCATTATCATTGTCACAAGTTCATCAACATCTACACAAGCCCTAGCAGCTTCACTACTCATGTAACAACCCTATTCAAAAATCCATGCAATAAAAGTTATAAAAGGAAGAATAATAGCCATGGTCATAACACACGTATTCGAAGAAAGGATGATGATTACTGGCGTTTTCTGTAAGGGTTTAGGGTAAAACACTAGGTTTTTAATGTAGCTTCTTTGCAGACAACTAGAGCAGTGTACCTGTCTACCGACAATATTTCCCGCCATTTCCATTGCAACCTTGTTCATCATTTTATGTTGTCGGTTACTGCTTTCAACATGGGGAAGTCGATGGAAGTAGAGGAGCTTGATTTTTCCGAGGACCCCTATCTAGACCGTGTCATTTTTGGAAACCCTAGCTTCTCCACACTGGCATCTGGCCCTATTCTTCAGTCCAACCCTGCTCTTCCTATTTCATCGTCGGTGGTTTCCTTACCAGGGCACTGTTCTACTCCTCTATGCATCGGGTCGCTCTCAATAGAATCCCTCACTTTGGATTGCCCTCCATTATCATCTGGAACACTGCAAATTTTGACTGCAAACACTCCCCCATCGTCCTCTTTCGATCCCCATCCATCTATCTTGGCATTTTTCTCCACGCCACCTGAAGACATCCATACCTCTGCGACACCAAACCCTCCCTCATCTGCTCTCTCATCGTCAGGCTTCTTTGAGACCCCTGCGGTCAAGGTAAAGTCTGTAAAAAATGTCCCTTTGGAGGGTTCCCCTGATCCATTGGCAGATCACCCATCTGCACCTCGTACGGGGAAGAGAAAAATTAAGTGTGTGAAGGCGACCTCCAAGGATATCACCATTCGGTTCGGGGAGACCTCTACAATTGGGGAAGCAACTTATATGGCTAGCACGGTGCTTGTTGGGCATGTTTACGGTAGAGCTTATTTGACTACCAAACTTACCCTATGGGTCAAGGAGATATGGGGAGGATTGCTCAAGGAACTACCTGAGGTGTAGGTCCTTCCCACGCGGTGGTTTTCTCTTCATTTTTCAAAGGAAAATTATATGGATTTGGTGCTCGCTAGGTATTGGCACATAGATATGGCTTTGGTTCTCCTCAAGAGATGGAGTCCCCTCTTCGACCCTAAGTGAGAACAAATTAGGGCTGGACCCCTCTGGGTGCGCTTGTCGGGGCTCCCTTTACAGTACTGGTGTGAGGAGGTCTTCATCAAAATTGGAAATGCATTCAACACCTATCTGGACCATGATCAAACCTTTGTGCAATCAAAGAATAGAACCCTCGCTTTCATCCTATTCCATTTGGACACTCGTGAGGGTTTGGAGGAGAAGATTACATTATAATGGGGGAATTTACCAGGGTCCAGATCCTGGATTATGAAGGGGTTTCCTTCTGCTGTGGGTGATGCCACAGGGTGGGACATATCTTTAAAGATTTCCCTCTCAATAGGAAAATAGAGGACACTCCGAAAGCATCCCGTGCACCTTCCAGGATTGACTCACCGGCCATTATGCGCTCCCCTGCTCTGAGTCCTTCTCCTCCGGTCATCAATCCCCTTACAAAGACGGCGGATGATGTGCACATATCGATCTTGCCGCCACTCACCAGGTCTCGGGTAGCAGCTGAAGCTGCAAAAGCTTCAGGTATTCATCTGACCTCTCATACCTCTTCAATTGCTTTTTACACATATTTTGTTGCATCTTCCATATATACATCTGTGGCACATTGCACTATGTCGTCTCCTCCCTTTATTGCCACTTCTGCTCCCTCATTTCATTCGCTCTCCATATCCTCTGCCTCTCCATCTTCCACCAGGGTTTCATCATCTCATCACTATTATCATCGATCCCGTACCATATCTAGTGGTACTCTAATTCACCTTGCTGGACTGGGACTCTCACTCCCCAGTTCGACTTCTCTGTCATCTCGGGGGAGGAAATCTGATCTCTCCAAAGCCATCAAGCATGTAGGGGTTGAAGTCACGTCTGTCTATCAATCCACTCTCGACGGGGTTCTTAGAGTATTGAACACCCCGGGTAGAGTCCCCCCATGAAGTGTCTATCTTTCAACTGCAGAGACATGGCTAGTGCCTCCAAAAAACTAGCCTTGCGTAGACTCTTCGACGTAGAACCTATCAACATTATCTTGCTCCAAGAAACCCTAGGTGTGAGTGATCACATTACTAGTTCCTTGTAATCTATCTCCCCAGGATGGACCTACTTGGCAATGGATGTTGTGGGGAGATCTGGAGGACTTTCCATTGGTTACAATCCCTACTCCATCAGGGTTTCAACATCATGGGGAGGCCACGGATTCATGCGAATTGATTTTTTCCCGACAGAGCTTGGCACCAACCTACGGGTTGTTAACATTTATGGACCCTGTCAACAGAGGGAGAATTTCTAGCAGCATCTGCTAAATCTCTCGATTTTTTCTTCTGATCACATCATCTTAGGAGGTGACCTTAATTTCTCCTTGATTTTTAGTGAATCTTGGGGGTCAATGGCTCAAGTGGATTCAATTTTGGGATTTATGACAAGCCTTCTGGAGCAGTTCAATTTTGTGGATGTCCCCATGAATAAACCTCTTCCTACATGGAGGAATAGAAGGGTGGGTGAAGCTGCTCTTACGCAAAGATTAGACATATTTCTTATGAAGGGCCCCCTCTTGTAACATATGCATCACTATAAACAATGGGCCAATACAGGGGGCATTTCGGATCACTTCCCTATCTATCTGGAGGTTTTGGGTCGACATCCTAAACCAAAAGCCCCATTCAAATTTAACCATGTATGGTTACAGGACCCTACCTACATTAGCTTGGTTATGGATTTCTGGGCTGCCAACCTGATTGATAGATTTTATTCGTTGGCCAAAGGTTTTTGTAATAACTTGTCCATTAGCTCAAGCATCTTTCTATTAATTAGGCTAGAGAGAAGCATCAGAGGGGGAACTCGCTTCAATCACACTTTGAATCTTAGCTGAGTTCCATGCTCGATGAGAGAAGCCTAGGGTTTATCTCAGTAAAAGAAAAGTCACCTGATTGAGCTCGAGAACTAGAAGGCTCAGATCCTAAAGGAGAGAGAGGAATCCCTGAGACCATGGAGTAGGGCCATATGGTTGAAAGCAGGGAATGACAACACTAGGTTCTTTGAGAATTATGAAAAAGGTAGGAAGGTATCAAATACCATCTGGAATCTACCTTTACCAAAGGGAGGAGTTGTTGATTCTTTCAAGAAACTCTCCCATCTCAGCTCTACTCATTCCAGGAATCTATACAAAAGCCCACGTGGTTCAAATCATGTCGATATCATAAATGTGGCCAAACATTTCCCTAGATTTGTTAATGAGGATGAGGCAGGGGATCTATATGCACCTGTAACTACTGGAGAACTCGAAGGGACTTTAAAATGGTTCAAGAAGGACAAGAGCCCGAGACTGGATGGCTGGACTATAGAATTCTACCTAGCATTTTACGACCTTCTGGGATAGGATCTGTTGAAAGTTGTGGAAGAATGCAGATTATCTGGATCGTTGTACAATGCCATCAATTCGACCTTCATTTCCCTCATTCCTAAATATGACACTCCTTCCTCTTTCAATGATTACAGGCCTATTTCATTGTGCAACTATTTGTACAAAATTATCTCCAAGATCATAGCCAACAGACTCCAGCCTATCCTCTCCCGTCATATTGCCCCTCAGCAATTTGCCTTTCTTGAACATCGTTAGATTCATGAAGCCATTGGCTCGGCCCAAGAAGCTATACATTCAATCTGGACCAGACACCATAAGGGCATTATTCTCAAGATTGATTTGGCAAAAGCCTTTGACCGTGTCAGCTGGCTTTACATTAAGATGCTCCTTATCCATTTGGGCTTTCCTCATAACTTCATCACTTGGATTATGGCCTGCATCACCTCCCCTACTTTTAGTGTCCTCATTAATGGCTCTGCTTCTCATTTCTTTCACTCCAAGAGGGGGTTTATACAAGGCTGCCCTCTCTCTCCCCCCCATTTTTGATTGTCATGGATGGACTTAGTCGCTTGATTGCTTTGGCTAAGAGAGATGGTAATCTCTGTGGCCTTAAGATATCTGATGCTTGCTTTCTCACCCACCTCCTATTTGTGGATGATGTTCTCATTTTTCTTGATGGTAGTATTCGGGACTCTCGTACTTTCTCCAAAATTCTCTCACTTTTCTGGTTAGCTACTGGGATGTTAGCCAGTCAATTAAAATCAACCATTACCTTTTCTCGAACCTCCATCCAAGACTCTTAACTTGCTCAACAACGTTTTCCTTACTGTATCGATCCATTGGACAAAGATCTCAAATACTTGGGATTTTGGATAAAGCCTATCAGCCAGAGAATTGTAGATTGGGTCTGGCTTGTTACCAAACTAGAAAAAAGGTTTTCCATTTGGAGTCACAGATATTTGTCCAGGGCAGGCAGACTCGTTCTTATTAAATCTGTTCTTAAGGCTATGCTAGTTTTTTGGATAGCACTTGCATGGATTATTTGGAGCATCTTAGCTCACTTACAACAACTCTGAAATAGATATCTATGGAATGGAAATCAGGACAAAAATATTTTTGCATGGGTAGGCTGGAATGAGATTGCACTGCCTAAGAAATGTGGTGGTTGGGGTCTTAAATACCTCCCTTTATCTGCACAAGCCCTTGCTGCAAAAATGGGCTAGACTCTGCTGACTAGACAAAACCTTTGGATAGCCATTTCATATCATAAGTATATTTGGCCTCATTAAATCATGGAATGGGTCCGATTACCGAGCTGGCCAAAATCTGGCATCTCATCTATCTAGAAGACACTCCTTTACTCTCTCCCTCATATCAGGGACAATTTTGTCTGGAGAATCAATGATGGATCTAAAGCTCGCATTGGCTTGGATCCATGGACTAGAGGTGGAGGTAGATATCAGTTTTCCAAAGACCTCATACAGCATCTACACTCTTACAAGATCAAGGTGATTGCAAATATTACAGACCAACAAAACACCAATATCTTTTCCCAAGGATGGAAAACTGCATTGCAACTTGAGTTACCTCCATGCTGGCACCAGGAATGGCAAGAATATATCTCTGCACTATCTGAATCACATATTAGGATTAAAGAGGGCCCTGATGAACTTATCTGGTGTCATGCAGATAATGGTATCTACTCTCCAAAGACAGGGTATCTATCCTTAATCTCCCACAAAAAACCTAAGCAGATTACTTTTTGATGGATGATTATTTGCAAACTAACAGCACCTCCTCGGACCAGATTATTTTTCTGGTGTATCCTTAGAAATAAAGTGCCCATAGGAGAGTATCTCACACACCATTCCTTTCATGGACCAAGTTTGTGCATCTTATGCAAAAACTCATCTGAATTGACCCTACATCTTTTTCTAAAATGCTCTACCCTGAATACTCTTTGGCATAATTTATCTACCTCCATACATTTTTCTGTGCAATGGGAAGGTGACGATCTCAATAGTGCATGGGAAGCATGCTTCAATCATCATAAGGGATAAAAACTACAAATCCTGCCTCTTATTATCATCTGGCATGTCTAGCTAGCTCGGAACTGCTCTATTTTTGACAACAGGCCTATGTGCTGGCCACAAATTGCGGCATGTATTGTATCAGCATATAATGAGATGCTTGAACCTTTACAAGCTAGATCTCGAAGGCCTCATTCCCCTCCTCTCATTGATAAAAACACACCTTAGGCGTATTTCGATGGTGCAGTAAATTAGCAGGGTTGTGGTGGAGGTTTTATCTTATACTTTAGTGAAAAGCATCACTGCAAAGTTATGATGGGTCTAGGAGCTGGAACTAATAATCTCTCAGGACTCATTACCCTTCGTCACCTTCTGCATTTCTCTTTGGGACATAATTGCATGAGCTTAAACATATTTGGAGACTCAAAGATCGTTATTAATTGGTTCAATAATATTACTGCTTGTTAAATACACACACTTAGTAATATTTTGGATGAAGTAAACATTTTCAAGGCACAATTTAATAACATCACCTGCAATCATATCTATAGGGAATATAATAGTAGTGTTGACGAGCTATCCAAGGAGGCCATGACACTTCCCAGAGGAGAGTGGATGATCCAGGAACAACAGGGGACAAATGAATACCACTACTATCATCACCCATACATAGATCAACACTACCATAGGGTAGATAGCCCTTGATCACTGGTTATTTGTCTATTTTGAGAATTATTAAATTTTGAAAACTTTGTATATATTTTTAGAGGACATATTTATGTGGTTTTTTAAATGTCCTGCATGGCATATGTACAAAATTATAAACAAACTCCTATTATAGTTTTTCAAGATCACCCTGCGTGGTGAATCTGAAAACTACATAGTTTTTGGTGAACTTCAAAATTTTTATTGAAGCCCTCAGAGGCTAGAAAGATACAACATATGCAATCGCATCTACAACATGTAATTTTTCTAAGTCAATGAAAGATTATGATTTTTCTAGTGGAAAAAAAAACACACGTATTCCAAGTTGAATGTTGTGAAGAAAATCCTAATGTGGGTGTTAATTTTGTTTATTATGGCTATAGAAATTGGCAAAGGAAACGGAAAAGGCTTTGGAGATATATTAGCCATTAATTGGCATTTTATTTATGAAAATAATGGAAATTAGGAGAAAAGGAATGTGAAAGGTTACATGTTGCATGTGAGAAGGAAAATGAAGGAAAATAATGGAAAATGAAGAAAGTAGAGGCCCAATTAATGAAAAGGATTATGAGGATCATTTCACAGAATTTTTTCAGTTCAATTTTGGAGCTCTCATTATATTCTCTCTCTCTCTCTCTCTCATACTCTTAGATATTTAGAGTTTTGTTGGAGCACTCTTAGAGGAGTGTGAGATACTTGAGGATTCATAGGAAGAAGGCTAAGGAAGAGAAAGAAAGTGCAAGAGTACATTGGGATCAACAACTACAGTGGTTTTTCTTGCAGGTATCGAGTTTCATGTATGATTTCCTTACTAGTTTTGGCATGCATGGCATATGCATGTGGTTTCTTGGTCATGATATGTCATTGACATGGAGAATTTCCTGGATTGATAATGGTTTTAAATAGCCTTTCCATTTATTGGATAACTATGGTGTTATGGGAGCCTTTCCGTTTTTCTTTCTAGTTGGTTCTCATGTTCTTTTGGATGTGGGTTGAGTTATTAGTTCCCAGAGCCTTGGTTGGACAAATGCTCTAGAGCCTTGTAACAACTTGGGCTGATTTATTAGTCCTAGAGCCTTGGTTGGAAAAAAATATGGAGCCCTTGGTTGGACAAATACTCTAGAGCCTAACAATAGCTATGGGTTGAGTTACTAGTCCTGGAGCCTTGGTTCGAACAAATGCCCTTGATCCCTAGATAGCTTGGATAGAGACCAATCTCGCGATGGTTAGTGATGTCTGACTATGACTTGGTTTATATAAGATGATAATATCCTATATCATCATCTTGGTTTATCTAAGATGATGATATCATATTCAATTTACCTTTTTTAATTGGTTTATTCATCAAATATTTGATTGCAACATATTCAATTTGTAATATTACCAGGTAACCTATATTGTGATGTCAGAATTTATTTATTGCATAAATGATTGGAAGGAACTCCTCAGTTAATATGTAATTAAGCTCCACAGACAAAATATTTTTACTAACATTGTGGATTTATTGCGGGTTTCTTGCTTCAAGTTGTCATTGCACAACTCCTATAATGGTGTTTGAGGCATCTATGGAAATATGGATTGGGAGGGACCAATTAGTCCCGCTTAAAACTAGTGCCTTTTACACTTTATCCTTTAATTCTTCGAAAGTATGCTAACACTTTTATATTTGGACAATATCTAAATTTCTATTAGTAGAGAAAATAATGTATGATAAATTTAAGAATATTTTTTAATGAATTGTTGATAGTAAGCAACATATCATAGGAAGCTACATACTTCTTCTTCTGAGTGCGAAGTAGGTAAATCTAATATCACCTTAATTTCTTTTGGATCGACCTGAATATCTTGTGTTGAAATGAAATGTCCTAACACAATACTATTGTTTAAGATAATTTAACACTTGAGACTTATAAGGGCCATATTAAATTTGTTACATCTTATTAATGTTTTATTAAAATTAGCTAATGCTTCATAAAACTCATCACCATAAGTTGTGAAATCATCCATATATATTTCCACACAGTCATGTATCAGATCATAGAATATACCAATTACAACTCATTGAAAGGTGGTAGGGAGTTATACAATCCAAATGATAGAACTTCATATCTAAATTTCCCCTATGGAAAAGTAAATTTAGTCTTATCTGGGTGTTCCAATGTGATTTGAATTTAGTTGTAGTTGCTAAATCCATACAAGAAAGAAAAATACTTTTTTCCTACAAAAGTATCCATGACCTCTTCGATGAAAAGAAGTGAAAATTGGTCTTTATAATTTTCTTTGTTAAGTTATCAATAATCTATGAAAACTCTCCATTTCCCTTTTTCTTGGGTACTAGAACAAGGGTGGAAACCGATTCACTATTTGAAATTGCATAAATAAAATCAATTGTGAATAGTTTTGGTAGTTCCTCCTTTATTATTTACCTCAGTGTTGGATTCATTTGAAACTAGTGTTGGCGAAAGTGTCTAGATCCTTCCTTGATATATGTGATGTGTGCACAACTCAGGATTGATTCATTTCATGTTTGATTAATTTGAAGCGAAGGCATCACCATGTATTTTTGGTACCTTGATTAAATTCTCTTTCTGTTGTTTATTCAATCATTGTTTAATATTTAATTTTTGAAAAAGACTAATTTCTTGTAGGTGCATTCTAATTTAGACTTACAACATGTGATGCAATTATTTACTTCATTTGGTTGGGTGACAAAAATAATGAATGAGGGAGTGCGATGAACCTGCAAAAAGAGAAAAACGAATGAGCCTGCAGAATGAAAACGAAGAGGATTAGTCTACAAGTGAAGAGATGTTCATGAAAAATTACTTTTGAGGAGATGCTTGAAGGACATGCATTTCGCACATGAAATATTGATCATGGATGTTGCTCTATCTACCTAAGTAGCCAAAATGAAGAAAATAAATAAGAACTTGCTTATTATAGTTAATTATAAAAATATTTATGCAATAATGTTGATGATTATTTTTAAAACTATTGTTGCAAACTCCACCCGCGATTCATGTAGAAAGAAAACTACTTTATGTATAGAATAATCTTGGAAAATGGTTAGACATGTTGGTTAATTTTGTTTTGTGTTGATCGGATTGTAGAAATATTACTGCATGATCCTTCTTGGTTGCAACTAACATACAATGACTTCAACGCAAAGTTCTTGCTCTCATTGCATTTATAGTGAAAGGAGGAACAATTTATTTATGGACATAATTTGGCGTTCGATAAGACTTGACCAATTGAAATAGTATGACTACCATTAAGTTGATTTAGTTGTCTTGGCAGACAATTAAAAGAGTCTATTTCTTAAATCCTTGCAACTATCAATATCCAAATACCATATATTATTGTTGTCATATCTACTACTCAAATATTTGAAGGAGAGCATGGTGGTATGTTGTGGGGAAAAGTATCCAACACGGAATGACCCTATCCCACTCTAAGGGTGATAGTTCCTTAGCAACAGCTGAAGCAAAGCTATCTAAAGTTACTTCTTTATGACATGCAAGAGATGAAAGGAAGAGATCCACTTACCGATGTCTTGCGCAAATGGTCGATCCAATCTCCTCTATTTGTCGCTTGCTCCCAGCTCCAAGTCTTCTCACGGGCCCAGCTACACGAGATCCTGCGAACAAGACAAGAAAAGGAAACTACAAGAAGCATGCATTCATAATTGATTCAAGGATTAGCATAAATCAAATACGCAAGTAAGGCAATACACCATTGAAACACATGCAAATAGAAGAACCTCAAATGCTTTATTAATATAAGGAAGTAAGGTTCAGGCGGTGATACAATCGTGAGAGGTCCAATCCAGCATCACCTTCCCGACGGAAAGAAATCTCCTCTTCACCTCCCTCAAGCAATCACCCAATACTCACAACTGTAAACCAACAACAATTCTTTGCACAAAATTCCGGCCTCCAGATCCCATGGGATGAGATCCTTATATAGAGTTTTGGAGTGAAGATAAGTCAGCTTGATGTGTGACTTGTTGTCCTCTTCAACTCTAGTTGTTCTTCAGTCCTTGAGTCCACTCAGAGTTTCTACCTTCCACTTGGAGTTTTAGAAGCTCTTTACTCATCATTAGGCGAATCTTCTGATCCAAGTGTCATTTTGGAAGCTTCCTGGGCACTGGCACATTGAGAAAAGATTCCTCCACATGTCAAAGTATGCCCAACGTAGGTAGCCTTTGTTGCACTTGCTATGCAGTGCAGGTACACCATAGAGCTTTTGACATTCAGCGCAGATGCTTAGTGGAGCAGCTGCTTTGATCCAAAATTGACCTGTTTTTGAGTGTTTTTCAGTGGAGAACTGATCTGTAGTGCTGTGGTTTGCCGACCTTGTTCCTCTAGGGGTAGGAACAACATGTTTAGGGACTTTGGATCCCTCAGATTATTGATATTTCATGCTCCATGCTGTAAGGCACAAAAATGCCTATAACAGTTGCCCCCTAAAGTATGAGGTTGTTTATCGGGTGAAATGCTTTATTAGGAGGATCCGAAGTTCATTCAATCGTTGGGAGGTGACCTGTAACAAAATACAATACAATACATTATCTTTTCATACTTTCTTTTCATGATCTAGCTGATGCGGGCATTTCCCATGCTCAGCTTTATAAATACATTTGTTGTACATAAACAGACGATCGTCTAATAACAGACTGATAATTCTCTGCTTTTAATTATCATCCTTTTAGTAGGATGATCATCTGCTGCACATGTCTATGTTTTTATCTCCTGAATATATATCGCAGCCCGGATGGATGAAACTAGATCCGGGGTCTTCAAACTTGTCCGATCTTCACTCTAGTACAAGTCGATCCATGTGAGAATTTCTTGAAGTCGAACATGGAAAGACATCGCTTGATTACCAGTCAATAATGTAAACTGTTAACAAGCGCGAGAGGAATCACCGATAATGATGATGACCCTCAAGGTACTGCAGCACAACTCACGTGGCGTGAATATAGGATCTGACATCGAACACCACGCAAAGTCTCCCGGTCAAAGGTCATTAATGTATACCTATCGCCGGAAGTGAGAAACTTGCCATTGAGGCATGCAAGCTTCAAAGTACTAAGGGGGTGTTCCTAGATCAACTTCTTGGATAGTGAGCTGATGTCGACAAGAAGTGATCCGTCAAAGGAGGGCCTTAATGAATCCCACATCAGTGACACGGAACGGAGCTAGTGATGATGGAGAAAACGATCTGTGAAATATGATTCAGGGTGGCGGTCATGGAAGGATGAAAGATGATGTATGGTAGTGGATGTGACCCGGTTGACACTTTCTGAATGACATCTCTTGAACATATAACGACACTGATGTGATGGATCGGTAGCATTACCCCATGTATGGATGGTATGGCGAGACCATGGTGAAGGGACTGGTGAATGATAATAACCCAACCCGATATTTACGGAGGCAAAAGTGTCACGTTCAAGAGCAACTTGCTACCATTAAGCTTTGATGTTCTTCCCAATTTTTCCCCAGTCATTTCTGACCAGTACCTCTTTATTTTTGTCAAGCTTGAGGAGGATAACATATGCTTGTTCTATAACCTGCCCTTCGGGCAAGCCCATCGCTATGTTTTAACGAGCTTAACGATAGGGAAACTCGTTCTCGTCTAAAGACAAGTTTGTCGCTATCTAGTATTTTTAACAAGCCCAGCGACAAAGAAAACTCGGTCCTTTTCATCTTTAGAGAGTCTGAAAAGGGTACATAAAGTGGACTCCAGGGGTCCTTTTTCGTCATCTAATCCCTTAAGTCCGAAAAAGTATAAAACAATACAGAAGGGATGAATGTTCGATATCTTTATCGAGCCGAACTAGACAAGCGCTCGATCTTTTTGTGCAATAATCCCTCAGGTCCAAAAAGATTAAAATCTAGAGGAGGGATAGCTCTTCCGGTCCTTTTAACGAGCTGGAAGGCCAAAACTCGGCAAACTTTTCATATTTTACGAGTCAGTGAAAAGAGCTCAAAGAAGACTCGTATTTTGAGGAACGAGTGATAAACAAGGATAGCAGCAGATTCCAGGTACAGGTTGGAATTTTCCAATCACGGCAGTGTCACAAGGATGGCTAGGTGAAGTCACTCTTCGCAGCTGTTCCTCAAAATAGGTAAACAATCAAGTGGATGTGAATGATCGGCCAAATGAAAAGTGGAGGTGACGGTGCACAAACACGACCAAGGCTTTTATGGCTGGTGAATTTACGGTCTCAAATGGTCATTTACCGGTTCATTTTTCTTGATGAGCTTGAACTCTGGGGGAAGCTTGCTCACATGTGCATTTATTTTTTAATGAGCATGAACTCTTGCTAAAACTGCTCGGTTTTGCGTTTATTTTTTAACGAGCATGAACTTCGCCAAAACTGCTCGTATCTTGCGTTTATTTTTTAACGAGCATGAACTTTGCCAAAACTGCTCGTTTTTACCAGTCATAAAGTAGGAAGGTCTCCTGGTAGGTTGCTCGCTATTTTTTAAGGAGCTTCATCTCGCTATGCTTTGCTCCATATCCTCTCTTTATGCAAGCTGGGTATTGGCTAATCCTACGAGTTTAACGGGTTAGACCTACAGGTTTAAAGGGGGGACCTAAAAAACTAAAAAACTAAATAGCCGCCCGTGCTTGCATTCCAAGAGGTTTGCATGCCCCCAGGTGTAAGTTTAATTTCAAGGTCGCCCCTACTCATCCGTCAAAAACCCTTGTTTTCAAGGGGTGAGGCTTACCTCTTTCTGGTTACCCAAAGAATGGTTTTGTTTGCTGCCGCAAATGAAACTCTTTCTTCGGCGATGTCTATCATTAGGTTACACAAAGATGGTTACAATTTGTTGCAGCAATAGAATCTCTTTCTTTGGAGGCTGCCCCTACTTATCCTTTAAATCATTTGTTTTAATGGGTGAGGCTTGCCTTTTATCCAAAGATGGTTACTACTTGCTGCCGCAAACGGATCCCCTTCTTTGGCAGAGCCTACTTTTTTAGACAAAGGTGAATGACCTTTGTCAAACAAGTAACCTTGACAAAAGAATCTTTTTCCAGAACAACCCCATTCCTAACTGCCCCTTCTTCTGCATGAGAGCTCTTGCCGGCTCTTCTGTTTTACGAAGATGAAGGAGGGGACGGGGTACGGACTAGTCATATTCTCCCGCGGAAATTCTACTTTACACCCAAGGTTTTTTCTGACCCCAGCAGACCAGGATGCATGCCCCCTGGGTTCCGGCCCTACTTTCCCGAATCACTCGCACTCATCAGGAAGAAGAACCGGAGGTAGAGACCTTTCTTGATCGAAAAGACCATTCAAGATAGGTATGTGACTATTTGCGATGCGTGATCCCGGAAATGAAAGTTGGTCTACGAGCTTGACCATTCTTCCTTCGTATGGAAAACACATTATTCGAAAGAGTGAGGAGACTATTGCTTCCATGCAATATATGTAGTCTCGTCCAAGGAGTAGGTTATAATCCAAGGGTCCTTGGACGACCATCAAATTTATCTTGACAGCCTTCCCTTTCAATGTAATAGGCACATTAGGTAGAATCCCTAATGGTCGACTGGTTCCTTTGTCAAAACCCGAGAGATTTCTTATCTCAGGCAAAAGCGCTGGGCAACCCAGTGCTTTCCAAGCAATAGAGGACAGGATACTCACAGATGCCCCTTCATCAATGATAGTCCCAACCATCACCATTTTGTATATTTGGACTATAATTCTAAATGGTATACTGGTTGGTAACCGGGGTCTGCCTAGTTGGTTCCAATCAAAGGACACAACCAGGTTGCTTGGTGGTGGGACCGAATACACGGCCGGGTATGATCCTGACGATGCTCCTTCCTGCGATAAAGGAGTGGGCACATTGCCCTGATGTTCATCAGAATCGATGTTGATGAAAAGAATCTGGATGGTGTCATCCTTACTCTCTTCGGTAGGGGTGTCAGCTAAAGATGAATCCTCAGTGACTGTGGTATTTGAAGATGAAACTTTTGAAGGGAGAACCGGGTCAACTGCCGTTTCGACCTTTGGACTTTCGTCTGGTCTGGATTCAGTAGGTTCATTTTCAGTGACTGACACTTCAGCTGGCCCTATGAGCGGGGCAGCCGTATTTTCGACCAAGGAAGGACTTGGCGTGAGTTTTTGGTATCCAGGAGGAAGTAGCAACGGTGCAACCAGTTGATCTTCCAAAACTCTCTTTGCTTCGTCTAAAAAGGGACAACAGCGGAGGGTGTGATTGCCTTCACACAGTTCGCAGGGGAATCTCATTCCCCTTCGTTTTCTAGAACCTTCACTTTCATTGGTCGACGGTAAGCATTCCACCTGGTTGTCAGAGGTTGACGCTTCCGAACTGTGCAAACAAGGGGACCAGTCCCTTAGTATCCGGGGAATACCGGGACAATCACGGTGGAGGTGGTCCCCTCTACATATGACACATGGCGATTTGGGCCCGGTCCGTGCTGTGTGTGGATTTTTGTTAGATGCCTTTTGCTTGCCCCCAGGCGCCTTTGGCTCCTTCTGCTTCTTTTCTTTCTTATTCTTTTCCTTCTTCTTTTCTATGGGAGCTCCGCTTTCGGCAGCTTGACCTTTCGAAGAAGAAGGATCGGAGGAAGGCTTATAAGAAGTGGAAGGCTGGAGGGTAGCTCTAGACTGGTCTAACTGTTGACTCGACTGTTCAGGACCCGTGGTGTTCTGAACTACAGTGGTTGAGAATAGCCAAACTGGTAGGCCAATTGTCAGTCCTGGAAGCGACAACGTGGCCATGTGGGGCGCACCAACTTCTCCCCAAGAGGAGAAAGGGCTAGGGTTCCCATCATGTGGAATCCCTTGGTTGGTATGTTCCATGTTCTCAACCTCAAGATCAACGCAGGAATAAGGGGTAATTATGTTCCATTTAAAATGAATTTTATATGACGACGCTTTAGACACAACTTGCTTTTTCAATTTTTAAGAGTCGAGAAAAAGCTAAAGATGACTCTAGTCTCCTTCAATGTATTAACGAGCCCGAAGTGACAAATGCTCGGATGGACTTTTTTAGTTATAGAGTTTGAAAAAGGCCAAAAGAAACTACTCTGGAGTTCTAGGCAGAGGGTGTGCCAAACCTTTCGCGAAACCACAGAATACGTTTTACGGTACGAGTGGTCGATCTTCGTGAATGCTGTGTTCACTGCATCGCGATCAGTAGGGCGGCCGACACGGCTTCCTATGGATAAAGGCTTTATTCCTATAGGGGTCCCCCAATATACGCGACGGTACGCGGGGGCACAAGTCCGTATTAGTGCTATCGTTCCTCAGGAGGAATCACCCACCTTCGTAGAGATCGACGGTCACTATGTTTAACGACGCCGGAACACGTCTCTACCTAGACCTCTACTGTGTTTCGTTATGTTTCAAAGCGTTGTTAGATAAATTCAGTTCTTTTTAGGTTGATCTTGCTTAGCAGTTTGCCTTTATGGATCACCACGTGATGTATGATACAACTCCTAAATGCAGTCTAAGAATGATAAGCAAGCTTTTTCAATTCTTTCAACTTATGAAAATCTTAACTACTGAGGGAAAAGAAAGACATCATCTTTTCAAATAGATCATAGAGCACAAACTGATGCACTTTTCCTAAATCGACATGCAAACTGTCAAAATGCACATGCACAATGCAAGTATTTCTTTTCTTCTTCCTTAATGTTGATGTATTACAAAAAGAAAGCTGTTGTATAATTTCGAATTCAATTTCAAGTGAATGAAAACAAGTTTTTGTCCAATAATCAAAAGAACACCTTAAGATTCACTCGTTTCAACATAAGAAATACTGAAATTCGAACCATATAACGAAAGCAAATGTTCAAGCAGCTATGAACAGTAATAAACTAGCTCTTAGAATCACAACGACACTTTCTTACAGGCCTAGATCCAAGAGGTCACAGCAAGACTAGTTCACTTTCGCTACGGGAAACTGTGAATGACAGCAAGAAATACAATAAGAACAATCACGGTTTCTTCATACAACTGAGGCGGAATGAAGGCAAAGAAAGGTAGTTTCAGCTGGGTATACAGGTTGACAACAGGCTGCAAAAACAATATTGAAAACTGGGCAACAGACAGTAGGGAACCCCAGTTGCACAAGGCAAAACTGGATCAGCGCAGGTACTGCACTGTCAATCTAACATGCAGCACAGGTAGCCCCTTCGGGACCTGCGTTGCAGCGCAGGTAGCCTTTGCTGCAGCTGCACTGAAGAGACAACTCTCGTCTCTCTCAGATTCCGGGTCACAGTTTGCTCAAAAATCAATGGTTTTTGGCCAAATCAGAGGCTATCAGCCAAGTATACACTAGAGGATGATTAAGGAAGATGAACACTATCACAAAGAGCTAAAAAGAGTCCTTGTGGATCAGCTCTTCAAATCATAAACATGCCCAGCACTGAGCTAGAGTAGCTGCCCTCTACTTTGCATTCGAAGGATTCGAATGCAGTTCGATTCGGTACTCCCTTTGTTTAGGAAATGAATAGCAAGAAACACAAGCTACCAACAAGACACGATCCCCAGCGGAGTCGCCAGTCTGTTGTGGGGAAAAGTATCCAACACGGAATGACCCTATCCCACTCTAAGGGTGATAGTTCCTTAGCAACAGCTGAAGCAAAGCTATCTAAAGTTACTTCTTTATGACATGCAAGAGATGAAAGGAAGAGATCCACTTACCGATGTCTTGCGCAAATGGTCGATCCAATCTCCTCTATTTGCCACTCGCTCCCAGCTCCAAGTCTTCTCACGGGCCCAGCTACACGAGATCCTGCGAACAAGACAAGAAAAGGAAACTACAAGAAGCATGCATTCATAATTGATTCAAGGATTAGCATGAATCAAATACGCAAGTAAGACAATACACCATTGAAACACATGCGAATAGAAGAACCTCAAATGCTTTATTAATATAAGGAAGTAAGGTTCAGGCGGTGATACAACCATGAGAGGTCCAATCCAGCATCACCTTCCCGACGGAAAGAAATCTCCTCTTCACCTCCCTCAAGCAATCACCCAATACTCACAACTGTAAACCAACAGCAATTCTTTGCACAAAATTCCGGCCTCCAGATCCCATGGGATGAGATCCTTATATAGAGTTTTGGAGTGAAGATAAGTCAACTTGATGTGTGACTTGTTGTCCTCTTCAACTCCAGTTGTTCTTCAGTCCTTGAGTCCACTCGGAGTTTCTACCTTCCACTTGGAGTTTTAGAAGCTCTTTACTCATCATTAGGCAAATCTTCTGATCCAAGTGTCATTTTGGAAGCTTCCTGGGCACTGGCACATTGAGAAAAGATTCCTCCACATGTCAAAGTACGCCCAGCGCAGGTAGCCTTTGTTGCACTTGCTATGCAGCGCAGGTACACCATAGAGCTTTTGACATTCAGCGCAGATGCTTAGTGGAGCAGCTGCTTTGATCCAAAATTGACCTGTTTTTGAGTGTTTTTCAGTGGAGAACTGATCTGTAGTGCTGTGGTTTGCCGACCTTGTTCCTCTAGGGGTAGGAACAACATGTTTAGGGACTTTGGATCCCTCAGATTATTGACATTTCATGCTCCATGCTGTAAGGCACAAAAATGTCTATAACATGGTATTACAATTAGGTCACAAAACTCATGGATGGAGAAATGCACCTCAATAGTGTAGGTTTTAACCCTATACAGAAATTACCTGCATACGAATTCTAAAACATAGAAAATAAACAATGCGAGAGCATAACGCATAAAACACAAATACACAGAGATTTTCCCCTAGATCCCAAAACGGGGACTACCAGCTTGATTTTTCATTATATTCCTTTCAATGTTACAATACATATTTATACATGCCGAAGCATCCAATACCATGGACCGAAAACCATCGCGTCCAAAACCATGGACCGAAAACCATAGGTAGGTTCGCCCAACCTAATATAGGGTCCAAAAAAAAAATTCCCGGGGCGCTACCCTGGACCCTGTAGAGGGGGCTACCCACCCCCCTCAAACCCCCCGAACAGGGGGGGCTGCCGCCCCCCCTATGACCCCCTCACTGCGCAATCGGCACAACGAAGGGGGGGCTTTGCCCCCCACTTACCACCCCCCGGTTCACTACGTGGGTTAGTCATGGAAAGAATATAACACAAACCAACAATCTCCCACTTGTTGTTTTCTTTCCACACGGGGCCACAGGAGAGCTTAGTTATTTTTCTAGCCCTGAAATGCCCATTGTTTCTCTACACCAAGAGAACTTCTCAGAGCTCACAGATTTTGTCAATGCATCTACAGTATTCTTCAAAGTGTCCACCTTTACCAACAACACCTTTTTGTCTTCTATCATATCCCTCACAAAGTGATACTGAACATCAATGTGCTTTGTCTTTGAATGATAAGAAGGGTTCTTTGCCAAGAAAATTGCACTTTGGTTGTCACAGTCTATTCTTATAGCTCCCTGTACTAACCCCATAATTGAACACAATCTCTGCAACCAAACTGCTTCCTTGCTTGCATGAGTGGCTGCCATGTATTCTGTCTCTGTAGTTGATAGTGCCACTACAGATTTTTTCTTACTCATCCAACTGACTGCACCTCCTAATAGGTTAAACACATACCCACTTGTAGATCTTCTCTGATCCAGATCTCCAGCCCAGTCTGCATCAACAAAGCCGCGAATATCCAACACTCTGTCCAATCCTGGTCTTCCTTGGTAGCACAAACCATAATCACTAGTGCCATGCAAATACCTGAAAACCCGCTTCACTGATGTCCAGTGCTCTTTCCCTGGTTTTGACATAAACCTGCTCAATACTCCCACTGCATGTGCAATGTCTGGTCTAGTACAGACCATTGCATACATCAGGCTACCGACTACACTTGCATATGGAACATGGGACATGTCCTCTTCCTCTTCTTGTGTCTTGGGACAATGTTCAGCAGATAACCTCACACCTACAAGAATAGGAACCTTCACCGGTTTACTATCCTGCATATTAAACCTCTGCAATATTGTCTCGACATACTTCCTCTAGTTTAACCAGAGCTTCCTCTTTGCCCGATATCTTTTAATTTCCATGCCCAAAATATAGTTTGCAGCACCAAGATCTTTCATGTCGAATTTGGAGGACAATTGGGTCTTCAAATCCTGGATAATTTCTTTGTCATTTCCAACCAGCAACATATCATCCACATACAAGAACAGATAAATAACACGGTCACCAATTAATTTAAAATACACACAGTGATATGCTTTGCTTCTGGTGAAGCCAAGTCCCCGTATAGATGTATCAAATTTCTGATACCACATCCTTGGTGACTATTTTAACCCATACAGAGACTTCTTTAACTTGCATACCAGTTCTTTCTTACCCTTCACCACAAAGCCTTTAGGTTGCTTCATGTAGATTTCCTCTTCCAAATCCCCATGAAGAAATGTTGTCTTCACATCCATCTGTTCTACATCAAAATCAAAAGCAGCAGCAACAGATAAAAGTAACCTAATAGAAGTTACCTTGGCAATAGGAGAAAAAATATCACCAAAATCAATTCCCGCCACTTGGGAATATCCTTTTTATACCAACCGAGCTTTGTATTTCTCCACCTTCCCTTCTGCATTTGTCTTCTTTTTAAACACCCATTTGCTGCCAATGGGTTTCCTTCCAGCCGGCAACTCCACCAGATCCCAAGCCTCATTTTTGTGCAAAGATGCAATTTCATCAACCATGGCCTCTTTCCAGAGTTTTCCATCCTCTGAATCTACTGCTTCCTTCACAGTTCTGGGATCATCATTAGTAATAGACAAATCAAAATTTGAATAGAAAGAAGAAGGACTATACCTTTCTGGCTGCCTTCTTTCTCGAACTGATCTTCTCACAGCCGGAGTTTGTGGCTCTTCATCTTCTGATTCCTCCTCTGCTGCAGAGTCTGATTCTTCCTCCTTTAGCTCAAACTCTATCTTCTCAGGTTCCTTTGGTTGGAATTCATGTTTAATAACATCTTTTACCTCTCTAAACACCACATCTCGATTGTACACAACCTTCCATGTGACTGGGTTCCAAAGCTTATAACCTTTTAAACCATCCTTATACCCAATAAAGATGCACTTTTCAGATTTACTATCCAACTTGGTTCGTTTCTCCTTTGGAACATGTACATATGCATCACATCCAAATACCCTTAGATGTGAAAGAGAGGGTTTCTTACCAGTCCATACTTCTTGTGGAGTCTTATCCTCCAACACTGATGAAGGTGACCTGTTGACCAAGTAACATGCAGTATCCACCGCCTCTGCCCAGAATTCTTGTCCTAACCCAGCACCACTGAGCATGCTTCTTGCCCTTTCCATCAACGTCTTGTTCATTCTTTCTGCGACTCCAATTTGCTGAGGTGTATATGGAGTAGCCTTCTGCCGTGCTATACCACACTTCTTATAGAATTCTTCAAATTCCTTGCTGTAAAACTCTCCACCATTATCTATCCTCAGCACCTTTATCTTCTTCTCTGTCTGATTTTCCACCAGAGCCTTAAATTCTTTAAACCTATCAAAGACTTCAGATTTCTTCTTAAGGAAATATATCCATGTATTCCTTGGGAAGTAATCTATAAATGATACATAGTACACAGACTTACCCAGTGATGGAACTTTCATAGGTCCAAACACATCACTGTGCACAAGCTCTAATATCTGTTTCACCCTCTTAGCACCAGAGGGTAAACTCACCCGATTCTGCTTCCCATATACACAATTTTCACAGAAATCAAAATCCAGAGAGCTATTACTCATACCTTCTACCATACCTTTACCATGAAGTATTCGAAGGCCCTTCTCTCCAATATTTCCAAGCCTTTGATGCCACAGCATGGTCTTCTCTCTAGAGGCCACTAGATTTTCAGCTCCACTTTCAGGAACCACATAACTATTGCATCCATCAACAACAGTGCTACCTTGCAGCTTGTACAGAGTTCCAATCCGAACTCCCTGCATCAATACCAGTGCTACCCGAACCATCTTGCAGGTATCCTTCTTGAACACTATTTTTACACCTGCATCATCCAACTTGCTTACAGAAATCAGATTTCTGGCCAATGCAGGAATATGCAAAACACCCGGAAGTGTTCTAACCCTTCCACCTTGCAACTTCAACTTTACTTTTCTGCGACCAATGATTCTAGCCTTCCTATCATCTCCTAAGAAGACATCACCACCATCGTATTTCTCATACTCGTAGAACCACTCTCTATGGGGAGTGAAGTGAAAGGATGCACCTGAGTCAATCAACCATGCCTCATGATCTACATGTGTACTTGAAGAAGCCAAGTACACATCCCCACCTTCATTTGAGGTGGTTTTCGCCTCTGTAGAAGGAGCATCATCAGATCCCTTTCCTTTATCAGGAGCTTTAGATTTACAGTCCCTTTTGAAGTGCCCTTCCTTTCCGCATTTCCAGCACACCACCTTTACAGGTTTTCCTGGAGATTTAGATCTCCCTCTAGATTTATATCTCCCACTCGATGACTTATTTTTGTTTCTATTTTGGGACTGTCCTTGTACATACAAGGCATCACCATTCTGGCTCTCCATATTTTTCCGTCTCATCTCCTCCGTCAACAAGGCTGAGACTATTTCATCAAACTGCAAAGCAGTTGCATTGCTACCTATTGTAATAACCAGACTATCCCATGAATCTGGTAGAGAACACAACAAACTGATGCACTTATCTTCATCTGAAATTTTAATATGAATAGACGCTAACTGACTTACCACAGTATTAAATGCGTTCAGATGCTCTGTCACTGGGTCTCCATCTTTCATCCTCAGGTTATACAGCTTTTTCCGTAGGAACAGTTTATTCACCAGAGACTTAGATTGGTAAAGTCCTTAACTTGTCCCACAAAGCCTTCGTCGTAGCTTCCCCTGATACACTCAACAATACTGAATCTGAGACACACAATCGTATTGTGCTCTTTTCCTTCCGATCCAACTTCTTCCATTCTTCATCGGTCACTTCCGTTGGTTTAGTACCTGGATCTACCATGATCCACTGATCTTTATCCACCAACAGATCCTCCATATTGAGTTTCCACAAATCAAAACTCTGACCATTGAACTTCTCGATCTCTATCTTTCCACTGCTCGCCATCTTCTTTCACCACCAGAATCGATCTCACAGATCTCCCACTGAACAGGGTCTACCACAGGCCCGAGCAAAATCCCTCAGCAACAAAGGCGTCCCCTTGAAGCCAAAACTGCTCTGATACCAAGTGTTGGTTTTAACCCTGTACAGAAATTACCTGCATATGAATTCTAAAACACAGAAAATAAACAATGTGAGAGAATAACACATAAAACACATATACACAGAGATTTTCCCCTAGATCCCAAACCGGGACTACCAGCTTGATTTTTCATTATATTCCTTTCAATGTTACAATACATATTTATACATGCTGAAGCATCCAATACCATGGACTGAAAACCATCACGTCCAAAACCATGGACCGAAAACCATAGGTAGGTTTGCCCAACCTAATATAGCGTCCAAAAAAAAAATTTCCTGGGGCGATGCCCCGGACCCCGTAGAGGGGGGCTACCCGCCCCCCTCAAACCCCCCGGACAGGGGGGGGCTGTCGCCACCCCTGTGACCCCCCCGCTACGCAATCGGTGCAACAAAGGGGGGGCTCCG
This sequence comes from Pinus tabuliformis, assembly GCA_031772625.1. NCBI lineage: Eukaryota > Viridiplantae > Streptophyta > Pinopsida > Pinales > Pinaceae > Pinus > Pinus tabuliformis. The sequence goes on from CM062817.1 coordinate 1,523,406,045, forward strand.
TCCCCCCTCTAACCCCCCGGTTCACTACGTGGGTTAGTTGTGGAAAGAATATAACACAACCCAACAAATAGACTTAGTTCTTCGTAAGAAATTAACCATAGAACTATCATAACCAAAATCTAGTCCCTAATGTCTACAAGGAAGAACTCCATGGATGAAAATGAATACCTAAAGTCCACTCTCAAGTCCCTCAAGGCTCGAATTCAGTTTAACAATGTAGGATTTAGACCTTGGTTATAACTCCCTTGTGGACACTTTTTCACTTATATCATATCTAAGGTGATTTTTTCTCCATAGTTCAATTCTGTTGAGCGAATCAATTGTTTTCAATATGATGTTGAATTTATGGATGCAAGAGTTGAGGATGCACGTTGTTCATTAAATGCATGACATATGGAGGAGGTTCAATAGAATTTCTGACACATATTGGTGATCACAATTATTCAACATCTTAGAAAGTTGATATCAAGGAATGCAAGGTATATTTGTAAAAATTTCTGTTTTCCCACCCCGGTTTTCAGTTTCTCCTTATTTCTCCCATGTAGTTAAATGCCCATTCCCATAACCATACATTTAACAGACTGAAAAAAATAAATATTGCTGAAAACACAAATTCTGGAAATTTTTCAGAATGCTGGAAATTGCAGAATTAAAAATCAGCAATTAAAAACAGCCATTAAAACACATTAAAACACCGATATTTTTGGTCAACTTGACCCTGGAAAAACCCCCTACAACTCTTGGGGAAAACTAGTTTGAGAGCTCTTCTTTATTTCTGAAAATTGTCTTTTTACAGTGAGAATTATTCAGCAAAAAATCAGCAAGCAAATTTACAACTTATCTCCTTTCCCGTGCCTCACATCAATCTGGAAATTACAGCAAACGGGACAGCAATAAATGTTGTACGACCTCCGTTTTGTGTGCAGAAAAATCAGCAAACTGCTCCTCGATTTTTGTGCAAAAATCTGCCTTTCACTATGTGCTGAATCAGCTGTACAAATCTGCTCAACTGCTGCCTTGGAATGTGTGCCAAGCTGCTGTCTCCTTCTCCTTCCTGCTCAGAAATCTCTCTTGCTCTCTTGCTCTCCTTCTCCCAATCTGCTCATGAAAGAATGAATGACCTTTTCCTCCTTTTCCTCCTTTAATATAACTCCAAGTGACTTTTGGGTGATCCAAGTGACTTTTGGGTGATCTCTAAATCCAATGGCTGAAATAGATTTAGATCAATGGTTGAGATTAAATGCTCATTTAAATCTCACTTTCTATTTTTTAATTCACCCCACTTTAATAAAGACCCACTTAGTCATTTATTTCCAAAGTCACTTTTCTTTTCTAATTTTTCATTGATTTATAAAAGTCACTTTAAAATTAGACTTAATAACTTTATCACTTAAAGTCACTTTTAAATTAGATTTAACTTTATAAAATTATAAAGTCACTTTAGGAGAAAAATTAAATTCTTTTGGAAACTTTTCCCTAGGCCAAAGATCAAAGCCTAAGGTCACCACCTGTCCTCCGGTACCAAATTTCAACACTCCCTCTTACCGAGGAAGGTGTTCCTCACCACACCCATCTTGTCTCTGAAGTAGACATGCTTGCCCCGTGGTAAGGCTTTGGTAAGGATATCTGCAACCTGCTCATCAGTGGAAATATACTCAAGCTTCACAGCTCCCTTCTGAACATAGTCTTTGATGAAATGATATCTGATCCCGATATGCTTTGACCTGTCATGAAATACTAGATTCTCCGTGAGTTTAATGCAACTCTGATTATCACAGTAAATCACTGAAGGTCTCAACGGCTGACCAAATAAGCCAAACAACATCTTGCGAAGCCAGATGGCCTCACAACTAGCTAGACTGGCTGCCATATACTCTGCTTCCGCTGAACTCAGTGCTACTGACTGCTGCTTCCGGCTGAACCATGACACTACTGCTGAACCCAACCCAAAACAACACCCTGAAGTGCTCTTCCTATCAGAAGCACAACCTACCCAATCAGAATCAGTGTATCCTGCCAATCTCACTCCATCTCCCTGCCTGTAGTCCAGACCATAATCCACTGTCCCCTGCAAGTACCGCAAAATGTGTTTTGCAGCCACCCAGTGAACCTTCCTAGGCTCACACATAAACTGACTCATCATGTTGACTGCAAAATAGATATCTGGTCTAGTGTTGACCAAATACATCAAGGAACCAATCAGCTTCCTGTACAATGTGGGATCCACCAACTCGGAATCCGAAGCATGAAGCTTCTTCCAGTTGGTGATCATCGGTGTTGACATGTGTCTACAATCCTCCATGTGGAATCTGCTAAGGATGTCCACAATATACTTCCCCTGCCCCAGGAAGAAATGCCCCTCCTCCTGCCACACCTCCAAACCCAAAAAGTAATGCATCAAGCCGATGTCCTTCATCTCAAACTCCGCCGCAAGATCTCTCTTGCAGTGCTCTATGAGTCTCTCTGCACCTGTAATGATCAAGTCATCCACATACAGCACCAGAATGAGAGGCTCGTCACCAATCACAATAAAGTAAAGGTTCGGATCTGCCTCACTCTTTGTGAAACCCATCCCCTGCAAGTATGCATCTATCCTGGAGTACCAAGCTCTGGGAGCTTGTTTCAGGCCATAAAGGGCCTTCTTCAATCTGCACAAATGGGACTCCTTCCCATGCACCTCAAAGCCCTGTGGCTGCTCAATGTACACCTCCTCCTGTATGAAGCCATTGAGAAATGCGGTCTTCACATCCATCTGGTGGATCTTCCAACCCATCTCTGCTGCTATCGATATAATGGAGCGGATCGAAGTATATCGAGCCACGGGAGCGAAGGTCTCCTCATAATCAACTCCCTCTACCTGGGAGAACCCTCTAGCCACAAACCTCGCTTTGAATTTCTCAATGCTGCCATCTGCAGCATGCTTTACCTTGTAAATCCATCTGGAAGTAACCACGGATTTGCCCTCAGGCCTCGGCACCACCTCCCAAACATCATTCTTCATGATAGAAGAATACTCCTCCTGCATGGCCTCTCTCCAGACCTGCTGGCTAGCTGCCTCCTCATAGCTAGAAGGCTCAGAGTCAAGGATGCTGGTAGCCATCGCCATATAACTACAAAACCTCTCAGGTGGTCTACTCTCTCTGACCGGCCTCTTCGGCTCAGCAACAGATGTGGCATCTCTCAAGGTGTCCTGAAGCCACTTGGGCTTCCTCTTCCCTGAGCGCACTTCTTCCACCGGAGAATGAAACTCCTCCTCATCATCATCATCAGTAGCCTGAACTCCTGACTGTCTGTCTGCTGTCCTCCTGCCTGCACCTGAACCTGTAGAAGCTGAGGTACCGTGTGAACTGTCCATCAGTGGACTCCCTAGTGAACTGCTCTGTGAACTGCTCTGCATGCTGCCCGGGGCACCACCCCTCTGGCTCGATGAGCCACTGCTCACTGACGGACCTGACATCCTCATAGATGTACCTCTGGATCTTCCTGATCCCTGCCCACTGGATCCCTGCGACTGACTCAACTGCTGCTGAGGGTCTGGCTGATCCAGATACTCTAACTCCCGTGACCTCCTAAAGGCCCTGTCCTCCTCGAACTTCACATCCCGTCTGACAACAACTCTCCTCTGTGCAGGAATGTAAATCCGAAAGGCCTTTGAGGTCTCACTGTAGCCCACAAAGATACCCTTCTCTGCGGTGGGCTCTAGTTTGGTCCTCTTCTCCTTGGGTATATAGGAGTATGTAATGCATCCAAAGATATGAAGATGACCAAGATCAGGCTTCTTCCCAGAGAAAACCTCCTCCGGAGTCATGTGCCCCAAGGCACGATGCAGACTCCTGTTTTGCAAGTAAACAGCTGTGTTGCAGACCTCTGCCCACAAGAACAATGGCAACCCCTAATCATGTAACATAGCTTTGGCAGCCTCTATGATGGATCTGTTCTTCCTCTCCGCAACCCCGTTCTGCTGGGGGTTGTAAGGAACAGTGAACTCCCTCCTAATGCCTGCCTCCGCACAATAGTCAACAAACTCTCCAAGGGTGTACTCTCCTCCATTGTCCGACCTCAAGGACTTGATCTTTCGGCCTGTCTGTGTCTCCACAAGAGCTCTGAACTCCTAAAACCGCTTGAAGACCTCACTCTTGGTCTTCAAGAAATAAATCCAGGTCCTCCTGGAGTGATCATCAATGAATAAAACATAGTACTCATACCCACTCAAGGAAACATGAGACATCCGACCTCTCACATCGGAATGAATCAAATCAAGTATCCCCGTCGCTCTGCTGTCACTGCTGGGAAAAGGGGATTTGGCAAATTTGCCCATCGCACAACCTCTGCAAGTATCAAAGTGATCAGTACTGAAATCTGGCACACCTGTAGTGATCTCCCGCAATGTCCTCAAGGCTCCATGATACATATGTCCCATCCTGCGGTGCCAAATCTCACACAGCTCAGAACTGCTAGCTCTGCTGTCGGTACTATTGCTCAATGCCAAAAGGGGCTGAAATGCAAACTTGTACACCTTTGCATGGCGTACACCTATCACTCTAGCTGAATCAGCTGGAGTGCCCCTGGGATACATCAACACCTGTCCTCCCCTGAACAGTACGTCATATCCTCTGTCCTCCAAAGCTGAGACGGATATGAGGTTCTTCCTCATCCCTGGCACATAAAGAACCTCTGACACCTTCAAGGGAGGTTTGGACTCCCTCTGAAATGTCACTGTCCCCACCCCGACTGCTCTAACAACTCTGTCATCACCGAGTACTACCTCAATATCAGTGCCACTCTCTGAAAGCTCTGAGAAGTACTCACGGACTCCTGTCATGTGACGTGAAGCCCCACTGTCCACATACCAAATACCTGTAGATGCTCCGCTAATCGAGGGAAAAGCATGCTCCCTCTGAACCTGTGTGGCAGGTGATCCTGCACTAGAGGACTCACATGTAGTGAACGCAAACTCCCAGTCAAAACGACCTGCAAAGTCCTCAATCTCAGCTGAAGCTGCCACGTCCTGGTTCTTTCCCTTCTTCTTCTTCTTCTCCGGACACACAACTGCATAGTGTCCCATCTTTTGACAATTCCAACACTTCACCTTGGAATAGTCCTTCTGTGTGTTCCCCGGTTTACCTTTACCTTTGCCTTTGCCCCCACCACTGCTTGTGGAAGCCTGCTTCTTCCCTTTGCCTTTCTTGCCTCCTGCCACCAGTGCTACATCCTCATCCTGCTCAACTGGCTTGGCTGCCCCAAGCTGTCCTTTCCTGATCTCTGTCTGAATGCAATCATCCCAAAACCTCTCCCATGTGGGAAGGGTCTCACGTGCACAAACCCCATCAGCAAAGTTCAACCATGAACGGGGGAGGCCATTCACTGCAATATGCACCAACTCAGTGGATGGAATGGCCTCTCCAATCGCTGCCAACTCATCTCTCACATTGGTAATCTTTGTGAGATATCCAGCTGCACTATCATTACCCATCTTAATGTTGTCCACATCTCATGGGCATTGCTCTTTCCTCTCACATGAGGAATGCAATGGTCTTTGATTCCGTCTAGAATCAGCCTCTTACCCTTATTGTTCTTCTTTTTATACTCAGCCAACTGAGTAACATCAGTGGGCACAACAACAGGGTTCTGTGCGGTATGCACCATGATATCCCAGACTTCTGCCTCCTCAAATATACTCTGCATTCTCTCCTTCCAAACGCTGTAATTTATATGCCCATCCAGCCTATCCTCCACCCTCAATCCCAATGACATCCTGATGTCCTAAAACTGAAAAATAGCACTGCTGTAGTAAAGATAAAACTGTTGTTTATGAAAAAAACAGCTTGCTGGAATTTTCTGAGTGAAAAATCAGCAACTGTAATTTTTCCTTTTGCTGTCCCAAACTGCCCTTCAGCACTCAAGCTCTGATACCATGTAAAAATTTCTGTTTTCCCACCCCGGTTTTCAGTTTCTCCTTATTTCTCCCATGTAGTTAAATGCCCATTCCCATAACCATACATTTAACAGACTGAAAAAAATAAATATTGCTGAAAACACAAATTTTGGAAATTTTTCAGAATGCTGGAAATTGCAGAATTAAAAATCAACAATTAAAAACAGCCATTAAAACACATTAAAACACTGATATTTTTGGTCAACTTGACCCTGGAAAAACCCCCTACAACTCTTGGGGAAAACCAGTTTGAGAGCTCTTCTTTATTTCTGAAAATTGTCTTTTTACAGTGAGAATTATTCAGCAAAAAATCAGCAAGAAAATTTACAACTTATCTCCTTTCCCGTGCTTCACAGCAATCTGGAAATTACAGCAAACAGGACATCAATAAATGCTGTACGACCTCCGTTTTGTGTGCAGAAAAATCAGCAAACTGCTCCTCGATTTTTGTGCAAAAATATGCCTTTCACTATGTGCTGAATCAGCTGTACAAATCTGCTCAACTGTTGCCTTGGAATGTGTGCCAAGCTGCTGTCTCCTTCTCCTTCCTGCTCAGAAATCTCTCTTGCTCTCCTTCTCCCAATCTGCTCATGAAAGAATGAATGACCTTTTCCTCTTTTTCCTCCTTTAATATAACTCCAAGTGACTTTTGGGTGATCTCTAAATCCAATGGCTGAAATAGATTTAGATCAATGGTTGAGATTAAATGCTCATTTAAATCTCACTTTCTATTTTTTAATTCACCCCACTTTAATAAAGACCCACTTAGTCATTTATTTCCAAAGTCACTTTTCCTTTCTAATTTTTCATTGACTTTATAAAAGTCACTTTAAAATTAGACTTAATAACTTTATCACTTAAAGTCACTTTTAAATTAGATTTAACTTTATAAAATTATAAAGTCACTTTAGGAGAAAAAATAAATTCTTTTGGACACTTTTCCCTAGGCCAAAGATCAAAGCCTAAGGGAACCACCTGTCCTCCGGTACCAAATTTCAACAATATTCAACCATTCGACTAGTTGACTTGTTCAATATATGAAATGATCGACTTACCTTAAATATGCTATCGAGTTGGGTCACTAGGTCTAGGTAGTTAATATTGGTCACTTGTCAACTAAAATGACTACATGTACTTTTGAAAGCTACTATTGGAAAAATTTATTGCCACTTAGAATGATATGATATATGCTTTCATCATGCAAAATACTAGTATGGGAATTCCACACTACATATAAGAAGTTGAAAGCCATATGTGGGAGAATAAAGGATCATTTGTATCATGAGAAGTCGAGTTTATCTTTAGTATAAGTGTGCAATTTATTTTCAGATATTTGAGCGTAAAATATTTTCACCAACCTCCAAGTAACTACATATTCAATGGTAATATATCAATAGAGTAGACTTGTTATGGTAAATATTGTTGAAAAGGAACTTGCACTAAAGATATGAAATTTTAACTATTTATTATCATAACATCTAAGTGAAGATAATCAAGAAATAAAATATTTGGTCGATAAATGGACTTGGCTTACATGTGCAAGATGAGAAATGATATGCAAATATACAAGAAGAAAATGACAAAATGGGAGAAATGATACCTGAAGAGAGTTATTCGACATTGACATCGACAACCCTTGGTTAAACTTATTTACTTCATTATATTTCAGTCAAGGGTCAGCTTTGATTTCAACTTCACTAGTGAATAATAGATGCAAAAGTTGACTTGGCTGAAGTCCTGTGTAAAGAAGTGGTCGGCTAAAATATCAGACAAAACTAGTATGAAACATATTAAGCAAGATTGATTCAACTAAGATTCTAATGTTGTAGATAATGGATGTGCTTGTTGGTAGTGACATTGATATTTAGTACGAGACTCTTATAGACCTGATATTCCTTATTTATTCTCTTATAGAAGCATATCTCTTAATGCATTGTTATTTTAATAAATCTGTGAGTCTGTAATTAATGGTAGGGTTTGCATAAAAAAATATCACATGAATAATAACTAAGTCAAGTTATATTTGGATTGAGTCTTTCAATCAATCAATGGTGTCATAATTCAGGGAAAGGTGAAATGTGAGCCTTGATTCAGGTAGATGATATTCTCCATTGTTGTAACTGAAATCAATGTCTAGTTGATGAGATCAACCTCTTGCTAACATTCATTGATATCAAGTCAACACTTATTGTGAATAGCTCAATCATCAAGAAAAAATAGTATGTCGCATTAGAGTTAAAGTTATCCTTCATAAATTTAATTACAGACTCCAAGAAATAAGCAGTAAGCAACAAGAAATTGACCCATACATTCATTATACAACACATTCAATGATGCAACAACACATGAACAATGATTAGCAACCACAAAAATTAATCTATCAATAAGAAGGCAATAAAAACATAGCATCTATTACAACTAGGAACAAAATTAAATGTGTAACATACAAAATTTTGTAGTTGAATTGTCAGAGCATCCAAGTAGTTAATTTTTTTTTTTTATAGAATTATTTGTAACATAGAAAGTTGTAGTTGATCTTTTTTGTAGTTGAAGTTACAAAATTAGGACAATATAAGAATATATTGATTTCTCCTCAGGTATAAAGTAATAAAATAGTTCTTTGGTTGTGATAGTGGCAAAGAGAAGGATGGTTGATGTGTAAACTTTCACTAATTTAATGTATGACTAAGAAACTCCCAGGAGCAACATTCACACACTATACTCATCCGTAGATAAAGGTAAGAGAGGCCCCTATATTGGAGAGGAGCTACCCAAAGATTCCTGGTTAGAGTAGCAGTTTTTGTGGTAGATAGACTGTAGAGAATGGTTGCGACTTGATACGTACAATATATAGCCACCCAGTGAGTAAATGTCATAGTAAGCCTTATATACGTGCATCTTCTTATCAGATTGGTAGTTGTTGTGGCTAAGTTAGTTATATGTATTGGTATGCATGGTTGATGTATAGTAAGGATACTTCTACAAAAGGTAGAGTTGCAAGACATTGTTCCATCCTTTCTCAGGATGATTAAGGAATTGAGGGTGAGGGAGATGTTGAGGGGCCTCTTAGGCCTATCTAAGTAATCCTATCTATATGAGTAAATGTATGAATAAAGGGTAAAAGTTGAATCCATGAGTGATTGGTTAGAGAGGGTATAATCGCTCCAACCACATCATCTATGTTTAAATATGTATGAATATTGATGGAAAGATTATTGTAATTCCTTCCCAAAACATTATTCTTCATTGTGCATGTGTTTTTATTTTTTCATGCTGTAGATTGTTCTTGTATGTGCATTCTAAGTTAGGCTTATAACACATTGCCTACCCTAAACTATGCCTAGCCTATCCTAACCTATCCTATCTTCACCTAACCTAAACCTAGGCTACTATAACTTAACATATTCCAGCCTAGCCTACTTTAGGTTACCATAGAATGGATAGCCTACTCTAGTCTAGACTACTCTATCTTGGTCTACTCTAGCTCAGCCTACTCTACGTTAGCCTACTTTAGTCTAACCTATCCTAGCCTACTCTAGCTTAGCCTACTCTAGGCTAGCCTAGCCAAGTCTATCTTACTCTAGCTAGCATGTCTTAGTGTAGTCTAACTTGGCCTGTGATAGCCTATCCTTCTATAGCCTACTCTATTTGGCCTACTCAAACCTAACCTACCCTATTATAGCCAATCCCTATCACGCCTACCATACATTTTCCTAACCTACTATGGCATGACCTACCATACCCTACTCTAGCATACCATATCCTAGCCTGTTCTAGTATGGTCTATTATAGCTTAACGTACTTTAGACCAACCTACCTAAGAATAATTTAGCCTTCCATAGCCTAGGATTTTACCTATTCTAACCTATTGCAACATAATGGACTCTATCCTACTCTAGATTAGCCTAGCCTAGCTTACCCTAGCATATCCTAGCTTAGGATTACCCTATCTTACTCCAACCTATTCCTACTCTAGCTTGGCCTAGCCTACACTTACCCAATTTTTTTAATCCTCACCTACTTTACTCTAAGATATTTTAGCCTAGCCTACCTTAGAATACTTTAGCCTTCGCTAACCTAATATTTTTCCTATTCTAACCTACAATAACCTAATGTACTCTAGACTACTCTATATTAGGCTACCGTAGCTTATCCTAACATATCCTAGCTTAGTGATGCCCTATCTACTCCAACCTATGCCTTCTCTAGCTTGGGTTAGCCTAGAATGACCTACTTTGGTTTATCCTAGCCTGGCCTGTGCTACTCTAAGCAAATCGAGTAAACATTACCATGGCCTAGCCTTCTTAGCTTACTCTAGCCTAGCATACCCTAGCCTGGCCTACTATAGCTTACTCTACCTAGCCTAGCCTTCTTAGCCTACTGTACCCTAGCATAGCCTAGCCTTCTTGCCCTATTCTACCCTAGCATAGCCTAACATGGCCTACTCTAGCCTACTCTACCTAGCATAGCCTAGCCTACTTTAGCCCACTATAGCCTTACCTGCTCTACCATATCCTAGTGTAGGCTAGCCTATCCCAGCCTAGGATAGCCTATCCTAGCCTATCTTAGCCTAGGCTAGCTTATCCTAGGATAACTTATCTTAGTCTAAGCTAATCTATCCTAGTCTAGGCTAACATATCCTAGTCCTTCCTAGCTAAGCCTAGCCTACTCTACCCTACCCTATTCTACACTATCCTACCCTAGCATAACCTAGTCAATGATAGCCTAGCCTATTCTACCCTACTATACTCTAGCCTAGTGTAAGGTAGGTAGAATACTCTACTCCATCCTAGCTTAAGCTAGGCTATCCTAGCCTACTCTAACCTACACTAGCCTAGACTAACCTAACCTACTCTATCTTAGCTTATCCTCGCCTAACCTAGAATATCCTAACCTATTCTAGCATAGCTAAGCCTAGCCTACTCTCGCCTAACATATCTTACCCTAGCATAGCCTACTTTATCCTTACCTTACCTACTCTAGCCTAACCTAACTTCTTCTATCCTAGCCTTTCCTACTCTAGCTTAACTTATCCTGGACTTGCCTACTTTGATTTATCCTAGCCTCGTCTACTATAAGTTACTCTAGCCTAGCCTATCCTACTCTAAGCTTACTCTAGCCTAGGCTAACTTATCTACACCATCTGAGCTAAGTTTACCTTAAATTAGCCTTCTTAGACTACTCTAGCCAACTATAGCCTAGCATAGCCTAATATAGGCTATCCTGGCGTACTCTAACCTACTATACCTAGCCTAACCTACCCAACTTTACCACACTTTAGCCTAGTCTACTCTAGCCTATTCTAACCTAACCTAGCCTAGCTTTCTCTAACCTATCTTTCTAAAGCCTAACTTAGACTTGTATACTCTAGCCTAACATACTCTACTCTACCCTACTCTACTCTACCACACTCTACTCTAGGCTAGCCTAATCTAGCTTGGTCTACTTAAGGTTAGACTAACCTAGTCTCGCCTAGCCTAGCCTAGCATACCCTATCCTAGCATATCCTAGCCAAGCCAACCGATCCTACTCTAACCTAGCCAACTTTCTCCTAACATATATTACTCTAACCTGGCATAGGCTATTTTAGTTTATCCTAACCTACTTTATCCTAGCCTAACCTAGTATTTCCTACACTAGCCTAGCCTAGCCTAAGTTAGCTTATTATATCCTACTTTACTGTAGCCTAGCCTAGCCTACTTTAGCCTAGCTTAGCCTACTCCATCATAACCCAACCTACTCTAGCCTAGCCTAGCCTACACTAGCCTAGCCTATCCTAGCCTACTATATCCTAGAAAATCCTAACTTAGCCTAGCGTAGCCTACACTAGCCTAACAAAGCCTAGACTAGCCTAGCTACTTTACTCTAACCAAGCCTAGCCTATCCTAGCATAGCCTAGCCAACTCTAGCCTATCCTAGCCTACTCTAGCCCATAATAGCCTAGCCTATCCTAGCATACTATAGCCTAGCCTAACTTACACTTTCCTAGCCTATCCTAGCCTACTCTAGCCTATAATATCCTAGCTTATCCTAGCCTAGCCTATGCTATCCTAAACAAGCCTAGACTAGCCTATCCTAGCCTAGTCTAATCTAGGCTAACATACTTTACTCTAACAAATCCTAACGTACTTTAGCCAAGCCTAACCTAGCTTACTTTAGCCTAGCCTAACCCGACCTAACTTAACCTACTCTAGCCTCGCATAACCTAGCCTAGCTTAGCCTACTCTAAACTAGTCTAGCCTAGCCTACTCTAACCTAGCCTGGCCTAGCCTAACTTAGCCTAATATATCCTAGCCTAACCTACTCCAACCAAGCCTAACCGAGCCTACCCTAGCTTAGCCTACTCTCGCATAGCCTACTTTAGCCTAGCCTACTCTAGCCTATTCTATCCTAGCCTACTCTACTCTAGCCTATCCTACTCTAACCTAATTCATCCTAGCCTACTCTAGCATAACCTAGCCAACTAGCCTACCTAGCCTAGCCTACTCTATTCTAGCCTAGCGTAGCCTAGCCTACTCTAGCCTTTCCTAGCCTAACTTAGCCTAGTCTATCTTAGCCTACTTTAACCTAGCCTAACCTATCTTACTTTAGCCTAGCCTAGCCCAACCTAACTTAGCCTACTCTAGCCTAGCCTATCCTAGCTTAGCCCAATATTGCTAAGCCTACTCCAGCCTAGCCTAGCCTAGCCTATCTTAGCCTATCCTAGTCTCTCCTAGGATATCATAACCTATCCTAGCCTAGCCTACCCTAACCTACTCTACTCTAGCATATCCTACTCTAATGAAATTGAGCCTAGCCTATTCTAGCATTGCCTAGAGTAACAACCGCGAGCTAAAAGTTCATGTAATAAAGTTAATAAAGGAAAAATAAGACCAAGGTCATGGGACACATATTCCAAGTTGAATGGTGGGAAAAGCATCCTAGTGGGTATTCATCTAGTTTATTGTGGCTAAGGGAAATTGGCAAAGACAATGGAAAAGGCTTTGAAAAGGCAAGAGGCATCAATCGACATTTTATTTATGAAAATAATAGAAATTAGGAGGAAAGGAAGGTGAAAGGTCACAGGTTATTTGTGAGGAGAAAAATGAAGGGAAAAAAATGGAAATTGAAGAAAATAGAGGCCTCATTAATAAAAAGGCTTCTAAGGATCACTTCCCGAACCTTTATCATTTTTTGCATGGAACTCTCTCTCATACTCTTGCACACTTAGAGCATTCATGGAGCACTCTAGCATTGGAGGAAAGAAAGGCAAAGGAAGGACAAGAAAGGAAAAGGGAAGCAAAGATAAAGCAAGGAAGATTTGGATCAAGTGGCTACAGTGAGATTACTTGCAGGTATCAAGTTTCATTTATGATTTCCTTGCTAGTTTTGGCATGCATGGTACATGCATTTGTGTATTTTGTTCTCTTACTATCATTGGCACAGATTTTTCCAGGTGTGACAATGATTTTCAACCTTACCTTTCCATTTCCGGATAACCATGGTGTGATGGGGTTCTTTTGCTTAAGCTGGATTGCCAAATGGTTTTGAAATTGAGTGGGTGGTCTTAGGAAAAATCATAAGGCCTAGGAGTCCCTGGACTGATAAAGGTGGGATTGCAGTAAAACCTGGTTATGTGTACCCTCGTTGGGACTAGGAATCCTCAACTGGTAAATGGTGAGATATACGGTAAACACTAGAGGGTGGCTGCAAAAAAATTCCTCATGTTTTAGGTCGAGAGATCTAAAGGGATCCACGCTTGTATAGGCCTAGTGATATTTGGACCGATTTATGGTGGGATTGACATAAATCCTAGTAGTGTATGTTTCTTGTTTGGGCCTAGGAATCCCTTGGTGGGATTGTGGTGAAGCTTGGTTGTATAGAAGAGGGTTTCAGGCCTAGGAATCTTTGATCGGTAGCGGCGGGATATACGGTAAAGCCTAAGCAATCCTTGGTTGCTTTTGTTGTGAGTCCCACATTCACGCTGGGAATATGGCACAGGGGTGATTAGCTAAAAAAAAATGGTTCAACCCAATCCATGGTCGAGTGGTACGTGGAAGTCCCTGACTTGGTTGGCTTTTGCATATGTTAATAAGATCTCTTTTCCTCTTGTGCTCTATGTGTAAATGTACTTGTTATTATGTGGTTTTAATGGTTGTGCTATATTTGTTATTACGTGGTTTTAATGGATGTGCTATATTTGTTATTATGTTGGCTATATCACGGTTATAAGCATGATTTATAACATACTTTGGTTATGGCTCTCATCATGTTTTGATTAGTAAATGAAATGTTAATGAATATATCACCTAATAGATGATAATGCAACTATTTAGAAAGGGAATCATACATTCTTAATGAGTCTTAGATAAGTATGAGGTACCTATGTTCAGATGCATTTACATGACCTGTACACTATATGTTTATGATGTTCTTAACAAAAGTCCTATCATGGTTAGGATGCGTCTGGTTGGGTCCTTGTTCAAGTTTTTTCATTATTGGTCTTGTCTTCTTGTTAGTTATCATTTCTGAGAATTTCATCAAGTTCTGGGCAGAGGCATGAGTCCTAGCCCTGAAAAAGTGGCTCAGAATTTAGGGTCATTGGCACAAAACCACTTCAGCTCAGTAGCTAGCCCTATTAAGCATGAGATGGATCTCTCAAAGTCTCTTATCAGTGAAACTAGTTTAAAGAAAATAAGTTTTAGGCTAGATATATATAATTGCTTGTGTGTTGGTGAAAATTTAGATTTTAGGGTTTTGCTGGACTAGGGTTTGGATCCACAAATAGGTCTAGACTCTAGGAGTGCAGAAGAAAATATGAAAAGGAGCTAGATGTCAAAATACCATGGTGCATTTATAATATTGTTAATGTAGTATAAAAGAGAGAGTGAAGAAGAAACTAATGAGCATAAATAAACATGATTTCATTAGCTTAGGAATACATAAACATAACTATGGAAACTAGATAAACGAAGCTTGAGAACAAGAATTCCGTATATTTCACTGTAAGGCATCCAAATAAATAATATATATCATTTATATAAATATTCTTCAACCATTAGAAAAAAAATAAAATGAAGAATAAATACCATGAACTCGTTGGGCTAGAGTTCCTTAAAAATAGCTGCAACTGTCTCTGTATTACTTGAAAAGATGATTACATGCAAGCCTCCTCCACAAAAAGTCCAACCCTTCTCTCTAAAAGAGAAATGGTCCATATAGACTCCCTTAGACCACTTTCCCACCTCTAGCAGTCGAATTCCTTGGTGGAGGAACTAATAAAGATTTTTTACTTTGACTAAGTCAAATTGGAAACTAGAAATTTTACACAGTGAAATTTACAATATAAACATAGAAAAATGTAGAAGCGCAGTGCCGACTTTGAGCTCACCTACATTTATTCATACCTACATCACCTAGCCTCGAAACAAGTGCCAATACATAAAGATTTTCTACTTTGACTAAGTCAAATTAGAAACTAGAAATTTTACACAGTGAAATTTACAATTTAAAACACAGAAAAATGTAGAAGCGCAGTGCCAACTTTGAGCTCACTTTCAAGTGCCTTTCTCACGTCCAAATTAATATATGAGAGACTGGTCAATTAGCCCTTCAAGTATAGTTTCCATAAGAGTTTGAATTTTTAAAATGACCCATGGGAAGGCCTTCAAAAATCCATTCGCCCAATGTTGCTCCAGGAGCACAGCGCCTGTCAAAAATAGGTCCAGAAATCTAGTTTTTCACCACTTTTTTCCACTTTTCTCAAAATATGAGCCACCTCTGGAAAATCTGAGCAAATGGGTTTTTAGAGGATAGCAAGAAATTTCTAAAAATGTATATTTTTCCTGAAATAGATTCCTGATGAAAATGCACAGCACCAAGTCGCTACGCTCCTGAAACCGCTGAATTTCTGAATTATGCTTCAAAATTTAGAAAAAACCAAAATTGCTCAAAAATTTCTCAAAATTGGGCAAGAGGTGTAAAATGATAGATGTTAAACCTTCATAGATTCTTTAGCAAGAATATCCAAGCTACTTGACCTTGACATTGCAAATCATGTTTCGAGCCTCGTAGTGGTGCAGCATGTGCCTTAGCAGTTGATTGCCTCTATTTTCCTTCACTAGAAGCTTCACTAAATGATCATTTACCCTGTTGAGCCAATACTCCTTGTCTCGATTTACCTCAAGAGAAATTACGTCCTTTAGGTCTATCTCTTCATTCATCAAAATATGTTTTTCTTCTTCTTGCAATGCCTTCTTTAGCCCCTTTGTTCTTGGCCTTTTTTCTTACTCTTCCCTTGTTTTCCTTCAAGTTCACTTGACTCTATGACTGCTTTTCCCTTGCCAACCTGCTACAATAATTTTGTTTGATCTTTTTCTATAATCAATTGCTTCGCTTCGAGCTAGCTATTCTCCTGTTCAAGGAATGAAATGATGTACCTTTCTCTTGACATGTTGACTGTGAGCTCTTTGATCTAATAGTCTTTATCTCTGATCATGTACTGCATGCTTGAAGTCTAATCCTCTGCCTCTAAATCAACCAAATCAAATTCATGTTCAACCATGTCTTTATCCTGTTGCTAATCCCTGCTTTGTTGATGTAGAAGGCTTGGTCCCTTTCTCACCATGAGAAGCAAACACAAGCCTCTTCTCTCTCTTGTACATCCTAGTCACCTGGGGCTGATGTTCTTAGGTTCTTTCAACTGGTTTTCTAGAGGACCCCATTTCCATTTCCTGTGTTGGCATGCTAGAGGGTTGAGCTACTACATTGGCTTCATGCCATTTCAGGGTTGTTTCCAAAAACGTTTCCCAGCTCATATCTTTCTCTGCAAGTTGATGAAGGACTATAGTCTTGATCAGACTATAATGAAAGAGGCTAGGGTAGCGCTCCTTGTTCTTCATCTGAATCCTCTCTGACATTTTGGCAATGCTCCTGCATAGTTAGTTGCACATATTGAGTGGCTTCTGAGAGGTAAAGTGCATTAGGAGGCAAATATGATAAGCATACAATCTAGAGAATATTCCTTCACATGTAAAGAAATTCATGACAATCTTCATCAAGGGAGCATACTTCTCCAATAAGTACTTGAAAGGAATAACATGACCATGTTTTTACCTGTATGGTGTTTTCAAGAAGGATAAATAATACTCAAGATCTAGGCTCATCCCCTTCAACCAATATTCACCATTTTATGGTAGTCCTATAGTAAGTTAAATGGAGGCCAGTGAAAAAGTGAATTCAACACCAACAATAACAACACTTTCACCTTTCAACTGAGTTTCCACCCAATCTGTCAACTGCTCATTGAATCCTACTTCACTCACCCTTTTGTAGAAATTCAAGCAATTCACATCTTCAAAACATTGTTTGATAAATGGAGATGATTTGATTTCACTGCAATTTGATGGCTCATATCTAAGGATTTTCCATCCCTTGTGATGTCTCTTCCTCTCCCATGAAGATTTTGCTTCCATGATGATAGAAACCCTTTGAAAACCCGATTTTTTCACTTTTGAAAATAGAGTCACCTTTAAGGCTGAAACCTAAGTTGTGTTTTCACTTTCCTAAGCACTGGAACTTCTTCTTCTGGAGGTTTTCAAACTGAAAGGATGATGAATTTGTGATAACCAAACAAATCAATGTCAAAGAGTTGCTTGCATGCTCTATTCACTACTGGATTTATTCATGATAATGATGGACATTGGTAACCCTAGCGACCTAGTGGATGACCTGAAGCTGAATGAAATGATTATGATGAATGACTTGGTTTTATTATGACACCTTCATAGAAATGTGATAGGTGATCAGCAGGAGTGAATTTTCAAAAGATTGAACTCATTTCCAGACTAACCAAATAATGACCAAATTTACTATGTAGACCTAGTGACATGAAAAATTTTATTTTGATAGCCTTGACAATCTTAGTAAAAGCACATTTGATCCAAGTGACATGCTAACAAGACTGGCACTAACATTGGCTCCAACTGGGGATGAAAGCTCCTTTGAGGTGTCAATAACATTGTAGACCAAGTATCCTTATCCATTGGGTGATGTAGTCAACATGCAGAAAAACAGACTTTTGACTTAAAACTGATTAACTTTTTGACATGACAATGACTGAAAAGTGAAATAAAAACCAAAATAGTAGTTGACCAAAGAAGCCTTACGACCTTCTCTTCGGGCTTCAAACTCCTATCACAACCACTTAGATTGTCGTAAATAAAGTACACACCGATATATACAATGACGATGAAATTTTAGAACTCTTTCAAACATAATAGTGCTTGAGAAGCCTACCATTAATGACTCCTCCTAAATAATCTCCTCCATCCATTTATTCCAATAAGAAAGCATTCTTTCCTATGAAAGCATAAATTCTGTAAGGTCCCTTCCATAAGTTTTCAAATTTTCCATGTTTTCCCTTTTCTTCATTTCTAGCATCCCACCGAAGAACCACATCTCCTAGATTGAAATTGTCTTCCTTGGTCTTGCAATCATAAATATTTTTAATCTTCTTCTAAAGTTTAGATGTGTTTTGAAGAACCTCTTCTCTTGTTTGTTGTAAATGAATCATCTGATTTTTCCTTCTTTGGATATCATTAGTCTCACTATCCAATTCCTATAGAATTTTCTTGATAGAGACAGCAAGAGATGAAGGAAAAACTGTATAAATCCCATACACCAACTAAAGTAGCCAATAGAAGCCATCTTTTAAGATCTTATTGTAGTTTTTCAAAAGTGATGACCACCACAGTCTCCTTTATGGAAATATTTCATGACATCCTTAGCTTCATTTTCCACCAAACAATTCAACAGCACACTACTAGGATCTTTCCAATATAGAACACTATCTAGAATATAATATTTTGAAGCTTTCAATTTTAGAGATCTAGCTTTACATTTGGGAACTTCTAGTGGAGGATTCAAGTGCTGCAAGATATAGAAAATGTCAGAATACCAAGGATAGGAAATAAACATATCAGACACTTGTAGGAAAGGATCGTCTTCTTCTTGTTCTCTAGAAAGTGCAACAATAAAGTTTATGTCTAGTCCATGTAGATTTGATTCAGCCATGAGTTTAGCTAAACCTTGTCCCTTGATGAGCATTGTAGGCTTTATCTCCAAGTCACACTCCATCATATTCACAATCCACTTTCCTCTTCTGCCTTTAGGATCTGCCTACACAAGAATTTATTTCACTGTTGCAGTAGGAACATAAGAAATGGTGTGAGAATGCGGAATATAAACTCGAAAATCCTTGAGATATTTCACCAAAGCCAAGGCCTGTTTATCAATGATATTGTATCTTAGTGTTGCATCTCTTATAGTGTGATTGAAAAATGATATGGGATGCTCATTTTTCTGATCTTTCTTTTGTATTAGGACTGCTGCTAATGTAAATTTCTTAGAAGAAAAAGAAAAGATGATAAAACCCGAAGTGTAATATAGGCTAATCAAAATAGGAAATGCAAAACTTACTACATGGAATGATTTCTTGGCCTCTAAAGACCACTTTACCTCACTATACTTCTTCAGCATGTCTGTCATTTCCTTCTAATGCTCAGCTAGATTAGGAATGGATCTTCTCAAAAAACTGATTTTCCCATTGAAAGACTGAATCTCTTTCTTGTTCCTTGGGAAATCTAATTGTTGAATGGCTTGCACTCTTGCAGGATCAATGTGAATGCCATCCTTAGAGATGATGTGTCCCAATAGATTACCTTCTTCCATGGTGAATAAGCTCTTCTTTGGGTTGAGTGAGATGCCAAATTTTCTGCGTTTCTGAAAAATAATTCTTAAATGATGTAAATGGTCTTCATCAGATTTCAAAAACATTGTAAGATCATCTAAATAGATAACCAAAAATACATCCTTTTCATTGTCAAAAGCTATGCCCATAGCCCGGTGAAAATTAGCTCCTGCATTCTTCAATCCAAAAGGCATCTTGGCGTACATGACTGTACCCCATGTCATTGTAAAGGTTGTCTTGAGTTGATCATCCTTATGTACCAGAATTTAATTGTACCTATAATATCCATCTAGAAATGACATTCTAGATGACCTAACTACCCTCTGAAGTATATGATCCATCTTTGGCAAGGGATAATTGTCTTTCAGGGATACCTTGTTCAAATTTCTAAAATCAATACATAGACGAATCTCCCTGGACTTATTTCTTATAGGCACTAGATTAGACATCCATTCAAAAAATCAAATAGGGATAATGATACTAGACTTATAAAGCCTATTTACCTCTTTCTCAATCGATGGCAGCAACTTGGGATTAATCCTCCTTACTTTCTAGTGAAATGGATTTTGATCGGGCTTGATATGAATGGTATGCTGAAGGAAACTCTTGTCATAAATCTCAAGATCTGAATAGTCCCAAGAAAATACATCAGAAAATTATTTCATTAAGGATATGTACTTATTTTTTGTTTCCTCACATAAGGACTTTGATAGCTTAACCATCTTAGGATTATCAGTTGTGCCAATGTTTACATATTCAAATCATTTTTCTATAGGAACCAAGGTGGGCTTCTTGGCAACATCATCACAATCAAACAACTCTTCCAAAGGCACCAAGCCTCTTGGAATGTTGTTGTCCTTGAGCTATAATATTTTAATCTCAGTTGAGTGGATATCTCGATCATTCATATTGGATGCATCATCAACGTGAGAATTCTAAAATTCTCTCACCAATTGTAGAAAATTGTCTATATGTTTATTATCCAAAAAAATTTGCCAAAATCTCATATTATCTGGGATAGTTGGGCGATGTTTGACATGGATGGAGTAGTTTTGATTAGGATGAATAGGAATCTTCACTATACTTGCTACAGTGGCGAGTGAGTCCTCTATGAAATTTTGAGTTTTAGGAATAAGAGACAAAGTATATTGTAAAAAAGTCTTGATGATGTCGAGTACAACATTGCGATAAGCTCTCATTCTTTGATGCTTGGCCTGGTATTCCCCTTTAACATGTTTTATTACTAATTTGGAGTCACCATAAATAGAAATATTCTTTGCTCCCAACTTCTTCTAAATTTTGAGGCCATCAATCAATGCTTCATATTCCGCCTCATTGTTTGAACACTCAAAATCCAACTTGTAAGAACTCATTCTCACATTTCGGGGAATTTTATTTCACTAATGTAATGGACCATGTATCCAACCACCAATCCCAGCTCCTTATTTTCCCAATACACCATCAAACTCCACGGTCCAAATACCATTTTATTCATCCGAAAAGAGGATCTTTGAAGGCTGAACTGTTTTCTCTTTAGGAAGA
Organism: Pinus tabuliformis; assembly: GCA_031772625.1. Classification (NCBI taxonomy): domain Eukaryota; kingdom Viridiplantae; phylum Streptophyta; class Pinopsida; order Pinales; family Pinaceae; genus Pinus; species Pinus tabuliformis. Next base: position 1,523,427,251 of record CM062817.1, read on the forward strand.
TGATCAGTTGTCTTAAAACTCTTTGTTTTCTACACTATCCTTTCTATGTCTTCAATATTATTCACTGACTGCAAACACTCTTCATTCACCTGTTTCCCTTTAGATGTAATGGCTTTATGCATGTTGCTCATGACTTTAGGAACTTCTGAAATTTCCATTAGCTGACTTTCATCATCAATAGAATTCATATCGCTATATAAAATGAAAGAATCAAGATCAATATGGACAACATGTATAAGATGATTGACTAGATTTTCCTTACCATTGATCAAGAATTTCATTGTCTTTTCCCTATAAAGTTTCTACAGCTTACCAAAAATAGGGATAGTGGCATATGAAAAGTCAAGCTGTAGAGTGCCCTTTAGTTTTTCTCCCCAAGACCTTGAAAGCAACATGCCAAACCTACGAGGAATATCAGCAACTACTACATCCATAAGCACATTCTTGGCTGGGATTTGGTCCAAGGATACTACCAAGTCTTTAATTAGGCCAAGGCATTTGACTCTCCCGGAATCAAAGGAATAAAGGTAATGGTAGGATCGGGTGATACTCAATCCTAGTCTGTCCATGATGACTTTAGGCATAAGATTATGTGAGGCACCAAAATCTAGCATGGTGTTATGGAGGATAAAATCATGAAGTTTAAGACTGAGATAAAAATGAGGGATTTCACTATCTTCATGAGTTCCTTCTAAGGCTGGACCAAAAAGGATTGTCATTTCATCATTAGCCACATTAAATGTATCTGGCATCTAGTCAACCTTAAGCATTTTTGCAATCTGAAATTTATATTTGCCATATTTTACTAATTCAGTGAGGGGAATAGAAACCTTTAATTTAGGAATTTCATTTTTCCAAACTAAAAAGATTAGATTTCTTTTCTACCTCCTTTACAGTGATGTCCTTCTTTTTTGTTTGTCCTTTAGCTTGAGATTCTTTCTTGTGACTTTCATTTTGAAACTCTTTTTCCTTCATTACATTGTTGGTAGAGGCTTTATTTGTTTTGTCCCAGTTTAGTATGATAATTTCCTTTTCTTTATTCTAACCTGCAGGATCTAGTTCCTTGCTTGGTGTGTCCTTTTGTACATTTTGTATTTTCTAAGTCAAAGTAACAAGTACATTTATATTCCTCAAGTTGTACTACTTTTGGAGATGACTAAGGGCATTTTGATATCCTCTTTGGTACTATTTAGTTTGAATAGCCCATAGATCGTCACTTGCAAGAACAAGTTGTTGATCACTTTATATGAATGAATGCTCGAAAAACTGATCTTCTTCTGTTAGCAAAGTAGGCAGCTCATCTTCTTCAAAGAGGTTATTCTCTTCTAAAATCTCTTCTTCATATTCATCATGGCCTTCAGTATAATTTTGCTAAAATGGAGCTCTTACTTGGCCTTTAGGATCTTCGTTTCACTGCTCTTTCTGTCGATTTCTGAATTGTTGTTGTTGCTGTCCACAAAAGTTAGGATTCCTCACGGAAGGTTCTGCTTGTCAATCAATTGTGGACATTCTATCCATCATTCTCTCCATGGTTTTGATCAGATTGTCAAGCTTTACATCAGAATATGATGCAAGTTCTTCTTTAAAGACAACTTTCTTTTTAGTCCTCTCAGGGTTTGATTTAGACTTCTTGGTAAGAAAATTAGCTTCAACCCTGATTGCATTTCACTGCATTTCTTCAAGAGTAGCACGATATCTCTCTCTGAGTTGGTATGCCATGTCTGGGTCAAATATATCGGGATAATGGAGAAGCGCTAGACCAGGTGGAAGCTTCATATCATCAGGAATAGAATTGCATGCCAAATTAAATCTTGTTGTAAATTCTTGAACTGTCTCATTTGCATTTCTTTTCATTGAATTATACTTAGCTAATATATGCAATGGATTCTTCTTCTCTTGCCAACGAGCTAATAATAATTCAATCAACCTTTGAGAGATGTTGATAGAATTAGCAGCCATACCTCAAAACCATTTTTTAACATCTCCTGACAAACTCTCAGCTATAATCCTCATCTTGGCATTATCTTTGTCAATTTCTTCTAAATCAACAAAATCCACTAATTTATTAACATGCTTCTAAGATGTAATTTTTGTACTTCCATCAAACAATGGGGCTCTTTGACCATAATTTTGAGGCAAAGAAGAAAGTTGAGCAGGCAGTAAAAGAGGTGCAAATCACGCCCTGACTACTAGTGATGGTGGAGGTACTGTAATTGGTTGTGTAGGCAAAGATGGAACAAATGGAGGTGGTATGAAAGGTGGTAAAACTCAAGTATTGGGAGATGTAACATATGTTCACGGAGGCGAAATATAAGAGGAATTAGTGGTTAGGTACTTGAGTTGATACTGGATGAAGGCTTTTTCAGTAGTGATCTAGAGTTCGCTAGCAAGAGATTGAAATTTGTCAAAATTCAACCATAATTCATGATCAGTTTTAGCATAAAAGGATTCTAAAGAAATAGAGAGAGTTTCAACTTTTAAAGGCTCTAACGTCACTTCAGAGATGTAGGACTCAGATTTTGACCTCGAAAGAGATAATTCTATTTGAACATCAAAAGGAAGTTTCTCAAAAGCAAACAGATTTTTAGGAAGAGATGTTGTTCCTTTAATTTTTTGAACTGCACTTTTAGTGATGGGTAATCTAAGTTTTCTGAGCAGTCTTTCTAGATCTTCAACAATAAAAGGTGGATTTGGGTTAGGATTTGACCTGGTATGTCTTTTAGGAGCTAGGATTTTCACACCCTATAACTGATGAAATTTACGAATTCGGCCTATCTTTGGATACTTGAAGCTATGAACTACATAACCAATTCTTTCAAAACTCTTAGATATTTCCTAGTAATGATTTATCAATCATTTCCTGGCAATGACGCCAAAAATGTTAGTCCCTTACAATTTCATAGGTTGAAAAGAGATCGAGAAGGGTAACCTCAAACCATTTCAGCTTAGCAGATAGCCATATTGAGCATGAGAGGGATCACTAAAAGTCTCTTATCAGTGAAATGACTTTAAATCAAATATGATTTAGGCTAGATATATATAGTTGTTTGTGTGTTGGTGAAAATTTAGATTTTAGGGTTTGCTCAGCTAGGGTTTGGAGCCACAAATAGGTCTAGGCTATAAGAGTGTAGAAGAAAATATGGAAAGGAGCTAGATGTCAGAAGACCATGGTGTACTTAGAATATTGTCAATGTATTATATAAGAGAAAGTGACGAAGAAACTAATGGGCATAAGTAAACATGATTTCATTAGCTTAGGAAGACATAAACATAACTATGGAAACCAGATAAACAGATCTTGAGAACAAGAACTCTGTATATTTCAATGTAAGGAATCCATAGAAATAAGACATATCATGTAGATAAAGATGTTTTAACCATTAGAAAAAAAATAAAATGAAGAACAAACACCATGAACTCACTCAGCTAGAGTTCCTTAAAAATAGTTGCAATTGTCTCTGTATTAGCTGAATAGGTGATTACATGCAAGCCCCCTCCACAAAAATTCAAACCCTTCTCTTTGAAAGAGAAATGATACATATAGAATATATTAGACCACATTCCCACCTTCAGGAGTTAAATTCCTAGGTGGAGAAACTGACTCCAAGATTCTCTCAACCAACAGGTGAGAGTGAGAAGGTGAAACTCAAACACTTCTTAGAGAGTTTTTTTAGGAGTTTTCTTCCTTTATGAGGTCTAATAAACATCAAAAACAACCTATCATGTACATTTATTCATTCCTACATCACCTAGCCTCTAAAAAAGTGTCATTACATAAAGAGTTTTGACTTTGACTAAGTCAAACTAGAAACTAGAAATTTTACAGAGTGAAATTTACAATTTAAAACACAAGAAAATGCAGAAGCACAACACCGACTTTAAGCTCACTTTCAGGTGCCTTTATGATGTCCAAATTAATATATGAGAGACCGGTCAATTAGACCTTCAAGTATAGTTTCCATAAAAGTTAGAATTTTTTTAAATGACCCATGGGAAGACCTTCAAAAATCCATTCGCCCAATTTCACTCCAGGAGCGCAACGCTTGTCAAAAAGGGGTCCAGAAAGCTAGTTTTTTGCCACTTTTTTCCACATTTCTTAAAACATGAGCCACCTCCGGAAAATAGGAGCAAATGGTTTTTAGAGGATGGCAAGAGATTTCTAAAAATGTAGATTTTTAATGAAATAGATGCCTAAGGAAAAAGCACAATGCCAAGGCGCTGCACTGCTGGAACTGCTGAATTTCTGACTTAGGCTTCAAAATTCACAAAAAACCAAAATTGCTCAGAATTTGCTCAAAATTGGCCAAGAGCTGTAAAATTATAGATGTTAAACCTTCATAGATGCTTCAGCAAGCATATCATTTCCTTCATCTTTTTTTATCCTTTTTGTCTTCTTTGAGCTTGTTTTCAAGCTACTTGACCTTGACATTGCAAATTATGTTTTGAGCCTGGTAGTGGTGTGCCATGTATCTTAGCAGCCGATTGTCTTTGTTTGCCTTCTCTAGAAGCTTCTCCAAATGATCATTCACCCTATTGAGCCAGTATTCCTTCTCTTGATTAACCTCAAGAGAAATTATGTCCTCTGGGTCTAGCTCTTCATTCAACAAAATATGTTTTTCTTCTTCTTGCAATGCCTTCTTTAGCCCCTTTCTTCTTGGCCTTTGTTTCCTACTCTTCCCTTGTGTTCCTTCAGGTTCACATGACTCTATGATTGCTTTGCCCTTTCCAACCTATTGCAATAATTTGGTCTCCTCTTTTTCCATGATCAATTGCTTCGCTTTGAGCTCACTATTCTCTTGTTCGAGGAATGAAATGATGTACCTTACTCTCGCCATGTTGACTGTGAGCTCTTTGATCTGATAGTGTTTATCTCTGATCATTTGTTGCATGCATGAAGTCTGATCCTCTTCCTCTAAATCAACCAGCTCAAATTCATTTTCAGCCATGTCCTTATCCCACGTTGTTGATCCTTGCTTTGATGATGTAGAAGGCTTGGCCCCTTTCGCACCATGAGAAGCAAACATAGGCCTATTCCCTCTCTTGTAAATCCTAATTGCCTCAGACTTAGGTGGTTTGGTTCTTTCAACTAGTTTTCTAGAGGACACCACTTCCATTTGTTGTGTTGGCATGCTAGAGGGTTAAGCTGCTACATTGGCTTCATGCCATTTTAGGTTTGTTTCAAAAAAAGTTTGCCAACTCATACCTTTCTCTGCAAGTTGGTGAAGGACTATAGTCTTGATCAAACTATGATGAAACAGGCTAGGGTAGTGCTCCTCATTCTTCATCTGAATCCACTTTGACATTTTGGCAATGCTCCTGCATAGGTAGTTGCACATATTGAGTGGTTTGTGAGAGGTAAATTGCATTAAGAGGCAAATATGATAAGCATGAAATTTGGATAATCTTCCTTCACATGTAAAGAACATCATGACAATCTTCATCAAGGGGGAATACTTCTCCAATAAGTACCTAAAAGGCATAACATGAGCATGTTTTTCCCTATATGGTGTATTCAAGAAGGGTCTATAATTTACTCAAGATCTAGGCTCATCCCCTTGAACCAATATTCACCATTTTCTGGTAACCCTGTAGTAAGTGGAATGGAGGCCATTGAAAAAGTGAGTTCAACACCAGCAATAACAACACGTTCACCTTTCAACTGAGTTGCCACCCAATCTGTCAACTGCTCATTGAATCCTACTTCACTCACCCTTTTGCAGAAATCCAAGCAATTCACATCTTCAAAGCACTAATTGATCAAGGGAGATGACTTGATTTCTCTACAATTTGATGGCTCATACCTCATGATTTTCCATCCCTTCTGATGTGGCTTCCTCTTTGGTGAAGATTATGCTTCCACGATGATAGAAACCCTTTGAAAAACCAATTTTTTTCACATTTGAAAATAGAGTCACCTTTAAGGCTAAAACCTGACCTATGCTTTCACTTTGATGAGAATTGGAACTTCTTCTTCTAGAGGTTTTCAAATTGAAAGCATGATGAATTTGTGATAAATCAAAAAATCAATGTCAAAGAGCTTCTTGTCATGCTCTATTCCCTGCTCGATTTATTCATGATAATGATGGACCTTGGAAATCCTAGTGTCCTAATGGATGACTGGAAACTGAATGAAATGATGATGATGACTGACTTTCTTTTATTATGGCACCTTCATAGAAATGTGATAGGTCATCAGCATGAGTGAATTTTCAAAATATTGAACTCATTTCTAGAGTGACCAAAGAGTGACCAAATTTTACTATGTCAACTTAGTGACATGAAAAATTTGAATTTGATAGTCATGACAAGCTTAATAAAATCACATTTGATCGAGGTGATATATTAACAAGACTAACACTAACAGATCCATCATTAAGACGTTAGATGGTTGAGTGTGAGGCGAGAAGAGACAGGAGGTAGAGCTCCCATAGCACATGTGCACACAAAAGTTGGGTTGCTAATACATGTGCATATAAATAAGAAATGGAGGAGGCCAAATACTAGTTTTGATGCATGGAGAAGCCAACACAGTGACAAACAGTTGGTATAGTGAGCATATCTAAAGTTGTTGTAGAACTGAGTAGATTTCTATAACATAGATATTAGTTTGCAGAGTAGAATTTGTGTGGTGGATATGGATAATAATCTATGTTGTTGGTTGACCATAGCATTAGCAATTTGATGGTTGTATTGGAACCACTGTTTTCTTTTGTAGAGAGCGTCTTGTTTGGTGGTATTTTTTATGTTGATTTGCATAGGGTCTTGTTGCTAAGAGTATGAATGCAAAGCTCAATCAGAGTTGGGAAGAGAGTCTCGGATCTAGTATGAAAATAGATGAAATTAGGTATGCATAGAGCACAGGATAAATGAATTCATGAGCATGGAGAATGAATTTCAAATCTTTAGTGAAAAAAACACATTCTCCATCCAATCAAACTTGGATATTCCAATCGGAGTTGGGAAAGGATTGTTGATCGTGGTGGCATTCAACAGATGGTAGTTCATAGATCTGTTTGAGAACATAGTCTTCCAAGATGATAAGTTAATCGAGTCTCCTGTCTTATCAAAGAGAGTTGATTGTATTGAGGTCGAGCCTCCTGACTAATGGGAGTTTTTCATCTATGTAAAATAGATAATTTTTCTTAATAGAAGATTCATAGAAACACAACAACAACGACGGTGTTTTTTTTCCCAGTGAAGTTTTTTCCACCAAAAATACTTGTCTCATGTGGTGATACTTTCTTGTGTTTTTGTTCATGGTTATGTTGCTCATATGGTTTACTTGTTGGTTATGATTTATGCATAGATATGCAAATGTTTAATGACTTACTATTGATTAGTGTGTGTGATTCAATTAAGGTAAATAAAAGAAAAAAAATTGTGAATAAGTCACGCTACTGATTCACCTCCCCTCCCAGCAGTACTCAAAGGTTTCCAACAATTGGTATTAGAGTAGGGCTCTTGGTTGCAGCTTGATTGTTGGAGAGTAGATCTAGGATTTGTTGGTAGAAATTTTGATTTTTTTAGAATGGATTCAAAAGGAATTGTTGTCCTCATTGCTACAAATTACAAGGTATGGAGAAATAATATTAAATCTCAATTATTTTGTAGTGGATCTAGTATTTGGATATTAGTATGTGAAGGTTATGGAAAGGATCCAATTGTACATAAAGTTTTGTAGCAATATGCACAATCTAGATGCATAATCTACACGAATCTTCAAGATCATGATATGAAGAGGCTAGTAGGTTTGAAATACGCTAAATAAATGTGGGAAAATCTAGAATCCATATTTGGAAATGGTACCAACAAAAATAAGGAAAATGAGTAAAAGAGCAAGAAGAAGAATAATTAAAAGAAGAAAAAGGGCCTGCAAAATCAAGAATCTCAACCACAAGAGTCTCATTCTTCTAGTGCACATGATTCAGCTGATGATGAGAAGAAACCAAAAAATCCTAAATCCAAAGGTATAAATAGTAATTATTTTTTGTTAAGTTATAATTTTTATGAATAAGATTTTGATCACGCAGAAATACCTAGTGAAGATGAGAATGATATTAAGGGTCATAGAGCTGAGATTTATAGACTAGCAATTGCATGCAAGGATGAATAAAAAATATTGCATATCTGTGATGATAAGGTGGGCAATATCAAGGAAGAGATTGTTAGCTTAAATATTAAATTCGTATAAAAATAAAAGAAGATTGAGGAAGGTGTGACGAAGAAATACTAAGAAAAGCAAAATGAATGTGAGAGATTAGAATCTAAAGCGGTATCCTTGAGAAAGGAGCGGAAGATGGAGAAGGGCACTGTGGCATTGGATAGTTTGCTTGAGATCCAAAGAGAACCATTGGATAAATTTGGTCTTAGATTTAAAAAGGGTGAGTCTAGTTTGCATGCAAGTAAAAACTCAAAAGTTGAACAAAAAGAACGTGTAGAAAATAATACAAATAGCAAAAGTACAAACCAAGGAAACAAGAATTAGAACCAACAATAGACCAAGCATCAAAACCAACAACAATTGAAAAGAAAACCTTAAGGAGCACCTATATTTAGAATATCCTTTGCTCCAAGAGAGGATCATGGTAGTTTTGTAAAATTTCAAAGGAAGCAAATTCATTTTGTTACTTTTGTGCATCAGGAAGAACATTACAACTGTAAAAATATTGGCATGTTGTAGGTAACTATAGGAGAAGAACATCTAGATCAAATCAACGGAGTCTGCAACAATATCAACAACCAAGAAGATTGCACATCAAGTATAATCATGATATTTATGGTTATTATTATTCATGTAACCTGCCTAGCCATAACGGATCTGATTGCGGATCAAACTGATGGAGGAGAAGAACATTGCATGCAAGGTATAGATCTGGCATGAGAAATAGGAGAATTGATCCTCTTGCTTCATATCTTGGCCATGTTGAGTGCTACACATGTCATAACTTTGGACATATGGCAAGAGATTATTTTGTGCCACATTACTCAAAGAAAAAATTGAAAGGACAACAAAAACATACAGCTCCTAGCAGAAAACTAGTGGTGGAAGAAAAGAAGCAGCCAAATACCGTATGGAGAAAGAAGGAGCAACAACTCTTCAAATAGTGAAGAAGTAGAACCAACAATAGATCAATCAACAAAAGTATGAACCAAGGAAACGATAAGTAGAACCAAAAATAGATCAATCAACAAAAGTATGAACCAAGGAAACGATAAGTAGAACCAACAATAGATCAAGAAACAAAATCAACAACAATTGAAAATAAAACCTCAAGAATCACCTACAGTTAGAATATCCCATGCTCCAAGAGAGGATCATGGCAGCTTTGTAAAATTTCAAAGGAACCAAATTCCTTTCATTCCTTTCATGCATAAGGTAGATTGTTACAACTCTCACAAATTTAGGCATGCTACAGCTAACCATGCGAGCAGAACGTTTAGATAAAATCAATGGAGCCTGCAACAATATCAACAACCAAGAAGATTGGCCATCAGGTATAATCATGATTTTTATCGTTGTTGTTTTTCATGTAAGTTTTTCGGCCATAAGGCATCTGATTACAGATCTAACCAATGGAGGAGAATAACATTGCATGCAAGGTATAGATCTGGCATGAACGATAGCATAATTAATCCTCTTGCTTCGTATCATGGCCATGTTAAATGCTACACATTTCATAACATTGGTCATATGGTAAGAGACTATTTTTTTCCCCATTACTCAAGGAAAAACTTGAAAGAACAAAAAAAACACTGAGAGATTCTAGTAGAAAACTAGTGATGGAAGAAAATAAGAATCCAAAGACCATATGGAGAAAGAAGGAACAACAACTCTTCAAGTATTGAAGAGAAACCATTCGTGTATTCCAGGATTATTTCATACATTCTTGTAGAGAAATGTATATGATTATGAGACTAGCATAGTCTCAAGGGGATAGTATGGTAGAGTATGACATCTTGAGGAGTACTAGAAGCATGATTTTTGATCTAGTTCAACCATACATTTTCATATCAGTATGATACTATACTCATGAGATATGATCTAAGGGGGAGTAATATTAGTTGGATAAGTACCTAAAGTAGAATTGGAAACATCCATCAAGAAAGAGGCTTACAAGGGACTAACATAGGATAGAAGTGAGCCACAAAGCATTACTAATGCTACCCATGGCTTGACACAAAGCATTCTAACACATGATAAAAGAACATGGGGAGCATTACTCTATTTCTGATGTTTTTGTCGAGGTTTTGGATATATCTTAATTGGTAATTCTAGGGTATCAAGGCTTGTTCTTCATACTGTTATTCATTTTCACTTATATTTTCTTTGCAAATGATGTATTTATTTTTTATGATTGGAAAATATATGTATATCCACCTTGTTACAACTGTTTTTTATCATCTTCAACTACCCTAGCATTAGGACATGTGGAAATGACATGCATATGAGACTTCAGACTTAGACCAGCAATATGTAGGTTGTTATATGTAGCTTGTTGCAACTATTTACCTTTTATTGTTTCATATTTATGTATTGGTTGAGAGTCATGTCAATCGTATGTTGAGTCATCATCGTATTAGGCATGTCATGGAGGAGTTTCATGTATTTATCTTACAACCACATGTATGGGCTAATGTTGATGTAACAATCATGTATTTCATTCATTGGTTTGTAGGATATTATGATAGCAACTATGCATTTCATTGATAAATCCATGTAAAATGCTCATGACGCTATGTACTTTTATTGTATTTGTAAATGGTTATCTATTCATGAGTCATGAGGTCATGTATGAGGTCTTATGTCGCTGCTACAACCATGTACATACAATGTTATATGTCATTTAGTCATGGTCATGTGGAGACTTGGTCCATATGGTGCTTCTATGTGTGAAAACAAAGCATTGTTTGTAGCGAAAGTGGTGCATTACAAGTTGGAGTTGATTTAGGAGATGGCACATGTTCAAGGGGAGAATTTTATGTTCCTATTGCTTCAACCATAAATTGTTGGCATTATGATCCGTTTGGAGCTGTTTATATTGTGCCTCAGGCTATGATTTGACTGTTGGGATTCTTGGCCTCATGATATGAGCTTAGAGGTTGTTGAGCATTTAGAGATGGTTGATATACTTGTGTTGGTGCTATGTAGTTGTGGTGAAGATTCTGTGTGGTGCCTCCTGTGTATGTTGTTGCATATTATTTCATATTATGTGATGCTTCTCATTAATGCTATGTGATTTAGTTTTCTTATATGGAGAGTTAGGTTGGGGCCTTATGTGATTGATGTTTCTTATGAATTCCATATGTTGGAATATTGATGTGTGATGTTAGAGGTTGTTGGTGGCATGCTGCTCTGAATGTAGATTGGTAATAAATGCTAATTTTTGCTACTAGTATGAATGATGTAGATGTTGGTTAATGTACATTATTTTTCAGCCATGTGGAGGTCACATGATTCAATACTTGTACCTATTTTCTTCTGGCCTCTTCATATGGAGTCTACCCTTTTCCATTGATGTCAAAAGAGGAGTGATATAAGAGGAGTTTTATTCAGAGGTTGGACTGTTTCCATCAATGCCAAAGGGGGAGATTATTGGAATTATGGTCGTTGTAGTTTTCGTTGGTGTGTGTTGACATTGATATCAACCTTTAGCATGTATTATTAGGTGTTAAGTCATGCATATGTTGTATGGTTGTAGCTAGTTGTGTTGTCATTGGCTATTTTGGCCTCTTAATGATGTAGCCTGTTGGGAGTATGATCTTCATGGAAGATTTGTCTTTTATTGGCATGTGATTCATCCATGATTTCATGCTTTTTCTCATGGATATGACTTATTGCAGTGATGGTTTTCCCTTATGATGATGATGGAGATGTATTACAGGTTTCTATAGAGATGTTGCAACTGTCAGAGGTGAGTTGTTGGCATGGTGTCAACTTGTTGGAGATCCTAACATGTTGATTAGTTATATAGAGTTGGAGGCATTGACATGATGAATTAGAGCCTCCATATGAGCATGATCAAATGGTTTATTCATTCTACTAGATTAGGAGGTGATTTCAGGTACTCGGAGAATGATTCTGGAAGTTTTGGAGCAGTGTCAAACATGGGTAACATAGTCTAGAAGCACATTAGAGGCATTATAACTTGTGTTTCCTTCATTAGAAATTTGTTAGTCCTGATATGAGCATTGTTCGCAATGGTAGAAGGAGCTTTACGTTGTCCAGACTATTTTCCTACATTCCCCATGCATAAGATGTTTCTGACAGGTCGAAACAATGGTAATTGCCCATGGTATGAGTTGGAATCTCCTATTGACTTAACATGCAACTTAGATAAGTGTTTAGAGTGTGAATACAATGATGATATGAGTAGTGGAGATGGTGGATAAATTTTCTTAAGTAGAGGATAAAAGCCATCATTCAAAGGTTAGATGGTTGAGTGCAGGGTGAGTAGATGTGAGTGCAGACAGAGGAAGTTGAGCTCCCACAACAAATGTGCACAGAGAGGCTGAGTTACTGGTGTATGTCCATATACATAAGAAACGACAGAGGTTAGAGACTAGTGTTGATGCATGGAGAAACCAACATAGTGACAAAGTTTTGGAGTGAGAAAATCTGAAGCTAATGAAGAACTGAGTATATTTATGTAACAAAGATACAAATTTGTAGAGAAGAGTTTGTGTGGAGGATATAGAGAAGATTTTATGTTGTTGGTTGATCACAACACTATTGATTTGATGGTTGTAATGGAGCCACTATTTTATTATTTACAGATCATCCTTTTTGGTGGTGTTTTTCATGTTAATTCACATAGGGTCTTGTCACTGAGAGTATGAATATAGAAATGAATTTGAGTTGACCAAAGAGTGTGGGATCTAGTATGAAAATAAAATAAACAATTTTTTCATAGATTAGAGTAGTGAATTCATGAGAGTGGAGAAGTTATTTCAAAGCTTCAACGAAAGGAACAATTTTTCCATCCAATCAGAGTTGGGCGAGTATCATTGATCATGGCAGACTTCAGCAGATAGTAGTTCATATATTCATGTGAGAACATAGTGTTGTTAGATGATCAGTAGAATCTAGTCCCTTGGTTGCTCGGAGTCAACTGATTATAGTGAGATTAGTCTTGAGACTGATGGGAGTCACTCATCTATGTAAAAGACATCATTTCTCTTAATAGAAGATTGAGGGCAGTGCAACAATAATGAGGGTGGATTTTTTTCTCGGTGAAGGGTTTTCCACCAAAAATACTTGTGTCTCATGTGTTGATACTTTCTTATGTTTATGTTCATGGTTATGTTGCTCATATGGTTTACTTTCTTCTTATGATTTATGCATAGATATCCAAAGTTTAATGAGTTGCTGCTAATTAGTGTGTGTGATTCAGTTAAAGTAAATAAATGGAAAAATTTGTGAATAAGTCACAGTATTGATTCAACCCCTCTCAGTAGTACTCAAAGGTTTCATGAGTGTGGAGTAGGGATTCGAAGTGTCAGCAAAAGGAACAGTTTCTCTATCCAATCAGAGTTGGATATTTCGATCAGAGTTGGGCAAGGATCGTTGATCATGGAAGAGTTCATTAGATGGTAGTCCATAGATTCGTGTGAGAACTTAGTGTTCCAAGTTGATTAGTAGAATCCAATCTCCTTGTTGATCAAAGTTAGCCAATTGTAGTGAGGTGAGGTCTCCAAATTGATGGGAGACACTCATTTCTGTAAAAGACATCAATTTTCTTAATAGAATATTCAGAGCAGTGCAAAAATAGTGAGGGTGGGATTTTCCCTCGTGAAAGGTTTTCCACCAAATATACTTGTGTCTCATGTGTTCATACTTTCTTTTGTTTTTTTTCATGGTTATGTTTCTCATATGGTTTACTTGCTTCTTATGATTTATGCATAAATATCCAAAGTTTAATGAGTTGTTTCTAATTAATGTGTGTGATTCAGTTAAAGTAAATAAATGGAAAAAATTGTGAATAAGTCACAGTATTGATTCACCCCCCCTGAGTAGTACTCAAAGGTCTCTAATGGCCTAGGCTTGCCTAGCCTACTCTATCCTATCCTAGCCTTCTATAACCAAGTCTAGCCTACTCCAACCTAGCCTATCCTAGAATAGCCTAGCCTACTCAAACGTAGCCTATCCTAACATATCCTAGCCTACTCTAGCCTAGCCTAGCATACAGTAGGCTAGCTTAGCCTACTCTAACCTAACCTACAGCCTAGCCTACTCTAGTCTAACATAGCCTAGCCTACTCTAGTGTAGCCTTCTCTCGCCTAGCCTAGCCTAGCCTACTCTGGCCTAACCTAGCCTAGTCTAGCCTAGCCTATCCTACCATAAAATAGCATATTATAGCCTAGCCTATTGTAGCCTAGCCTAGCCTACTCTAACCTAGTCTAGTATACACCAACCTAGCCTAGCCTACCATAGCCTAAACTACTCTAGCCTAGCCTACCCTAGCCTACCCTAGTCTACTCCAGCCTAACCTACTATAATGTAGCTTAGCCTACTCTCACGTAGCTTAGCCTACTTTGGCGTAGCCTAGCGTAGCCTACTTTAACATAGCCTACCTAGCCTATCCTACTCTAACCTACTTTAGCCTATCCTAAACTATTGTGACCAGCTCTATCTTACTCTAGCCTACCCACCGTAGACTATCCTAGCCAACTCTATCTTACTCTAGCCTAGCCTAGCATACTCTAGCCTAGTCCAACCTAGCCTAGCCTAACCTAGCCTATCTTATTCTATCCTAGCCTAGCCTACTTTAACCTACTCTAGCCTAACCTATCCTAGTCTATATTAGCATACTCTTACCTACCATTATCTATCTTAGTCTAGCTTACTCTAGCCTAGCCTACTCTACTCTAGCCTACTAGGCCACTCTAGCATAGTATAGTACTCTAACCTAGCCTGCTCTAGCCTACTATATCCTAGACTAGCCTAGCCTAACCTATCCTATTGTGTCCTAGCCCAGCCTAATGTAGCCTAACCTCGCCTACTCTAACCTACACTACTCTAGCCTGGCCTTACCTATCCTACTCTAACCTAGCCTACCATAACCTAGCATACCATAACCTAGCCTAGCTTACTCCGACCTTACCTATCCTAGCTTAGCCTAGCCTCGCCTTGCTTAATGTACCCTTTTCTAGCCTAGTCTAGCCTACTCCAACCATTCTTAGCATGGGCTAGCCTATCCTAGCCTACCCTACTCTCGCCAAGCCTATCATAGCCTATCCTAGCCTAGCCTACTCTACCCTACCCTAGCGTACTCTAATCTAACCTAGCCTAGCTTAGTCTTAGCCTACTCTACCCTACACTAGACTAGGCTAGCCATATCTAGCCTACTTTAGCTTAGCCCAGCATAGCCTAGTCTACTCTAACCTAGCATAGTCTACTCTAGCCTAGCCTAGCCTACTTTATTCTTTCTTAGCATACTTTAGCCTAGCCTAGCCTAACCTAACCTAGCCTACCCTAACCTAGACTAGCCTAACTTAGACTAGCCTAACTTAGCCTACTCTAACATAACCTAGCCTACTCTAACGTAACCTAGCCTACTCTAGCGTAACTTAGTCTACTTTAGCGTAACATAACCTACTCTAGCGTAACCTAGCCTACTCTAGAATAACTTATCCTACTCTAGCATAACCTAGCCTACTCTAGCCTACTATATCCTAGACTAGACTAGCCTACCCTACCCTAACCTATCCTATTATATCCTAGGCTAGCCTACTGTAGCCTAGCCTAGCCTACTCTAACCTACACTACTCTAGCCTAGCCTAGTCTAGCCTAGCTTACCCTACTCTGGCTTAACCTAGCCTATCTTATTCTAGCCTAGCCTTACCTATCCTACTCTAACCTAGCCTACCATAACCTAGCCTAGCCTACTATGACCAAACCTAGCCTAGCTTAGCCTAGCTTGGCCTAGCTTAATGTACCCTTCTCTAGCCTAGTCTAGCCTACTCCAACTATTCCTAGCATGGACTAGCCTACCCTAGCCTACTATAATGTAGGCTAGCCTACTCTTGCCTATCCCATCATAGCCTATCCTAGCCTAGCCTACTATACCCTACCCTAGCCTACTATAGCCTGACCCAGCCTAGCTTACTCTTAGCCTACTCTACCCTACATTAGACTAGCCTAGCCCTCTCTCGCCTACTTTAGCTTAGCCTAGCATAGCTTAGTCTACTCTAGCCTAGCCTAGTCTACTCTAGATTAGCCTAGTCTACTATAGCCTAGCCTAGCCTAGTTTAGCCTAGCCTAGCCTACTATACCCTACCCTATCCTAGCCTAACCCATTATACCTTGGCGTAGCTTGCCTAGCCTATTGTAGCCTAGCTTAGCTTATTATACACTAGTTTAGCCTACTCTATCCTAGCCTAGCCTAGCCTACTACTCTAGCCTACCCTAACCTACCTTACTCTAGCCTAGCCTAGCCTACTCTACCCTAACTTATCTTAGCTACTCTATCCTTACTCTATCCTAGCATAGCCTACTCTAGCCTAGCCTAGCCTATTATACCCTACTCTAGCCTGGCCTACTCTAGCCTAGCTTACTTTATCCTGACCTAACCTAGCCTACTCTAGCCTATCCTAGTCTAGCGTAGCTTAACCTAGCCTAGTTTAACATAGTTTAGCCTAGCCTACTCTATCCTAGCTTACTCTCACTTAGCCTAAACTAGCCTATTCTATCCTAGCCTAACGTAGCATACTCTTGCCTTGCCTAGCCTAGCCTACTCTACAGTAACTTAGCGTAGCCTACTCTACCCTACTCTAGCCTAGCCTAACCCACTTTCACCTACTTTAGCCTAACCTAGAATGGTATACCCTAGCCTAGCCTAGACTAACCTAGCCTACTCTAGCCTAGCCTACTCTAGCCTAGCCTAGCCTAGCCTACTCTACCCTATCTTAGCTTAGCCTACTCTGCCCTACTATAGCCTAGCCTAGCCTACACTAGCCTAGACTAGCCTATTCTACCCTAACTTAGCATAGCCTACTCTACCCTACTCTAGTCTAGCCTAGCCTACTCTAGCCTAACCTAGCCTAGTATACGCTATCCTAGCCTAGCCTAACCTAGGCTAATCTCGCCTAGCTTAACCTAGGCTAATCTCACGTAGCCTAGGCTAGCCTTCTCTAGCCTAGCTAAGCCTACTCTATCGTAACTTAGCTTAGCCTAACATTACCCTACTTTACCCTAGCCTAGACTACTCTAGCCTACTTTAGCCTAACCTAGCCTAGTATACGTTATCCTAGCCTACCCTAACCTAGCCTACTCTAGCCTAGCCTACTCTATCCTAGCCTAGCCTAGCCCAGCCTAGCCTACTGAACCCTAACTTAGCTTAGCCTACTCTAGCCTAGGCTAGCTTACTCTACCCTAGCCTAGCCTAGTCTACTTTAACCGAACCTAGCCTAACCTAGCCTACTCTAGCCTAGCTTAGCCTACTCTATCCTACCCTAGTGTAGTTTAGCCTAGCCTAGCATAACCTAGCCTACTCTAGCCTAGCCTAGCCTAACCTAACTTATCTTAGCCTACTCTAGCCTATCCTAGCCTAGCCTACTCTAGCCTAGCCTACACTAACCTACTCTAGCTTGGCCTAGCCTAGCGTCACCTACTCTATCCTACTCTAGCCTAGCTTAGCCTAGTTGAGCCTACTCTACCCTAACTTAGCTTAGCCTACTTTACCCTACTATAGGCTAGCCTAGCCTACTCTAGCTTACTTTAACCTAGCCTAGCCTAGCCAAGCCTAGCCTAACCTAGCCTACTCTAGCCTAGCCTACTCTATCCTAGCCTAGGCTACTCTAGCCTAACCTAATTTAGCCTAGCTTAGCATAGCCTAGCCTCGCCTACTCTAGCCTAGCTTAGCCTACTCTAGTCTAGCCGAATGTAGCTTATGGCCTAGCCTACTCTAGCCTAGGCTACCCTAGTCTACCTGTTGTGGTAAAAATACAACACCCCCCATTATTGATGCGTCCGCTTCGAATAATGGGGACCCTTTCTATAAAAATTTTGGCTAAGCACCTTTTTGATTTTTATTTTAATTGATTGCCCTACGCTTTCGTTAATTTTTAGTTTTCTTTGGATTCTTGTTTTGATTGCTTTGTTAGAATCGATTTTTTATAAGCTTCACATTGACGCTTGTTCCACCTCATTTGGTCAACTGGTTTGAAAATGGCACTCCTTTGAAATCTCATCATTTATCTAGCCTGGGTTAAAAATGCATAAAATGTACAATATCACATTTTGTAAATAAATTTGTCCAATAACGCATTCAGTTTAAATATTAACCCGTAGCAAGTTTTTACTAACATTTTTCATTTTTAGTCATGCAACCAAATTATTAATTATCGGGGTTTTAAGAAATTCACTCTAATTTCCAAATCAAATCCTAAACTAAAACAACCCAAACATTCAAAGTGGCTGCAGTTTATTTTTCATTTATCTTCCAAGTGGCTGTAGTTTACAAACTTATGTTCATAAAAGTAAAACAAAAAAAATAAAAATTTAAGTTTAAAATTAAATTTTAAATTAATTAAATTAATTAATTTAATTAAATTAAAATTTAAAACAAAAAAAATATATATATAATAAAAATTGTTTTAATCGCATCGCAACTTGTATTCGCAACATATTTTAAAAGCCCCCCGAAATACCCATTTTCAAAACCCCCGATGCAATATCGGGTCACAAGTTTATTCGCAACATATTAAGCCACCCGATAACATATCTTCCTGATGCAATATCGCATCGGGGATTTTGGTTTAACACATTTTAAAAAGGGCCGACACTCATTCCCGATGCCGATGCGAATCATTAACAAACATGACCGTAAGTTTTATTGCACATGGTTTTAAGGTTTGTGTTAGTTTAAGATTTTTAACAAAAACACTCATACGTATGAGTGAAGTTATTAGTGGTGTAGGTTAGTTAATATATATTAATTAGTTAATATGTAATATATAATATTATATTATTTAATATAATATGTAATATATATTATATTGTTTAAATTAATATGTATTATTTAATTAATAAATTTTAAACTAATCATATTAATTAATTTATAACAGTTAATTAATTTGATTAATTTAAATTTAAAATATTAGTTAGATTAATATTAATTAGTAATTAGATTAAATTCGTTTATAAATAGTTTACTGATAATTAGTTTAGTTAATGATTAGCAATTAAATTAGAATTAATTAGGGACTAATTTAGGATTTAATTTTTAATTCAAATTCTCAGTCTTTTTAGCCCAGCAACAGAATTTCCAGATTTACATCAGATTTGACCCATCAACTTTGGAAGCTCATAAATTCAGTTCTGCTTGGCCAAATGAAGCCCAGGACGGCTCATTGGAAAGAGAAAATCAAGGAGAATATTTCTGAGGAGATTTCATTGACAGATTTGGTCATTTATTGGGTCAAAAATCAGGCAGAAGATCAAGCTCCGAATTTTGAAAACAAAATCATTTTTCTGAGTTTTATTTTCATTGGTCCAGGCCTCTTCTAATTGCAGATTCACTCGTCAATGATATTCTTGGCCAATTAAACCATCCGAGGCATCAAAAGAAAGTTTATATTTTGTTTTCAGTTATTTATTTAAATAAAATTTGATTGGATTTGATTTAAATGCCAGCAATGCCATGATTGATTTTGTTGTTGCATTTTAATTTATTTTGATTTCTTTTTGCAGAAAAACAGTGGGAAGAATATAGAGAAAAAGATCTCAATCAATGAGAAGGCTCCAGCAATTGAAGATCAGGAATTTTGAGCAAATAGAATTGGATTTAGCAGATTTCTCTTCAACAAACTCTTCTCTTAAGAATTCCTTGACAAATATTATAAATAACAAATTGCAGAATGTAAAAGGGACTGCTCTCCTCTGCAATTTTAGAGCTTCTAAAAGCACTATTGTAATTGGAATTTAGAGTTGTAGGAGAGAGGAGTGAAAAATCTCAGATCTGGGAATTATTGAGGATTTTCCCTTTGTGTATTGAATTATGCATGAGGAACAAAGCTTGCACTATTGTGGCTCTAGTTTTGAAGGCAAAAGTTCAAGCAATGTAAAGGGCTGTTGGAGACCAAGAACAGAGAAATTGATGCAATAAATTGGTATTTCTAATACTACTGTTTCAAATATCAATTTCATTTTTATGGTGATATGAATGTATCATTTTATTCATGTTTGTGCACTATTGTCAATATGGGTAATTTGTCTCAATCTTGTTATTATGTATCTCTGTTTTTATGGATTAATTTCTCATTTTGGAGTAACTACTTACTCTGAAATCTGTCTTATGAAACTGATTTATTGAATAATAATGTGTGTGAACTATTTCTACATATCATTATTCAATTATTGGATTTATTGATTTGATAGTCAATATCATTTTGAGAACTACTTCCTGAATGTTGTTGATTTATTATTTCAGTTTTAAGGTCTCAATAGGATGTGTTTTGGTAACCATAATATCAGTTAATTGAACTACTTCATTAACTTGATATTCATTATAAGCAAGACATGTTTAAATCCTAATATTTTAATTATCTTGCTCTTAGTTGGGTTAGATCTATATCTTCCTAATTAAGATAGGATTTAGATTAGTTTCTTTTGCTTGCATCATAGAATAAGCTTGCATTTAGAGTAAATTCTACATTCTTTTAAGTCCTCTTCTCAAAGAGGCAAAACTTTAGTTGTGGCTTGGCTGAACCCAAATCAGCTTAAGGGTCATTCTCTTGCCTGATCAGCAAGAAGAAGTGATCTAATGTCCCTGCCTATTGGTAGTTAAAGATACATTATAAACCAATAACAATAGGGAGAAGGTAACTGGACCTAGATGAACAGTCGGAGCCACCATACCAAACGGAAAAGGAGCTACTTTTAAGGTCCGGACCGGGTGGTTATCCCCTTTGTTGTGGCAGCGATTTTCGAGGCCTCAACAAAATGGCGCTAGAAGGAGGGCCTTAGATTTTTTGTCTATTGGAGTCTTTTCAAATTTTAATATTTTATTTATTGTGATGGCTCCTCTTAAACTTCCAATTTGGAGTTGTATCCATGGACGTGCATCCTCCAATACTCCACCCGAAGTGGTAAGACTCTTGTCTCAGGAAAAGTTTAATGGTAAGAGAAATTCTTCTGCTTTTAACCATGTCTTTCAATTTATTCAAAATGTGTCAAATTACGATTTTCAAGGAATTGATGAAGGCATTTTATGCAGAATTTTTACTCTCACATTTGCGGCAAAAGCCAGAAACTGGTGCAAAACTCTTCCAGTTGCCTCAATCCATAGCTGGGATCAATTTGTTACAATTTTCATTGGTAAATTTGACGGCTACGATTATGAACAGGTATGTGAAGAAATTAAATATCTACGTAGGTTTGAAAATGAGTCTGTTAATGATTTTAATATTCGATTTCATTTGAATTGCTTAAGATTTAAAGACGAAGATAAACCCACGGAAGAAGAATCATTAGATTGGTTTGAATATGTATGTTCTCTGCCTCCCATTCTCAATCCATATGAAATTAGTTCAAGTTTTGTTTCATCCCCTTCCAACACAAATGAAAATCCCAACACGGATGTGCAAATAAATGCTGATGAAGCGGTTTCACAAAGCTTGGAAAATATTTCCATTCAAATGCAAGAAGACAACAATAGCAATTTTGAAGAAAAAGCCGTCTTGAAATCTGAAAGCTACTTTGAAGTAAATTCGGAAAATCAAATCGCAAATCAGCAAGTACAAGCAGCAATCAAAGTAAATAAAATGCAAACTGCTGTACAAATTTCTGAATTTCTCCATGATGAACAAATGCCGAAATCAGAGCAACAAAGCAGCGTTCTTCAAGAAAGCATATGCACGCAAAGGAATGATCTGCAATCTGAAATTTACAATGAGCATAATGCACAAGAGCTCTCAAACAGAGACAGTTTTAAATGCATTGTTTCAGGTTCACACTTTTCCCTTTATCCTGATATTTTCAATAATGGTAATATTTTTCCTCTTGATGTTAATAATATTCCAGAAATTAAAGAGGCTGATCTAAATGAATTACCATTAAGTTTTTATCAAGATAAAGAAACAATAATTGATCATTCTTTTGCCACTGATGAACATGAAATTCTTGTCCCTCCTTGTTTTGATATATTGGATGAGATTGAAGGGAATTCTAGAGAATCGTGTGAGGTCATTTATGATGATTACTATGATATTGAGGATGTTGATTTCAATTTTTCTCAAGAGAATCCTCTTAATAAAATTCAAATAACATCTGAAAATGAGGAACGCTTCAATTTAGGAATTACCCCAACTAATCCTCAATTTAGAGTAGCTAGTTATCTTCATGATTTCACCATTCAAGGAAACATTCCAATTTATGATTCATATGAGGATCAAACTCCCATTCCTACTCATAATCATAATTCATTTTATAATTCACAAGTTGGAATTCAAAATTATTCAAATTCCATAATTCTGGCCATTCCTTGTGAAAATGAAATCATTTCAAAACGATCCCAAATGTGCTGTAACATTAGTTGTACAAATAGTGACTTTATTTTAGTTTTTCTTTCACAGCTATTTTGTTTAAACTTAGATTTATTTTCTGATTTTATTTTGCAAAATTTTCACACTCTTCGCTGGCATATTGAGCGCCTTACTATCAAACACTCAATCGATGCATTGCCCAATTGGGAAATTCAAGTTTCATATTATAATCATCAGCATCAAAAGATATTAATACTCCAATTTAAATCAATGCTAATGTTTCATCAGAAGCTTCTATTTTTTCAAAGGCAATATCAACAAGAGAGTGTATTTTTGCAATCTGGCCAGCTATTCAATTTAATTAATAATTTTCCATGTCATTTGACAAACTTCCATTCATTTTTCATTGACTCATTTGAAGATCATTTGGAAGTTTTTCCTTCAAGGAAAATTGTCAATGATTTAACATTTGTACATAATACTAACAATTCTTTCCAGGCCTTTGAATTTCAAAACTCATATCCACAATTCGGCCTGTTATCTCTTCCCTTGAACATTTCTCCATCCTTAATGGAAATCCATCCAGATTTTTGCGATCCAATTGGTATCGAATTGGAAAGGAAATTTCATGAGAAAGAGATTTTAATTAAATTCCTAACAATAACTGTACATTCTGATTTCATATTTATTTTCCTTAGTTTAGTCAGATTTTTATTCTTATTGCTAACATTTGAACTATACATAAACGCGGGAATAAAAATGAGAGAATGGTTACACTGGAAATATGACTATACCTAGTCATTTTCATGTATATGGTTAGAATAGGAGTAGAATTAATTTAGTTAGCTTGTTTTATGTAGTTAATTTATTTGCAATAGTTCTGTAGATTAAAAAATAAAACAAAGCAATCAGCCTTCTCATACATGTTCAGTGGAAACATTTTTCCTTATCAGAAAATTTTAATTCTTGCTTTCCTTTTTGAAATTTCTTATAGCGATTTCTCTACTCTGCCTATTTTGAATAATGGCTTGATCAAATTCAATTAAAATCGCACTTGGCATCGATTGCCTCAAAGCCACTTTTCTTCATTTCGGGATTTCCTTCTAAGATTTTCTTTTGAAATTTATATGGTAAGGATTTGAGGATATAAAAGCTTCACGATCCCATTATCCCATGAGATGTCTGATTGACTATGATAAGCCTAATTATAATTCAATCATTATTAGTCAATCTAACCTGTCACGGTAATCATATGAAGTTCATATTATATTCCTCGGAATTTGCCAAAAGCTGATCTTAAGGATGCCCATTTTGCCAAGTGCACACATTTAAATCTGTTTTGACATTTTTCTACAATTAGTGGCTTAATCTCATTCTAATCTTTAGTTTATTATCTGATGCTGTAAAAACGCATCATGTCTATTTACTAAAGGCATTATTAAAAAGTCACTATAACAATACAGATTTTTCTCAAGATTAATTCGGAATGAGCAGAGGTAATAAATTGTTGTTTCACTTCGAAAAGGAAGCATAGTTTCATATTTATTTCTGGTAAATTCTATATTTCCTGAACATGAATAAACTGATTTTATTTAGGCTGATTGCACACTTAGATTTACAATAAATAATGAGATGATTTTAATCAAAGGAAGAATTTGAAGATTATCAGGTAAAACTTACAAACAAATTCCTTCCAGGTACTCATTTATAACTTTGTTCTCATCTCTTATTAGTTTCTCTTTTCCTTAGCTTATTTTTGATTTATGTTTTGTTTTATTTGCAGGTTTTTATTTCTTTTCAAAACTCGAAGTAAGCAGCAAACTCTTTTCAAATTTGCAAACAGGTTCAGGGAAATTTAATTCTGATTTATTAGAATTCATGCATTTTTGTAGCTTTGCTTTCATTCATTAGAAAACCCAATTGAAATTTCAAGAAATATCATAAGACCATTCGCATCATAAGATTTCATCGGAAGTAGTTCTTAGTATTTCTATTGATAAAGAATTGTTCATCAAAGACCTCCGATGTATTATCTTACTCATATGCCATATCGCATTTCG
Source organism: Pinus tabuliformis (assembly GCA_031772625.1). Taxonomy (NCBI): domain Eukaryota; kingdom Viridiplantae; phylum Streptophyta; class Pinopsida; order Pinales; family Pinaceae; genus Pinus; species Pinus tabuliformis. The sequence continues at coordinate 1,523,451,793 of CM062817.1, forward strand.
CATATCGGAGATTTGCAGTTGAAGTATACTATCATTATCGTGAATCGCCGATCTATGATAATCGACTTTGCCGATATTGCGATGACCAATTCCGGATCCGATACGAAATTCAAATTAAGTTTTAATTTCGGACCCGATATGAAATTTAAATCCAGTTCACAAGAGATATCGCGTCCGTTCAATCGCAATAATGGTAAGAACATAACTTTAAAAGGACCGATGTTTCGGATCCGATATGTTATCAAATTTTCATCATAAAATTATCGGGTCCACTCTTCATTACATATCGGCATATTGAAAATTGTTATATCATGCACTTAAGATTGCCGATTGCGATCGCCGATTAGTTATGTCATTCATCGCATCGCCGATATCGCAATCGCTTCCTTGCAGTTTTATTTATGGCCGATATCCCGGATCCGATATGTTATTAAAATCCCATCATAAAAAATTACCGGGTCCGCTCTTCATCACATATCGGCATTGCAAAAAATATATTGTGTTACATCGGGTACCCAAAGTTTCCGATTGCCGATTAACTACGACATCCATCGCATCACCGATAGTGCAATCACTTCATCACATTTATTATGCTCACGTCACTTCTCTGAATCTACGATGTGCGAAACACAATGTAAATATTTTCTGATCCCCGATATAATATTTATTTAATGATGCGATCACTCCATCTCATAGCACAACTTCTCATCGCATATTTTCATATCGGCGATTCACCATTGCAACCTTTGATGCGAGATGTTCCAATGCATGCCTATGAGCCATTAACATTTAATCGATATACGGCATAGCAATAAAGGTGAAGTTCTGCAGATTAAATTTGAAGCATGGTGAAGAAACATGTTATGTGAATCATCCGATACGGCAATGTGTTATTTTAAAAGCGAGCTTGGGTAACCACTATGGTAAGAAAGCAGTTAATGACCAATTTGCAGCATATCCAAATTATTTCAATTTCTCATACATTTTAGTTTAAATATATAATTCCATAATTAAAAATGGAATTCAAGACCTCTCTATCTTCATATTTAAATTTTATTATCTTGGATTTGGTCTTGATTCTGGACAATTTATCAAATCATGGAGTTTATATTAAACTTATAATATTTTGAGGAATAGTCATTACTGCAAATTCTCATTCTCATCTCTGATGCATTTCTTTTAATTTCAATTCCCTTGAGTACTAAGCATTCCATTTTTACTGCTTGCTTTAGTTTAAATAAAATAAATAATGATTTTGGGGTTATATGATTTTGGTTAGTGTGACTTCTTCATGTTTTTAATGTTAATTAAAATAAGAAGTCAGTTAGTTTGGAGAAATTGATACCTTTCAGGTAAGATCAAAAGCAATAATCCAATGGTAAGATTCATGTGCCCACTTTCATTAATTCCCATTTCATCACTCTAGTTTCATTTTTTGTTTTTAAATTATGCTGATATAAAACTCTGTTTTGCAGCTCTTCACAAAATTTTTCAATCTTCTGCCGAATCATATTTTCAAAGTCCATACTCTTCTCCTGGCTTTATTTCAAGAAGCAGCGATAATCTTCATCGAAATAGCTACACCAGGAAGTTTCTGAACCTTTAATTTGTTTCTTTAAGCATTCCTTTTCTTTTAGAAAATGATTAAGATGATGCTTGGGAACAAGAAGACTCATATCAAACAGAAATTATTCATTGTGGCTGGATTTTATGATCACTGTTATCTAAAAGCCTAAAGCATTCACAACTCTGCAAGGTATGTTTTTCTAAATCTCAACATAAGAAGGAATGACTACATGCTTATTTTCTTTTTCTTCATATTGTTTGAGACATTGGTATGAACATCCTTGTTTGAGTTTGTCTTGCGAGATTTGGGTTTTCCTTTCCATTTTTAGAGATTTCTTTTGTTTGCTGATTTCTTTCTCATTTTAGTATAAGACTTCTTTTCTTTTGGTTTTTAGTTTTGATTTTGGTGACTTTGCCATTATTTATATGGAAGGCCTATTGGTTACCTAACAATGGTCAGCATACATGGAGAAAAATTGTTAATAGTCACCTATTAGCTTTTTCTTAAATCTCTTAGTAAAGTTTGATTTTCTTATTATAAAAGTAGACATACTTAAGGAAGAGATTACCAATCAAGAGAAGTTGGCAAAGTATCATAAAATCTGGAAAATTTCTTTTTCATCAAATTGTAATCATTTTGAGATTTCAAAATTTTATTAAGATCTTTCAGAATTCTATTATCAGTCAAGAAAAGTTATTTTTAACCAAGTAAAGACACTTTACAGCAAAGCACCTTTAAACTCTGAAATTGTCATTCTTAACTCTTAAGGAGTCAATGATTCTCCCTGTCCCAAAGAGTCTTATTTTTCTAGAGGATAATCCTGAAATATATTTAAACTTAGAAGATAAGAGGTCTCATCATGAGCCTGCTTACCATGATCATAGGGGAAAAATAGGCTGACATTACCACCACTGCTAAACAAACCAGGGTAATGGCTTATGATTGCAAACAATTATAAGACAAGGGGTCTCATCACGAGCCAGCTTGTTCAGTCCAATTTTAACCAGTGAATGGCATTGTCAACTATCTGGCTACCATACTAGGACAATGGCTTTTAAGATTAAAAAAAAAAAAAAAAAAAAAAGTAATACATATATAAATGGATTTATCTTTAGGTCTATAATTCTTGAAAATATGGGATTCTGAATCATTGATGATTGAAAAAGTAACCCTGCCGAGACTATAGATGTTTGCGGGCAGCAGTGGCTCTACTTGTGACAAATGAGTATATTTTGAAAGCTAAGCTGTAAAGTGACCCCTGCTTTATCCCTTCAGCTAATTAATGACTGATATAGAGTTTCGAAATATTTTAATTTATGAGGAATTTTAAGAAAAATTACAGTTAGATGATTCTGGTTTTTATTCAGACTAATGAACTAAGTCAAGCATTTCAAGCATAATATTCTTTTCTTTAATTATTTTTGCTTTAATTTTAAGAAAATCTCATTCATAACAGAGATAACTGGTTCTTCTCCCGTGTGTCGCCAATTGTTGTGGTAAAAATACAACACCCCCCATTATTGATGCGTCCGCTTCGAATAATGGGGACCCTTTCTATAAAAATTTTGGCTAAGCACCTTTTTGATTTTTATTTTAATTGATTGCCCTACGCTTTCGTTAATTTTTAGTTTTCTTTGGATTCTTGTTTTGATTGCTTTGTTAGAATCGATTTTTTATAAGCTTCACATTGACGCTTGTTTCACCTCATTTGGTCAACTGGTTTGAAAATGGCACTCCTTTGAAATCTCATCATTTATCTAGCCTCGGGTAAAAATGCATAAAATGTACAATATCACATTTTGTAAATAAATTTGTCCAATAACGCATTCAGTTTAAATATTAACCCGTAGCAAGTTTTTACTAACATTTTTCATTTTTAGTCATGCAACCAAATTATTAATTATCGGGGTTTTAAGAAATTCACTCTAATTTCCAAATCAAATCCTAAACTAAAAAACCCAAACATTCAAAGTGGCTGCAGTTTATTTTTCATTTATCTTCCAAGTGGCTGTAGTTTACAAACTTATGTTCATAAAAATAAAACAAAAAAATAAAAATTTAAGTTTAAAATTAAATTTTAAATTAATTAAATTAATTAATTTAATTAAATTAAAATTTAAAACAAAAAAAATATATATAATAAAAATTGTTTTAATCGCATCGCAACTTGTATTCGCAACATATTTTAAAAGCCCCCGAAATACCCATTTTCAAAACCCCCGATGCGATATCGGGTCACAAGTTTATTCGCAACATATTAAGCCACCCGATAACATATCTTCCCCGATGCAATATCGCATCGGGGATTTTGGTTTAACACATTTTAAAAGGGCCGACACTCATTCCCGATGCCGATGCGATTCCCCAATCATTAACAAACATGACCGTAAGTTTTATTGCACATGGTTTTAAGGTTTGTGTTAGTTTAAGATTTTTAACAAAAACACTCATACGTATGAGTGAAGTTAGTAGTGGTGTAGGTTAGTTAATATATATTAATTAGTTAATATGTAATATATAATATTATATTATTTAATATAATATGTAATATATATTATATTGTTTAAATTAATATGTATTATTTAATTAATAAATTTTAAACTAATCATATTAATTAATTTATAACAGTTAATTAATTTGATTAATTTAAATTTAAAATATGAGTTAGATTAATATTAATTAGTAATTATATTAAATTTGTTTATAAATAGTTAATTAAATATTTGTTAGTTAAATTAATAAATAGTTTACTGATAATTAGTTTAGTTAATGATTAGCAATTAAATTAGAATTAATTAGGGACTAATTTAGGATTTAATTTTTAATTCAAATTCTCATTCTTTTTAGCCCAGCAACAGAATTTCCAGATTTATATCAGATTTGACCCATCAACTTTGGAAGCTCATAAATTGAGTTCTGCTTGGCCAAATAAGGACCAGGACGGCTCATTGGAAAGAGAAAATCAAGGAGAATATTTCTGAGGAGATTTCATTGACAGATTTGGTCATTTATTGGGTCAAAAATCAGGCAGAAGATCAAGCTCCGAATTTTGAAAACAAAATCATTTTTCTGAGTTTTATTTTCATTGGTCCAGGCCTCTTCTAATTGCAGATTCACTCGTCAATGATATTCTTGGCCAATTAAACCATCCTAGGCATCAAAAGAAAGTTTATATTTTGTTTTCAGTTATTTATTTAAATAAAATTTGATTGGATTTGATTTAAATGCCAGCAATGCCATGATTGATTTTGTTGTTGCATTTTTATTTATTTTGATTTCTTTTTGCAGAAAAACAGTGGGAAGAATATAGAGAAAAAGATCTCAATCAATGAGAAGGCTCCAGCAATTGAAGATCAGGAATTTTGAGCAAATAGAATTGGATTTAGCAGATTTCTCTTCAACAAACTCTTCTCTTAAGAATTCCTTGACAAATATTATAAATAACAAATTGTAGAATGTAAAAGGGGCTGCTCTCCTCTGCAATTTTAGAGCTTCTAAAAGCACTATTGTAATTGGAATTTAGAGTTGTAGGAGAGAGGAGTGAAAAATCTCAGATCTGGGAATTATTGAGGATTTTCCCTTTGTGTATTGAATTATGCATGAGGAACAAAGCTTGCACTATTGTGGCTCTAGTTTTGAAGGCAAAAGTTCAAGCAATGTAAAGGGCTGTTGGAGACCAAGAATAGAGAAATTGATGCAATAAATTGGTATTTCTAATACTACTGTTTCAAATATCAATTTCATTTTTATGGTGATATGAATGTATCATTTTATTCATGTTTGTGCACTATTGTCAATATGGGTAATTTGTCTCAATCTTGTTATTATGTATCTCTGTTTTTATGGATTAATTTCTCATTTTGGAGTAACTACTTACTCTGAAATCTGTCTTATGAAACTGATTTATTGAATAATAATGTGTGTGAACTATTTCTACATATCATTATTCAATTATTGGATTTATTGATTTGATAATCAATATTATTTTGAGAACTACTTCCTGAATGTTGTTGATTTATTATTTCAGTTTTAAGGTCTCAATAGGATGTGTTTTGGTAACCATAATATCAGTTAATTGAACTACTTCATTAACTTGATATTCATTATAAACAAGACATGTTTAAATCCTAATATTTTAATTATCTTGCTCTTAGTTGGGTTAGATCTATATCTTCCTAATTAAGATAGGATTTAGATTAGTTTCTTTTGCTTGCATCATAGAATAAGCTTGCATTTAGAGTAAATTCTACATTCTTTTAAGTCCTCTTCTCAAAGAGGCAAAACTTTAGTTGTGGCTTGGCTGAACCCAAATCAGCTTAAGGGTCATTCTCTTGCCTGATCAGCAAGAAGAAGTGATCTGATGTCCCTGCCTATTGGTAGTTAAAGATACATTATAAACCAATAACAATAGGGAGAAGGTAACTGGACCTAGATGAACAGTCGGAGCCACCATACCAAACGGAAAAGGAGCTACTTTTAAGGTCCGGACCGGGTGGTTATCCCCTTTGTTGTGGCAGCGATTTTCGAGGCCTCAACACTACCCTACTCTAGCCTAGCCTAGCCTAGCTTAGCCTACTCTAGCCTACTAGCTTACTCTAGCCTAATCTAGCCTAGCCTAGCATGTTATTCTATCCTAAGTTAGCCTAACCTACTCTACCCTATTAAATTTATAAGAGTTTATATATATACATATTGTAGTTGAGACAATTAATCAAACATGCATTCAAAATAAATCTTAAAAACAATATGGATTACAATTTTATTTTATAGTATAGATTTAAGTATAAACACATTGTCATTTTAGATTATAGAGTTCAAACAAACTTTCATTATACATTTTTTTTAATTAAATTCTATCTAAATTTATAAAATTTATATATAGATGTAGTTAACACATTTAATAAGACATTCAAAATCAATCATAAAAATTATTTACATTAGAATTTAATTTTATCATGTAAATTTAAATATAAAAATAATATCACTTTATATTAAATAAATTCAAACAATTTTTTCATCACCTTTTAAAGAAATACACCATATTACATCATTAATAAAAAATTAATATAAAATTTAGTAACATTAATTATCTAAAATTTAAAATTATTTAAAAAAATGACTTACTAATAAAATAAAATATAAAATTTAATAACATAAATTATCTAAAATTTAAAATTATTTAAAAAAATAAATTAAACTGAATAATATTAATAAAAAATCATTTAAAAATTATTAAAATATATAATATTAATAAAAAATAAACCTAAAAAGTATTTAACATAAATTTTATATATAATGAAAACAAAACATAACATACAAATTTACAAGATATTGATGAACAACCTATTTCCACAAATAAAAACCCTAACTCGGAGCGATTTTGATAAAACCATTTAATATAAAACCACATCGTTCTAAGCTTACAGCATCTTTTGAGAAATTAGAGAAGGAAATCCATGGAAAATGGATTTTGAAAGCTACAGGTTACACTATCTAATTTTTATAACTCACACTAAGCTACTGAAACTACATCACAGTAGACAGTTGGGAAACGAAAGTTTAAACACATTGAAAGGTATAAACGTACATGCAAATGAAACTACAATTAAAGGAGAAACTACAATGATTTAATAATCGCGGCATGCATGGATGGGATAATGACGGGATGGTACGAATTGTCGGAATGAATTAATAGTGATGGATTGAATTAAGAAGTGTGTAGGTTGGTTGGTTGGTTGGGAGGGTTTAATGATAATTTCTTCACCAAGGTTCCATTCCAAAGATATGATGATTATGTTGAAAAAAATCTTGAAAAATGGATTTTATGTATGGGTATGCCAGGGCTTTTTAGTTCTGAGAAAAAAAAACTTCCAACAAATAGTTTTTTTAAATTGGAAAAAATTTAACAGAAAACAGAATGATATTATACATTTTCTTATTTTAAAAATATATAATAACATATTGATTTAGATAACAACTAAGTAACAGTAAATTTTATTTTAGATAAGATGTGAAAATTTTGTGTATATTTATAATTCTTTATGTAAACTTAATAATCTAAAATTTAAAATTATTAAAAATTAAATTAAAATATATAATATTAATAAAAAAATATTTAAAATAAATAAATTACATGTACATATATAAACAAAATCTAAAATTTAAATTTGTAAAATATTAATGAACAATCTATTAAGAAGATGTAAAAAACAACTCAAAATCTTTTCATAAAGCCATTTAATGTTTCATCGTTCATGAATAAATATGAGAAAAAGACAACTCAAAGTCTTTTTGATAAAAGCCATTTAATATAAAACTATATTGTTCTAGAAATTAGGGTTAATTTTAAGAGAAAGGCAACTCAAAGTTATTTTAATAAAACCATTTAATAGGAATCCAAATTGTTACAAATTAGGATTAATTTTAAGAAAAGCGTAATTCAATTTTTTTATTTTTATAAAACCATTTAATATAAAACCGCATCATTCTAAAAATGAGGATTAATTATAAGAGAAGGGCAGCCGTGGAAAATAGATTTTGAGTGCCACGCCAATTAATTTTTATAAATCGCACCAAACTGCATCATGTAGAAGCTAATTTAAATAAAACTAGGAATTCCACGGAAACTACACCACAGTACAATACACAGCGCAGAAACTACGAACATTAATGGTAAACATGCTGCTGAAACGACGACAATTAATGGGAAACTACAATGATTTAATAAGCGCGCCATGTATAGATGGAATAGTGATTGGATGAGCAGGAACTACAACAATGAATGGAGAAACTAAGCAAAGAATGGATGGGAGGGATAATTTGAACAATAAGTTATTGACTCTATTGATAACCAATAAAAAATACTCTTAAGGAGTGTTTCTCCACATGTGGATGGCATCTTTATTAAAGTTATTGGTGTAGCCTAGTGTATCTAACTTATGTGGATTTAAACTAGACTCATGTTACCACAAATCTTGCCAAATGCCCATTGAAATTGGTAATAACCAATTCAGCTAACCCCTTGGACTAGTTCCAACACCACTTGACATGTTCTTGATGATATTTTTCTTAAATGTATCCATTTTATTTCTCCACATATTTCTTTCTTTGAGTTATTCTTTTAGCCTTCTATAGATTTTTAGATATTATATGTTTTCTTTCTATTGTTAGCATGACTATAAGAGTTGTTGTTGCATTCCTCCTACAATTTTGCTATGTATTACACTAGTTGTACTTTTATTCCCATGGACATATTTTTTTGGTCATTCATTGGACATTAATAAAATTATCTTAGTTTATATTACTACCTATTCACTATGTTTTGTGGATTAACTATTTTTTATTGATTTATGGTGAAAAATTCAATACTTTGAATGTCATTGTCTATTGTTTTATATATAATTTCAAAATATTGGTCACTCTTAACTTGGTACCTCTATTTGCAATGATCTAGAACTACATAAGCCAATGACCAAATACCTTAAAACTAGATAGTTCACTCTACATGCTTTGTCAACCATGACTGGATGGTGAGTAGAACAACGTCTTAAGCTTGTTTTTGATAGCATGAGACACACTCTTTGTGTCAAGGCATACAAATGGTACAATTATTGGTGTATGTAGGTAAAGTTTTCATGTTTTTACTTAAGGACAAACTAGAAGCACTGTTTAGATATCTCCATAAGACTTCAAGTTTGAGTACTTGTTTTTCCATAACTACATATGTGGATATACATGTTTACGTATTAATAAGGGATTTGTTTTTTGGTGCATCTTGTTGTGGGTTTTTATTAAGAGGACAAAGAAGAAGCTCTTAGAGATGTTTGAATTTAATTTTTCATGTTTATTAATATTTTTATGCTAATTAGAATTTTCTCAAAGTAACTTTGATGGTGGGAATTGAGCAAGGGATAAAACAAAAGTTTTCATTGGTAATTTCCCTTAAAAAAAACTAATATAAGGAAGTTACAAATGACGAGATGCATTGAATCCATACCCTTTTGAATTTGATTACAATGTCTAACGAGCCTTTAAATTTTTCATTTTTCTTAAATAAAAATATTATTTCTTGGTTGAAAGGTAACAAAAGAAAAATGGTTGAACATGAGGATTACCATTGTTACTGTGACTTAAAACTTGTACAATAGAAGTTAAACAACAAGCTTTATACAAAAGAAATTGTGAATAATATTTCTTTAACTAAGTGATGGGTACTAACCATCAAGATTTAGGTGCTTCTATAGGAGTTTGTAACCACCCATATTGACCTTAACAACCATGGCATCTTCCACTAATTAATGGTGCCTTCACATAGGCACATTGGCCCATGGGAGGGACACATGGAAAAATAAATAAATAAAAAGCATGGAAAAAATATTCTTAGTATTGATAAGGAAAATAAAGTATTAAAACTTTTGACATACTAGTAATAAGCCTAGTGATAATGAAATCAAAAGATTTAGTTCCCCACACATGAAATGCAATGGAAATTAGAGGGAAATTATTTTGAAAATGTTGGGTGTGTGATATATTCTTTGTGTGATTAGTTGCATGTGTGATGTGTATGTTTCATGAGAAATGAAGGGTCATAAGTGGGGTCATAGATCCCCCAAAATCATTCTGTGTGTTTTTTCACATCTACCTTTTGCAATTTTTGGTAGATTTTTTTTCTTTTGGTAGGATTGAGGGCTTATCAATGCTGCATAATATACATATTTTATTGTAACATTGTAAAGATATAGTTACTAAAAGGGTTGAGGGCTTATAAATGATGCATAATATGCATATTTTATTGTAACATTGTAAATATAATCTTTCTGGTTTTCCAAGTTTGGATTTCTAGGAAAGAATCTCTATGTTAAATGTGTGTGTAAGCCATTGAACCTTTTCTGGTTTTATTAAGAATATGTGTGTAGAAATTAACTGTGTAGGGTTAAAACCAAGAAAAAATTGCAAAGTATGTCTTGACTCTTAAGTAAGATTACTCTAGATATGCATTTTTCTTCTTACTAGTTGCAACTTACAATGTTTACATGTCGAAGTTTAAGCATGGAATAATGACTTGGGGACAAAGATGGAAAATTGGAGGTATTGTCTACACTAATGCAAGGCAGCATATTACTATCTATTAATTTATGGTATGTTCTATGCTTATAACAGTTTACTTATCTTTCTTATTATTATCCACACATTAACAATCACATGTACATAAAGTAAAGTGTAGATAGAACATTAAACGATTGACAAAAAACAAGCCAAGACAAGAGACACAAGATGTGGCGGCTAGCTAGGGACAAACCCTAATGTGGGAAAACCCTTTGATCAAATCTTCCTTTATCTTCAATAATCTAGCAAAGATAAATAGTACATAAATCAGATTTACATTAGCAACAGCAAACCCTAGATCAACCCCAAACTAGGGCAAACAATATCTCACAAACCGACCATCGGATCGGCTTGATTCCACCACCAAAAAATGCGACCTTCACAGGAGATCCAGATGGACCTACAGTGTAGTTCTAAGGAGAGAGTCTTTTGGTCAACACTAGTCAAACTTTGGTTCTGTAGTTGTTGATGCAAAACTATGTCCTTCCTTCCACATGTGTGAGAGAGAGTCTCTTTTTTGCACAGTAGAGAAGAACCTCTTTTCTGCACAGGAGAGAGAGCGAGATGTGATGAGATAAGTGTGTCCAAATGTGGAAAAGACCTCTTGTATTTATACACAACTGTTGATGTTTGAATAGATGTGACTGTTGGGCTTCTGAGCCTACATGAGTTGTAGGTCGGCTTGATAATTATTCCATAATCAAAATAAATTCATATCTCCATAAATACTTATCAAAATCAGATGATCTTTAGATCAATCCTACACCTCTCGACGAGAGGAATCTAATAAAAATATTATTAGCCATGAATAAGATGACACACATGGAGTTTGGCCCTAGTTGCCAATTTTAACACTCCCTCTCAACTAGGGAGAACTCCATCTGCAATTTGTTTGTCGATCGTTACCATTCATCCATCAAATGCACTGCCCTGTACAACTTGACCCCTGTTCTGCTCTGCTCTATCCTGCCTGCACTATTGTGTTCTGTTCGGCCCTGTTTTGATCTGCTATACTCTGCTCTGTTTTGTTCTGCTCTGCTCTGCTTTGTCCGAATTATGAAGAGGAAGAAATGATCGAGGATGTATCCTACTAACTCAAAAGTCAGTCTCGGAGTATGTACCACTGTTCCCAGACTAGTCTCAACCGAACCGAAGTCAGTGTCATAGTGGGTACAACTCCTACCACTGGCCCCAGACCAGTGTCATCCTCCACTAACTCAAGGTTAGTCTCAAAGTGCATACCACTGGTCCCAGCCTAGTCTCAACCGACCCGAAGTCAACATCATAGTATGTACCAATCCTACCACTGGTCCGAGACTAGTCCTTCACTGACATGAATTCAGTCTCAGACTATGTACCACTAGTCCCAGACCAGTCTCAACTGACTCGAAGTTAGCATCATAGTGGGTACAACTTCTACCACTGGTCCCAAACCAGTCTCATTGATCCCAGATCAATGAAGGTCATCCTAGCATAGGGAGTATGATAGATACAGTGATGCATCCATCGGTACTACTATGGTCCCTATCCTCATTTCCCTGCTCATTGATCAGATGAGAGGTACTTCCCATGAGTCCTAGACGCCATGAGTAGGATGCCTTGACAGGAGAACTTAATCAATCATGTCCTTACAGGAGAACTAATCATCCTGCTACATAAACGCCATGGAGAACACATTATCCAGGCCTCACAAGAGAATTAATCATCTTGCTACATAGTCGTCATGGAGAACACATCATCTAGACCTCATAGGAGAACCAATCATCGTTCTACATAGTCACCATGGGGTGTACACATATACCACCAGGGGATGGTGAATCACCCTGTGGTCATATGTTACTCCAAGAAGTACCCCACACCCCCCCAGAGCTCCCAGAGCTCAATGCATCATATAAGACCCTCATTAGAGGGTCTTTGAGCAACACCAAGTTGTTCTTAGAAAGTCAGGAATTTGACTTTCCCTAGGGGATTTGTTAGAATATCGACAACTTATTCATCTGTACCGATATGTTGGAGGCTTATAGCTCCCCGCTACACCATATCTAGAATATATTGGTACCTAATATCGATATGCTTGGAGCGATCATGGAATACCGGATTCTCTGACAAACGAATCCCACTCTGGTTGTCACATAGGATCATGGTGGTATCCAGTGTAAATCCAAACAGCTCACTAAAGAGATTCCACAACCAGACTGCCTCACAGGAGGCCATGCTAACAGCAATATACTCTACCTCGGCAATGTTCAAAGCCACCAATTTCTTCTTCCTGCTCATTTAGGATATTGAAGCAGATCCCAAGGAGAAACAGTACCCATAAGTGCTCCTACGAGCCACCACAATGCCTGTCCAATCAGCATTAGTGTATCCAAATAGTCTCACATCTCTGGCAATGTATCTCAGCCCATATGTGATTGTGCCATGAAGATATCTTAATAGATTCTTGGCACCAATCTAGTGTATGTGGTGAGGTTCAATCATATGTTGACTCAACGTGTTGACTGCAAAGCATATGTCTGGATGGGACTTCACTAAGAACATTAATGCTCCAACGAGTTGACGATACTCGGTGGCATTTCGTAAAATAGGTCCAGCAGTGCTACCGCTTAACTTCTTAAAGTCAACTTCCATCAAGGTAGTTACAGGCTTGCAGTCCACCATACCAAATCTTTTCAATATTTTCACCACATGTTTTCCTTGAGATAGGAAAATTTCCCTTGGATTCTGCCAGACTTCAAGTCCTAGAAAATAGTGTATCAGTCCCAGGTCCTTCATTTCAAATTTAGAAGCCAACTCCCTCTTACATTTGTGAATGAGAGGGTGTGCACCTATTAGGAAGAGGTCATCAACATACAACACCAGTATGGGAGGTTTGTCATCTTCAACCTTAAAGTAAAGGTTAGGATCGGCTTCACTCCTAATGAATCCCAACTTCATCAAGTAGCTATTGATCCTCTCATACCATGCTCGGGGTGCTTGCTTCAGCCCATAGAGGGCCTTCTTCAACCTGCACACATGATATTTTTGATCATAAATCTCAAATCCTTCAGGTTACTCCACATAGACTTCTTCTTTGATCGAACCATGCAAGAACGCAGTCTTGACATCCATTTGATGTAGGTTCCATCCTTGTGAAGCCGTAAGGGCTATGATCAAGTGGATGGTGGTATATCTGGCAACAGGTGCAAATATCTCGTCATAGTCTATACCTTCCTTCTCGAAGAAGCCACGAGTGAAAAAACGAGCCTTATCTTTTTCCGTACTTCCATCTACTGCATGTTTTATCTTGTAAAGCCATTTAGAAGTGACAATTGTCTTGTCCTGGGGTCTGGGAACTACTTCCGAAACATCATTCTTCGAAATAGACACATATTCTTCAGTCATAGCATCCTTCCATACTTGATTCTTGACGGAATCTAAGAATGATGAAGGCTCATTTTGTATGATCGTGCTCATGATGGTCAGGTATCCCTGATACCTGTTGGGTTTCTTACTTTCACAGAAGGTTCCTCAGGGTGCAATGTGTCCTTCAGCATCACCGAGTAACCCCCTAAGCTAAGAGGGCCTCTTCCTAGAAGAGGAAGGCTCAGGTGGATCAATAGGATCCATGGGTTCCTCCACATCAGGCATTTTTACATCATCTGCCCATAGAATATTTGAAAATCTTTGATCATGGAGCATGGCACAGACAACTTCCATAATTGTACGGTTCTTCCTTTCCGCCACACCATTCTGCTCAGGAGTATATGGTGTAGTAGTCTCCCTCTTAATTCCAGCCTTAGATATGTCTGAGTGAACCAACTGTAATATATCAGAGGTCTTGCTTTGGCCTGAGGGGAATGGTCCCCTTTTGAGCTTTCCTTCAGCACATCCTGGACATACACCTTCTTTCTCTACTTGGAATTTAGGCATCCCTATTACCATTTGTCTTACATTGGGTAGAGCTTTGTAATGAAGGTGGGAAAATCTCTGATGCCAAAGTTCGGACTGAAGAGATGTGTCACAAGACATGACACCCAATGGACTTCCACCGACCTAATATAATGAATCAACTCGAAACCCAAGAGTGAAGGCATCTATAACATTATTTTTCCATATATGTACCTTTCCGTTGTTGAAGGTTACCTTGCAGCCTTTGTCTTCCATTGCCAAGATGAACACCAGGTTCTTTTTGAGGTCAAGTACATATAATACATCCTATAAGTGGATTGTATTACCTTGGTTCAATTTAAGAGAGACATTGCCTACACCTTTCACAGGATATTTCATATTATCTCCAAGGACAATTTCCAGGTTAGTTTCTTTCTATATCAGATTATGGAGAAATGCTTTTTAACCAATGAAGTGCCTTGAGGCACCACTATCAATGAGCCAAATTCCCATTGAGTCCAAAGGAGTAGATGTAGATAGAGTAGCTAGTAGATAATATTCATCATTCTTATTTTGAACAATGTTGGATTCATACCTGGAATTTCTACCCTTCTTGAATGGTTGTCCTCTTCGTTGATTCCTAGCACTCCTTTTACCTTTGCTATTGAATTTTCCATTCCTTTGATTTCCATGAGAGGGATTTTGATCATCATCCCAGTGTGATTCCTTTCTATCAGGGTACTCCCTTGCATAGTGACCTTCTTTATCGCAAATGTAACATCATCCTTTTCTTCCACCCTTAGGTCCAGCCTTTCTTTTTTATTTAGTCCCAGAATTATTTCTTTTCTTAGCATGAGAAGAAAAGGAAAGAGGAGGATTTTTAGGCAAGGGCATTTCTTGCTCTTCTACCGTTGTTCCTTCTTGAATGCATCTAGCCATTGATTCCTCGAAACCAGGAATTACATTATTGTTCAGAAGAGTAGTCTTGAACACATACCATTTGGATGGTAATCCTCAAAGAGTTGTGAGTGCCATTTCCTGATCATTAATAGTCTCCCCAGTAGATAGGAGATCGTTCCTGATCTCAGTGATTCTTAAGAAGTATGCTTGCATACTCTCATCTTTACCCTTCTTGATTTCCTTCAGCTTATTTCTAAGAAACAAAACTTGATTTGCATCATTAACTTTAAATAAACTCACCAGTCTATCGTACATTTCCTTGGAGGTGTTCAGGTCAGAGATGTAGGCCACCAAGTGCTTGTCGATAGAGTCCTAGATGATCTTCTTTGTTTTCAATTCACCAGTTTTCCATTTGTTCTTAGCAGCAGTAGATGCATTTGATGGAGGCTCAACAACATTGCCTCTCACATGGTCCAACACTTCTTGATCTTCTAGGGTTAGATCGATAGACATCTTCCATCCGTTATAGTTAGCTTTCTCATGGAGCTTGTCCTCGGTAGGAAAGAATGATGAGGACCCCATAGTTATTTTAGGATAGCCTTGCCAATATTCTCTTCGATGATTTCTCTTGCTCTTGCTCAGGCTTTTTCTTCACCTCAGCTCCGATACCATGTTAATTTATGGTATGTTCTATGCTTATAACAGTTTACTTATCTTTCTTATTATTATCCACAGATTAGCAATCACATGTACATAAAGTAAAGTACAGATAGAACATTAAATGATCGACAAGAAACAAGCCAAGACAAGAGACACAAGATGTGGTGGATAGCCAGGGACAAACCCCAATGTGGGGAAACCCTTTGATCAAATCTTCATTTATCTTCAGTAATCTAACAGAGAGAAATAGTACATAAATCAGATTTACATTAGTAGCAGCAAACCCTAGATCAGTCCCAAACTAGGGAAAATAATATCTCACAAACCAACCGTCGGATCGGCTTGATTCCACCACCAAAAAATGCAGCCTTCAGAGGAGATCCAGATGGACCTACAGCGCAGTTTTGAGGAGGGAGTCTTCTGGTCAACACTGGTCAAACTTTGGTTCTACAGTTGCTGCCCCAAAACTACGTCCTTACTTCCACATGTGTGAGAGAGAGTCTCTTTTCTGCGTAGTAGAGAAGAGCCTATTTTTTGTGTAGGAGAGAGAGAGAGATGTGATGAGATAAGTGTGTCCAAATGAGGGAAAAACCTCTTGTATTTATACACAACTGTAGATGTTTGAATAGATGTGACTATTGGGCTTCTGAGCCTACATGAGTTGTAGGTCAGCTTGATAATTATTCCATAATCAAAATAAATTCATATCTCCATAAATACTTATCGGAATCGGATGATCTTTAGATCAATCCTACACCTCTCGACGAGAGGAATCTAATAAAAATATTATCAACCATGAATAAGATGACCTAGATGGAGTTTGGCCCTGGTTTCCAATTTTAACACTATCTCTCAATTTTATATGTCAAAGAATATTCTTTTTTTTATTCATGGAATTGGCCATGGGCTTTTCTTCTGGGATAGGGATTAAGTTACATATTGACTCAGTAAAGTTAAAATTTGGTAGTTACAAAGTAAAACATTGAGGGTTAGCTTGGGTAGTGAATTACAAAGAGGAAGGTGAACCTACATATGAGACTTAATGTTATGGGGACAATGTCCTTATTCATTTATTCAAATGTCACTTACCCCAACTAACATGTTTAGCTAAATCGATAACTATTATTCTTGCATATAAAGACACATACAGAAAAGGAAATGAAGGAGGAGGAATAGAGGGAGTCACTTGTCCCAATGAATCTATCATAACAACCAATTCATTATACTATCTTTAGTCTTGAATCATCTTTCAATATTAATAAGAGCCATTGTCCATATGGATTTTATTATTCTTGTTGTCTATTGTCTTGTTACATAATTCATGTTGGATTGTACCCTAGTTTTTCAACAACTAGTTACATTATAGGAAATCTATGAGTTGCAAGCCAATAACCTTTTTATTTTTCATTTTCTTAATTGGCTAATAACTAGATATGAGAATGGGGTAAATTTGGAAAGTAGAAACCAAGCTCATGAATATATTATCCTATACAATTTCTTGTTTATATTCTCATGCTTACTAGAATGGCAACACTCAATTTTATTTTATTTTGAACAAAAATGATTAAGATAGTACAATCTATGACATAACATAAGTTCCTTAAAAAAAATCAGTTTTAAAGGAAATATTTACACTTTTCTCTTGACCAAGATAGTTTCACTTTCCCTAGTTATAATTTTAGGGAGGAATTTCTTGATCATTTTAGCTATATTTTAAGCTTTAATTTCACAAAATGCATTTAATATAATGGTTTCCTTCTTTTCATGAATAATCTATTTTACACCAAATTTGACAATGAGCTTGATATTCCTAAATACTAAGAGCATTTGTTTTTTACACAATTATGACATATTGTCACTTGCCCTCAAGTTTTGGTTAATAAGATGTTAGGTGACTTTGAAGCAATCTATGAATTATTATGATGCTTTTTATGAGCTTGGATAGATTACTTTCAAGTGGTTTATATTTTAGAAATATTCAAGGTGTGGTCATATAGAATGAACATTTATTTCTCTTCTATTTTTATGTGAAAATGTATCAAGTTTTAGGAACTAATGAGAACAATCATAAGATTTGAAGCAATGCAACTAGTATGTTTGGGATCACATTGAAAAGTTTAGCATGGTAATTTAGTAATGTTTCCTACAAGATTTAGGTAGAATGGTTTTGTATTGCAATTGCATAAAATTACTAGTGATTATGATGGCTAACATCATCCTTTCTCAATTGTGAAGTTAATGTTACAAACTAGTAGTGGATAGCCCCTATGAGAAATATTTTCTCCCTTTCACTCAACTAGCCAAAAAGCATCCCCATGATGATCCATAAATAAATTTACTTTAGAGAGATCCAACTATTCTTGATTAGTTCTATCTCCATCTCGCATGCCTCTTGAAGGAAAGTGGGTCATCTATCAAAGGGCATACTAACGATTTATGTAATCATGTGATTTCATTTAATGTTCAGGGAATTTTAATTATGAGGGTAGTGTTACCTAAGGAAAGTGGGTAATCCCTGGGATAAAATGTTTGTCCCCTTAAAAAAACTAACCATCCATTATCTCTATGATGATCCACAAATAATATTTCTTCATAGTTGTCCACCTATGCTTTGATTAGTTCTATTTCCCATCTACCACACTTCTTTAAGGAAGTTGGGTCATCTATCAAAAGGTATAATAATCATTTACGTAATCATGTGTTCTCATTTAATGTTTTTTCATACTAATATGGATTACTTTCCAAGCTAGATGACTGAATAATCTCAATCATACCACTTCACCTAGGAGATTATCCTTTGCCCCTAGTCCAATGTGGCCTCCCTTGAGGCCGTTTTCTTCCATTGTTTAAAAAGGGAAAAAAATGGAATTCATTGATTGATATATCATTCCCAAGGTAATCCATATTTATTACGTTCCATCTCTCCCTTATACTAAGAACCTATATCCTCTTCTCTAATTCAAAACCTAAACATTTTGTCCTAAGAGGTTGATGTAGTTGAAATAATGATAAAAGAATATGAAGCCACAAATGGAAGAAAATTAATAATGAAAATGATGGATGAGACATGTAATTAAACACATGGGAAAAAAACCAATTATGAGCTCTAACCCCCCCATTATCCATTGTCCACTTCCAAATCATTTCATTTATTTATCTAAATAAAGGAACTAATGAATGTTCCAACCCTCATGAGTGATAAACTACTATATATTTAGTGGGAATTAGAAAATCATAAATCAAGTTGGGTCACCTAATCCACGAAATAAATAAATACAATCATTAAAGTAAAGACACACCAAATGGTTGGAAGAACAAGGCTAATGAAATGGGTAACTCATGCCTCAATGCTTTCTCCCCCTTGTCATCATTATACTCAAGATGTTGGACACTATTTAGTTAGTGCCAAGTCTATGGCCATCTTCCTTGAAGTCTTTCCCATTCCATGACCATATTTATCACATGGATCTATGGATTGATGAGCATACCTAGGAAATGTACCTCCCCTTGGGGGATGAGATAATCTAATAGATATAATTGCATAATCATAACTAACATAAGTATGGTAACTTTCTTAAAAATCATAATATATAAAGACATTTGAATATAAGGTTTGTGTGAACTATTTCTACACCCCCTAACATTGATTATGGTACAATATGTTATTTTAATGGTTTTTGTCTCTAAGGATGGTGGTCTCACTTAATCTTCAAAGTATGTTTTAGCTAGTTTCACACATATAAATTAATTATCCATTGAAGAATGGATTATCACCTTTCCATCACATTAAGGAGGGTATCTAACCAAAATGTGAGGGAATTTTTTATTTAGGTAGGATCATTATATTTTTTTTCTTCCATATCGATGATTTTATAGTGGAATGATGGAGGAATCAACTTGCAAGTGTTGAATTTCCATGAAACTCAAGAATCTGGTTTGGATCTTAAAATATTTGATACAAACACACTCAAATGCCAAAACAATACTACTTTTCACAACATAATAACATCCATTAGTAAATCTACTAGTGCACATGATAATTTTTCAGATTTTAAACCCACTAGTTATATTACAATTTATAATACAACACTATTAGGTCTAGTTTACCAGGGATCATGGCCTTTACATACAAACTTGATACAAGGACACAACTAGGGCTTAATTCCCATCACTTTGACTACTAATCTACCCTAAACAAGATAACACTTGACTTACTTGATGATGGTGTCCACACACAACCCTTTTAGTCCATGTATGTTGAACACATATGGTGGGTCCTCTTTCCTTCCCATTTACTAATCATTGCAACTGAATCCTTAGTTAATGATCTTGCCACTATTAATGATCACAACTCCTTTTGTGTCATTGAACTTTGGCTCATCAATATTCCCACTAATAAACCTCCTACTCGATTAAGATGGTTGCTTATTGGGTCTTAGAGAACTTCACACTTTTCACTGAAGTCTACCCATATGAAAATCCTGAATTAGTGCTCCAACATATGCCTCCTAACAATCCATGGCATCTTTCATGGACACTTTACTTGAGCTCTTCAAGCTACTCCACACTACCTACAAAAGTCACTATTCACGACTTTGTTTGTGAACAATGGTTAGTCCTCATAATATTCCTGCTTGTCATCCTTCTTTCCACTCAAAAGGCTAATCCTAGGGCCTCCAAAATAGACCTCTAATAGTCCCTTTAAATCACTGTAAAATTATGTTCTTTAGGGCTTCCAATAAAACCCACATACAATCAACACCTTGAATGATCTACGATTTCCAAATACACTACCCTCACACTTGTAATTTGATACTCAAATTATAGATCTAGAGAAGACTAAAATACGGTTTCTCATGATAGATGAACATACCTCCAAGTACCATCAATGTTTCCTTGGTTCTACCAACTCTCTTTCATCTCAAGATAACCCAGCACACTATACTAATTCTCATTGTTCTTCCTTCAATCTGAATAATGTCTCGGCCTCCTTTTTCTCTTTGAAACTTTTGTGTACAACTCCTGAGCTTTGTGGCCCTTATGCCTGAATCCTACCACAGATGGATGTCTGATCGTAAGGGTTTCAACCTTCATTTAGTGCAAATAACTAGGCCTCTTTAGGACTGGACCTTCATCTCAATATATACATCAAGTATGGCACCCACACAATATATTCTTGAATGATCGAGGGCTTCAATTTTACTGCTATCTCAAAACCCTCCAGTCAACCCATCCACTCAGGTCATTCTCTCCTTGATTCTTCTCTTTCAGTTGCCCTATTCCTCATACCACATTATCCTTCTCTTTTTCCTTAAATCTCGCACTCTTGTAAAAATTTCAACTTTCCTATTCTTAGATCAAAACCACTGAGATTTACATTTAGATCTATGACCTTATCACTGGGTTATGGTTTTCTTTCTAACGTTCTTAGTCGTTTCTTCTATTACAAGTTGAGCACATCAAAACTATACCTCTTAGAAGAAACTTGAGGTTTGTAGCATCACAAAATAGGGCCTACCTAGGGCTCAAACTCTTCACATAAAGAGGATCCATCCTTTTTATGCACAAATATACCTTCTTGAGGACTAAGTGTCCTACAGAACCTTCTCCATAATTTTGAGAATCTTCAACCTTCTTTCCAAACGTATATCTCACATCCCTTGCTCCTACTCGATCTCCTTATGTCTTTGCTTCTCCTGAGGTAATCAAACCTCCTTCTAGGATAGAATCACATGAGAAAATGCATATTTGACGTAATAAAATGAATCTCAACACTTCCTTCTTATAGTATTCTATTAGGATAGTCATTATCCCTCAAGGCTAGTCTCATCAAGCCTAGTTGACTTGATTTTTCCATCATGTACTCCAAATAACTTAGGAAACATATTTTCTCATTTGATAAAAACCCCTCATCGTAGCCTTAGGTCACCTTAGCTCATTTTAGGGTTATCCACTTGCAACAATAAAAAAATAATAAATATTTTGTTGGATTTCACACCCACACCTTGGGTACAAAACCCCAATGAGTGGATTCTTTACCCACAAACTCTTTTGTGTGAAAAATCACACAAACTCAACTCCTAGGGTCATGGAGTACCTCCAAAGATACAAAATTCAACATTCCCTCTTATCAGGGGAGGTGCTTCAACTTCTACAAAATATCCTTGATCATCACCGATGACATTATCCCATCTGAAATCCACCACTACATCATACCCTAAAGAATGGATCACACTAACTTGGTAGTGTCTTTGCCTCATTAGAACCTAAATATCTTGAAATTCCATAGGGTTTCTCCCTTTGTAGCTAGAATTACTCTGAATCTACATGATCTCCACTCAATCATACTACTTCCATTTTGCGCACTTTGATCCACTAGCCCTTCAAACTTGGCTCTAATACCATGTTGAATTTCCATGACACTCAAGAATATGGTTTGGGTCTTAAAATATATGAAACAAACACACTCAAATTCCAAAACAATACTACTTGGCACAACAGAATAACAACCATAAGTGAATCTACTAGTGCACATGATAATTTTTAACCTTTTAAACCCACTAGTTATTATATTAAAATCTAGAATACAACGGTCTTAGGGCTCCTAAACTGGGGATCATGGCCTTTACATGTATCCCTAATACAAGGATACAAATATGGCTTAGTTTTAATCACTTTGACTACCAATCTACCCTAAACAAGATAACACTTGACCTACTTGCTGATGGTGGCCACACATAACCCTTTGAGTCCATGTACCTTGAACACATTTGGTAGATCCTCTTGCCATTCCATCTGTTGATCACTACAACTGAATCTTCATCTAATAAAATTTCCACTATCATTGATCACAACTCCTTTAATGTCACTAAAATTTGGGTCATCGATATACACACTAACAACCCTCCTCCTCCATTGGGATGACTACTCATTAGGTCTTCTAGAATTTCCCACTTTTACTGAAGTCTACCCATCTACAACTTCGGAACTAGGGCTCCAATAATATACCTCCTAATATTCCATGGATTATTTCATGGAAACTATACTTCAGGTATTCAAGTTGTTAGATATTGCATACAAAAGTCACTATTCATAACTTTATTTGTGAACAATGTTGAGTCTTCTAGATATACCCAGTTGTCATCCTTCTTGTCACTTTATAAGGTTGATGCTAGGGCCTCTAAAAATTCCCTCTAATAGTCCTTTTAACTCACTATAAAATTCTTCTCTTTAGGGCTTCCAATACAACCCACATACAATCAACACCTTGACCTATCTAAGGCTACCAAATACACTACCGTTGTGACTTGTAATTTGATCCTCAAATTATAGATCTAGGGCACACAAAAATACTATTACTCATGATCTATGAACAAACCTCCAAATACCATCAATGTTTCCTTGATTTTTCCTACTATCCTTCATCTCACAAATCCCACCACACAATCCTAATTCTCATTGTTCTTCCTCTAGGTGCCTTTCTAAGGTCCAAATTAATATATGAGAGACTGGTCAATTAGACCTTCAAGTGTAGTTTCCATAACAGTTTTAATTTTTTAAAATGGCCAATGGGAAGGCCTTCAAAAATACATTCTCCCAATGTCGCTCCATGACCGCAGCGCTTGTCAAAAAGGGGTCCAGAAAGTTAGTTTTTTGCCGCTTTTTTCCACTTTTCTCAAAATATGAGCCACCTCTAGAAAATAGGAGCAAATGGGTTTTTAGAGGATGGTAAGAGATTTATAAAAATGTATATTTTTCTTGAAATAGATTCCTGAGGAAAAAGCACAGCACCAAGGCGCTGCACTCCTGGAACTGTTGAATTTCTTAATTAGGCTTCAAAATTCACAAAAAACCAAAATTGCTCAGAATTTGCTCAAAATTCGCCAAGAGCTACAAAATGATAGATTTTAAACCTTCATAGATGCTTCAGCAAGCATCTCCAAGTTTCCTTCATCTTTTGTATCCCTTTTTGCTTCTTTGAGCTTGTTTTCAAGTTGCTTGACCTTGATATTGCAAATCATGTTTTGAACCCGGTAGTGGTGCGCCATGTGCCTTAGCAGTTGATTGTCTCTATTTGTCTTCTCTAGAAGCTTCCCTAAATGATCATTCACCCTGTTAAGCCAGTACTCCTTGCCTTGATTGACCTCAAGAGAAATTTTGTCTTCTAGGTCTAGCTCTTCATTCAGCAAAATAAGTTTTTCTTCTTCTTGCAATGCCTTCTTTAGCCCCTTTGTTCTTGGCCTTTTTTCTTATTCTTCCCTTGTGTTCCTTCAAGTTCACTTGACTCTATGACTTCTTTTCCCTTGCCAACCTGCTACAATAATTTGGTTTCCTCTTTTTTCATGATCAATTCCTTCACTTTGAGCTCACTATTCTGTTGTTCAAGGAATGAAATGATGTACCTTGCTCTGGCCATGTTGACTATGAGCTCTTTGATCTGATAGTTTTTATCTCTAATCATCTATTGCATGCTTGAAGTTTGATCCTCTTCCTCTAAATCAACTAGCTCAAATTGATGTTCAACCATGTCTTTATCCCGTGCTAATGATCCCTACTTTGCTAATGTAGATGGCTTGGGCCCTTTCTCACCATGAGAAGCAAACACAAGCCTCTTCCCTCTCTTGTACATCCTAGTCACCTCAGGCTTAGGTTATTTGGTTCCTTCAACTAGTTTGTTAGAGGACCCCACTTCCATTTGTTATGTTGGTGTGCTAGAGAGTTGAGCTACTACATTGGCTTCATGCCATTTCAGGGTTGTTTCAAAAAAAATTTCCCAACTCATACCTTTCTCTGCAAGTTGATGAAGGACTATAGTCTTTATCAAACTATGATGAGATAGGCTAGGGTAGTGCTCCTTGTTCTTCATCTGAATCCTCTCTGACATTTTGGCAATGCTCTTGCATAGTTAGTTGCACTTATTGAGTGGCCTCTGAGAGGTAAAGTGCATTAAGAGGAAAATATGATAAGCACACAATCTGGATAATCTTCCTTCACATGTAAAGAAATTCATGACAATATTCATCAAGGGGCATACTTCTCCATAAGTACCTGAAAGGCATAACATGAGCATGTTTTTCCCTATATGGTGTTTTCAAGAAGGGTATGTAATACGCAAGATCTAGGCTCATCCCCTTGGACCAATATTCACCATTTTCTGGTATCCCTGTAGCAAGTGAAATGTAGGCCACTAAAAAAGTGAATTCAACACCAGCAATAACAACACATTCACCTTTAAACTGATTTGCCACCCAATCTGTCAACTACTCATCGAATCCTACTTCGCTCACCCTTTTGTAGAAATCCAAGCAATTCACATGTTCAAAGTACTATTTTATAAAGGGATATGAGTTGATTTCACTACAATTTGATGGCTCATATATGAGGATTTTCCCTCCCTTGTGATGTCTCTTCCTCTCTATTGAATATTCTACTTCCATGATGATAGAAACCCTTTGAAAAATAGATTTTTTCACTTTTGAAAACAAAGTCATCTTTAAGGCTGAAACTTGAGCTATGTTTTCACTTTCCTGAGCACTAGAACTTCTTCTTCTGGAGGTTTTCAAAATGAAGGCATGATGAATTTGTGATAACTCAAAAAATCAATGTCAAAGAGTTGCTTGTCATGCTCTATTCACTACTCGATTTATTCATGATAATGATGGACCTTGGAAAACCTAGCGACCTAATGGATGACCTGAAACTGAATGAAATGATGATGATGTCTGACATTCTTTTATTATGACACCTTCATAGAAATGTGATAGGTCATCAGCATGAGTGAATTTTCAAAAGATTGAACTCATTTCTAGACTGACCAAAGAGACTAAATTTTATTATGCAAACCTAGTGACATGAAAAAATTGATTTTGATAGTCATGACAAGCTTAATAAAAGCACATTTGATCTAGGTGACAAACTAACAATACTGACACTAATAGATCCATCATTAAGAGGTTAGATGGTTGAGTGTAGGGTGAGCAGATGTCAGAGAAGACACAGGAGGTAGAGCTCCCATAGCACATGTGCACACACAATTTGGGTTGATAATGCATGTGCATTTATATAAGAAGTGGAGGAGGCCAAAGACTAGCTTTGATGCATGGAGAAGCCAACACAGTTACTTTGTGTAGTAAGCATATCTAAAGTTGTTGCAGAACTGAGTAGATTTCTATAATAGAGATATTAGTTTGTAGAGTAGAGTTTGTGTGGTGGATATGGATAATAATTTATGTTGCTGGTTGATCATGGCATTAGTGATTTGATGGTTGTATTGGAACCATTGTTTTCTTATGTAGAGAGCATCTTGTTTGGTGGTATTTTTGATGTTGATTTGCATATGGTCTTGTTGCTAAGAGTATGAATGCAGAGATGAATCAGAGTTGAGCAAAGAGTCTTAGATCTAGTATGAAAATAGATGAAATGAGGTCTGCATAGACCACATGAAAAATGAATTCATGAGAGTGGAGAATGAATTTCAAAACTTTAGTGAAAGGAACACTTTCTCCATCCAATCAGACTTGGATAGTCCAATCGAGCTTGGGAAAGGATTGTTGATCGTGGTGGCATTCAACGGATGGTAGTCTGTAGATCTATTTGAGAACATAGTCTTCCAAGATGATAAGTAGAATCGAGTCTCCTCATTGATCAAAGTGAGTTCATTGTATTGAGGTCGAGTCTCCTAACTAATGGGAGTCAGTCTTCTATGTAAAATAGATCATCTTTCTTAATAGAAAATTCATAGAAACGCAATAACAATGACGGTTTTTTTTTCCTAGTGAAGGTTTTTCAACCAAAAATACTTGTGTCTCATGTGGTGATACTTTCTTGTGTTTTTGTTCATGGTTATGTTGCTCATATGGTTTACTTGTTGGTTATGATTTATGCATAGATATGCAAATGTTTAATGAGTTACTATTGATTAGTGTGTGTGATTCAGTTAAGGTAAATAAAAGGAAAAAATTGTGAATAAGTCACACTACTAATTCACCTCCCCTGCCAGTAGTACTCAAAGGTTTCCAACAATTGGTATTAGAGCAGGGCTCTTGGTTGCAACTTGATTGTTGGAGAGTAGATCTAGGATTTGTTGGCAGAAATTTTGAATTTTTTTTAGAATGGCTTCAAAAGGAATTGTTGTCCTCGTTTCTACAAATTACAAGGTATGGAAAAATAATATTAAATCTCAATTATCATCTAGTGGATCTAATATTTGGAGATTAGTATGTGAAGTTTGTGGAAGGGATCCAATTGTACCTAAAGTTTTGTAGCAATATGCACAATCTAGATGCATAATCTACAAGAATCTTCATGATGATGATATGAAGAGGCTAGTAGGTTTGAAATATGCTAAATAAATGTGGGACAATATAGAATCCATATTTGGAAATGGTACCAACAACAATAAGGAAAATGAGAAAAAGAGCAAGAAGAAGAATAATAAAAAGAAGAAGAAGGGCCTACAAATTCAAGAATCTCAACCAAAAGAGTCTCATTCTTATAGTGCACATGATTCAGTTGATTATGAGAAGAAACTAAAATATCCTAAATCCAAAGGTATAAATATTATTTTTTGTTAAGTTATAATTTTGATGAATAAGATTTTGATCACGCTGAAATGCCTAGTGAATATGAGAATGATATTAAGGGTCTTAGAGCTGAGATTTATAGACTAACAACTGCATGCAAGGATCAATAAAAAGTATTACAAATATGTGATGATAATGTGGGAAACTTGAAGGAAGATATTGTTAGCTTAAAAATTAAATTGGCATAATAATAAAAAAATTGAGGAAGGTGTGATGTAGCAATACTAAGAAAAGGAAAATGAATGTGAGAGATTAGAATTTAAAGGGGTATCCTTGAGAAAGGAGTGGAAGATGGAGAAGGGCATTATGGAATTGGATAGTTTGCTTGAGATCCAAAGAGAACCATTGGATAAATTTGGTCTTAGATTTGTAAAAAGGGTGAGTCTAGTTTGCATGCAAATAAAAACTCCAAAGTTGAACAAAAAGAACGTGTAGAAAATAATACCAATAGAAAAAGTACAAACCAAGGAAACAAGAAGCAGAACCATCAATAGACCTAGTAGTAAAACCAACAACAATTGAAAAGAAAACCTCAAGGAGCACCTATATTTAGAATATCCTTTGCTCCAAGAGAGGATCGTGGCAGTTTTATAAAATTTTAGAGGAACCAAATTCCTTTTGTTCCTTTTGTGCATAAGGTATAATGTTACAACTGTAAAAAAATTGACATGTTGTAGGTAACTACAGGAGTAGAATGTTTATATCAAATCAACGAAACCTGCAATAATATCAAAAACCAAGAAGATTGCCCATCAAGTATAATCATGATATTTATGGTTATTATTATTCATGTAACCTGTCTGGCCATAAGGCATCTGATTGTGGATCAAACCCATGGAGGAGAAGTACATTGCATGCAAGGTATATATCTAGCATGAGAAATAGGAGAATTGACTCTCTTGCTTTAGATATTGTCCATTTTGAGTGCTACACATGTCATAACTTTGGTCATATGGCAAGAGACTGTTTGCTATCCCATTCCTCAAGCAAAAGGCTGAAAGGAAAAAAATATAGAGCTCCTAGTAGAAAACCAGTGGTGGAAGAAAAGAAGCAGCCAAAGACCATATGGAGAAAGAAGGAGCAACAACTCTTCAAATAGTGAAGAATTAGAACCAATAGTAGATCATTCAGCAAAAGTACAAACCAAGGAAATAGTAAGTAGAACCAACAACAAATCAAGCAACAAAAGCAACAACAACTGAAAGGAAATCCTCAATAATCACCCACATTTAGAATATCCGTAGCTCTAAAAGAGGATCGCGGCAGCTTTGTAAAATTTCAAAGGAACCAAATTCCTTTCATTCCTTTCATGAATAAGGTAGAATGTTATAACTGTCACAAATTTGGGCATGTTGCAGCTAACCGTGGGAGTAGAACATTTAGATAAAATCAATGGAGCTTGCAACAATATCAACAACCAAGAATATTAGTCGTCAGGTATAGTCATGATTTTTATCGTTATTGTTTTTCATGAAACTTTTTTGTCCATAAGGCATCTAATTTCAGATCTAATCAATGGAGGAGAAGAACATTGCATGCAAGGTATAGATCTGGCATGAAGAATATGAGAATTAATCCTCTTGCTTCGTATCTTGGCCATGCTGAATGCTACACATGTCATAACATTGGTCATATGGCAAGAGACTATTTGTTTCCCCATTACTCAAGGAAAAACTTGAAAGAACGTGAAAAACACTGAGAGATCCTAGTAGAAAACCACTGGTGGAAGAAAAGAAGAAGCCAAAGGCCATATGGAGAAAGAAGGAGCAACAAATCTTCAAGTATTGAAGAGAAACCCTTCGTGTAGTCCATGATTATTTCATGCATACTTGTAGAGAAATCTAGATGATTATGAGACTAGCACAGTGTCAGGCAGAGTGTATGGTAGAGTATGACATCTTGAGGAGTGCTAGAAGCATAAGTTTTGATCTAGTTCAACCATCCATTTTCATCTTAGTATGATACTGTACTCATGAGGTATGATCTCAGGGGGAGTAATGTTAGTTGGATAAGTACCTAAAGTAGAATTGGAAATATCCATCAAGAAAGAGGCTTACGAGGGACTAACACAAGATAAAAGTGAGCCACAAAGCATTACTAATGCTACCCATGGCTTGACAGAGAGCATTCTAACACATGATAAAAAAACATGGAGAGCATTACTCTATTTCTGGTGTTTTTGTTGAGGTTCTGTATATATCTTAAGTGTTAATTCTAAGGTATCAAGGCTTGTTCTTCATATTGTTCTTCATTTTCACTCATATTTTCTTTGCAAATGATGTATTTATTTTTTATGATTGGAAAATATATGTATATCAGCCTTGTTACAACCTTTGTTGATCATCTTCATCTACCATAGCATGAGGACATGTGGAAATGACATGCATATGTGACTTGAGACTTACACCAACAATATGTAGGTTGTTATATGTAGTTTGTTACAACCATGTACCTTTTATTGTTTCATCATTATGTATTCGTTGAGAGTCATGTCAATAGTATGTTGAGTCATCATGGTATTAGGCATGTCACGGAGGAGTTTCATGGATTTATCTTGCAACCACATGTATGGGCTAATGTTCATGTAACAATCATGTATTTCAGTCATTTGTCCATAGGATATTATGATAGAAACTATGCATTTCATTGATAAATCCATGTAAAATGCTCATGACGCTATGTACTTGTATTGTATTTGTCATTGGTTATCTATTCATGAGTCATGAGGTCATGTATGAGGTCTTATGTCACTACTACAACCATGTATGTACAATGTTATATGCCATTCAGTCATGGTCATGTGGAGACTTGGTCCATATGGTGCTTCTATGTGTGGAAATGAAGCGTTGTTTGCAACAAAAGTGGTTCATTACAAGTTGGAGCTAATTTAGGAGATGGCACATGTTCAAGGGAAGAATTTTATGTTCCTATTTTCTTCAACCATAAATTGTTGGCATTATGATCCATTTGGAGGTGTTCATAGTGTGCTTCATGCTATGCTTTTAATGTTGCCGTTCTTGGCCTCATGCTATGTGCTTAGAGGTTGTTGAGCATTTAGAGATGGTTGATATACTTGTGTTGGCGCTATGTAGTTGTGGTGAAGATTGTGTGTGGTGCCTCATAGGGATGTTGCTAGATATTGTTGCATATTATGTGATGCTTCTCATTGATTGTATGTGATTTGGTTTGCTGCTATGGAGAGTTAGGTTGGGGCCTTATACGATTAATGTTTCTTATGATTTTCTTATGTTGGCATATTGTTGCGTGATGTTAGAGGTTGTTGGTGACATGCTGCTCTGAATGTAGATTTGTTATATACACTGATTTTTGCTACTAGTATGAGAGATATAGATGTTGGTTAACGTACATTATTTTTTCGCCATGTGGAGGTCACATGATTCAATACGTGTACTTGTTTTTTGCTTGCCTCATCATATGGAGTCCACCCTTTGCCATTGATGTCAAAAGGGGAGTGGTATAAGAGGAATTTGATTTGGAGGTTGCATGGTTTCTGTCAATGCCAGAGGGGGAGATTGTTGGCATTATGGTTGGTGTAGTTGTCATTGGTGTGTGTTGACATTGATATCAACCTTGTAGCATGTATTCCAGGGGTTAAGTCATGCATATGTTGTATGAGTGTAGCTAGTTGTGTTGACATCGACATGGCTATTTTAGCCTCTTGATAATGTAGCTTGTTGGGAGTATGGTCTTCATGGAAGAGTTGTCTTTTATTGGCATGTCATGCATACATGCTTTCATGCTTATGCTCATGGAGATGACTTATTGTAGTGATAGTTTTCCCTTATGATGATGATGGATATGTATTACAGGTTTGTATAGAGATGTTGTAGTTGTTAGAGGTGAGTTGTTGGTATGGTGTCAACTTGTTTGGAGACCCTAACATGTTGATTATTTATATAGAGTTGGAGGAATTGACATGATGACTTAGATCCTTCATATGATCATGATCAAATGGTTTATTCATTCTACTAGATTGGGAGATGATTTCAGGTACTCAGAGAATGATTCTGGAAGTTTTGGAGCAGTGTTGACTAAATTTTGGGAGTCAAACATGGGTATCATAGTCTAGAAGCAGATTAGGGGCATTATAACTTGTGTTTCCTTCATTAGAAATTTGTTAGTCCTGATATGAGCATTGCTCCCAAAGGTAGAAGTAGCTTTACCATGTCCAGACTATTTTCCTACTTTCCTCACACATAAGATGTTTCCCAAGGGTCAAAACAATGGTAATTGCCCATGATATGAGTTGGAATCTCATATTGACTTAACATAAAACTTAGATAAGTGTTTAGAGTGTGAATACATTGATGATATCAGTAGTGGAGATGGTGGAGAAATTTTCTTAAGTAGAGGATAAAATCCATCATTCAAAGGTTAGATGGTTGAGTGCGGGATGAGTAGATGTGAGTGTAGACAGAGGAGGTCGAGATCCCACAACAAATGTGCACATAGAGGCTGATTTACTTGTGTATGTGCATATACAAAAGAAACAACAGAGGTTAGAGACTAGTGTTGATGCATGGAGAAACCAACACAGTGACAAAGTTTTGATGGAGTAAGTAGATCTAAAGCTATTGAAGAACTGAGTAGATTGTTGTAACAAAGATAACAATTTGTACAGAAGAGTGTGTGTGGAGGATATAGAGAAGAGTTTATGTTGTTGGTTGATCACAACATTAGTGATTTGAAGGTTGTATTCGAGCCACTATTGTATTATGTAGAAATCATCCTTTTTGGTGGTATTTTTCATGTTAATTCACATAGGCTCTTGCCGCTGAGAGTATGAATGCAGAGATGAATCTGAGTTGAGAAAAGAGTCTGGGATCTAGTATGAAAAAAAAAAAAGTTTTTCTTAGAGTAGAGCAATGAATTCATGAGAGTGGAGCAGTTATTTCAAAGCTTCAGTGAAAGGAACAATTTTTCCATCCAACTAGAGTTGGATAGTTCAATCGAAGTTGGGCGAGTATCATTGATCATGGAACACTTCAGTAAATAGTAGTTCGTAGATTCATGTGAGAACATAATGTTTCGATATGATCAGTAGAATCGAGTCCCTTTCTTGCTCAGAGTCAACTAATTATAATGAGTTCGAGTCTCCAGACTAATGGGAGTCAATCATCTATGTAAAAGACATCATTTCTCTTAATAAGATTGAGAGCAGTGCAACAACAACACGGGTGGATTATTTTCTCGGTGAAGGGTTTTCCACCAAAAATACTTGTGTCTCATGTGTGGATACTTTCTTATGCTTTAGTTCATGGTTACGTTGCTAATATGGTTTACTTGCTTCTTATGATTTATGCATAGATCTTCAAAGTTTAATGAGTTGTTGTTAATTAGTGTGTGTGATTCAGTTAAAGTAAATAAATGGAAAAAGTTGTGAATAAGTCACAATATTGATTCACCCCCTCTAAGTAGTACTCAAAGGTTTGATGAGAGTGGAGTAGGGATTTCAAAGCATCAGCAAAAGGAACAGTTTCTGCATCCAATCAGAGTTGGATATTCTAATCAGAGTTGGGCAAGGATCAATGATCATGGTTGAGTTCACTAGATGGTAGTCCATAGATGTGTGTGAGAACTTAGTGTTTCGAGTTGACTAGTAGAATCTAGTCTCCTTGCTGATCAAAGTTAGCTAATTGTAGTGAGGTGAGGCCTCCAAATTGATGGGAGTCACTCATTTATGTAAAATACATCAATTTTCTTAATAGAAGATTTAGAGCAGTGCAACAATAGCAAGGGTGGGATTTTCCCTAGTGAAGGGTTTTCCACCAAAAATACTTGTGTCTCGTGTTAATACTTTCTTGTGTTTTTGTTCATGGTTATGTTTCTCATATGATTTACTTGCTTCTTGCGATTTATGCATAGATCTCCAAAGTTTAATGAGTTGTTTCTAATTAATGTGTGTGATTCAATTAAAGTAAATAAATGGAAAAAATTGTGAATAAGTTAGAGTATTGATTCACCCCCCCTTTGAGTAGTACTCAAAAGTTTCTAATGGTCTAGGCTTGCCTAGCCTAATCTATCCTATCCTAGCCTTCTATAACGAAGTCTAGCCTACTCTAACCTAGCCTATCCTAGCATAGCCTAGCCTACTCCAACCAAGCCAAGCCTACTCTAGCCTAGCCTAGCCTACTCTAACCTAGTCTAGCCTACTCTAGCCTAGATTAATGTACAATAGGCTAGCCTAGTCTACTCTAACCTAACCTAGCCTAGCCTACTCTAGCCTAACCGAGACTAGCCTACTCTAGTGTAGCCTTCTCTCACCTAGCCTAGCCTAGCCTAGCCTGGCCTACTCTAGCGTAGCCTACTCTGGCCTAGCCTAGCCTAACCTAGCATATTATAGCCTAGCCTATTGTAGCCTAGCCTAGCCTACTCTAATCTAGTCTAGTGTACTCCAACCTAGCCTAGCTTGGACTAGCCTAGCCTACCATAGGCTAAACTACTCTAACCTAGGCTATCCTAGCCTAGTCTAGTCTACTCTAGCCTAACCTAATATAATGTATCTTAGCCTACTCTCATGTAGCTTAGCCTACTCTAGCATAGCCTAGCCTAACCTATTTTAACATAGCCTACCTAGCCTATCCTAGCCTAGCCTACTCTAACATAGCCTACCTAGCCTATCCTAGCCTATCCTACTCTAACCTACTTTAGCCTATCCCAAACTATCTTGGCCAACTCTATCTTACTCTAGCCTACCTAGCCTAGCCTATCCTAGCCAACTATATCTTACTCTAATCGAGCCTAGCATACTCTACCCTAGTCTAACCTAGCCTAGCCTAACCTAGCCTATCTTATTCTAGCCTACTTTATTCTATCCTAGCCTAGCCTACTTTAACCTACTCTAGCCTAACTTATCCTAGCCTATATTAGCATACTCTTACCTAGCATAAGATATCTTATTCTAGCTTACTCTAGCCTAGCCTACTCCATTATAGCATACTAGCCTACTCTAGCATAGTATAGTACTCTAACCTAGCCTACTCCAGCCTACTATATCTTAGACTAGCCTAGCCTAGCCTAACCTATCCTATTTTATCCTAGCCCAGCCTACTGTAGCCTAGCCTAGCCTACTATAGCCTACACTACACTAGCCTAGCCTAGCTTACCCTACTTTGTCTTAGCCTAGCCTAGCTTACTCTAGCCTAGCCTTCCCTATCCTACTCTAATATAGCCTACCATAACCTAGCCTAGCCTATTGTGACTTCGCCTAGCCTATGTTAGCCTAGCTTTGCCTAGCCTAATGTACCCTTCTCTAGCCTAGTCTAGCCTACTCCAACCATTCCTAGCATGGGCTAGCCTATCCTAGCCTAGCCTACTATAATGTAGGCTAGCCTACTCTCACCTAGCCTATCATAGCC
The DNA here is from genome assembly GCA_031772625.1 of Pinus tabuliformis. NCBI lineage: Eukaryota > Viridiplantae > Streptophyta > Pinopsida > Pinales > Pinaceae > Pinus > Pinus tabuliformis. The sequence goes on from CM062817.1 coordinate 1,523,486,856, forward strand.
TATCCTAGCCTAGCCTACTCTACCCTACCATAGCGTACTCTACCCTACCATAGCGTACTCTACCCTACCCTAGCCTACTCTAGCCTAACCTAGCCTAGCTTACTCTTAGCCTACTATACACTACACTAGACTAGGCTAGCCTTCTCTAGCCTACTTTAGCCTAGCATAGCCTAGCCTAGTCTACTCTAGCCTAGCCTACTTTAGCCTTGCTTAGCATACTTTAGCCTAGCCTAGCCTAACCTACCCTAGCCTAGCCTAACCTAGACTAGCCTAACTTAAACTAGCCTAACTTAGCCTACTCTAGCATAACCTAGCCTACTCTAACATAACCTAGCCTACTCTAGCATAACTTAGCCTACTCTAGCGTAACTTAGCCTACTCTAGTGTAACCTAGCCTACTATAGCCTACTATATCGTAGACTAGCCTAGCCTAGCCTACCCTAACCTATCCTATTGTATCCTAGCCTAGCCTACTATAGCCTAGCCTAGCCTACTCTAAACTCCACTACTGTAGCCTAGCCTAGCCTAGCCTAGCTTACCCTACTTTGGCTTAGCCTAGCCTAGCTTACAATAGCCTAGCCTTACCTATCCTACTCTAACCTAGCCTACCATAACCTAGCCTAGCCTACTCTCACCTCACCTAGCCTAGCTTAACCTAGCCTTCTCTAGCCTAGTCTAACCTATTCCAACCATTCGTAGCATGGACTAGCCTAGCCTACTATAATGTAGGCTAACCTACTATAATGTAGGCTAGACTACTCTCACCTAGCCTATCATAGCCTATCCTAGCCTAGCCTACTCTACCCTACCCTAGCCTACTCTAGCCAAACCTAGCCGAGCTTACTCTTAGGCTACTCTACCCTACACTAGACTAGCCTACCCTTCTCTAGCCTAGTTTAGCATAGCCTAGCCTACTCTAGCCTAGCCTAGTCTACTCTAGCCTAGCCTAGCCCACTTTAGCATAGCCTAGCCCATTATACCCTACCCTATCCTAGCCTAACCCATTATACCCTAGCGTAGCATAGCCCACCCTATTATACCCTAGCATAGCCTAGCCTAGCCTATTATACCCTAGTCTAGCCTACTCTATCTTAGCCTACCCTAGCCTAGCCTAGCCTACTCTAGCCTACCCTAGCCTAGCCTACTCTACCCTAACTTAGCTTAGCTACTCTACCTTACTCTATCCTAGCCTAGCCTACTCTAGCCTAGCCTGGCCCATTACACCCTACCTTAGCCTATCCTAGCCCATTATACCCTAGCCTAGCCTAGCCTACTCTAGCCTAGCCTACTCTATCCTAGCCTAGCCTAGCCTATTCTAGCCTAGCCTATTCTATCCTAGCCTATCCTAGCCTACTCTAGCCTACTCTATCCTGGCCTAGCCTAGTATACCCTAGCCTAACCTAGCCTAACCTAGCCTACTCTAGCCTAGCCTAACCTAGCCTACTCTAGCCTAGCCTAGCCTAGCCTACTCTAGCATAGCCTAGCCTACTCTATCCTACCCTAGCCTAGCCTAGCCTACTCTATCCTACCCTAGCCTACTCTAGCCTACTCTACCCTAACGCTTAGCCTACTTCTACCCTACTCTACCCTACTTTAGCCTAGCCTACTCTAGGCTAGCCTACTCTAGGCTAGCCTACTTTAGCCTAGCCTAGCCTAGTCTACTCTAGCCTAACATTAGCCTAGTCTACTCTAGCCTAGCCTAGACTAAACTCTGGGCTAGCCTACTCTATGCTAGCCTAACCTAGCCTACTCTAGCCTAGCCTAGTTTAGCCTAGCTTAACTTAGCCTAGTTTAACGTAGTTTAGCCTAGCCTACTCTATCCTAGCCTACTCTCACCTAGCCTAGCCTAGCCTAGCCTAACTAAGCCTACTCTCGCCTCGCCTCGCCTAGCCTAGCCTAGCCTACTCTACAGTAACTTAGCTTGGCCTACTCTACCCTAGTGTAGCCTAGCCTAACCGACTTTTGCCTACTTTAGCCTAACCTAGAATAGTATACCCTAGCCTTGCCTAACCCAGCCTACTCTAGCCTAGCCTACTCTTGCCTAGCCTAGCGTAGCCTACTATAACTTAGTGTAGCCTACTCTACACTAACTTAGCTTAGCGTACTCTACCCTACTCTAGCCTAGCCTACTCTATCCTAACCTAGCCTACTCTATCCTACCCTAACTTAGCTTAGCCTACTCTACCCTACTCTAGCCTACCCTTGCCTACTCTAGCCTAACCTACCCTAGTACCTGTTATCCTAGCCTGGCCTAACCTAGCCTAATCTCACCTAGCCTAGCCTAGCCTACTCTACCCTAACTTAGCTTAGCCTAAATCTACCCTACTCTACCCTAGCGTAGCCTACTCTAGCCTACTTTAGCCTAATCTAGCCTACTCTAGCCTAGCCTACTATATCCTAGCCTAACCTAGCCTAGCCTACTCAGCCCTAACTTAGCTTAGCCTACTCTAGCCTATCCTAGCTTACTCTAGCCTAGCCTAGCCTAGTCTACTTTAACCCAACCTAGCCTAACCTAGCCTACTCTATCCTACCCTAGTGTAATTTAGCCTAACTTAGCCTAACCTAGCCTACTCTAGCCTAGCCTAGCCGAACCTAACCTATCCTAGCCTACTCTAGCCTATCCTAGCCTAGCCTACTCTAGCCTCGTCTAGTCTAACCTACTCTAGCTTGGCCTAGCCTAGCCTAGCCTACTCTATCCTAATCTAGCTTAGCTTAGCCTAGGTGAGCCTACTCTACCCTAACTTAGCTTAGCCTAGTTTACCCTCCTATAGCCTAGCCTAGCCTACTCTAGCTTACTTTAGCCTAGCCTATCCTAGCCAAGCCTAGCCTAACCTAGCCTACTCTATCCTAGCCTAGGGTACTCTAGCCTAACCTAATTTAGCCTAGCTTAGCATAGCCTAGCCTAGCCTACTCTAGCCTAGCCTAGCGTAGCTTAGCCTACTTTAGCCTACTAGTTTACTCTAGCCTAATCTAGCCTAGCCTAGCGTGTTATTCTACCCTAAGTTAGCCTAACCTACTCTACCCTATTAAATTTATAAGAGTTTATATTATACATCTTGTAGTTGAGACAATTAATCAAACATGCATTCAAAATAAGTCTTAAAAAACATAGGCATTACAATTTTATTTTATAATATAAATTTAAGTATAAAAACATTGTCATTTTAGATTATAGAGTTCAAACAAATTTTCATTATACAATTTTTTTAATTAAATTCTATCTAAATTTATAAGATTTATATTTAGATATACTTAACACATTTAATAAGAGATTCAAAATCAATCATAAAAATTATTTACATTAGAATTTAATTTTATCATGTAAATTTAAATATAAAAATAATATCACTTTATATTAGACACATTCAAAGAATTTTTTCATCACCTTTTAAACAAATACAGCATATTACATCATTAATAAAATTTAATATAAAATTTAATAACATTAATTATCTAAAATTTAAAATTATTTTAAAAAAATTAATTATTAATAAAATAAAATATAAATTTAATAGCACTAATTAGCTAAAATTTAAAATTATTTAAAAAAATAAATTAAACTAAGTAATATTAATAGAAAAAATTATTTAAAAATTATTAATATATATAATATTAATAAAAAATTAACGTAAATTTTATATATAATAAAAACAAAAATAGCATACAAATATACAAGATATTAATAAACAACCTATTTCCACAAATAAAAGCCCAACACAGTGTACTTTTGATAAAGCAATTTAATATAAAACCACATCGTTCTCATCTTGCTGCATCTTTTCAGAAATTAGAGAAGGAAATCCATTAAAATTGGATTTTGAAAGCTACAGGTTACACTATCTAAATTTTATAACTCACACTAAAGTACTGAAACTACATCACAGTATACATATATAAACAAAATCTAAAATTTAAATTTATAAAATATTAATGAAAAATCTATTTAGAAGATGTAAAAACCCAACTCAAAATCTTTTCATAAAGCCACTTAATATAAAATCACATTATGCCAGAAAACTACATCATTCATGAATAAATATAAGAAAAAGGCAACTGAAAGATTTTTTGATAAAAGCCATTTAATATAAAACTATATTGTTCCAGAAATTAGGGTTAATTTTAAGAGAAAGGCAACTCAAAGTCATTTTAATAAAACCATTTAATAAGAACCCAAATGGTTACACATTAGGGTCGATTTTAAGAAAAGCGTAATTCAATTTATTTATTTTTATAAAACCATTTAATATAAGACAACATCATTCTAAAAATGAGGATTAATTATAAGAGAAGGGCAGCCGTGGAAAATAAATTTTGAGAGCGAAGCCAATTAATTTTTATAACTCGCACCAAACTGCATCGTGGAGAAGCCAATTTAAATAAAACTAGGAATTCCATGGAAACTACGACAATTAATTAATGGGAAACTAGGAATTCCATGATTTAATAAGTGCGCAATGTATAGATGGAATAGTGATTAGATGAGCAGGAACTACAACAGTGAATGGAGAAACTAAGCCAAGAATGGATGGATGGGCTAATTTGAACAATAAGCTATTGACTAACCAATAAAAAAATACTCTCCTAAAATTCAAAGAAAATTAACCTAAAGAAAAGTCATAAGAAGTCTTCATTTCAATCATTACAGGGTTGAAAAAATTAACCGGAGTAGGGTTTTCATTTCAATCATTACAAGGTTGATGAAATTAACAGAATGATAGGAATACGGTTTTCATTTCAATCATTACAGGGTTGAAGAAATTAACAGAATGATAGGAGTAGGGTTTGCCTTGAAAGAAGATATTAAAGGAAATGTAATTGTATTTGAAGCCCTGCTAGTTATTGAGGAGCAGCATTGAGTAAAACAAAGCATGCTCTTTAATTGGATGTTCCTATTCATCACAACAATAAAACAAAAAATATTTCAATAATTTTCAAGGAAATAAAACGAATACCATGCATGAAAGTTTTGATATACACAGACATACGTTGTAATGGCTGAAATGAATTTAAAAAACTACGACTTCTGTGAAGATAGAGAAAAGAAAAGTGCAAATGATAGAGAAAAGCATAGTGCAAATGAATTAACATAATATGTACCTGAAATTAAAAGAAGCCATTAAGGTACTGGACCACCTTTCCTTTGAAGTTGGAAAGTTGTTTGCGCCAGCATTGGATGATCTGATTGCCTCATAGGAACTTTTGATTTCCCGCATTACAGGGCTGAAGAAAATAACATAAAGAAAGGACTAGGGTTTACTTTGAAAGAAGAGATTAGAAGAAATGTGCCTGCGATTGAATCCGTGCGAGCATTGAGTAAAACACAGCCGACTCTTTAATTGAAGGTTCCTATTCATCACAACAATGCAACAAAAAATAATCGAACCAATCCCTTCAATAATTTTCAAGGAAATAAAAGAAATGACATGCATGAGAGTTTTGATATACACAAACATAAGTTGCAATGGCTGAAATGAATTAAAATGAAACTACGACTTCTGTGAAGATAAAGAAAAGCATAGTGCAAATGAATTAACATAATATGTACCTGAAATTAAAAGAAGCCATTAGGGTACTGGACAAACTTTCCTTTGAAGTTGGAGAGTTGTTTGCGCCAGCATTGGATGATCTGATTGGCTCTTCCCCTGTCATATACATACCAACGACTTGGCATAGGCACAAACTCACTCATACGACCGACTTGGCGTAGGCACAAACTCACTCATATGACCGAGTGGCACACACTCAGACTTTGACACCAGACTGAAACTCTCACAGACATAGACTTAGACTCTATCCCAGATCTCACATAAACTGAGACACCCAACCACACAGACCAGACAAAAACATATCGGACCACAGCAGAGGTCCATGGAGAAGTAAATGGGAAGTTCTGCAACCTTCCATATATATGTAGCGCTTAATTCTACGAATATATTGGCTTCCTTAAGTAAATGGGAAGTTCTGCAACCTTCCATATATATATAGCGCTTAATTCTACGAATATAATGGCTTCCTTTATTAAACAACGGTTTATTCCAATGGATATATTGCCTCTATATTGAACCAGTGTGTAAAATTTTAAAATTTGTCTACCAAACCGTCCTGAAAAAAGCATAGAGAAAAGATTTTTCGTTTTTAAGTTTAAGAAGACAGACAAGGCTCCCATGCTTTTCTTTTCTTTTAATTTAGATTCATGCCTTTTTGTTTTTAAGTTTCTTCTAATCCCTGTGTTTTACCATGTCTATTAACGTTGATTTAACGTTACTTTTTCAAATTTAGACAAGAATCATATGACTTGGGCGGAATGCGTTTATGGACAAGTACGGAGAAGCCAAAATTTTGAGAGGCTAAAAGTGGAACGGTAACTCAGACCTGTTAGACCGGTTAGCATTAAAAAAATAATTTACGATTGATAATTTTTTATTGATATATATATATATTTTTTTTCATCTTGACTTTTAACGCGTAGTCTAATGAGGCAGAGGAGTAGCTGGGAAAGTTATGGAAATTCCGGTCATATTTAGAGAAAATCCAGCAAGGATTTTTGTAAATCCAAGTTATAGTTGCTAAACTTCAAAAGGTGTCCTAGACGTTTTTGATGGTGTTGAATCCATTTCCACCATCAAAAACATGATTCAAACACTGCCTCTACACGATTTTTTGGAATTTCTTTGCCCGGATTCCTTTTGGCCATCCAGGCAATTCCTCCACCTGTTAGACGACTCCAACTTTTAATTGTATTCTAATAGAAATTGTTACATATTTAATATATTTGAATTTTTTAAATTTAGAATTAAGTCAAAGAACTCACCATATAGTTAGTTTTTTGAGTTATTAATCATTTCTTCTTTATATTTCATATAATAATAATAATATAATTGTTTTATCTTTTGAAAATTTAAATAATAAAAAGAGTCTATTTAGTTATCCGTTTACTTTGGAAATAAATATAATAAAACTAACTAATTATTTGTGCAAATGTAATAATAAAAGTACAAGACCAATTGTTTGGACAAATGCCCATTTTTAATGGTCATATTCCAACCCTGTAACTGACGTAAGTATCGATAGTGGCTAACCATGGCTTTCCAGGGATGAGAGGATAACCATTGAATTTGGTCTTAGGTTGGAGAACTAAGAAGTCAACAGGGTATTAGCAGGAACTAATGGAGAGCATCACATCCTTAACAAATCCCTCAAGAGTTATTGTGGATCTTTCTGCATGCTGCAAGACTATTGTGGTCTTCCTTAATGATCCTTGGAGATTCATTTTAAGCATGGTCTCCCTAGTCATCACATTGATGGCAGCCCCAAGATCAATCAAGGTATGGGGGACAATGATGCCATCAATGTGCACATCTACCACAGGACTTCCAAGGTCTATATACTTTGGGAAAATTACTCTCCCCAACATTAAGTTAGACAGTTGTCCAATGACATTAATGGTAGGGGTGTCTTTCTTTCTCCTCCCAGGATGTTTGAAGCATTTCCCCTTGATTAACTTGTTGTGGATGGAGACATCCTTGATAGCTTGGAGGAGTGGGATTTTAATTCACAAGTTTCTCAATTCACCCAGAAGTTCAGTCTCTTTTGGGGTGTGTTGGCTAGGATGGATTAGTCTCTCAGGAAAAGGAGGTGGATTGGCTTGAGGAGCACTCTCTTCCTTTTCCTCTTCAATATCCTCAGGTGGAGATGGAGGTTGGTTATCTAGAAGCACTCTTCCAAACCTAGGTAGGGTAAGATGTCTCTCCACTATAAACCTCATGTGCCTGCTTGTTGTTTGGGTTCAGATTTAGCTGAGAACGAATATGAGGTTGCTTAGGTGGAGCAAGGTGAAGGAGCTATGGTTCAGAGGGTGGTGGAGGTAGTAAGGCTGGAGATTGATTGAATGGGGGCCTCCACCCCTATGATGGGGTATTCCAATGAGGTTGTGGGGGAGCATATGGATGAAATGATTGATTCAAAGGTTTGGAATGGTATTGAGGTGCATAAGAATGGGGAGAAGGTGTGGACCATGAAAGATGTGTAGGAGGACACCAAGGGGGAATGGATGCATTTTAAGTGGTGTTATAATATGAATAGGATGCCCCTTGCATGCCCTGTTGGTATGGTTGAGGTCCTTGAGGCCTCCTTTGGTTGATATAGCAGAGTTGTTCAGTAACACCTTCAATTCTTTGATACATAAATTTCAATCCAGACAGAGAATGGAACTTTTCTATGGAGTGGTTTTCCTCACAAACCAAGTGGAACTCTATAAGATTCAATGGACATTCATTTGTAGGGTGCCTCATGGTGCATCTAGGGCAAAAGACAGCTAAGGCGATTTATACTTCCTCTTGCTTCCTATTGATCTGCATGGAGTCCATTTGTAGAGAAAGGGTATGCAACATTTCACTCTTGAAGTCCTCCAACATGTTCCCAATTTCACTTTTGATGGATGGGTTGGAGAAGGATGAACTCCCAAAGCTTAACTAACTTTACCCTTCTCTTTGGCTACCCTAGAATGATTTTTTAAAACTATATTGATATCATCATAAGGTAGTTGATAGATGTCCCCTCAAGACAACATATTTAGGGTTTCTAGGATATCTTCCATGATCCCTCTAAAAAGGACTAGCTTGAGTGATTCGGGATCGAGGGTGCATATCGTCCTTTTATAGCTGAGTTGGAACGTTTCCTCATAATATTCCAAGGATTCGTCATGTTCCAAGGCCATTCTAAATATTTATTCTTTGGTATCATTAGACCTAGAGTAGTCCCTATACTTGTCATTGAAGGATTTCTACATATGAGCCCAGGTAGTGATGTTATCCCCAGGTAGACACATGAACCAGCGCAAGGTTGCATCCTTAAGGGTGGATGTGAACAATTTCAACTTTTTGTCATCAGAGATATAATCATAAGTTTTGTAGATGACAAAAAACTCAAATAAGAAGGTATCAGGGTCTTCTAAGGTTAAGCCATGGAAGTGAGGAAGCAAAGAGGGGCTTATGTTTTTCATCATATCATCTCCGTTAGTCTCTCTAATCGGAAAAGCACTTTCATTTTTGTTTTCAGCCATGTTCTAAGTGTGTAGAAGGGTTTCTTCTGCTTCTTCCCAATAGGATCTTCAAAGATCTTTGGTTATTCACCTAATGGGTCCTCTAACTCCTGTGCAGTTAGAGAGGGAAGTTAACAACCACTGAAGAAGAGGGAAGGTTGGTTGTTTGATGTTGTGGGGGTATTTGGAAAAATATTTCCTAAATTGTCTACTCCTATGAGGCATGAAAGAAATTTCCTTTTCCTTTTTTTAGGTTTTTTCAAAATTACATGCAAAATAGAAAGAAAGAAGAAATTGCAACTATCTATTGAATGAAAAACAAAAATAAAGCAACAATTGCAACTATTTACTGAATGTAAAATAGAAAAGAAAGAAGAAATTACATTTACCTAGACACCTCCCTAGCAACAATGCCAAAAAGTGATGAGCCTCAGTGTTGCAAAAAGGATGCTACAACTCCTAGGGCTAGCAACTTTACTTTGTCAACCTGGGGTTTCGTACAAACTTGGATGTGACAATGTTATATGCAGAGTAGATGCAACAGTCTATTAATGTCATTTTTCAACTTGGGCAATGGACCACTAGGGTTTCAAACCAGTATTTTATTGACTAAAAGGAGCCTGACTACTAATAGTGAATGTAAAGCTAGCTCCAGTACAAGAAAGTAAATGCTTGTCTACTGAGGAAACGAAAGTTATTGAAGGCAAATGCTATGAAATTCCATGAAATCATCTAGCTAGGAAATGACATAAACTACCCGCAAAAGAGAACTAATCTAACCTTGCATTTTATCATCTAGTTATTTGGACTAACTGGACATGTAAAGTTATTCTATCACTCTGTGATTTATATATGCATGCACTAACTATCTCATGTTGAAATTGCAGAAAAAGAGTCTTTTAATTTCTAAATTAGAAATGTAAATGTTTGGTTATGATATCCGATCTTTGCAGGGGGGAGAGGCATAGGAGAGCTAGTCTCAAATGGAATTAAGAGGCATGGAAGTCAAGATGAGGGCCTTCCCTATACTCAAACTATCATGTATGATGAAACCAAGGTCAAACATGTTGCTATAGGAGATCATGTAGCTGCTATAGGAACTGCTACAAGATGTCCTAGTTTACTACAGGATGTCTTGGTTTTCTATAGGAAGTTATCTGAAGGCTATAGGACAGTAAGAATGGTGGGATAGGGTGCTGAAAAGATGTATGAAAGTGAGGAAAGGTGTATGGAAAGTGCACATTTCCCAAGACTAAGCCCAACACTTCAGGGAGGTCAGATTTTCCCAAGGTGATTGTCCACGATGGAAACAAAATAAAAAGTTGGATTAGGGGTTGGTAGGCCTTGGCATAAGGTGGAGAAGACTTAGATGAGGCTCATGGAATGAGTTCCTCCCTGCAGATCAACAATCCCTGCAACAAAACATGTTCTTCTCTTCATTTATGCATAACTTCATATAAATAGGGAAAATATGAGTTCAATTTGAGAAAAATAATCTATTGATGGCTAATGACTAGATTTATGGAATGAAATTCCTTCTTAAACTGCAAAAAAATCAAGAAAAAAATGGCAATTGCATGTGCTTCCAAGAAATCATTAACAATGATATATTCAACAATGAACCCTAAGCTATGCAATGCTCAAAAGATAAATATGTTTTTGGGGTTGTGAAAGTGGGGCCCTCAAACCATGATCCCATGAGGGAGATGAGGAAGAGGTCACTGTTGCAAGCTTTCATGAGGTATTTTTTTCTCACAACTATACCATTGATCTACTTCTTCAACTAATGGAAACAAGACTAAACGATCCTTCAAATACGTGTTCAACTAAACAAAGCACAAATAACTTCAACAACTAACTTATGATTTTAATCTAAGAATACATGTATGATAACATGAAGTTATGATGTTAGGGTTGGGCTCTAACCCAAGAGATTCATCCCTCTGAGTTAACGCAACACTGGATCAAGGTAAACCTTCTCATTATCATCAAAATGTTAAATAAAACATAAGATTAACAGTCACAATGTTTCAACTCTAAATTTCCTCTTGGCGACAACAAAAAATCAAATGCTAATGAGGACCTTGGCCTTCTTATTTATACAAATTGAAGCTACCAACAACTTCCTAAAAATTAGGGAGACTTTGCTCCCAAACTCAGGAATGACTTGTCTTCACTGTCATTGGATTGGCTGCCAATGAACTTAGTTGGCTTGGTTGCTTGTAACTCCGAGCGGATGAGATATGGTGGAGGAATCTTCGAATGATTTGAGGAGTTAAGGAGGGAGACAAAACTCCTACAATCCCTCTTTCTTGTCTACTTCGAGTTCCTACACTTAAGTTAGCCCAAAACTACTCCAATTCCTGCAATTAATGCATACTAGGCCACATGACATAGCATCTCATCTTTATCCTTCTCACTAAGAAAAATATAATAAAATATGTAAGTAAATGTGAGAAAAGTTGATTTTAATAAGCTGAAGAGTGGCATTAAGACCCATATAGTTTACCTACTGATTAGCCTCATTAGCTAGCATGGCTAGTTGCAAGGAAGTATGGTTAAGAAAGCTCTTTGGAGAATTGTTTGAGTAGGTCCTTGAAACCACGGTAATATACTGTGACAACAAGAGTGGGATCCGTTTGGTGGAAAATCATGTGTTCCATGACAAGTCCAAACATATTGAAATTCGATATCACTTCATTCGATATATGGTGCACAGAGGAGTTGTCAAGCTCCAATACATACCAATTGATGATCAGATCGCATATATTCTCATCAAGGCATTACCGAAGAGAAAGTTATCATTCTTCATAGAACAACTTGGACTAATGGATGTAGCCCCTCCAGATAAGGGGAAATGTTGATCATGGACACTTAGCATGCTCTTCCCACCCTGCTTGAGCTCCAAGGGTGAGGAATTGAGATACAGGGCTCCTGGGGTTGAGGGATCTCTAGACAATAGGGAGGTACCCTATCTGTTACTTAGGGTTGAAGAATGTTGCTCCCCTATCTTTATAGGGTCAGAGAATGTTGCTCCCCTCTTGGTCTTTGCAGAGTATACCCTAGTTGGCATCATACCCTCAAGCAGGTTAGCTTAATGGGAATACCGCTCCTCGTTTTGACCAACGAGTTGAGAGTGTACTTGGGGTGTACAACCCAAGTCTATTATGATGCAGGTGTTCTACCATCAATGGGAAGATCAATACGAAATAAGATGGGTTGAGATAACCCAATGTGATTTTAGGTTGAGATTGAACTCCCTGATGAGATCCCAGGGTCGAGATGCGTTCCCTTGTATGTTTGTATATCCTATTGCTAAGATATGGGGTTGTATATGTATAGCTACCCCATGAGATTCTAGGTTGATATGTGTTCCCTGATGAGATTCTAGGGTTGAGGGTGTACTCCCCTATGAGGAGAGTTATCCTATTTCTCGATATAAGGTGATAGTTATATGCTCCACTATATGAGATGACTTAGGGCAAGAGTGTCCCATAGGACCTTCTTTATTATCATTGGATTCTGGGTTGAGTAGTAAGCTCCCTGATATGGTTCCGGGTTGAGATGTTCTCCTTGATGATATGCTCTCCGATGATGATCCAGGTCATAGATTTGATTCTCTGATTACATTTCCAAGTAGTATCCTGATGATATTTCGGGTAGTAGCCCGCTAATAGATACTTCAGATAGAAACTGGATGGATATAGGGTGGTATATTGAGTTCCCCTCCGATAGCAAATTCTTCTTCTTTTAAATCAGAGAATGTTTCAGTAGTTAGAGTTGACTAGAGATACTCAAGCATTACAACAACTTAACAAGATGTAAAGATATGGACAAGCAGGAACAATCAAGAGAAGGATAGATCGAGATGTACAATGATGATTTGTGATGATGAGACAGTTGACATGGACATGTCACGATAACTACATGATAGAGATGATCCGTGATGATAAGTGATGACACTCAAAGATTCCAGAATGGCATATTGTTCGATGGATAGATATTAGCACGTGGAATTCTCCTTGGTTGAGAGGGAGTGTTAAATTTTTCAACTGTCGTAAAATTACACCTTGGATAGCTCAAATGATCGAGATATTGATTTCATTATATTCCCGTTTTCGCGAGTACCAAAATCAACCTAAAGATCACCCAATTTGTTAAAGAGGAAGTCAAGTTATGAATTATTTTATTCACACATTCATTATGGAATGGGTTGGCCCTAACCACTTGATATATGCTTGGGTAATTCTTAACCTCAAGTAAACACTTAATACAACCTATAAAAGGAAGCGACCTCAAGCTCATTTGGACACACTCAAGTTATGTTTTTATTTATTCTACTTTGTCTTGGATCACACATGTTCATTTGTTGAAGTCCTCAATGGGTCTGCGATCATAGGCGAAAGGTTCGCTCTAAGTTAGGGTATTTTGGATCTTGGTCACTGGCATAGATCTGAAGTCTTTTACACATAGTCACTGGCACAAAGTGGGTAAGAGAGCAACTTTGGCTTTCTGGTAATTGCGAGGCAGTTCAGAGGGAGTGACATTTCCTTCAGAATGTTTTAGTCTCTGGTTGCTTGCTTCAGACAGGCAAGGGAGCGACTTTGCTTTGTCGATCTCTCGGATAACACTACATGAGTGTGACTTTTCCTTGATCGATCGCTTGAATAGCCCGACAAGGTAGTGACTTTGGATATTTGTTGTTCAAATCCATAGTTACAGGCACAAAGACCTCCTGGGATCGACTTATATGTTATAGTCGCCCACATATTGTCTTCATAAGTGTGATCCTAAAGTTTTCTGTCACACACGGACAATGTTGATGATAACGACCCAGTTCAAATTTCAGGTTTTGACATCTCGATATCAGTGATCTGTGGATCCAAGTTTCTCTTCTGTAGACCGGTAGATCTAAGTATCTCTAATGTTATAACATATTTGTAGATATAGTTTATTGTTACCTGCTGTTGATTATATGTTTTGGGCTCATTTTTCTCATTGTTGTACCTTTTTACGACGATCTACTAAGGAAGAAGAAGATTTGAAAGGGTTTCCCCCTTGTGGGGTCTTTCCCTAGTTTTGGACCAATCTGTTGTCTCTTATGGTTGTGTGCGATTGATTTCTTTATCACTGTTCAAATTGTTCATTCTTTAGTTATGTTTATGATTGATTATACTGCTAATAATTGGATGCATTATTAATAAAAAAGGATAAATTGGGATAAAGTAACTAATACATCATTGAACAATCTAAAAATTTAACAATGTTGACTCAGTTTTGGGGGTCAAACTTGGGTAATGCAATCTAGAAGAGCATTGGGGGCACTATAACTTGGGTTTCGTTCATCAGAAAGGTGTTAGTCCTCATATGAATGCTTTTCCCAAAGGTATAAGGAGCATAACCCTATCCAGACTCTGTTTTCCCATATTCCTCATGCATCAGATGTTTTCCATGGGTTGAAACAATGGTAATTGCCCATGGTATGAGTTGGAACCTTCTGTTGACTTAATATACAACTCAGATAAGTGTTTAGTGTGTGAATACATTGATGATATGTGTATTGGAGATGGTGGAGAAATTTTCTTAAGTAGAGGAGAAAATCCATCATTCGAAGGTTAGATGGTTGAGTGTAGGGCGAGAATATGTGATTGCAGATAGGGAAGGTCGAGCTCAACAACACATGTGCACACAAAGGCCTAGTTACTGATGCATGTGTGTATATAGAATAAATGGTAGAGGTTAAAGACCAGTGTTGATGCATGGAGAAGACAAAATAGTGATAGATTTTTGGTGTAGTGAGCAAATTTTAAGTTGTTGTAGAATTGAGTAGACTATTGTAACAAAGATATCAATTTGCAAAGCAGAGTTTTTGTGGAGGATATGGAGAAGATTTATGTTGTTGGTTGATCATAGCATTAGTGATTTGATGGTTGTATTGGAGCCACCATTTTCTTATGTGGAGAGCATCCTGTTTGGTGGTATTTGTTTATGTTAATTAGCATAAGGTCTTACTGCTGAGAGTATGAATGCAAAGTTGAATAAGCATTGAGCAGAGAGTATAGGATCTATTATGAAAATAAAATACACAAGGTCTGTATAAAGTAGAGCACTGACTTCATGAGCGTGGAGCATGGATTTCAAAGTTTCAGTGAAAGGAATAGTTTCTCCATCCAATAGAAGTTGGATAATATAATCAGAGTTGGGTGAGGATAGTTGATCATGGAGGACTTCAATAGATGGTAGTCCATAGATCTGTGTGAGAACATTGTGTTCCGAGCTAATAAGTAGACTCAAATCTCTTGGTTGATCAGAGTAAGTTGATTGTAGTGAGGTTGAGTCTACAAACCGATGGGAGTCACTTATCTATGTGGAAGACATCATTTTTCTTAAAAGAATATTTAGAGCAGTGCAACAGTAGCGAGGGTGGATTTTTTCTCAGTGAAGGGTTTTTCACCAAAAATACTTGTGTCTCATGTGTTGATACTTTCTTGTGTTTCTGTTCATGGTTATGTTTCTCATATGTTTTACTTGCTTCTTAAGATTTATGCATAAATCTCCAAAGTTTAATGAGTTGCTTCTAATTAGTGTGTGTGATTCAGTTAAAGTAAATAAAGGAAAAAATTGTGAATAATTAACAATATTGATTCACCTCCCCCTTCTTAGTAGTATTCAAAGGTTTCCAATAGCCTAGCCTTGCCTAGCCTACTCTATCCTAGCCAAGCCTACTCTAACCTAGTCTAGCCTAGTCCTACCTAGCGTAGCATAACCTAGCCTAGCCAAGCCTAGTTTACTCTAGCCTAATCTAGCCTAGTTTACTTTAGCCTAGCCTAGCCTAACCTACTTTAGTCTAGCCTAGCCTACTCTAACCTAGTATAGCCTACTCTAGCCTAGCCTAGCCTAGCCTAGCTTAGCCTACTCTAACCTAGTCTAGCCTACTCTAGCCTAACCTAGCCTAGCCTACTCTAGCATAGCCTGCTCTGGCCTAGCCTATTCTAGCCTAACCTAGCCTACTCTACCCTATCCTACTACAGCCTAGCCTATTATAGCCTAACCTATTGTAGCCTAACCTATTGTAGGCTATCCTAGCCTGCTCTAACCTAGTCTATCTTACTCTACCCTAGCCTAGCTTGGACTAACGTAACCTACCATAGCCTAAACTACTCTAGCCTAGTCTAGTCTACTCTACCCTAGCCTACTCTAGTATAGCCTACCTAGCCTAAGGTAGACTAACCTACTCTAACCTACTTTAGCCTATCCTAGACTATCCTGACCAACTATATCTTACTCTAGCCTAACCTAGACTATCCTAGCTAACTCTATCTTACTCTAGCCTAGCCTAGTCCAACCTAGCCTAGCCTAACCTAGCCTATCTTATTCCAACCTAGCTTATTATATCTTAGCCTAGCATACTTTAACATAGTCTAGCCTAACCTATCCTAGCATACATTAGCATACTCTTACCTGGCCTAACCTAGCTTACTCTAGCCTAGACTAGCCTACTCTACTCTAGCTTACTAGTCTACTCTAGAATAGTATAGTACTCTAACCTAGCCTACACTAGCGTACTTGATCCTGCCCTAACCTAGACTAACCTAGCCTACTCTAGCCTTGCCTAACTTAGCTTAGCCCACTCTGGCTTAGCCTAGCCTAACTTACTCTAGCCTAGCCTAGCCTACTCTAGCATAGCCTAGCCTAGCCTAGCCTATCTTATTCTAGCCTATCCTAAGCTACTCTATCCTAGTCTACTCTAGCATAGCCTAGCCTAGCCTAGCCTCACATATCCTACTCTCACCTAGCCTAGTGTATCCTACTCTAGCCTAGCCTAAATTAGCCAACCCTACCCTACCCTACCCTAGCCTATTCTAGCCTAGCTTAGCTTACTCTATCCTAACTGAGCTTAGCTACTCTACCCTACTGTATGCTAGCCTAACCTACTCTAGCCTACTTTAGCCTAGCCTAGCCTAGTATACCCTAGTGTAGCCTAGCCTACTCTAGCCCAGCCTAGCCTAGCCTAGTATGCCCTAGCCTAGCCTAGACTAGCCTACTCTAGCCCAGCCTAGCCTAGCCTACTCTATCCTAGGCTACTCTAGCCCACCCTAGCCTAGCCTACTCTATCTTAAGCTACTCTAGCCCACCCTAGCCTAGCCTAGCCTACTATAGCCTAGCATAACCTACTATATCTTAGGCTAACCTAGCCTAGCCTACTCTAGCGTAGCCTAGCCTACTCTACCCTCCTCTATCCTACCCTAGCCTACTCTACGCTACTTTAGCCTAGCCTAGCCTAATATACCCTAACCTAGCCTAGCCTACTTTCTCCTAACCGAGCCTAGCCTAGCCTCTCCATCCTAACTTAGCTTAGCTACTCTACCCTACTCTATCCTAGCCTAGCCTACTCTAGACTACTCTAGCATAGCCTAGCCTAATATACCCTACTCTACTCTTGCCTACCCTAGCCTACTCTAGCCTAACCTACTCTAGCCTAGCCTACTCTATCCTAGCCTAGCCTAGCCTACTCTATCCTAGCCTAACCTAGCCTACTCTACCCTAGCCTACTCTACCCTAGCCTAGCCTAGCCTACTCTACCCTACTCTACCCTAACTTAACTTAGCCTACTCTACCCTACTCTAACCTAGCCTAGCCTACTCTAGCCTACTTTAGCCTAGCCTAACCTAGTCTACTCTAGCCTAACCTAGCCTACTCTATCCTAGGCTAGCCTAGCCTACTCTACCCTATCCTATCCTACTCTACCCTAACTTAGCTTATCCTACTATACCCTACTCTAACCTAGCCTAGCCTACTCTAGCCTACTTTAGCCTAGCCTAGCCTAGTCTACTCTAGCCCAACCTAGCTTAATCTAGCCTACTCTAACCTAGCCTACTCAAGCCTAGCCTACTCCACCCTCACCTTCTCTATCCTAGTTTAGCCTAGCTTAGCCTAGCCTAGTTGAGCCTAGCCTTGTTTAACCTAGTTTAGCCTAGCCTAGCCTACTATATCCTAGCCTAGTGTGGTCTAACCTAGCCTAGCCTAGCCTAACCTCACTTAGCCTACTCTCACCTAGCTTACCATAGCCTAGCCTAACTTAGCCTACTCTAGCCTAACTTAGCCTACTCTCACCTAGTCTAGCCTAACCTAGCCTACTCTTGCCTAGCCTAGCCTAGCCTAGCTTAGCCTAGCCTACTCTACCCTAACTTAGCTTAACCTACTCTACCCTAACTTAGCTTAAGCTACTGTAGCCTAGCCTAGCTTAGCCTAGCCTACTCTACCCTAACTTAGCTTAACCTACTCTACCCTATTGTAACCTAACCTACCCTAGCCTAACCTCTCTAGCCTAATTTAGCCAAGCCTAGCCCAGTATACCCTAGCCTAACCTAACCTAACCTAAATAAATACATCATACTTTAACCTAGCCTAGCTCTAACCTAACCTAAGATAACCTTTTAAATAAATACATCATATTACATCATTAATAAAATATAATATAAAATTTAATAATATTAATTATCTAAAATTTAAAATTATTTAAAAAAATAAATTAAATTAAATAATATTAATAAAAAACCATTCAAAATTTATAAAAATATATAATATTAATAAAAAAATTAATGAATAAAATTTTTATATATAATAAAAACAAAAAATAACATACAATGTTAAGTAAACAACGTATTTATCCTTTTGATAAACCATTTAATATAAAACGACATCGTTCTAATCTTACCACATAGTTATTTAATTAAAGAGAAAGACATCCATGAAAAATGGATTTTGAAGGCTGTAGGTTATACTAGCTAATTTTTATAACTCACACCAAACTACTTCGCCGAGAATCTAATTTAAATAAAATCAATCTAACTTTATAACTCACACCAAATTACTTCACCGAGAAGGTAATTTAAATAAAATTAAACTAAAGAAAAATTGAATTACCCCTCAACTACATCACAGTACACTAGTGGAGAAACTAGAGTTAAACACGTTGAAAAGGTATAAACGTACTTGCAAATTAAACTACAATTAATCGAGAAACTACAATAATTTAATAAGTGGGGCATGGATGGGATAATCTGAATAGAATTGAATAATAGTTGGATGGGCAGGAATTGCAGTAATGAATGGATGGGGTAATTTGAATAATAACGATTGATTGGATTGATAATATATAGAAAATTGAAAGAAAATTAACTTTAAAAAAAGTTAAAATAAATTTGATTATATATATATATATATATATATATTATTTATTTTAGGAATATATAATAATATATTAATTATCTAGATAACAACTAAGCGGCAATAAATTTCATTTTGAGTAGAATGTGAAAATTTTGTATGAAATTATAATTTTTGATGTGAAATTAATTATGTAAAATTTAAAATTATTAAAAAAAATAAACTAAATAATATTAATAAAAAAATTATTTAAAAATTCAATTAAAATATATAATATAAATAAAAAAATTATATTTAACAAAAATTATTTATATGTATATGTATAAACAAATGTAACATACAAATTTATAAAATATTAATAAACAACATATTTAGAAGATGTAAAAGGCAACTAGATAAAACTATTTAATATAAAACAATAGTTGGAGAACAATTATAAAAGAAGATCAACTGATTTTTTTTTGATAAAATTCATTAATATGAAAAAAGTAATTCAAAATCTTTTTTATAAAACTATTTAATATAAAACCACATCATTCCATAAATTATAAATTAGAGTTAGTTATAAGAGAAAGACAACTCAAAATCCCTTTTAATATGTCCATTTAATATAAAACTACATCGTTCCAAAAGCAACTCAAAGTCCTTTTTGATAGAACCGTTTAATATAAAATCACCTAATTCTAGAAATCAGGATTAATTATAAGAGAAAGACAGCAGTGGAAAATAGATTTTGAGAGAAGCTACAGGTTAGGTTAACTACTTTTGATAACTCACACCAAATTGGGTTGCTGAGAAGCTCATTTAATTCACACCAAACTGCATCACTCAGAAGCTAATTTAAATAAAACCAGGAATTACAGGGAAACTACACCACAGTACAATACACTAGTGGAGAACGAAAGTTGGACACATGGGAAAAAGTACATGCAGATAAAACTACAACAATTAATGGGAAACTAGAATCATCTAATAAACGTGTTATGTACGAGCAAGAACAAACAATTGATAGATAAAATAATTTGAAGAATAATTATTTACCGGATTGATTTTCTAGAAAATTGAAAAACACTAAGAAAAGAAAGGATAGATAAGATAATTTGAACGATAACTATTGACTGGATTGATAACCAATAGAAAGTACTCTCAGAAAAATTGAAAGAAAATTAACATAAAGAAAAATCATAGGAACTTTTGATTTCCCGCATTACAGGGCTGAAGAAAATAACATAAAGAAAGGACTAGGGTTTACTTTGAAAGAAGAGATTAGAAGAAATGTGCCTGCGATTGAATCCGTGTGAGCATTGAGTAAAACACAGCCGACTCTTTAATTGAAGGTTCCTATTCATCACAACAATGCAACAAAAAATAATCGAACCAATCCCTTCAATAATTTTCAAGGAAATAAAAGAAATGACATGCATGAGAGTTTTGATATACACAAACATAAGTTGCAATGGCTGAAATGAATTAAAATGAAACTACGACTTCTGTGAAGATAAAGAAAAGCATAGTGCAAATGAATTAACATAATATGTACCTGAAATTAAAAGAAGCCATTAGGGTACTGGACAACCTTTCCTTTGAAGTTGGAAAGTTGTTTGCGCCAGCATTGGATGATCTGATTGCCTCTTCCCCTGTCACATACATACCACCGACTTGGCATAGGCACAAACTCATTCATACGACCGACTTGGCATAGGCACAGACTCACTCATATGACCGACTGGCACACACTCAGACTTTGACACCAGACTGAAACTCAAGCATACGCACAGACATTGACTTAGACTCTGTCCCAGATCCCACATAAACTGAGACACCCAACCACACAGACCAGACACAGACATATCGGACCAGAGCAGAGGACCATGGAGAAGTAAATGGGAAGTTCTGCAACCTTCTTTCTATATATATATATATATATATCGCGCTTAATTCTACGAATATATTGGCTTCCTTTATTAAACAACGGTTTATTTTAACGGATATATTGCCTCTTTATTGAACCACTGGAAAATTTTGATCTGATTGCCTCTTCCCCTAGCACACACACAAACGACCGACTTGGCATAGGCATAGACTCAGTCATATGACCGACTTGGCACAGACACAGACTCAGACTGAAACTCAGGCATACGCACACACATACACTGACTCTGACGCTCAACCACATAGACGAGGAGAAGTATATGGAAAATTCTGCAACCTTCCTTCCATATATGTATAGCGTTTCATTCAACTAATATATTGGATTCCTTTATTAAACAATCGTTTATTTCAACGGATATATTGCCTCGTTTAGTGAACAACTGTGGAAAATTTTAAAATTTGTCAACCCAACCGTCCCAAAAAAGCAGATATAAAAAGCATGCGTGCTTTTCTTTTCTTTTAATTTCGATTCATGCTTTTTTGTTTTCAAGTTTCTTTTAATCCGTGTGTTTTACCATGTCTCTATTAACCCTGATTTACCATTACTTTTTCAAATTTAGACAAGAATCATATGACTTGGGCGGAATCCGTTTATGGACAAGTACGAAGAAGCCAAATTTTTGAGAGGTTAGAAGTGGAACCGTAACTCAGACCTCTTAGACCGTTTAGCTGTGGTCGTTGTATTAGTGAAATATGAAGAGTGGTTTCATATTCAAATGAAATTAAACCCATTTATCGACAGCGGAGAAGCCAAAATTTTGAAAGGTTAGAAGTGGAATCGTATCTCAGACCTGTTAGGCTGGTTAGCTGTGGGTTGTTGTATTATTGGAATATAAAGAGTGGTTTGATATTCAAATTAAAGATTAAATTAATTTCATTTGTATTTAAAACAATAATGGAGATTATAGGGTAAGCGTTGAGGTTTCCCTTAAAAACTAGAAAGATCTATCACTTTTGGGAAGATAGACAAAAGTATAGTGTAAATGTAATAAATGTAATATGGGAAGATAGAGAAAAACATAGTGCAAATGTAATATGTGGATGGCATTTTTAATGTGTTTCTCCACATTCATGGATGACATCATTAATAAAATTATTGGTGTAGCCTGCTGTACCTAACTTATGTGGATTTAAACTAGACATATGTTGGCACAAATCTTGCCAAATGCCCAATGAAATTGGTAATAACCAACTAAGCTAACCCCTTGGACTAGTTCCAACACCACTTGACATGTTCTTGATGATATTTTTCTTAAATGTATCCATTTTATTTCTCCACATTTTTCGTTATTTGAGTTATTCTTTTAGTCTTTTGTAGATTTGTTTTTAGATATTATATATTTTCCTTCTATTGTTAGCATGACTATAAGAGTTGTTGTTGCATTTCTCCTGCACTTTTGCTATGTATTGCACCAATTGTTCCCATGGATATATTTTTTTGGTCATTCATTGGTCATTGATTTATGCTGAAAATCTGAATATTTTGAATGTCATTGTCTATTGTTTTGGATATAATTTCAAAATATTGGTCACTCTTAGCTTTGTACCTCTATTTGCAACAATCTAGAACTACATAAGCCAATTAAATAACTTAAAGAAAAATCAAATAAGCTTAAAGGGATGACTAAACACCTTAAAACTAGGTAGTTCACTCTACATACTATTCCAACCATGAACAAATGGTGAGTAGAACAATGTCGTAAGCTTGTTTTTGATAGAATGAGACACATTCTTTGTGTCAAGGCTTACAAATGCTACAAATATTGGTGTATGTAAGTCAAGTTTTCAAGTTTTCACTCAAGGACAAACTAGAAGCATTGTTTAGAGATCTCCATAAGCATTCAAGTTTGAGTACTTGTTTTTGAATAACTATATATGTGGATATACTTGTTTTCATATTAATAAGGGATTTGTATTTTGGTGCATCTTGTTGTAGGTTTTTATTAAGAGGACAAACAAGAAGCTCTTAGAAACGTTTGAATTTAATTTTCATGTTTATTAATATTTTTATGCTAATTAGCATTTTCTCCAAGTAACTTTGAAGGTGGGATTTGAGCAAGGGATAAAACAAAAATTTGCATTTGTAATTTACCTCAAAAGAGAACTAATATAAGGAAGTCACAAATGATTAGATTCATTGAATCCATACCCTATTTATTCGATCTTTTTTTTGTTTTTTTGCTAATGCAAGAGTCGGACCTACTATTCATTAATAACAAATATAATACAGTGAGTAGTACAAAATTCTCAGACTATGAGAAAAAGGACGACTACTAGACAGCATTGCAACTTCCCAGGCATAGTACAACAAGAACTTCTAAAGAAGGAAGGAAGAAAAAGGAGAAGGATCGAGAATAATCCCCTAAAAAAGCATCAAAAATGGCCAGAAACTCGCCCAAAAGTAAAGAAATGGGTTCTGAGGCCTGATAAGAGAACCTCGAATCCTCCGAAGAACACCGACACTGAAAGACAGTCTCGTCCACTAAAAGATTCAACCAAGGGATGATACCAAACCAACAAATGATGAAAGAACCAAGACGTCGGAGCAAACAGCCCATCAAAAGCTGTTCCATCTGCGCTGTTGAAACACCCCGATGAGATCTGACGGTGGAGAAAAATATCGCACCAACCAAAAAGCATGGAAGATAGCGTGCGATCACGGTGGTATACCACCCGACCCCAACGCCATGTGTCGCCTCCTGTGTGGGATCGCACCCAAAAATCTGAAACCGCTTGCCACTTGAGCGAGCTGCGATCAACGGAAATCCACGCCCCAGAAAAAGAAAATGGCTCGCCCATAACCGGTCAATCCACACCGTTGAAACACCATAATGAGATTTGAAGGTGCAGCACAATATCGCACCCACCATCTTGCGCGGAATATAGCGAGCGATCACGGTGGTAATCCTCCCGACCCCAACGCCACGTGGCACCATCTGAGTGGGATCGCTCCCAAAAAGAAGAAACCACTTACCACTTGAGCAAGCCGCGAACAACGGGAAACCACGCCAGTTGTGGAAAGAAAGACTGGGAAACGGCAACACTGGTTTCACAATTGACAGGGAACCCCTGCTTCCCGACGTATGTCGCTCAGACCTATCAAGATCCGAAGCGTTGGGCATACAGCTCCCGCATGTCAGCTTCCCTTGAAGCACAATCCTCCTTGTCAATACCACTGTAGAACAACGGGAAACCCCGGTAATCTTATCCAAACCAGAATCAATAAACTCCTTTGTCAGCATGCTGTTGAGCCGACCCCTACTGGTTGACCATACCAGTCTCCATAGCTCTCTTAAGGAACGAAGTATTGTCTTCAATAGCTTGGTTCTGACATTTCGTTTTTAGCCTATTGTTAGGGAGATCGCACCAATTCATTACAACCCTATTATCTGTGCAGACAACTCCTTAGTTAGCTAGCAAATCTGCTAGCTTGTTGGCCCTTCTTTTCACATGTGCAAATCTGACTGTTCTCAGGCTCTGTAGATGATTGTGAATTCGTTGGAAAACTTGAATAAGCCTCCAATTTGAAGAGGCTTTTTCCGGTCTTGTTCCCCAGCTTATTCTCCTAACAGAGTTGATGACGATTTCGAAGTCGACTGCAATGATAGTGTTTTGCCGATTTTCCTGAACCATGAATTCGAGACTTTGCTCCATGGTCATTACCTCTGCCATGTTGTTGGTAGCTTTTCCTAAGTTTCCGTAAAAGATGAAAAGAATATCTCCTTTGTCGTCTCTTAACACCCCTCCATGGCCTGCCTTGCCCAAATTACCTTTGGAGGCCCCATCGATGTTGAATTTGAGAAAGCCCTTTGGTGGAGGATGCCAGAAATCAAGTTCTGGGTCCCCCCTTGACCTAATTCTAATAGAGCCCTGAGGAACCAGTCCCTGCAAGTCTAGCCTGCAGAGAATTCTCCAAACTGAGGCCGAGGGAGGGCTTGAGGGAAGATTTCTGATGTTGATACTAACTGTTTCCTTAATCTGTTTTAGGATTCTATCAAAGATGATCTGGGAGGAGTTCTTAACATTCTGGAATATCCTGTTGTTCCTTTCTTTCCAGACATTCTAGATAATAAAACCTGGAGTAAGAGCCCAAGCAGACCCGAGCACTGCATTGTCTGAAAAGTTCTTTCTCCATTTGGTGAGGGTGTTGAAAAGGCTTCCCATATCTCTGTCAGAGTGTTGGAAGATGGTTGCAAAAGAATCCCATAATCCAGAGGTGAAAGAGCAATTGTTGAGAAGATGCTCAATGGTCTCCTCTTGGGCTTCACAGAGCTCGCATCTAGAAGGCCCTAGAAATCCCCTTTTCCTAATGTTATCCTAGGTCAAGATTTTCCTTTGAAGAACCAGCGATAAAAAGAGTTTAATTTTCATCCAGCCCAGATGCTTCCAAAGGTTTTGCCAAAGCCTATTAGGAGCATGGGGATCGAGCTCAAGGAGAATGAGTTTAGCCTCTTTAAGATTGAAGTTCCCTTCATTGTTGCTGCCCCACCTCAGTTGGTCATGCCCACTAGAAACTAGGATTTTCCTTTGCTTGAACATTTTCCTCAGTCTTTTAGCTTTGGTTGAAAGATGCCTGTCCTCTTGGAGGTTTAAATTTCACCAATTTCTCCACTTCCCTGCATTGTTGATTGGATCCCAAAAGTCCCTGACTTGGGTGAGTGTTATAGACATTTTTGTGCCTTACAGCATTGAGCATGAAATGTCCATAATCCAAGGAATCCAAAGTCCCTAAAAGAGTTGTTCCTGCCCCTAAAGGAACAAGGTCAACCAATGACAGCTTCTCCCAGAAGTTCTCCACCAAAAACCACTCAGAAACAGCCAATTCAGGATCAATTCAGAAGCTCTTCTAGCTGCCTGTGTTGAAATGCAGAGGCTACACTGGCTAGGTGCATTGCAACGCAGGTGGAAGCACTACCAGGGTACGCTGAGCGGGAAATGACAAATGGCAAGCTCATTCAACGAGGTGGAAAGACCACGGAAGCTTCCAGAATCTTCTCCAATGACACTTGCCTCAATGAATTTGACTAGTGATGAGTAAGAGGCTCTCAACCTCCAAGTGGAAGCAAGAACTGACAGAGAGAAGCCACAAGTCAAAACATAAGCTGACTCATCCTCTCTGCTTACATCTATATATGGATCTCTCACCCAGAGGTCCAGAAGGCTAGAATTTTGTACTTTGCAGAGAATTGCTGTTGGTTTGAGATTGAGATTAGTACATTGGGTGATTTATGCTTTGTTGGAGGAGAGGAAGGGATTCCTTTGCTGGGAGGTAGATGCTGGATCGGGACTCACTTAGTTGTATCTCCTCTTGGACTTTGTTATCATATCAATAAAGCTATTTGAGTTTCTCCTATATGCTTGTATATCAATGATGTTTTGTTATATTTGCATATTTAGTTTATATCTGATCCTAAACTAGTTATGAATGTAAATCTATGTCTTTTGTGTAGTTTTCCTCTCTTGTGATCTTGCAGGAACTGGGTGAAGCTGAACCAGTGAAGGAGCAGGCAGTGGGAAACAAGCAAAAGAGGAGAGTGATTGGATCGACAAGCTAGCGAAAGACACAGGTTAGTTACATCCTTCTTCTCCATTTACATTCCATAAAGAAGAATACTCAGATAGTTTTCCTTGTTTGTTGCTAAGGCACTATCACACCTTAGAGTGGGATAGGGGCATTCCGAATTGGATACTTTTCCCAACAACAAATTGGTGACTCCGCTGGGGATCGTATCTTGTTAGTTTATTTGTGTTTCTATTGTTGTTCTTCTCATAAACTCAGGAGTGCCGAATCGAACTGCATTTGCCATTTTCAAATGCAAAGTAGAGATCTGCTACTCTAGTCCATTCGCTGGGCCTGTTTATGATCTGAACAGCTGATCCACAAGTGCTCTAATAGCCCTTTGTGATAGATCTTAGTCCTCCTTTAAATCATCCTCCTAATTGTACCTAATTGATAGCTTTTATCCAGCCAAAAAACCGTAGATTAAACTGCAAACCGTGACCCAGAACCCAGAAACAACTCTCGTTTCTGCTTTAGCGCAGACTCTGTGAAGAGGTTCTGCATTTCAACGCAGGTCCCGTGAAGGCTACCTGCGCTGAAGTTTAGTTTCTCTGTGCTGGGGGTGCGCTGATCAGCCTTTGCCTTGTGCAGCTGTGGTTCCCTACTTCCTTTTGCTCAGTTTTGTCTATGTTTTTTGCAGCCTGTTATCAGTGTGTGTACCTATCTGAAACCCCTTTTCTTTGCCTCAATTCCGCCTCAGTTGTATAAAGAAAATGTATTTGTTCTTTGTGTATTTGTTACATCATTTGCAGTTTCCCATCACAAAAGTAAACTAGTCATACTGTCGCCCTGAGATCTAGACCTGTCGTAAGTGTCGTTTTGATCTTAGGAGTGAGTTTGTTTGCTGTTCACAGTTGATTACGCTTTTACTTTTGTCTTTTGGTTTGAATTTATGCATTTCTAGTGTCGAAACAAGTATTTAATTCAAAATCATAAAGTGTCGTAATCGTCTTTTTGATTTCGAAAAAGGAGCTTGTTTGTGTTTTTCACTTGAAATCAAATTCAAATTTGTACAACAGCTTTCTTTTTAGGCATCAATATTAAGAAAGTGAAAACAAATACATGCATATGTGCATTTGCATTTTGGCAGTTTGTATGTGTTGATTTAGGAAAAGTGCATTTAAAGTGTGCTCTATGCTCTTTGAGAAAAGATTGTGTCTTTCTTTTCCCCTTGTAGCTAGGATTTTCATTGTTGAAAAGATATAAAAGCTTGCTTATCATCTTTAGACTGCATTTAGGAATTGTATCATACATCTCGTGGTGATCCAAAAAGGCAAACTTCTAAGAAAGATCAACCTAAAATAAATTGAATGAACTTAACAACGCTTTGTAGCTTAACGCACAACATAGAGGTCTAGGCTAGAGACGTGTTCCGGCGTCGTAAAACCTGGTCACTGGTCGCCTCACTGATGGTTGGGTGATTCCTCCTTAGAGACGATAAGTGCCAGTACGGATTGTGCTCCCACGTACCGTCGAGTATATATTGGGAGACCCCTATAGGCATAAAACCTTTATCCATAGGAAGCCGTGTCGGCCGCCCTACTGATCGCAATGCACTGAACACAGCATTCGGGAAGATTGACCACCCGTACCTTAAAAAGTATTCTGCGGTTTTGCGAAAAGTTTGGCACACCCTCTACCTAGAACTCCAGAGCAGTTCCTTTTGGCCTTTTTCAGACTCTATAACGGAAAAATTCCATCCGAGCATTTGTCACTTCGGGCTCGTTAAAACATTGAAGGCGACTAGAGTCATCTTTTGCTTTTTCTCTACTCTTTAAAATTGAAAAAGCAAGTTGTGTCTAAGCGTAGTTAAAATTTATTTTAAACGGAACAATCACCCCTTTTTCCTGCGTTGATCTTTAGGTTGAGAAAATGGAGCCCACCAACCAAGGAATTCCCCTTGGTGGAAATCCTAGTCCCTTCTCCTCTTGGGGAGATGTTGGTGCACCCCATATGGCCACATTGTCACTTCCAGGACTGACAATTGGCTTGCCGGTCTGGTTCTTCTCAACCAATGTCATTCAGAACACCACTATTCCTGAACAGTCGAATCAGCAGTTAGACCAGTCCAGAGTTGCCCACCAGCCTTCTACTTCCTCTAATTCTTCCTCTCTCCCTTCCTCTTCGCTTGACGGAACTAGTAAAACTAAAAACCAAGTTCCTAAGGAGAAGAAGGAGAAGAAGAAGAAAGAGAAGAAGAAGAAGGAGCCAAAAGCAACTAGGGGCAAACAAGTGTCGTCTAACGAAAATCCACACACAGCACTGACTAGGCCTAAATCGCCATGTGTCATATGCAAGGGAGACCACTTTCATAGAGATTGTCCCTGCATCCCTCGGATACTAAGGGACTGGTCTCCCCGTTTGCACAATTCGGTGGCATCAACCTCTGATAGCCATGTTGAAAGCACACCATCAACTAGCGAAAGTGAAGTCCCTGGACAAAAAGGGAGAGCTAGATCTCCCTGTAGATTGTGCAAAGGCAACCACGCCATCCACCGTTGTCCCTTCTTAGACGAAGTGAATAGAGTTTTAGATGATCATCCGGTCTCACCGTTACGACTTCCTCCTGGATATAAAAAACTCTTGCCGAGTCCTTCGTTAGTTGAAAATCCAGCTGACCCGCTCAAGTGATCAGCTGAAGCGCCGGTCATTGAAGATGAACCAGCTGAATCCATACCCGACGAAAGTCAAAAGGTCGAGGCGACAGTTGACCCGGTCTTGCCTTCAGAGGACTTATCTTCGAATGATACAGTCACTGAAGAGGATAAAGATGACACCATCCAAATTCTCTTCATCAACACAGACGCCGATGAGCACGGGGGCACCCCCCCCATTCCTTTATCGCAGGAAGGAAGTTCGTCAGAGCGATAACCGGCCGTCTACTCGGTCCCACCTCCAAGCAACCTAGTTGTCTCCTTCGACTGGAACCAACTAGGCAGACCCCGTTTGCCAGCAAGCATACCATTCAGAATTATCATCCAAATATATAGAATGGTCATGGCTGGCACCATCATTGATGAGGGGGCATCTGTGAGTATCCTTTCCTCTATTGCTTGGAAAGCGCTTGGTTCACCATCGCTTTTGCTTGAAATGAGAAATCTGACAGGCTTCGATAAAGGAACCAGTCGACCTTTAGGGATCCTCCCCAATGTGCCTATCACATTGAAAGGGAAGACCGTTCAAATGAACATGATGGTCGTTCAAGGACCCTTGGATTATAACCTACTCCTTGGACGAGACTATATATGTTGCATGGGACCCATCGTCTCCTCACTCTTTAGAGTAATGTGTTTTTCGCACGAAGGAAGAGTGGTCAAGCTCGTGGACCAACTTTCATTTCCCGGATCACGCATCGCAAATAGTCATATACCATCCCTAAACGGTCTCTTCATGCAAGAAATGTCTCAACCCATGATCCGTCCTCCCGATGAGCGCGAGTAATTCAGAGGGATATGACTGGAACCCAGGGGGCATGCGTCCTGGTCTGCTTCGGCAGGAAAACTTTGGGTATAGGGTAGGTTTCCGCGGGAGAATATGACTAGTCTGTACCCCGCCCATGCTGGAAGAGGGTTATTCTAGAATAAGATTCTTTTGTCAAAGTTATGTAAGTTGGGTCGGCGCCGCTTACCTTTGTTTATCTCGGTAGACATCGCCGAAGAAGTGTTTTGTTTGTTGCACAAATGAGACAATCTTTGGATAACCTGAAAGAGGTAGGCCTTTCCTGGTAGAACAAATGTTTTATCTGCAAATTGAGGGGTAACCTTGAAATCGTACTTTATGCCTGGGGGCATGCAAACCTTTTTGAGTGCAAGCAAGGGGCGGCTATTTATTTTTTAAATTTTTAGGTCCTCCCTTTAAACCCGTAGGTCTAACCCTTTAAACTCGTAGGATTAGTCGTTTCCGAACTTGCATAACGAAAGGATGCGGGGCAAAGCTTTGTAAGGTGCAAGCTCCATAAAAAATGGCATCTTACATGAGACATTCTTATCATATGACTGGATTAATCGAGCAGTTTTAGCACATAGTTCATGCTCGTTAAAAAATAAACATAAGACCGAGCAGTGTTTTTCCGCGTTTAAGCTCGTTAAAAAATGAACTACCCTCCGATAAATAACCACCATGAATGTAACATT
Organism: Pinus tabuliformis; assembly: GCA_031772625.1. Taxonomy (NCBI): domain Eukaryota; kingdom Viridiplantae; phylum Streptophyta; class Pinopsida; order Pinales; family Pinaceae; genus Pinus; species Pinus tabuliformis. The sequence continues at coordinate 1,523,517,691 of CM062817.1, forward strand.
ATCAGCCATTAAAGCCTTGGTCATGTTTGCACCGTCACCTCCACTTTTCCATTGGCTGATCATTCACTTCCATTTGATTGTTTACCCATTTTGAGGAACAGCTGCGAAGAGTGATTTCACTAGCCATCCTTGTGACACTGCCGTGATTGGAAAATTCCAACCCTTACCTGGAATCAGCTGCTACCCGTTCTATCACTCGTTCCTCAAAAGACGAGTCTTCTTTAAGCTCTTTTCATCTGACTCGTAAAATATGAAAAGATTGCCGAGTTTTGGCCTTCCAGCACGTTAAAGCGACCGGAAATGCTATCCCTCCTCTAGATTTTAATCTTTTTGGACCTGAGGGATTATTGCACAAAAAGATCGAGCGCTTGTTTTATTCGGCTCGTTAAAACTATCGAAAATTCATCCCTTCTGTATTATTTTATACTTTTTCGGACTTAAGGGATTAGATGACGAAAAAGGAATTTCGGAGTTAACTTTACGTACCTTTTCAGACTCTCTAAAAATGAAAAGGACCGAGTTATCTTTATCGTTAGACTCGTTAAAAACATTAATAGCGACAAACTTGTCTTTAGACGAGAACGAGTTTCACTATCACTAGGCTCGTTAAAACATAGCGATGGGTTTTCCCGAAGGGAAAATTATAGAACAAGCATATGTTATCCTCCTCAAGCTTGACAAAAATAAAGAGGTACTGGTCAGAAATGACTGGGGAAAATTGGGAAGAAACTCAAAGAACTTTTATTGGTAGCAAGTCGCTCTTGAACATGACACTTCCACTCCGTGCTTGAGTCGGGTTGGGTTGTTTCATTCACCGGTCACATCGCCATGGTCTCGCCATACCATCCACCTTTGGGGTAAATGCTACCGATCCATCACACAAGTGTCGCCAATATGTTCAAGAGAAGTCATCCAGAGAAGTCAACCATGTCCCATCCACTACCATACATTATCCTTCATTCTTTTATGACCGCCACCCTGAACCATATATCATCAGATCGTTTTCACCTCCATCAAAATCATTTGCTCCGTTTCGTGTCACTGATGTGGGATACATCAAGGCCCTCCTTTGATGGATCGCTTCTTGTCGACATCAGCTCATTATCCAAGAAGTTGATCTAGGAACACCCCCTTCAGTACTTTGAAGCTTGCATGCCTCAATGGCAAGTTTCTCACTTCCGGCGACAGGTATACATCAATGACCTTCGACCGAAAGATTTTGCGTGGTGTTCGACGCCAAGTCCTTTATTCACACCACGTGAATTGTACTGCAGTACCTTGAGGGTCATTATCATTATCGGTGATTCCTCTCGCGCTTGTTAACAGTTTACATCATTGACTGGTAATCAAGCGATGTCTTTCCATGTTCGACTTCAGAACATTTCTCACATGGATCGACTTGTACTTAGAGTGAAGATCGGACGAGATTGAAGACCCCGGATCTAGTTTCATCCATCCGGGCTGCGATATATATTCAGGAAAAATAAAGACATTGACATGTACAGCATTGCAGCACAGATAATCATCCTACCAAAAGGATGATGATTTCATCAAAATCATCAGTCTACCATCAGACGATTTTCTGTTCTATGTACAGAAAAATGAATTTATAAAGCTGAGCATGGGAATGCCTGCCTCAGCTAGATCATGAAAACAGTATGAAAAATAATGTATTGTATTGTATCTTATTACAGGTCTCCTCCCAGCATTGGAAGAACTTCGGATCGTCCTAATAAAGCATTTCACCCGATAAACGGCCTCATACTTTAGGGGGCAATTGTTATAGACATTTTTGTGCCTTACAGCATTGAGCATGAAATGTCCATAATCCAAGGGATCCAAAGTCCCTAAAAGAGTTTTTCCTGCCCCTAAAGGAACAAGGTCAACTAATGACAGCTTCTCCCAGAAGTTCTCCACCAAAAACCACTCAGAAACAGTCAATTCAGGATCAATTTAGAAGCTCTTCTAGCTGCCTGCGTTGAAATGCAGAGGCTACACTGGCTAGGTGCATTGCAACGCAGGTGGAAGCACTACCAGGGTGCGCTGAGCGGGAAATGACAAATGGCAAGCTCATTCAACGAGGTGGAAAGACCATGGAAGCTTCCAGAATCTTCTCCAATGACACTTGCCTCAATGAATTCGACTAGTGATGAGTAAGAGGCTCTCAACCTCCAAGTGGAAGCAAGAACTGACAGAGAGAAGCCACAAGTCAAAACATAAGCTGACTCATCCTCTCTGCTTACATCTATATATGGATCTCTCACCCAGAGGTCCAGAAGGCTGGAATTTTGTACTTTGCAAAGAATTGCTGTTGATTTGAGATTGAGATTAGTACATTGGGTGATTTATGCTTTGTTGGAGGAGAGGAAGGGATTCCTTTGCTGGGAGGTAGATGCTGGATTGGGACTCACATGGTTGTATCTCCTCTTGGACTTTGTTATCATATCAATAAAGCTATTTGAGTTTCGCCTATATGCTTGTATATCAATGATGTTTTGTTATATTTGCATATTTAGTTTATATCTGATCCTAAACTAGTTATGAATGTAAATCTATGTCTTTTGTGTAGTTTTCCTCTCTTGTGATCTTGCAGGAACTGGGTGAAGCTGGACCAGTGAAGGAGCAGGCAGTGGGAAACAAGCAAAAGAGGAGAGTGATTGGATCGACAAGCTAGCGAAAGACACAGGTTAGTTACATCCTTCTTCTCCATTTACATTCCATAAAGAAGAATACTCAGATAGTTTTCCTTGTTTGTTGCTAAGGCACTATCACACCTTAGAGTGGGATAGGGGCATTCCGAATTGGATACTTTTCCCAACAACAGTGAGCTCCTTAGCATCAGTCTCTTCCTTGAGGTCCTTCGAGTCCTCCTTTAAGAGAATGGGTTCTTATTTCCATCTATCCTCCCAGAATAAGGCCAAGTCTCCCTCTCTAATTTCCTAGAAGCTATGGTCTTGAATCAATCTTCTGTTATCCCAAGCTTTGTTCCACATATGAGATCCTCTTATGTTCCCATCCATCCATATGCGTTCATTGACAGTCCAAGTGCTTGCATATTTTTCTTTCCATGTGATGGCCCATTGTGCTTCTGGTTCCTTTATCCATCTCCACCAAAGTTTAGCCCCTAGAACCTTACCAAGAATCTCGAGATCATCTAATCCAAGGCCCCCATGGTTTTTGGGTTTGTAAATTTTTTCCCAGGCAACCAAGGCCCATTTCTTCTTGTCCTCCCCTTTGCCCCAAATGAAGTCTCTTTGTATATTTCTCATTTGATCTAGAACACCTTTGGGAGTAGGGATAGCCGAAAGCATAAAGACTGGGATTGATTGAAGCACAGCCTTTGTGAGGACTAATCTGCCTGCCAAATTTAAAGATCTTATGGTCCATTTCTTGGTTTTGTCATGCAGCTTGCTGATGACCGGTTCCCAAATACTTTTATGAAGTGGTTTAGCAGTTAAAGGCACCCCCAGGTATTTCGAGGGGAGACAATCTCTTTAGAAGCCCAAAATTCTGGAAATGTTCCTTTGAATAGCAATATGAGTATTGAAGAAAAATATTTTAGATTTGGAAAGATTAACTTCCAAGCCATAAGCCTTGGCAAAGTCCTTGAGGATTTGTTTGTAGGCAAGAGCCTCTTTAACAGTAGGTATTCCTTGCAGCATGGTATCATCGACAAATTGTTGATGGGTTAAGGCTTGACCATTGTCAGAGAGTTGTAAGCCCCTGACCTTACCTGCATACTTTGCTTCCTTTATGGCTCTACCTAGACCTTCCATCATTAGAATGAAAAGAAAGTGAGAAAGGGGATCGCCCTGCCTGAGTCCTTTGGACAGGGTGAAAGTCTCCGATGGAGAGCCATTGACAAGAATTGAAAAACTAGAAGAGGTGATCAAAGCCAGGATCCATCCTACCCAATTGTGATCAAACCCAAAAGTGATAAGAACCTTCCTGATATAGTTCTAGTTCAGTGTATCATAAGCTTTGGCGATGTCAAGTTGCATGATCATACCTGCTTTTTTCTTACTAGTCAGTGAGTGCACCACTTCATGAGCCTAGATAATATTATTAAGAATTTTCCTACCTTCCACATATCTTGCTTGCTCCCTCGAAACTAAAGCAGGTAGGAGGGGTTTGAGCCTATTTGCTACCACCTTTGATATTATCTTGTAAACTACATTGCATAGGGCTATTGGCCTGAACCTATCTGGGGTTTGAGCCTGCTCCTGTTTAGGGATCAGGGCTATGAAGGAGGAATTCAGAGCTTTCAGAATGGTTCTATGCTGCCTTGAGTCTTCAACTACCTGCAGAATATCCAGTTTGACAATATCCCAGCAAGCTTTAAAGAAATTGACATTGAAACCGTCCGGGCCTGGTGCTTTACCCATTTGCATTTCTTTAAGAACCCCACTAACCTCCTCTTCTGTCACAGGCCTGTAAAGGTTAACATTGTCGTCTCTAGAGACTATCCTGGGAATGTTTTTGGTGATTTTCTGGATATATTGATCTCTATCATAATAGGTTTCCTGAGTTATGTTTCTGAAGTGCTGGAGAAACACTGCCTCTATTTCTTCATGAGAGTTGAGATTATTTCCTCTTTCATCCTTAATCAGAGAAATTCTATTATGTGCTCGATTGGCCATGGTGGATTTGTGAAAAAATCGGGTATTGTGTTCTCCTTCCTTTAGCCACTGAATTCTAGATTTTTGTTTCCAAAAAATTTCCTCTTGACAACATAATTGCTCCCATTGTTGCTGATATTTGCTAGCTTGATCCTGTCTAGCTTTGTCATGGCCTTCTTTAATAAGGCCTTGGTTAAGTTCCTGCAGTTTACTCTCAATCATCATTTTTTCCTCAAAGATGTTGCCGAATACAGTTTTGTTCCATTCCTTGAGCTTTAGCTTGATATGTTTTAATCTTTTATGAAGGATGAACATTTTGGAACCTTGAATATTTAAATCTTCTTCCCACCACTTGGTTACATTGTTGATGAAATCTGGGTGGGAAAGCCAGATGTTTTTGAATCTAAAAGGTCTGTTTTTGGGTTTACCAAAACCTTGCAACTCCATTTGTATCGGCCAATTATCAGAACCCCCATAGGGTAGCACTCTAGCCATTATTTCCTTGTCATTAAGCATATGATCTTCTGAGATTATGAATCTGTCTAATTTGGAGGCTACTTGATACTCTCCTCCTCTTTTGTTGTTCCAAGTAAAGATTCCATTGTGCATTTCAATGTCCACCAGTTTCATTTCATCAATAAAGGTCTGAAAAGCCACAGAGTCTTTGCCTAGAACTCTGGTTCCCCCTTTTTTTCCGTGATTGATCTAATCATGTTGAAGTCTCCCCCTAAGATCCAAGGTATGCCCGCATGTCTATTTCTGAGAGTCTCCAGAGAATTAAGAAGCTTTAGTTTAGCCTCCATTCTCTGTGGGCCATAGACATTAGTGACCAGATAGGTTTCCTTAACTCCTACTAGTTGAAAGATTGCAGATAGGTAATCTCTTGATGCCTCCGCATCTATCAGGTCAATCTTTTGTGGATTCCATAGAGTGAGAATCCCTCCTGCTGTATTCTTTGCCTTGACTTCCAGAAATTCAAATTTATTGAGCCATTTACTAAGCATATCTCTTATCTTCTGAATGGAACATTTGGTCTCCTGTATGAAAATCACATCCGGAGATGCTTGTTTCATTCTATTACTCAGCAACCTTTGTTTTGTTCTGCTATCTAGACCTCTGATATTCCAAGAAGTGAACTTCATAATTAAAGATTAGTAAAGGAGTAACTGGATAGGCCTTTCATCTTACCTGAATCTATCATCATCTTTCTGCATTCCATCAACAGCTCATTCTACTTCTTCCTACCCCTTTTCTTGCTAGTACTGCCATATTTTTCATCGTCTTCACTCCTTCATTGCCTTGTCTTTCTTTGTGATTGAGTCTGTTCACCCTTTCATTTGGGTCCTCCATAAAAACAGCTGCTAAACTCTGTTGAACTCCTTTGCACGTAATGAGTCTATCCCTTCTTTGGTTCCTTGATTCAAAAAACTTTCTAAATCTAGGTTTTCTTTCTCAAGGATTTCCTGAAGATCATGGTCCTCCATTTCTGTCTCACTTTGGGTCATGTCAAAATCCATCACCTGTTCAGGATTACTCATAATAAGTTCTTTCATATTGTCATTCTCTTGTATTTTCTCCTTTTCTTTTTCTTTGTCCTCCGCCACTGTGTTTCCTACTTCTATTTTATCAGTATCTGTAGGATCTTCATTTGTTTCGAGGGTTTGGAATCTGTTCTGGTTATCAGGCTGCTCTTTAGCTTTGCTTGTTCTTGGTCCTCTTTTGTTTCATTTGCTTTTGTTTACTACCTTGAAGAAGCTCTCTGGATCCTTCGTTGCATTAGCTTTACTTTTCTCCTCTACCTTATTGAGGGGGCATTCTCTAACCAGATGTCCATGCTCGTGACGTTTGAGGCATCTGAAAGGAATGTGTTCGTAATCTACCGTTTGTGTCGATTCCTCATCAAACACTTCCAGAATAACCTCATCCGACAATGATCCAGAGAGATCCATCTCCACACATATTCTTGCAAAGGAGGTATACTTTCCCCTTCTTGTGCCCTTTGAAACTTTGACAAAACACCCTAACTTGTTTCCTATTACTGATAGTGATTCCATTTGCCAGTAATCGAGGGGTAATGAATAGAGTCTTACCCAGACTCGGACTGAGGTGAACGTTTCACGTTCTGGAACAAAGTTCATGATCCACGACCTCATATAGAGGCCTACAGCCACAAAGAAGTAAGGGCCTCCTTCAAACATTCTGTCTTTGTCTTCAATGTTAGCAAAAACTACAGTGAAAAAACCCTTGGATCTAAGATGTAGGTCAATGCTACCTTTTGGTTTCCAGTGGTATTTGATCCACATTTGTAAAGCTTTTTCAGTGGGCCATAGCCCCATGAATTTACAAATGATTGCATATGTTTGCATGTGCTCCCTGTGCTCCTGCAGCGCTGGGTCATTTAAAATAATTCTGGGAATAACCGCCGCTTTGGGTTTGCAGGGTCCCATGTGTGCTTTATCTTTAGTGCTTTGCTCCCTGATGTCTTCCACGTTCTCCACTGCTTCATCATGCTCCCTTGCTTTGGTTTCCTCTTGCTCTTCTTCGTTGCTTCTCTCTTTCCCTTTTGAAAACTCTCTTTCATTTTCCATGGGTTTTTTCCCCCTGCCAACCATCGCCTGCTTGAAGGAGGGAGTGGCGCTCCCCCCTGTACGTCCTTTCATGGCTGACAACCTTTGTGATCGATACCAGGCCTGGTTTTTCCTCCCACCCATTTTTTCCCGAAGTTGCTCCTCAATTGCAAACACATTCACCCTAGAAACTACGCTAAATGAAACTTTGTATAAAGGGTATGCATACCCTTTTTATTCGATCACAATGTCTAACTAGCCTTTAAATCTTTCATTTTTCATAAATAAAAATATTATTTCTTGGTTGAAAGGTAACAAAAGAAAAACGGTTGAACATAAGGATTACCATTGATACCTTGACTTCAAACATGTACAACAAAAGTTAAACAACAAGCTTTTACAAAAGAAATTGTGAATAATTTTTCTTTAACTAGATGATGAGTATTCACCATCAAGAGGTAGGTGCTTCCATACATTCTTTGTAGGAGTGTGTGACTACCCATCTTGACTTTAATAGCCATGAAATCTTGACTTTAGGATTGATAATTTTTTTTTTTTTCAACTTGACTTTTAATTGTATTCTAATAGAAATTGTTACATATTTAATATATTTGAATTTTTTAAATTTACAATTAAGTAAAAAAACTCACCATGTAGTTAGTTTTTTGAGCTAATAATCATTTCTTCTTTATATTTCATATAATAATAATAATATAATTCTTTATCTTTTGAAGATTTAAATAATAAAAATAGTCTATTAGTTTTCTGTTTACTTTGGAAATAAATATAATAAAACAAACTAATTAATTAATTAACTAATTATGTGTTCCTCTTTATCCGAGTCTAATGTAGGCGTTTTTTGGTTAAATGTAGCAGTTCTTGGTCAAATGTACCCGTCCTGGTCAAATTGAGACGTTGGATGATTTTCTCTCTTTATTTATCCTGCAGCAATGATCTGGTTCTTCAACTTGTCATGAGGATGAACCACACTAGTTGGTTCGAAAGGCGTCGAAAAATGAATTATGATTTTTGCCAAAAACTCTTCTCAAATTTTTTTTTCGTATTGGTAAGAAAAATAAAGTATTAAAACTTTTGACATACTAGTAATAATCCCATTGATAATGAAATCAAAAGGAAACTATTTTGAAAATGTTGGGTGTGTCTTATATTCTTTGTGTGATTAGTTGCATATGTGATTTGTATGTTTCATGAGAAATGGGGGGTCATAGTGGGGGCTTGGACCCCCTAAAATCTTTTTGTGTGGTTTTTTACATCTACCTTTTGCAATTTTTTGTAGAAAGTTTTTTCTTTTGGTAGGATTGAGGACTTATCAATGCTGCATAATATACATATTTTATTGTAATATTGTAAAGATACAATTAAGAAAAGGATTGAGGGCTTATCAATGCAACATAATATACATATTTTATTGTAACAATGTAGAGATACAATTACTGAAAACTCGTTTTGGTTTTCCAAGTTTGGATTTCTAGGAAAGAATCTCTATGTTAAATGTGTGTGTAAGCGATAACAACTTTTCTAGTTTTATTAATAATATGTCTATAGCAATTAATTGTGTACGGTTAAAACCAACAAAAAAATGCAAAGTATGTCTTCACTCTTAAGTAACATTACTCTGAATATGCATTTTTCTACTTACTAGTTGTAACTTAAAAAATGTTTGCATCTCCAAGTTTAGGCATGGACTAAAGAATATGAGACAAAGATGGAAAATTGGAGGTATTGTCTACAATAATGCAAGAAAACATATTACTATATCTCATTTTTATATGTCAAAGAAGATTTTATTTTTTTTATTCGTGGAAATGGCCATGGGCTTTTCTTCTGGGATAGGGATTACATTACATAGGTAAATTGACCTGGTAACCTTAAAATTTGGTAATTACAAAGTAAAACATGGAGCATTAGCTTGGGTAGTCAATTACAAAGAGGAAGGTGAACCTACACATGGGCCCTAATGTTATGGGGACAATGTCCGTATTTAATTCTTCAAATTTCACTTAGCTCAACTATCATGTTCGGATTAATGGATAACTAATATTCTTGCATATAAAGGCACATAAAGAAAAGAAAATGGACAAGGAGGAATAGAGGGAGTCACTTGTCCCAATGAATCTATCATAATTAACAACCACTTCATTATACTATCTTCACTCTTGAATTATCTTGCAATATTCATAAGAGCCATTGTTCATATGGATTCTATTATTCTTATTGTCTATTGTCTTGTTACATAATTCATGTTGCATTGTACTCTAGTTTCTCAACAACTTGTTACATTATAGGAAATCTATGAGTTGCAAGATAATAACCTTTTCCTCTTTCATTTTCTTAATTGGTTGATAACTAGATACAAGAATGGGGCAAATTTGGAAAGCAGAAAATGAGCTCCTGAATATATTATCCTATATGATTTCTTGTTTATATTATCATGTTTACTAGAATGTCAAGAGTCAATTTTTTTTGTTTTAGAACAAAAATGATTAAGATAGTACAATCTATGACATAACATAAGTGCCTTATAAAAAAATTAGTTTTCAAGGAAATATTTACACTTTTCCCTTCACCAAGATAGTTTCACTTTCCCTAGTTATAATTTTAGGAAGTTCTTAATCCTTTTAGCTACATCAACATGCATTTAATATATTGGTTTCCTTTTGTTCATGAATAATCTCTTTAGAATCAATATTTCTTTCTCTACTATTTTTATGTGAAAATGTATCAAGTTTTAGGAACTAGTGAGAACCATCATAAGGTTTGAAGAAATGTAACTAGTATGTTTGGGATCACATTCAAAATTTTAACGTGGTAATTTAATAAGGTTTCCTACAAGATTGAGGTAGAATGGTTTTGTATTACAATTGCATAAAATTACTAGTGATTATGATGACTAACATCATCCTTTCTCAATTGTGAGGATAATATTACACACCAGAAGTGGGTAACCCCTAGGAGAAATATTTTCTCCCTTTCGGTCAGCTAGCCAACAATTATCCCCATGAAGATCCATAAATAACTTTACTTTAGAGAACTCCAACTATTATTGATTAGTTCTATCTCCATCTAGGATACCTCTTGAAGGAAGGTGGGTCATCTATGAAAGGGTATACTAACCATTTATGTAATCATGTGCTTTCATTTAATGTTTGGGGCATTTTAATTATGAGAGTAATTTTACCCAAGGAAAGTGGGTAAACCCTAGGATAAAATGTTTCTCCTATTAAAACAACTAACCATCCATTATCTCTTTGTTGATCCACAAATAACATTACTTTAGAGTTGTCCACCTATGTTTTGATTAGTTCGCTTTCCCATCTACCACACTTCTTTAAGAAAGTTGGGTCATCTATCAAAAGGTATCCAAACCATTTAAGTAATTGTTATCACCAAAAGCTAATAACCTAGCCATTTCTAACTAGGTGGATCAAAATACACCATGTAGATTTAATTTTACCATAGTAAAATCACTTTCACTGTGGAAAATAATTTAGTAAACCTCTTTTAATAAATTATTTTCTGATTTAACTAAAAAAAACCCATGAGAATAATTAGATAAATCATTATTTATTTAATTTTCTCTAGGAATGATTATTAAATCATTATTTAGTAATTATTCCTTGTCACATTTGACTAAATCCATTAGGAATATTTAAATAAATCACTCGAGTCTAGACCAAGACTCATCATTAGGACTGATTTACAAAGAAGAGAAGCTGGAGTAATAAATATGATTAGGTGAGGTTGTCAAGTTGGGGAGCCGACCAATTTAATGATTTCTATTTTAAATTCATTATTATTATTATGTTATTGTTAATAAATTACTAATTATATAAGTTACTTTATTTTAGTAATTGATATATTGCGTTCATTTCTCTTTTATGGCTTTTTAACTTTTTTGTAATATTTTTTATTTTAAATTTATTCTAATTAAATACACTTATTTATGTTTAAATTTCTTTAAACAATAAATAAGTCTAATGGTAAAGAAATTTAAACATAAATAAGTGTATTTAATTAGAATAAATTTAAAATAAAAAAGATTACAAAAAAGTTAAAAAACATAAAAGAAAAATGAACGCAATATATCAATTATTAAAATAAAGTAACTTATATAATTAGTAATTTATTAACAATAACATAATAATAATAATGAATTTAAAATAGAAATCATTAAACTGGTCAGCTCCCCAACTTGACAACCTCACCTAATCATATATATTACTCCAGCTCCTCTTTTTTGTAAATCAGTCCTAATGATGAGTCTTGGTCTAGACTCAAAACGTCCACAAATTAAAAATGAAAACTGTGGAATATCTGAATTCATTGTCTCAAAAACCACACCACAGAAATTTGCAAACCAAAATTATTTTTGATTTCACATCTTTCTTATTTCTCTCTAAATAATTAATAAATCATTTTATTTATTAATTATTTCTAAATAAAGGAATTTAACAATTTTAAATACCTTTTTCCCTCTCTAATAAATAAAATAAAGTACTCCAAGCAGTTAGATCTGTATTTGGTTAATAATATTTTAGTATTCTCCATTTTCTATATTAACTACATACTTTACTATAAAAAGGAGGATCTTTCATTCATTCTTCACCATGATCATAATCATCATGTCATTTTTCTTGAGATCCCATTTCTAGTTCTCCACTTTTGTTTGGGTTTTTCACATATTGAGACAGAGAATCAATTTATGAAGCATCAAGGATATCAAAGGACCCATCCCACGAAGGGGGACTTATAGACCAATCTGTAGATCTCCTTCATGAGGTGTTATCGATAAAATATTTATTCATTTCAAATACTCTTTCCAATTGGGTTATTATATTGGATACTTTATATTATTGCTTTCTATTTTAGATTGTATCTTGTTTTACTGCAAGCTTTCTATTTGTTTTACAGATCTAAGAGGACAACAACCATCAACTTGTTGTTAGGGTCACTTTTCACCTAGTGACTTAAGTGAAGTATTTTTGGTACACCTTCCAAGAATTTTCACACTGGGAGTAATCATGTGTTCTCATTTAATGTTTGGGCATACTAATATGGATTAATTTCCAAGCTAGATGATTGAATACTCTTGATCGTACCCTTTCTCTCATACTTCACCTAGGAGATTATCCTTTGCCCCTAGTCTAGTGTGACCTCCCTTGAGGCCCTTTTATTTCATTATTTAAAAAGGGAAAAAATATAATGCATTGATTGCTATAGCATTCCCAAGTTAATCTATATTTATTATGTTCCATCTCTCCCTTATACTAAGACCCTATATCCTCCTATCTGAGTCATGACCTAAAAATTTTGTCCTAAGAGGTTGATGTAGTTGGAATAATGATAAAAGAATATGAAGCCAAAAATGAAAGAAAGTGAAAAATGAGAAAAATGGATGAGACATGTAATTAAACACATGGGAAAAAACCAATTATGAGCTCTAACCCACTCATTATCCATCTCCCACTTCCAAGAATTTCACTTCTTTATCTAAATAAAGGAACTAATGAATGTTCCAACCGTGATGAGCGATAAACTACTATATATTTAATGGGAATTAGAAAATCATAAAGCAAGTTGGGTCACCTAATCTATGAAACAAATAAAGACAATAATTAAAGTAAAAGGCACACCAAAGGGTTGGAAGAAGAAAGCCAAGGAAAGGGGTAACTCCTGCCTCAGTGCTTTCTCCCCCTTATCATCAATATACTCAAGATGTTTGACTCTCTTTATCTAGTGCCATATTCCTTGAAGTCACTCCCATTCCATGACCACATTTATGATATGGATCTATGGATTGATGAGAATACCTAGGAAATGTACTTCCCCTTGGGGGATGAAAGAATCTAATAGGGATAATTACATAATCATAACTAACATAAGTATGGTAACTTGCTTATAAATCATAAGCTAGAAAGGCATTTTAAGATAAGGATTGTGTGAAGTATTTCTACACCCCTAACAATTATTATGGTACAATATGTTATTTTAAAGGTTTTTGTCTCTAATGATGGTGGTCTCATTTGATATTCAAAGTGTTTTTTAGGTGGTTTCACACAGATACATTAATTATCGCTTGAAGGATGGATTGTCACCTTTACATCACATTAAGGAGGATATCTAGCCGAAGTGTGAGGGGAATTTTTATTTAGGGAGGATCATTATAGTTGTTTTCATCCATATCAATGCTTTTAGAGTGGAATGATGGAGGAATCAACTCACAAGTGTTGAATTTCCATGACACTCAAGAATCTGGATTGGGTCTTAAAATATTTTATACAAACACATTCAAATGCCAAAACAATAATACTTTTCATAACATAATAACATCCATTAGTGAATATACTAGTGTACATGATAATTTTTAGCTTTTTAAGCCCACTAGTTATATTACAATCTAGAATACAATAGTCTTAGGGCTCATGTACTAGGAATCATGGCCTTTACATACAAACTTGATACAAGGATACAAATAGGGCTTAGTGTGAGTCACTTGGACTGCTAATCTACCTGGAACAAGATAAAAATTCACCTACTTGATGATGATGGCCACACACAACCCTTTTAGTCCACGTACCTTGAACACATATGGTGGGTCCTCTATCCTTCCCATTTATTGATCACTACAACTGAATCTTTAGTTGATAAGCTTGCAACTATTAATGATCACAACTCCTTTTGTATCACTGAACCATGGCTCATTGATATTCCAACTAATAGCCCTCCTGCTCGATTAGGATGATTGCTCATTAGGTCTTATAGAACTTCCCACTTGTCACTGAAGTATACCATATGCAACTCCTGAATTAGTGCTCGAGCAATATGCCTCTTAACAGTCCATGGCTTCTTTCATGGACACTATACTTGAGCTCTCCAAGTTGTTGCACATTGCATAAAAAATTCACTCTTCACAACTTTGTTTGTGAATTATTCTTAGTCTTCTAGATATTCCCACTTGTCATCTTTATTTCCACTTTAGAAGGTCAATCCTAGGGCCTCCAAAATTACCCTTAATAGTCCCTTTAACTCATAGTAAAATTTCATTCTTTAGGGCTTCCAATAAAACCCACATACAATAAACACCTTGACCGATCTAGGGTTTTGAAATAAACTACCCTCACACTTGTAATTTGATCCTACAATTACAGATCTAGAGCACACTAAAATATTGTTGATCATGATCTATGAACATACCTCAAAATACCATCAATGTTTCCTTGATTCTTCCCACTATCATTGATCTCAAGGTAACCCACCACACTATCCCAATTCTCAATGTTCTTCCTTGAATCTGAATAATGCCTTAAACTCCTTTTCCTCTTTGAAACTTTTTTGCACAACTCCTAAGGTTTGTGGCCCTTACGTCTGAATTCTACCACACATGGTTTTCTCATTGTAAGGGTTTCTCCTTCATTTAGTGCACATAACTAGGTTGCTTTAGGACTGTACCTTCATCTCAATCTATACATCAAGGATGCCCCCCACATAGTAAATTCTTGAATGATCGAGGGCTTCACATTCACTGTTATCTCAAAACATTTACTACTATCTGAATACCCTAGAGTCAACCCATCCACTTAGGAATTCTCTCCTTGATTTTTCTCTTTCACTAGTCTTATCCCTCATGCCACATTATCCTTCTCTTTTTCCCTAAATCTCACACTCGTGTACATATTTCAACTTCACTATTCTTAGATAAAAAAAACAAAGATTTTCACTCAGATATACAACCTTATCACTAGGTTATGGTCTTCTTTCTAGTGGTCTTGGAATTTCATTACGTCACAGATTATGTTCATCAAAAATAGACCTCTGAGAAGAAACTCGAGGTTTGTAGCATCAAAAAATAGGGCCTACCTAGAGCTCAACCTTTTCACATAAGGAGGATGCATCCCTTTTATGTACAAATCTACCTTCTTGAGGACTAAGTGTCCTAGAGAACCTTCTCCATAATTTTAAGCATCTTCGACCTTCTTTCCAAACGTAGATCTGACCCCCCTTGCTCCTACTCGACCTCCTCATGTCTCTATTTCTCCCGAGGAACTCAAACCTCGTTTTAGGATAGAATGACATGAGAAAATCAATATTTGATATAATAAAATGAGGCTCAACACTTCCTTCTTATAGTATTCCATGAGGGTAGTCATTATCCCTCAAGAGTAGCCTCATCAAGCCTAGTTGACTTGATTTTCCCATCATGTACCCCAACTAAATTAGCAAACATATTTTCTCATTTCATCAAAACCCCTCATCGTAGCCTTAGGTCACCCTATCTCATTTTATGGTTCTATACTTGTAACAATAAAAAAATAATAAATCTTTTGCTAGATTTCACACCCACACCTTGGGTACAAAACCCCAATGCTTGGATTCTTTACCCAAAAACCCTTTTGTGGTGAAACATCACACAAACCCAATTCCCAGGGTTGTGGAGTACCTCCAAAGCTATAAAATTGAACACTCCTATAATAACCCTAGTTAAAAACTCATGTAAAATATATAAATACCACAGATGATGGGACATGTATTCCAAGATGAATGGTGGAAGAAACATCCTAATGGGTGTTTATTCGGTTTATTATGGCTTAGGAAATTGGCAAAGGCAGTGGCTAAGGCTTTGGAAAGGAAAAACGACATTTTTGACACATTTATTTATGAAAATAATGGAAATTAGGAGAAAAAGGACATGAAAGGTCACATGTTGCATGTGAGGAGGAAATTGAAGGAAAATATTGGAAAATGAAGAAAATGGAGGCGTCATTCATAAAAATGTTTTTGAGGACCAGTTGGAAAGCTCTTAGTCAATGTAAGCTCTTGGCTCAGGCTTGGTCAATTCAGTTTTGGAGCTCTCTCATTATTCTCTCTCTCTCTTTCTCTCATACTCTTGGAGACCTAGAGTTTTCTTGGAGCACTCTTGGTGGGTGTGGAATACTTGGATTCTTGGAGCAAGAAGAAAAAGGAAGAGCAGGTGCAAGAAGGCAGTGGGAAGGCAGTGGGATCAGAAACTACATCATATTTATTTCTAGGTACCGAGTTACATGAATGTTTCCTTCACTAGTTTTGACATGCATGGCATATTCATGTGGTTTGTTGGTTGTGATCTATCATTGGCATGGAGGATTTCCTAGATTAACAGTGGATTTCCTAGCCTTTCCATTTCCTGGATAGCCATGGTGATTGTGGGTTTATTTCATTGTTGAGTTTTTGGTTGGTTCTCATGTTTCCTTGGCTTGGGTTGAGTTACTAGTTCCTGGAGCCTTGGTTGGACAAATGCTCTGGAGCCCTATAACAACTTGGGTTGAGTTACTAGTCTCGTAGCCTTCGTTGAAGAAATTCTCTAAAGCCCTTGGTGGGTTGAGTTACTCGTCCTCGAGCCTTGGTTGGACAAACACTTTGGAGCTTGGTGGCAGCTATGGGTTGAGTTACTAGTCCTCGATCCTTGGTTGAAACAAACACTCCGGAACCTTGGATGGTTGGGATAGATGCCAATCTGATGATGGTTTTGTGATGTTTGACCATGAGGTGGAATCACTATTTGATGCGTTCATGTGGATAGCCTCTTGAATCCCTGGATGAGTTTTGATTGATGTGTTCTAAGATATCCCACATTCATGCTTGGAATATGGCATAGGGGTGAATGGCTAAAGAGAGATTTGGCTCAACCATTCTACGGTCAGGTGGAACGTGGAAGTCCCATCCCAGGTTGGATTTTGCATCATCAATGAGAGGTTATTTCTCCTTGTATTTCTATGAGCATTATACTGTATTATGTGAGGTTTATATGGTAGTGAGTTCATTGGTAATTATGTCCCTATTATCTTGGTTATGTATATGTTTTATGATAGCAGCTATGTTTGGCTCTCATCATGTTTCTCCTTGTATGTGAATGAATAATGTATCTATGGTCTAATGGATGGAATGCAAGTTAACGTGTTGAGGCATCAATGCTTCATGGAAGATCTCAGATAAGTATGAGACCCCTATGCTCAAAACAGTTATTTACACATATAGTTTACATATTCATGTTATATTTGATGAAATGCATGTCATGGCTATTAGGGGTCCAGTCAAGGTCTTAAACAAGTATTTTATTTAGTACTACCATTTCCATGTTATTTTATTGTTCTGAAGAGATGGTTTAATTCTAGGTAGTGACCTTGGCTATGGGCTTGAAAAAGTGGCTCAAGTCCTGGGGATGTTGGTATAGCACTAACTAAATTATTCTCTGGATGCTAGCAGGCAATCCTATGAGATCGACTCTAGGTATCTGGACATTTTCATGCCTATAACATAAGAGAGACATAGGCCTAAGTTCTCCAAACGCTGAGTGGGACCCTTGGGAAAGTTGTCTCAAGTGTTGGATTGGTTCCTGAGGGTCCTGAAGTTGATTTTTAATGTATGTATGATGTGTTTTTGTCAATTCCACTTCCGTAACGTGACTTAGGAGGTCGAATCATGTCATAGTGGCATCTCATCACATTTTTATCCTAGATGGACTGTTGCTTGGGTAGATGTGGGAGGAGGGTGTTATAGAGTGGTATCAGAGCATGGTTCACCCCTCAGACTGGATGGGCTATGTGTTGGTCATGCATGCATGTCAATTGTATGTGTGTCTCTTACACTTCCATTCCATGTGCTTATTTCATTTGCATAATGTTGATCATGGTCGTAGTGATGTTGTCATGTTGAATTTGATGTTGATTTTGTGGAATGCATCATCATGAGTGTATGACTAGATACATGTTAGTATATGTCGTTTGATCACTTCCTTGTATGTTAGGTTTCATTTTTGTATGTTTGATTACATGTATCAGTCTTGTAGGTTGGTTACAAGAATTGATCACTTATGCTTAACTACACATGTTCATGTTTATGTGTAGCTAATTAGGCATTACTTATGCATGTTTATGGTTGCATGTAGAAATGTGTACAATGGAGTAATGGTTGTTGTCATGCATGAGGTCATGGCTTGTGTAGTTGATATGATCATGCATTGATGAATGGACTTTAGATAGAATGATGTGTATATGGTTTGGTTCTCGTGTTATATATCTATATGCAGTTGCCATGCATGAATGGTCTTGGTTATAGTTATGCATGAATAGTAGGTCAAACATGCCTTGTGAAGTCATGGTATGCAAGTTAGGTCATCAAGGTGATATTGTTATGTTATGATGCTAGTGTGTTGGCTGAGATAGAGCAGGAGATGTAGATCATCATAATGAGGTTGCAACATTGGACTTTGGGGTAAGAGAAGATTGTCATACACGTATTGTATGTTTGACATGTAGGTATTAAGTCAAGGATTGTTATATGAATTAGGTTTATCTACATTAGATTTATGTACATGTATTTTGATGTTATGGTTACATTCCTGAAGGTTGTTAGTTGATTAGTGTATTTATATGCACATGTGTTGGATATTCAAGAATGATATTAACTTGTAGTTGTATGCATTGCTATTATTGTTTTATATTAGATAATCTGATGTGTATTGATGAGGCTCATCAATAGGAAAACTATATGGGTCTTAATGTCATTCTCCAGCTTATTAAAATCAACTTTTCACATATTTTATTATATTTTTCTTAGTGAGAAGGGTAAAGGTGAGATGTTATGTCATGTGGCCTAATATGCATTAATTGTAGGAATTGGAGCAGTTTTGGGCTAATTTAAGTGCAGGAACTTGAAGTGGACAATAAAGAGGGATTGTAGGAGATTTGTCTCCCTCCTTAACTCCTCAAATCATTCAAAGATTCCTCCACCAAATCTCATCATCTCAGAGTTACAAGCAGCCAAGGAAACCAAGTTCATTGGCAGCCAAGCTAGTGATAGTGAAGACAAGTCATTCTCGAGTTTGGGAGCCAAGTCTCCTTAATTTTTAGGAAGTTATTGGAATCTTCAGTTTGTGTAAATAAGAAGGACAAGGGCCTCATTGGGATTGGACTTTTTGTTGTAGCAAAGAGGAAATTCAGCGCTAAAACATTGTGACTATTAATCTTATGTTGTATTTGACATTTCAATCATAATGAGAAGGTTTACCTTGATCCAATACTGAGTTGACATAGAGGGATGAATCTCTTGGGTGAGGGCCCAACCCTAGTAGTAGAGGTTCCTCTTTTTGTACATGTATTCTTAGATTAAAATCATAGTTAGTTACTGAAGTTATTTATGTTTTGTTTAGGTTAATGAATATTTGAATGATTATTTAGTCTTGTTTCCATTAGTTGAAGAAGTAGACCAGTGTTATAGTAGTGAGAAAGAGTACTTAGGAAATCTTGTTATAGTGGCATCTTCCTCATCTAACTCATAGGATCATGGTTTGAAGGTCCCACTCTCATAGCCCCAAAAATAGATTTGTCTTTTCATCATTGCATAGCTTAGGGTTCATTATTGAATAGATCATTATTTATGATTTGTTGGAAGCACCTGCAGTTTCCTTTTTTTCTTGAGTTTCTTGTATTTTGAGAAGGCATTTCATTTCATAGATTTAGTCACTAGCCATCAATAAATCAGTTTTCTCAAATTCAACTCATATTTTCCCTATTTATAGGAAGTTATGCATAAATGAAGAGAAGGACATGTTTTGTTGCAGGGATTTTTGATCTGCAAGGAGGAATTGTTTCCACTAGCCTCATCTAAGCTTCTCCACCTGCTGCCAAGGCCTACCATCCCCTAATCCAACTTTCTATTTTGTAGCCACTGTTGACAACCACCTTCGGGAAATCCAACCTCCCTGAAGTGTTGGGATTAGTCTTGGGAAATTTTCACCTCCAATACACCTTCCCTCACTATCATACATCTTTTTAGCACCATATACCACCATTCTTTGCCTCATATAGCCTTCAGATAACTTCCTATATAAAACGAGGACATCGTGTAGTAAACTAGGACGTCCTATAGTAGCTATAGGATCTCTTGTAGCAATCTATTTGACATTGTTTTGATCAGAAATGCTAGTCTTAGTGTAGTGAAGGCCCTCACCTTGCCTTCCATGCCTCTTAATGCCATCTAATACTAGCTCTCCCATGACTCTCTCCCTTGCAAAGATAGGATAGCATAACCTAGCATTTACATTTCTAATTTAGAAATTAAAAGACTCTTTTTTTTCTGCAATTTCAACATGAGATAGTTAGTGCATGCATATATAAATCATAGACTGATAGAATAATTTCCATGTCCAATTAGTCCAAATAACTAGATGATAAAATGAAAGGTTAGATTAGTTATCTTTTGCAAGTAATTTATGTCATTTCCTAGCTAGATGATTTCATGGAATTTCATGGCATTTTCCCTTCAATAACTTTCATTTCCTCGATAGACAAGAATTTACTTTCATGTATCAGAGCTAGCTTTAAATTCACTATTAATAGTCAGAATCCTTATAGTCAATAGAAGACTAGTTTGAAACCCTAGTGGTCCATCACCCTAGTTGAAAAGTGACATGAATAGATTGTTGCATCTGTTGTGCATATACCACTATCACCTCCAAGTTTTTATGAAACCCCAAGTCGATAAAGTAAAGTTCATAGCCCTAGGAGTTGCAACATACTTTTTTCAACACTGAGGGTCATCACTTTTTAATGTCGTTGTCGGGGACGTGTCTAGGTAGATGCAATTTTTGCTTTATTTTCTATTTGACATTCAGTAAATAGTTGGAATTGTTGCTTTCTTTCTGTTTTTTCATTTACTAGAGAGTTGCAATTTTTGCTTTCTTACTATTTTGCAAGTAATTCTAAAAAATCCTAAAAACAAAAGATAATTTCTTTCATGCCTTATAGGAGTAGAGACAATTTAGGAAAAAAATTGTTAAATAACCCACACCATCACACAACCAACCCTCCCTCTTCTTTGGTGATTATCAGCTTCCCTCTCTTACTATAGGGGGCCTAGAGGACCCATAAGGTGACCAACTAGAGACCTTTGAAGAGCCTATTGGGGAAGAAGAAGAACAAACCCTTCCACACACTTACAACATAGATGAAAATAGAAATGAAGGTGCTTTTCCCATTAGAGAGACTAATGGAGATGCTACGATGAAAAACATAAGCTCCTCTTCCCTTCCTCACTTCCATGGATAAACCTCAGAAGACACTGATACCTGCTTGTTTGAGTTTGTTTTCATCTGCAAAACTTATGATTATACCTATGATGATGATAAGTTGAAATTGTTCCCATCCACCCTTAAGGATGCAACCTTGCACTGCTTCAGGGGTTTACGTAGGGACAACATCATTACCTAGCCTCAGATACAACAATCCTTCATGACAAGTATAGGGACTATTGTAGGTCCAAGGATACCAAAGAAGAAATTTTCATAATGACCTTGGGACATGATGAAACCTTGGAAGATTATGAGGAAAGGTTCAAACTTAGCTATAAAAGGACCAGATGCACCTTTGATCCTGAATCACTCAAGTTAGTCCTTCGTAGAGGGATTAGGGAAGATATCTTAGAAACCCTCAACATGTTTTTTGGAGGGGACATCTATCAACTATATTATGATGATATCAAGACAATTTTCAAAAATAATTTTATGGCAACCAGAAAGAAGGGTAGGGCTAGTCAATATTTTGCCAGTTCATGCTCCTTCAACACATCCATTAAAAGTGAAATTTGGAACATTTTGTAGGAATTTAAGAGTTAAATGTTGCATACCCTTGCTCTTCAAATGGACACCATGCAGATCAAGAGGAAGCAGGAGGAAGAAGAAAGAGCCTTAGCTATCATTTTCCCTAGATGCACCGGGAGGCACCCTAGAAATGAATGTCAATTTAGTATTATAAATGTCTACTCAGTATATGAGGAAAACCACTCCATACACAAGTTCCCTTCTCTACTTGGATTGAAAGCTTTGTATCAAGGAACTAAAGGTGGGATTGAACAACTCTGCTATATCAACCAAAGGAGGCCACAAGGACCTTGACCATACCAGTAGGCACACAAGGGATGCCCTATTCATATTAAAACCCCAATCAAAATGCATCAATTCCCCCTTGGCGTCCACCTACTCATCCTTCATGGTACACACCTTCTCCCTGGTCTTATGCAACTCAATGAAATTCCAAACATAGATCAAACACAAGAGGCATTTCATTTCATGGATCTAGTCACTAGCCATCAATAAATCATTTTTCTCAAATTCAACTCATATTTCCCCTATTTATATGAAGTTACGCATAAATGAATAGAAGAACATGCTTTTTTCTAGCGATTGTTGATCTGTAGGGAGGAACTCATTCACTAGCCTCATCTAAGTATTCTCCACCCTCTACCAAGGCCTACCAACCCCTAATCCAACTTCATGTTTTGTAGCCAGCATGGACAACCACCTTGGGCAAATCCAACCTCCCCGAAGTGTTGGTATTAGTCTTGGGTAATGTGCACTTTCCATACACCTTCCCCCATTGTCATACATCTTTTCAACACCCTTTCACACCATTGTTTCCCTCGTATAGCCTTCAACTAACTTCTTGTAGAAAACCAGGACATCCCGTAGTAGTTCCTATAGCAGTGTGTTTGACCCTGTTTTGATCAGAAATGTTAGTCTAAGTATGGGGAAGGCCCTCATCCTAACTTCCATGCCTCTTACTTCCATGAACATCAAATGCAACAATCTACTCATGTAATTTTTCAACTCGGGCGATGGACCACTAGGGTTTCAAACCAGTCTTCTATTGACAGAAGGAGTCTAACTACTAAAAGTGAATGTAAAGCTAGCTCCAATACAGAAAAGTAAATTCTTGTCTACTGAGGAAATGAATGTTACTGAAAGGAAAATGCTATGAAATTCCATGAAATCATCTAGCTAGGAAATGACATAAACTACTTGCAAAACAGAACTAATCAAATGTTTCATTTTATCATCTACTTATTTGGACTAAATCAACATGGAAAGTTGTTCTATCAGTCTATGATTTATATATGCATGCACTAACTATCTCACATTGAAATTTTAGGAAAAGAGTCTTTTAATTTCTAAATTAGAAATGTAAATGCTTGGCTATGTTGTCCAATCTTTGTGGGGGAGAAAGGGATAGGAGAGACTGTCTTAGATGGCATTAAGAGGCATGGAAGTCAAGATGAGGGACTTCCCTATAATGAGACTCGCATTTTTTACCAAAATAGGGTGAAATAGGCTGCTACAGGAGATCCTATAGCTACTACAGGAATTGATACAAGATGTCCTAGTTTACTACAGGATGTCCTGGTTTTCTACAGGAAGTTAGTTGAAGGCTATAGGATGATAAGAATGGTGGGATAGGGTGCTCAAAATATGTATCACAGTGAGGTAAGGTGTATGGAAGGTTCACATTGCCCAAGACTAAGCCCAACACTTTATGGAGGTTGGATTTTCCCAAGGTCGTTGTCCACGATGGCTACTAAACATAAAGTTGGATTAGGGGTTGATAGTGGCAGAATGTGGAGAATAAGTGGATGAGGCTGGTGGAATGAATTCCTCCCTATAGATCAACAATCCCTCAAACAAAACATGTTCTTCTCTTGATTAATGCATAACTACATATAAATTGGGAAAAGATGAGTTGAATTTGAGAAAATTGATTTATTGATGGCTATTGACTAGATCTATGGAATGAAATGGCTTATTAAACTACAACAAAATCCATAAACAAAATGACAACAACAGGTGCTTCCAAAAAATCATAAACAATGATCTATTCAACAATGAACCCTAAGCTATGCAATGATCAAAAAATAAATCTATTTTTGGGGTTGTGAGAGTGGGGCCCTCAAACCATGATCCCATGAGGGAGATGAGAAAGAGGCCACTATCACAAGATTTTCTAAATTATTTCTCACTACTGTACATTTATCTACTTCTTCAACTAATGGAAAGAATACTAAAAGATCATTCAAAGGCTTGTTAAACTAAACAAAGCATAAATAACTTGAGCTATTAAGTATGATTTTAATCTAAGAATACATGTACAACAAGAGGAACTTCTATTTTTAGAGTTGGGCACTAAAGGAAGAGCTTCAGCCCTCTGAGTCAACTCAGTTTTGGATCAAGGTAAACCTTCTAATTATCATCAAAATGTCAAATAAAACGTAATTTTAAGAGTCACAATGTTTTAGCTTTAAATTTTCCTCTTGGCTACAACAAAAAGTCTAATCCTAATGAGGCCCTGGGCCTTCTTATCTATACAAGCTAAACATACCAACAACTTCCTGAAAATTAGGGAGACTTAGCTCCCAAACTGAAGAATAACTTGTCTTCACTAACACTGGCTTGGCTTCCAATGAACTTGGTTGGCTTGGCTGCTTGTAACTTCGAGCAGATGAGATATGGTGGAGGAATCGTCAAATGATTTGAGGAGTTAAGGAGGGTTGTAGTAGCTACAGGATCTCTTGTAGTAGCCTGTTTGACCCTATTGTGATCATAAATTCTAGTCTGAGTATAGGGAAGGCCCTCATCTTGACTTCCATGCCCCTTAATGCCATATGACACCATCTCTGCCATGCCTCTCTCCTGTACAAAGATTGGATAGCATAACCAAGTATTTACATTTCTAATTTAGAAATTAAAAGACTCTTTTTATGAAATTTCAACATGACATAGTTAGTGCATGCATATATAAATCATAGAGAAGAACTTTCCATGTCCAGTCAAAAAAATAAATAGATGATAAAATGCAAGGTTAGATTAGTTCTCTTTTGCATGTAGTATGTCATTTCCTAGCTAGATGATTTCATGGCATTTCATAGCATTTTCACTTTAGTAAATTTAATTTCCTCAGTAGACAAGCATTTAATTTCCTATATTGGAGCTAGCTTTACATTCATTGTTAGTATTTAGACTCCTTCTAGTCAATAGAAGATGGGTTTGACCCCCTAGTGATCCATCACCCTAGTTGAAATGAGTAGATTGTTGCATCTGTTGTGCATATACCACTATCACCTCCAAGTTTGTACAAAACCCCGGGTTGATAAAGTAAAGGTTGTAGCCCTAGGAGTTGCATCATCCTTGCTACAATATTGAGGCTCATCACTTTTTGGCGCTATTGGCGGTGAGGTGTCTAGGTAGATGCAATTTATGCTTTCCTTTCTATTTGACATTCAGTAAATAGTTGCAATTGTTGATTTCTTTCTATTTTTTCATTCAATAGATATTTGAAATTTATGCTTTCATTCTATTTTATAAGTAATTCTAAAACAACCTCAAAAAAATATGATTTGTTTCAGACAAACAACCTTCCCTCTTCTTGAGTGGTTGTTTGCTTCTGTCTCTGATTGCAAGGGAGCTAGATGACCCATTAGGTAAACAACCAGAGATCTTTGAAGATGCTATTTGGAAAGAAGAAGAAGAAACTATTCCACAAACTTACAACATGGCTGAAAACATAAATGAAGGTGCTTTCCCATTAGAGAGACCAATGGAGATGCTAGGATGAAAAACATAAGCCTCTCTACCCTTCCTCACTTCCATGGATCAACCTTAGAAGACCCTAATACCTTCTTGTTTGAATTTGTTGTCATCCACAGAACTTATGATTATACCTTTGATGACCAGAAGTTGAATTTGTTCCCATCCACCCTTAAGGATGCAGCCTTACACTAGTTCATGGGTTTACCTGGGGACAAAATCACTGCCTGGTCTTAGATGTAGTAATCCTTCAATGACAAGTATAGGGAATACTATAGGTCAAATGATACCAAAGAAGAAATCTTCATAATGACCTTTGTACATGATGAATCGTTGGAAGATTATGAGGAAAGTTTCCAACTCAGCTACAAAAGTACAAGATGGACCCTTGTTCTTGAATAACTCAATTTATTCCTTCTTAGAGGGATGAGGGAAGATATCCTAGAAACCCTAAACATGATGTATGTAGGGGACATTTATGAGTTATCTTATGATGATATCAAGACAATTTACAAAAAGCATTCTACGGAGGCCATAAAGAAGGGTAGGGCTAGTCAAGCTTTCACCAATTCATTCTCCTCCAACACATCCATCAAAAGTGAAATTGGGAACATGTTGGAGGACTTTAAGAGTTAAATGATGCATAACCTTGCCCTAAAATTGCACACCATGTAGATCGGTGGTACAATAGTGAGAAATAATACTTTATAAAAGCTTTTCATAATGGCCTTTTCCTCATCTCCCTCATGGGATCATGGCTTGAGGGCCCCACTCTCACAACCCCAAAAACAGATTTATCTTTTGATCATTGCATAACTTAGGGTTAATTGTTGAATAGCTCATTTTTTATGATTTCTTGGAAGCACCTAGAGTTGATATTTTGTTTCGTGAGTTTGTTGTAGTTTAAGAAGGCATTTCATTTCATAGATCTAGTCACTAGCCATCAATAAATCAATTTTCTCAAATTCAGCTCATATTCTCCCTATTTATATGAATTTATGTGTAAATGAAGAGAAGAACATGTTTTGTTGTAGGGATTGTTGATTTTCAGGGAGGAATTCATTCCACCAGCTCATCTAAGTCTTCTCCACCTTCTTCCAAGGCCTACCATCCCTTAATCCAACTTTTGGTTGTGTAGCCACCGTGGACAACCACCTTCGGGAAATCCAACCTCCCTGAAGTGTTGGGCTTAGTTTTGGGTAATGTGAACCTTCTGTACACCTTACCTCACTTTCATACCTCTTTTTATCACCCTATCCCACCATTTTTACCCTCCTATAGCCTTCAACTAACTTTCTCTGAAAACCAAGACATTGTGTAGCAAACTAGGACATCCCGTAGCAGTTCTTGTAGTAGCTACAAGATCTCCTGTAGCAGTCTATTTGACCCTATTTTGATCAAAAATGTTAGTATTAGTATAGGGAAGGCCCTCATCTTAACTTCCATGCCTCCAAATACCATCTGAGACCAACCCTCCCATGCCTCTCTCCCCTGCAAAGATCGGATAGCATAACCAAGCATTTACATTTCTAATTTAGAAATTAAAAGACTTTTTTTCTTCTGCATTTTCAACATGAGATAGTTAGTGCATGCATATATAAATCATACAATGATAGAATAAATTTCCATGTGCAGTTAGTCCAAATTACTAGATGATAAAATGCAAGGTTATATTAGTTCTCTTTAACAAGTAGTTTATGTTATTTCCTAGCTAGATGATTTCATGGCATTTCATAGCGTTTTCCCTTCAATATCCTTCATTTCCTCAATATACAAGAATTTACT
This sequence comes from Pinus tabuliformis, assembly GCA_031772625.1. Classification (NCBI taxonomy): domain Eukaryota; kingdom Viridiplantae; phylum Streptophyta; class Pinopsida; order Pinales; family Pinaceae; genus Pinus; species Pinus tabuliformis. The sequence continues at coordinate 1,523,545,068 of CM062817.1, forward strand.
TTCTTGTATTGGAGCTAGCTTTACATTCACTATTAGTAGTTAGACTCCTTCTAGTCAATAGAAAATAGGTTTGCAACATTAGTGGTCCATCGCCCTAGTTGAAAAGTGACATGAGTAGACCGTTGCATATGTTGTGCATATAACATTGTCACCTCCAAGTTTGTATGAAACCCTGGTTTGATAAAGTAAAGTTGGTAGCCCTAGGAGTGGCAACATCCTTGCTTCAATACTGAGTCTCATCACTTTTTGGCATTGTTGCGAGGGAGGTGTCTAGGTAGATGAAATTTCTGCTTTCCTTTCTATTTGACATTCAGTAAATAGTTGCAATTGCTTCTTTCTTTTTGTTTTTGCATTCAATATATAGTTGCAATTTCTTCTTTCTTTCTATTTTTCAAGTATTAAAAAAAAAGAAAAAGAAAAAAAGATAATTTATCTCATGCCTCATAGTAGTCGAGACAATTTAGGAAGTTTTTTACCAAATACACCCACACCATCAAACAACCAACCTTCCCTCATCTTTGATGGCTATTAGCTTCCCTCTTTGACTAGAGGGGAGCTAGAGGACCCATTAGGTGAACAACTAGAGATCTTTGAAGAGCCTATTGGCAAAGAAGAAGAAGAAACCATTCAAAACATTTACAACATGGCTGAAAATAGAAATGAAGATGCTTTTCCCATTAGATGGACTAATGGAGATCCTAGGATGAAAAACATAAGCCCTTATTCCCTTCCTTACTTCCATCGCTTAATTGTAGAAGACCCTAATGCCTTCTTGTTTGAGTTTTCTGTCAACTGTAGAACTTATTATTATACCTCTGATGACCAGAAGCTTAGATTTTTCCCATCCACCCTTAAGGATGCAACCTTGCGCTAGTTTAGGGGTTTACCTAGGGACAACATCACTGCTTGGGCTCAGATGCAACAATTCTTGAATGACAAGTATAGGGTCTATTGTAGGTCCAAGGATACCAATGAAGAAATCTTCATAATGACCTTTGGACATGATGAAACCTTGGAGGATTATGAGGGAAGGTTCCAACCTAGCTACAAAGGGACCAAATGCACTCTTGATCCTGAATCACTCAAGTTATTCCTTCTTATAGGGATCAGGGAAGATATCCTAGAAACCCCACAACATGTTGTCTCAAGAGGATATCTATCAACTATCTTATGATGATATCAAGATAATTTTCAAAAATCATTCTGTGGCAACTAGAAAGAAGGGTAGGGCTAGTCAAGATTTAGCAAGTTCATCCTCCTCCAACACATGCATTAAAAGTGAAATTGGGAACATGTTGTAGGACTTTAAGAGTTAAATTATGCACTCCCTTGGCTTACAAATGGACACCATGAAGATCAAGAGGAAGTAGGAGGAAGAAGAAAGAGCCTTAGCTGTCTTTTTCTCTAGATGCGCTAGGAGGGACCCTAGAAATGAATGTCCATTGAATAATATAGAGGTATGCTGAGTTTGTGAGGAAACCACTCCACACACAAGTGCCCTTCTTTGCCTCGATTGAAAGTTGTGTATCAAGGAACTAAAGGTGGGACTAAACAACTCTGTGATATCAACAAAAGGAGGCCTCAAGGACCTTGACCATACCAGCAGGGCATGCAAGGGATGTCCTATTCATATCACAACCCCAATAAGAATGCATCCATTCCCCTTGGTGTCTGCCTGCTCATCCTTCATGGTACACACATTCTCCCTCATCTTATGCACCTCAATACCATTCCAAACCTAGATCAAACATAGGAAGTTGTCACTTTTTTTCTTCAATTTAGTTTAAGAAGGCATTTCATTTCATAGATCTAGTCACTAGCCATCAATAAATCAGTTTTCTCAAATTCAACTCATCTTTTCCCTATTTATATGAAGTTATGCATAAATGAAGAGAAGAACATGTTTTGTTTTAGTGATTGCTGATCTGCAGGGACTAAATCATTCCACCAGCCTCGTCTAAGTCTTCTCCACCTTCTGCCAAGGCCTACCAACCCCTAATCCAAATTTCTTTTTTGTAGCCACTGTGGATAGCCACCTTGGGCAAATCCAACCTCCCTGAAGTGTTGGTCTTAATCCTGGGGAAATTTCACTTTCCATACACCTTCCATGACTCTCATACATCTTTTTAGCACCCTATCTCACCATTCTTTCCCTCATATAGTCTTCAACTAACTTCTTGTACAAAACGAGGACATCCTATAGTAGTTCTTGTAGCAGCTACAAGATCTCCTCTAGCAGCTTGTTTAACCCTGTTTTGATCCGAAATGCTAGTCTGAGTATAGGGAAGGCCCTCATCTTGAATTACATGCCTCTTAATGCCATTTCATACTAGCTCTCCCATGCCTCTATGCCCTACAAAGATAGGATAACATAACTAAGCATTTACATTTCTAGTTTAGAAATTAAAAGACTATTTTTCCTGCAATTTCAACATGAGATAGTTAGTGTATTGCTATATAAAGAAAGAGGAAATTTAGAGCTAAAACATTGTGACTATTAATATTATGTTGAATTTTACATTTTAACGATAATGAGAAGGTTTACCTTGATCCATCACTGGGTTGGGCTGAAGCTCTTGGGTTAGGGCCAAAACCTAGCAACAAAGGTTCCTCTTTTTGTACATCTATTCTTAGATTAAAATCATAGTTAGTTGCTGAAGTTCTTTATGATTTGTTTACTTTAACAAGTTGTTAGGCCCCTATACTACTAGTGTAACCCCTTATTGTTATTATTACAACCCACTTATTATATTAAGGTACCCATGTAGTGCCCATATTGTTACTATTGTGCGCCATAGAAGCCCACTATTGTTATTATTATGCCCTTACATTATTATTGTTATGTCGGCTCTGATTATGTTATGACCCCGTAGACTCCTATATATAGAAAGGAGGTCTTTTCATTTGTATCATCGAAGAATTGTTCATTTATGTAATGTAAAAGAGGTTTCCCCTTCGAAGAGGTTGAATTTTAAGGCATTGATCTATCTTTTCTATCTTTTCTTGAGCTGGTTTCATAACACAAGTATTTGAATGATTGTTTATTCTTGTTTCCATAGCTGAAGCAGTAGATTAGTGGTACAGTAGTGAGAAAGAGTACTTAAGAAAATCTTGTGACAATGGTGCTCATGTTATATGTCTATATTGAATTATTTATATGTATATATATATATATATATAAACAAAGGTAACATACAAATTTATAAAATATTAATAAACAATGTATTTAGAAGATGTAAAAGGGCAACTAGATAAAACCATTTAATATAAAACAACATAGTTGAAGAATTATTATAAAAGAAGAACAAGTGAATTTTTTTTTGATAAAATCCATTAATATGAGAAAAGTAACTCCAAGTCTTTTTGATAAAACCATTTAATATAAAACCACCTAATTCTAGAAATTAGTATTAATTATAAGAGAAGGAAAGCAGTGGAAAATATATTTTGAGAAAATACACAGGTTAAGCTAACTAATTTTGATAACTCGCACAAAATTGCGTTGCTGAGAAGCTCATTTAATTCACACAAAATTGCGTTGCTAAGAAACTCATTTAATTCACACCAAACTACATCACTCGGAAGCTAATTTAAATAAAACCAGGAATTACAAGGAAACTACACCACAGTACAATACACTAGTGGAGAAACCAAAGTTAGACACATGGGAAAAAAAAGTACATGCAGATGAAACTACAACAATTAATGGGAAACTGCAATGATTTAATAATCACGCTATGTATGAGAAAGAGCAAAGAATTGATGGATGAGATAATTTGAAAAATAACTATTTACTGGATTGATAACCAATGGAAAATACTCTCAGAAAATGGAAAGAAACTAAGAAAAGAATGGAGGGATAAGATAATTTGAAAAATAACTATTGACGAGATTGATAACCAATAGAAAGTACTCTCAGAAGAATGAAAGAAAATAACATAAAGAAAAACCATAGGAACTTTTGATTTCCTGCATTACAGGGCGAAGAAAATAACATAAAGAAAAGACTAGGGTTTACTTTGAAAGAAAAGATAAGAAGAAATGTACTTGCAATTGAATCGCTGCGAGCATTGAGTAAAACATAGCCGACTACCATCCCAAAAAAGCAGATATAAAAAGCATGCATGCTTTTCTTTTCTTTTAATTTTGATTCATGTTTTTTTGTTTTCAAGTTTCTTTTAATCCGTGTGTTTCACCATGTCTCTATTAACCTTGATTTACCGTTACTTTTTCAAATTTAGACAAGAATCATATGACTTGGGCGGAATCTATTTATGGAAAAGTACGGAGAAGCCAAAATTTTGAGAGGTTAGAAGTGGAACTGTAATTCAGACCTCTTAGACCATTTAGCTATGGTCATTGTATTAGTGAAATAAGAAGAGTGGTTTCATATTCAAATGAAATTAAACCCACTTATGGACAGCGGAGAAGCCAAAATTTTGAGAGGTTAGAAGTGGAATCGTAACTCAGACTTGTTAGACTGGTTAGCTGTGGTTGTTGTATTAGTGAAATATAAAGAGTGGTTCGATATTCAAATTAAAGATTAAATTAATTTCATTTGTATTTAAAACAATAATGGAGATTATAGAGTAAGAGTTGATGTTCCTTTTAAAAACTAGAAAGATCTACCACTTGGGGGAAGATAGAGAAAAACATAGTATAAATGTAATATGGGAAGATAGAGAAAAACATAGTGCAAATTTAATATGTGGATGGAATTTTTAATTAGTGTTTCTCCACATTTGTGGATGACATCTTTAATAATATTATTGGTGTAGCTTAGTGTACCTAACTTATGTGGATTTAAACTAGACATATCTTGGCACAAATCTTGCCAAATGCCCAATGAAATTGGTAATAACCAACTAAGCTAACCCCTTGGACTAGTTACACCACCACTTGACATGTTCTTGATGATATTTTTCTTAAATGTATCCATTTTATTTCTCCACATTTTTCTTTATTTGAGTTATTATTTTAGCCTTTTGTAGATGTGTTTTTAGATATTATATGTTTTCCTTCTATTGTTAGCATGACTATAAGAGTTGTTGTTGCATTTCTCCTTCACTTTCGCTATGTATTGCACCAATTGTACTTTTATTCCCATGGATATATTTTTTTGGTCATTCATTGGTCATTGATTTATGCTGAAAATTTGAAGATTTTGAATTTCATTGTCTATTGTTTTGGATATAATTTCAAAATATTGGTTACTCTTGGCTTTGTACCTCTATTTGCAACAATCTAGAACTACACAAGCCAATTAAATAACTTAAAGAAAAATCAAATAAGCTTAAAAGGATGACCAAAGACCTTAAAACTAGGTAGTTCACTTGGAGGAATTGTGGCCCATATATTGAGGCCTAAGTAGTCTATGATCTTCATATTTTGATTGAAGATCATCAGTATCTTCTGATTACAGAGAGAGTAGGATAGCTATTGAGCTGATTCTTTTTGTATGTTGTTGAGGATCTACACTTGATTGATAATACATGGTTGGGGTTTTATGCTGGTGCTTTCCCTTGGATATATCTTGTGTTATGTGTGATTATTTCTCTTGATCAATTATGCATGTTTCTACGTGATGTTGCTCATGAATTCGATTATGCTTCCGCTTAATGTTTTGTAGAAGTAGAACAAGTATTATGCTTTAGGACATTGCATATATCGGTTTGTTCTACAAGTGAAAATTTCTACAGTTACCTCCAGGATTCCAAACTTTGTTTGTTTGATGGTCCTTCAAAGGATTAACTTCATCATGCTGTTGTGTTTTTGTTCCTGTCATCGTTCTTTCTCTTGGTCTCCAAATTTTGAACGAGTCTCGAACTAGTTCACCATCTACACCTATAGCTTTGCTAGGTAACTTTGTCATGCTAAGATTAGTAATAACTAAACCTAAAAGTTCATCATTATCATCACTTGAACTGTCAACCAAATTCTGTATATCATTGATCACAGGATGGATCAATGATGATCTATTACAATTTTCTCCACAATTCTCTAGGACTAATTCCTCTTTGCTAATCACATCAACAAAGTTGATGTTCTCTATGGTTTCCTTTCCTTCATTTGTTACAGGTTCTCTGGTCTCAACTTCTTTGGCCTCTAGCTCTTCAGCTATTGGTTATTTCTCTAATTGAGCTGCAAACTCAACTTCATGGAATGAAGAAAAATCATCCCAATTTCCTTCAGGTTCACAAAATACTTCTGGATCATAACAATGGTCATTAGCTATCTGTATAGTAACAAATTCCTTACCTGTGTTCACAGATAAACTATTAGTTTTAAAAATACTAGACCTTTTGGTCTCTTTTGATGCTTCAAGCACCGAATTCCCACCATGGAATTTCTGGTTTTTAGCAAATCCTCTTTGCTTTGACTCAATCCCTATGAGTCTTTCCTTCTCCAACAAAGAAATATGTATTTGTTCAATTTTTTTCATCAACATAGCATTCATCTCTATTGCAATAGATTCCACTTGACCCATTTCCTTATTCTCCATCCATGTCTTTTGTCTTCATTCACTTTCTCTTGAAACCATTCCTGTAGTATATTCAATTCTACTTCCATCTCTGTAATACTTATCCTATGCTCTTCATCACTCATCTGACATTTATTTGAACCTTTCCTCAATTTCTCCATTCTAACTCTTCAAACTCAAATCTAATAAAAAAAATCTACCTTAATCAAATTTTAAAACTGACTCCTCTGTTTTTCCTTTTCTTCCATTGCGCCTCTGATTTTCCTTTTCATATGTCTTCTTGATCTCTCTAACAGTTTCAATGAGCCTCTGCAATAACGAGTCTCCTTCTTGCTACACATGCTTCACCAAGCTTTCCTCCTCTAAGCTTAGTCCGTTAGCATTTCTTGGGTTCTCTCCTCTGGAACCATATGAGCACTCCTTGCTCTAGGCTACTTCAAATCTTCTCACTTTTCTCTACCGTTACTCTGCACAAAAATTATAAAGAATAACAATAATAATTCCTCAATATACTCATACTTCACGCAGAATCTTCTTCTACTCTAATACCAAAATGATGGGGTGAAACTACACCTAAACACATATCGGGAAGTTTTTAAATTAATTAAACCATGTTTAATTAATTATTAGACCCCGATTGATTTAGCAGAACCCAAAACAAAGCAAAATCCCATTCAACCCTTTAATTTAGCTATCCTTCTAAAATAGCCGAATTATTTGCTTTAACTAGAATACAACAAAAAACCCAAATCTTCCACCGAATCAAAAGAAAAAACCGCAACTCATAAACTTCTCAAGTCCGACTCTTGAATTAACCTGCACACCTTTACCATGTGATCACCGTTGGATCATGCCCTTCAAAATGAACGAATTTGATTTATCCGGAACCCAACTGGATTAAACCACATTTGATATCCCATCGGGTCCGAAAATGAAATTAACATGCGTGCATTTTTGTGTTTGATATCGGTCGGATCTGCCTCCTTTAATCGAACGACCCAGATTAACTGAGCTATTAACCCAGTTTAATAAAATATCGCGTCCGATTTTGGATTAAGCTTCAATTTTTTAAACCATGCGATGACCATAGATCTATCGATCTGTTGATCGGATGACTACTGCTCTTATTTTGGATTTAGCGCGAATTTGTCAGGGTTCCGCCAAGACTTAGCCCTTCCGTTAAGTTTAGTCCTTCTCTAAAATTTATTCACCAGGATCTCAAATACATCAATGCACAACATTCACGCAATACAGAGGAATTTAGCCTACATCTTAATTAACCAACGAAATCAATTACACAATAATAGAATACGCATAAACAAGATTTAAACACAAAAACTCTTTCATTCACACAACCTTTACATATATGTACAGAACATCTCAGGCTCTATTCTATTCTCTCTTCTACAAGTAGCTTTGTCTAACACTCTAACACTCTGTCTCAAAACTATCTCAAAACCTATCTCTCACTCCCCTCATAGGTTTACATTTATAGAAATAAGTACATAGTTATGGATTATTCTAAGTTCATAATCTTCTCCATAAATCACTCAACTAATTCCTATTTAAGGATCTCGTAATCCCTAAGATTCCTACGAGATCTACACACATTAATTATCCCTGATATTCTGACATAGTTGAGAATATTTCGCAACTAAAAGCCTCACACATAGATTTCCACTCATTTTATACAAGATTCTTAAAAATAACTAAAAACATCACCCCCTAGTTCACCCACATGTACAATAATATTCTGAGTAGGATGCTCCTACATCAGACTCCTGATGTAGAAAAGAAAATCATAGACTCCTGTCTATGAGGCCTGTCACTTTTCTGTAGTAATGTGACAGCTACAAGTCTAAATGACTTGTTACCTCCGGGATTCCAAACTCTGTTTTGTTGATGGTCCTCAAAGGATTAACTTCATCATGCTGCTATGTTTTTGTTCCTGTCATCCTTCTTTCTCCCGGTCTCCAAATTTTGAACGAGTCTCGAACTAGTTCACCATCTACACCTATAGATTTTCCAGGTAACTCTGTCATGCTGAGATTAGTAAGAACTAAATGTGAAAGTTCATCATTATCATCACTCTAACTGTCAACCAAATTTTGTATATCATTGATCACACGATGGATCAATGATGATATATTACAATTTTCTCCACCACGCTCTTGAGTAATTCCTCTTTTCTAATCACATCAACATAGTTTATGTTCTCTATGGTGTCCTTTCCTTCATTTGTTACAGGTTCTCTAGTCTCAACTTCTTTGGCCTTTGGCCCTTCAGCTGTTGGTTCTTTCTCTAATTGAGCTGCAAACTCAACTTCATGGAATGAAGAACAATCATCCCAATTTCCTTCAGGTTCACAAAAGACTTCTGGATCATAACAATGGTCATTAGCTATCTCTATAGCAACAAATTCCTTACCTACATTCACAGATAAACTATTATTTTTAAAAATACTAGACCTTTTGGTCTCTTTTGAGTCTTCAAGCACCAAATTCCCACCATGTAATTTCTGGTTTTCAACAAATCCTCTTTGTTGTGACTCAATCCCTATGAGTCTCTCCTTATCCAACAAAGCAATATGTATTTGTTCAAGTTTGTTCATCAACATAGCATTCCATCTCTGTTGCAATAGATTCCACTTGACCCGTTTCCTTATTCTCCATCCATGTCTTATGTCTTCATTCACTTTCTCTTGAAACCATTCCTGTAGTATATTCAATTCTGCTTCCATCTCTACAATACTTATCCTATGCTCTTCATCACTCATCTGACATTTATTTGAACCTTTCCTAAGTTTCTCCATTCTAATTCGTCAAGCCCAAATCTAATTAAAAAATATCTACCTTAATCAAATTTTAAAACTGACTCCTCTGTTTTTCCTTTGCTTCTGTTGCGCCTTTGATTTTCCTCGTCATATGTCTTCTTGATCTCTCTAACAGCTGCAATGAGCCTCTGCAGTAACAAGTCTCCTTCTTGCTACACATGCTCACCAAGCTTTCCTCCTCTGAGCTTAGTCTGCTGGCATTTCTCTAGTTCTCTCCTCTGGCTGCTTCAAATCTTCTCACCTTTCTCTATTGTTACTCTGCACAAAATTTATAAATAATAACACTGACAATTTTGCAATATACTCATACTTCATGTAGAATCTTCCTCTACTCTAATACCAAAATGATTGGGTGAAACTACACCTAAACACATATCAGGAATTTTTTAAATTAATTAAACCCTGTTTAATTAATTATTAGACCTCGATTGCTTTAGCGGAAACCAAAACAAAGCAAAATGCCATTCAACCCTTTAATTTAGTTATCCTACTAGAATAGTCGAACTGTTTGCTTTAACCGGAATACAACAAAAATCCAAATCTTCCATGGAACCGAAAAAAATAAAACCGTAACTCATAAACTTCTCAGGTCTGATTCTTGAATTAACTCGCACGCACCTTTACCACGTGATCAGCGTTGGATCACGCCCTTCACAATGAATGGATTCAATTGATCTGGAACCCAACTGGATTAAACCACATTTTATATCTCATCGAGTCCAAAAATGAAATTAACATACGCGCATTTTTCGGCGCGATATCTGTCGAATCTGCCTCCTTTAATTGGACGACCCAGATTAACTGAGCTATTAACCTCGTTTAATAAAATATCATGTTCAATTTTGGATTAACCTTCAAGCTTTTTAACCATGTGATGACTGTAGATCTATCAATCTGTTGATCAGATGACTTCTGCTCTTCTTTTGGATTTAGCGCGAATTTGTCAGGGTTCCGCCAAGACTTAGCCCTTCCGCTAAGTTTAGTCCTTCTCTAAACTTTATTCACTGGGATCTCAAATACATCCATGCACAACATTCACACGATATATAGGAATTTAGCCTACATCTTAATTAACTAATGAAATCAATCACATAATAACAAAATATGCATAAACAAGATTTAAACACAAAAACTCTTTCATTCACACAGTCTTTACATATATGTACAGAACATCTCGTGTTGTCCTATGTTCTCTCTTCTACCTAGATTTGTCTAACACTCTAACACTCTGTCTCAAAACTATCTCTCACTCTCCTCGCAGGCTTACATTTATAGAAATAAGTACATAGTTATGGATCATTCTAAACTCATAATCTTCTCCATAAATCATTCAACTAATTCCTATTTAAGGATCTCGTAATCCCTAAGATTCCTACGAGATCTACACACATTAATTATCCCTGATATTTTCACATAGCTGAGAATATTTCATAACTAAAAGCCTCACGCATAGATTTCCACTAATTTTATACAATATTCTTAAAAATAACTAAGAACATCACCCCCCTAATTCAACCACATCTACAATAATACTCTGAGCAGGATGCTCCTGCATCATATAGGATATAGATTGGGTAAGATGTGGCATGGTATGCTTCATCTTCCTTATGCTCTTCCAACCATAAGGGTAAGTCATGCTCTAGAGATGGTTGAACATGAGTGTACAAGACCAATTGTTTGGAAAAATGCCCATTTTTAATGGCCATATTCCCAGCCCTGCAACTTACGTAAGCATCAATAGTGGCTAACCATGGCCTTCCAGGGATGAGAGGATAACCATTGAATTTGGTCTTAGGTTGGAGAACTAAGAAGTCAACAGGGTATTACCAAGAATCAATGGAGACCATCATGTCCTCAACAAATCCCTCAAGAGCTATTGTGGATCTTTCTACACGCTGCAAGACTGTTGTGGTCTTCCTTAATGATCCTTGGAGATTCATTTTAAGCATGGTCTCCTTAGTCATCACATTGATGGCAGCCCCAAGATCAATCAAGGTATGGGGGACAATGATGCCATCAATGTGCACATCTACCACAGGACTTCCAGGGTCTATATACTTTGGGAAAATCACTCTCCCCAACATTAAGTTAGACAGTTGTCCAATGAAATTAATGGTAGGGGTGTCTTTCTTTCTCCTCCCAGGATGTTTGAAGCATTTCTCCTTGATTAACTTCTTGTATATGGGGACATCCTTTATAGCTTGGAGGAGTGGGATTTTAATTCACAAGTTTCTCAATTCACCCAGAAGTTTATTCCCTTCTAGGGTGTTCTGGCTAGGATGGATTAGCTAATCAGGAAAAGGAGGTGGATTGGCTTGAGGAACACTCTCTTCCTTTTCCTCTTCAAGACCCTCAGGTGGAGATGGAGGTTGCTATCTAGAAGAACTCTTCCAAACCTGAGGTTGATTTCTTGAATTTCCATAGAATAGGTAGGGTAAGATGTCTCTCCACTATAAACCTGATGTGCCTGCTTGTTTTTCGAGTTCAGATTTAGTTGAGAAGGAATATGAGGTTGCTTAAGTGGATCATGGTGAAGGAGTTGTGGTTCAGAGGGAGGTGGAGGCAGTAAGGTTGGAGATTGATTGAATGGGGGCCTCTACCCCTATGATGGGGTATTCCAATGAGGTTGTGGGGGAGCATATGGATGAAGTGATTGATTCAAAGGTTGGGAATGGTATTGAGGTGCATAAGACCAGGGAGAAGGTGTGGACCATGAAGGATGTGTAGGAGGACACCAAGGGGGAATGGATGCATTCTCATTAGTGTTGTAATATGAATAGGATGCCCCTTGCATGCCTTGTTGGTATGGTCGAGGTCCTTGAGGCCTCCTTTGGTTGATATAGCAGAGTTGTTCAGTAACACCTTTAGTTCCTTGATACACAAATTTCAATCCAGGCAGAGAAGGGAACTTTTCTGTGGAGCGATTTTCCTCACAAACCGAGCAGAATTTTATAAAATTCAATAGACATTCGTTTCTAGGCTGCCTCATGGTGCATCTAGGGAAAAAGACAACTAAGGCTATTTCTTTCCTTCTACTTCCTCTTGATCTCCATGGGGTCCATTTGTAGAGCAATGGTATGCAACATTTCACTCTTAAAGTCCTTCAACATGTTCCCAATTTCACTTTTGATGGATGGGTTGGAGAAGGATGAACTCCCCAAAGCTTAACTAGCCCTACCCTTCTTTTTGGCTACCCTAGAATGATTTTTGAAAACTATATTGACATCATCATAAGGTAGTTGATAGATGTCCCCTCAAGACAACATATTTAGGGTTTCTAGGATATCTTCCATGATCCCTCTAAAAAGGACTAACTTAAGTGATTCGGGATCGAGGGTGCATATGGTCCTTTTATAGTTGAGTTGGAACCTTTCCTCATAAAATTACGAGGATTCGTCATGTTCCAAGGTCATTCTAAAGATTTCTTCTTTGGTATCGTTGGACCTATAGTAGTCCCTATACTTGTCATTGATGGATTGCTACATATGAGCCTAGGTAGTGATGTTATCCCCAGGTAAACCCATGAACCAGAGCAAGGTTGCATCCTTAAGGATGGATGCAAACAATTTCAACTTCTGGTCATCAAAGGTATAATCATAAGTTCTGTAGATGACAAAAGACTTAAACAAGAAGGTATTAGGGTCTTCTGAGGTCAAGCCATGGAAGTGAGGAAGGGAAGAGGGGATTATGTTTTTCATCATAGCATCTCCATTAGTCTCTCTAATGGGAAAAGAGCCTTAATTTCTATTTTCAACCATGTTCTAAGTGTGTGGAGGGGTTTCTTCTGCTTCTTCCCAATAGGATCTTCAAAGATCTTTGGTTGTTCACCTAATGGGTCCTCTAGCTCCCGTGCAGTTAAAGAGGGAAGTTGACAACCACCAAAGAAGAGAGAAGGTTGGTTGTCTAATGTTGTTGGGGTATTTGGAAAAAAACTTCCTAAATTATCTCTACTCCTATGAGGCATGAAAGAAATATCCTTTTTATTTTTTTAGGTTTTTTTATAATTACATGCAAAGTAGAAAGAAAGAAGAAATTGCAACTATCTATTCAACGCAAAACAAAAAGAAAGCAACAATTACAACTATATAATGAATGTAAAATAGAAAAGAAAGAAGAAATTAGATTTACCTAGACACCTCCCTGGCAACGATGCCAAAATGTGACGAGACTCATTATTGCAACAAGGATGCTACAACTCCTAGGGATACCAACTTTACTTTATAAACTCAGGGTTTTGTACAAACTTGTACGTGACAATGTTATGCACAACAAATGCAACAGTCTACTAATGTCACTTTTCAACTGGGGCAATGGAACACTAGGGTTTCAAACCAGTATTCTACTGACTACAAGGAGCCTGACTACTAATAGTGAATGTAAAGCTAGCTCCAGTACAGGAAATTAAATGCTTGTCTACTGAGGAAACGAAAGTTACTGAAGGGAAATGCTATGAAATTCCATGAAATCATCTAGCTAGGAAATGGCATAAATTGCCTGCAAAAGAGAACTAATCTAACCTTGCATTTTATCATCTATTTATTTGGACTAACTGGACATGTAAAGTTTTTCTATCACTCTATGATTTATATATGCATGCACTAACTATCTCATGTTGAAATTGCAGAAAAAGAGTCTTTTAATTTCTAAATTAGAAATGCAAATGTTTGGTTATTCTATCCGATCTTTGCAGGGGAGAGAGGCATGGGAGAGCTGGTCTCAAATGGAAATAAGAGGCATGGAAGTCAAGATGAGGGCCTTCCCTATAATTAGACTATCATTTATGATCAAACCAAGGTCAAACATGTTGCTATAGGATATCATGTAGGTGCTATAGGAACTGCTACAAGATGTCCTAGTTTACTACAGGATGTCTTGGTTTTCTACAAGAAGTTATCTGCAGGCTATAGGATGGCAAGAATGGTGGGATAGGGTGATAAAAATATGTATGAAAGTGAGGAAAGGTGTATGGAAGGTGCACATTTCCCAAGACTAAGCCCAACACTTCAGGAAGGTCATATTTTCCCAAGGTGGTTGTCCACAGTGGCTACAAAATAGAAAACTAGATTAAGGGTTGGTAGGCCTTGGCAGAAGGTGGAGAAGACTTAGATGAGGCTCGCGGAATGAGTTCCTCCCTGCAGATCAACAATCCCTGCAAAAAAACATGTTCTTCTCTTCATTTATGCATAACTTCATATAAATAGGGAAAAGATGAGTTCAAGTTTAGAAAACTAATCTATTGATGGCTAATGACTAGATCTATGGAATGAAATGCCTTCTTAAACTACAAAAAACCCAAGAAAAAAAATTACAATTGCATGTGATTCCAAGAAATCATAAACAATGAACCCTAAGCTATGTGATGCTCAAAAGATAAATCTGGTTTTGGGGTTGTGAGAGTGGGGCCCTCAAACCATGCTCCCATGAGGGAGATGACGAAGAGATCACTATTGCAAGATTTCATGAGGTCTTTTTTCTCACAACTATACCACTGATCTACTTCTTCAACTAATGGAAACAAGACTAAATGATCATTCAAATACTTGTTCAACTAAACAAAGCATAAATAACTTCAACAACTAACTTATGATTTTAATCTAAGAATACATGTACAAAAACATGAACCTATGTTGCTAGGTTTGGGATCTAACCCAAGAGATTCATCCCTCTGAGTTAACTGAACAATGGATCAAGGTAAACCTTCTCATTATCATCAAAAGGTTAAATACAACATAATATTAATAGTCACAATGTTTCAACTCTAAATTTCCTCTTGGCTACAACAAAAAATAAAATGATAATGAGGACCTTGGCATTCTTATTTATACAAATTGAAGCTACCAACAACTTCCTGAAAATTAGCGAGACTTTATTCCCAAACTCGGGAATGACTTGTCTTCACTATCATTGGATTGGCTGCCAATAAACTCAGTTGGCTTGGTTGCTTGTAACTCCGAGCTGATGAGATATGGTGGAGGAATCTTCAAATGATTTGAGGAGTTAAGGAGGGAGGAAAATCTCCTACAATCCCTCTTTCTTGTCGACTTCAAGTTCCTGCACTTAAGTTAGCCCAAAACGACTCTAATTCCTATAATTAATGCATATTAGGCCACATGACATAACATCTCACCTTTACCCTTCTCACTAAGAAAAATATAATAAAATATGTAAGTAAATGTGAGAAAAGTTGATTTTAATAAGTTGAAGAGTGGCATTAAGACCCATATAGTTTACCTATTGATCAGCCTCATTAGCTATCATGGCTAGTTGCGAGGCAATATGGTTAAGAAAGCTCTTTGGAGAGTTGTTTAAGCAGGTTCTAGACACCAAGGTAATATACTGTGACAACAAGGGTGGGATCCGTTTGGAAAAAAATCATGTCTTCCATGACAATTCCGAACATATTTAAATGTGATATCACTTCATTCGATATATGGCGCACAAAGGAGACGTCAAGCTCCAATACATATCAATCGATGATCAGATTGCATATATTCTCATCAAGGCATTACCGAAGAGAAAGTTATCATTCTTCATAGAAAAACTTTGACTAATGGATGTAGCCCCTCCAGATAAGGGGAAACACTCATCATGGACACTTAGCATGCTCTTCCCACCCTGCTTGAGCTCCCAGGGTGAGGAATTGAGATACAGGGCTCCTGGGGTTGAGTGATCTTTGGACAATAGGGAGGTATCCTATCTGTTAATCAGGGTTGAAGAATGTTGCTCCCCTACCTTTATAGGGTCAGAGAATGTTTCTCCCCTCTTGGTATTTGCAGAGTATACCCTAGCGGGCATCATACCCTCAAGCAGGTTAGCTTGATGGAAATACCGCTCCTCGTTTTGGCCAACAAGTTGAGAGTGTACGTGGGGAGTACAACCCAAGTCGATTATGATGCAGGTGTTCTACCATCAATGGGAATATCAGTAGGAAATAGGATGGGTTGAGATAACCCTATGTGATTCCAGGTTGAGATTGAGCTCCCTGATGAGATCCTAGGGTCGAGATGTGTTCCCCTATATGTTTGGATATCCTATTGCTAAGATATGGGGTTGTAGATGTATAGCTCTCTCATGAGATTCTAGGTTGAGATGTGCTCCCCAATGAGATTCCAAGGTTGAGGGTGTGCTCCCCTATGAGGAGAGTTATCCTATATCTTGATATAAGGTGATAGTTATATGCTCCCCTATATGAGATGACTTGGGGTAAGAGTGTCCCATAGGACCTTCCCCACAGTAATAGACATGAGGTGAGAGCGTCCCATAGGACCTTCTTTACTGTCATTAGATTCTGGGTTGAGTAGTAAGCTCCCTAATATGGTTCCAGGTTGATACGTTCTCCTTGATGATATGCTCTCCGAAGATGATCCGGGTCATAGATATGACTCTATGATGATATTTCCAAGTAGTAGCCTGATGATATTTTAGGTAGTATCCCACTAGTAGAGACTTTAGATAGAAACCAGATGGATATAGGGTGGTATACTGAGTTTCCCTCTGATAACAAATTCTTCTTCTTTTAGATCAGAGAAAGTTTTAGCAGTTAGAGTTGAGTAGAGACACTCAAGAATTACAACAACTTGACAAGATGTAAAGATATGGACAAGCAGGAACAATCAAGAGAAGGATAGATCGAGATGTACAATTATGATTTGTGATGATGAGATAGTTGATATGGACATGGCACGATGACTACATGATAAATATGATCCGTGATGATACGTGATGACACTCAAAGATTCCAAAATGGCATATTGTTCCATGGATAGATATTGGCACGTAGAATTTTCCCTGGTTGAGAAGGAGTGTTAATTTTTTCAACTGCCATGAAGTTACACCTTGGATAGCTCAAATGATTGATATAATGATTTCATTATATTCCCCTTTTCGTGAGGACCAAAATCGACCTAAAGATCACCCAATTTGTTAAAGAGGAAGTCAAGTTATGAATTATTTCATTCACACATGTATTATGGAATGGGTCAGACCTAACCACTTGGATATATGCTTTGGTAATTCTTAACCTCAAGTAAACCCTCAAGACAACCTATAAAAGGAAGAGACCTCAAGCTCATTTGGACACACTCAAGTTATGTTTTTATTTCTTCTACTTTGTCTTGGGTCGCATAGGTTCATCGGTTGAAGTCCTCACTGGGTTTCTGATCATAGGCGAAAGGTTCACTCTAAGTTAGGGTATTTGGATCTTGGTCACTAGCATAGATCCGAAGTTTTTTGTACATAGTCACTGGCACAGAGTAGGTAAGAGAGCAACTTTGGCTCCCTGGTCACTGCGAGGCAATTCAGAGGGAGCAACATTTCCTTCAAAAGGTTTTGGTCTTCGGTTGCTCACTTTAGACAGGCTAGGGAGTGACTTTTCTTTGTCGGTCACTCGGATAGCACTGAATGAGTGTGACTTTTTCTTGATCGGTCGCTCAAATAGCCCGACAAGGTAGTGACTTTGGATATTTGTTGTTCAAATCCATAGTTGTAGGCACAAAGACCTCCTGGGATCGACTTATATGTTATAGTCGCCTACATACTGTCTTCATGAGTGTGATCCTAAAGTTTTCCGTCACACACAGATAATGTTGATTATAACGACCCTGTTCAAATTTGGGGTTTTGACATCTTGGCATCAGTAATCTGTGGATCTAGTTTTCTCTTCTATGGATTGGTAGATCTGAGTATCTCTGATGTTATAACATATCTGTAGATATAGTTTATTGTTACCTGCTGCTGATTAGATGTGTTGGGCTCTTTTTTCTCACTGTTGTACCTTTTTATGAAGATCTACTAAGGAAGAAGAAGATTTGAAAGGGTTTCACCCTTGTCGGGTTTTTCCCTGGTCTTGGACTAATCTACTGTCTCTTATGGCTGTGTGCTACTTATTTCTTTATCACTATTCATATTGTTCATTTTTTAGTTATTTTTATGATTGATTATATTGCTAATAATTGGATGCGCTATTAATAAAAAGGATAAATTGGGCTAAAGTAACTGCTACATCATTGAACAATCTAAAATTTTAATAATTTTGACCCAGTTTTGGGGGTCAAACTTGGGTAATGCAATCTAGCAGAGCATTGGGGGCATTATAACTTGGGTTTCCTTAATTAGAAATATGTTAGTCCTCATATGAATGCTTTTCCCAAAGGTACAAGGAGCATAACCCTGTCCAATCTCTGTTTTCCCATATTCCTCGCGCATCAGATGTTTTCTAGGGGTTGAAACAATGGTAATTTCCCATGGTATGAGTTGGAATCTTCTGTTGACTTAATATACAACTCGAATAAGTGTTTAGTGTGTGAATACATTGATGATATGTGTATTGGAGATGGTGGAGAAATTTTCTTAAGTAGAGGAGAAAATCCATCATTCGGAGGTTAGATGGTTGAGTGCAGGGTGAGCATATGTGAGTGCAGATAGAGAAGGTCAAGTTCCAACCACACATGTGCACACAAAGGCCTAGTTACATATGCATGTGTGTATATAGAATAAATGGCAAAGGTTAGAGACCAGTGTTGATGCATGGAGAAGACAACACAGTGATAGAGTTTTGGTGTAGTGAGAAAATTTGAAGTTGTTGTAGAATTGAGTAGATTGTTGTAAAACAATACCAATTTGCAAAGCAGAGTTTGTGTGGAGGATATGGAGAAAATTTTATGTTGTTGGTTGATCATATCATTAGTGATTTTATGGTTGTATTGGAGCCACCATTTTCTTGTGTGAAGAGCATCCTATTTGGTGGTATTTTTTATGTTAATTTTCATAGGGTCTTACTACTAAGAGTATGAATGCAGAGTTGAATCAGAGTTTAGCAAAGAGTCTAGGATCTATTCTGAAAATAAAATAAACAAGGTCCGCATAAAGTAGAGCAGTGATTTCATGAGAGTGAAGCAGGGATTTCAAAGCTTCAACGAAAGGAATAGTTTCTCCATCCAATAGAAGTTGGATAGTCCAATCAGAGTTGGGAGAGGATCATTGATCATGGTGGACTTCAATAGATGATAGTCCGTAGAACTGTGTGAGAACATTGTGTTCCGAGCTAATAAGAAGACTCAAATCTCTTGGTTGATCAGAGTAAGTTGATTGCAGTGAGGTTGAGTCTACAGACTGATGGGAGTCACTCATCTATGTAAAAGACATCATTTTTATTAATAGAATATTTAGAGTAGTGCAATAGTAGCGAGGGTGGATTTTTTCCCGGTGAAGGGTTTTTCACCAAAAATACTTGTGTCTCATTTGTTGATACTTTCTTGTGTTTTTGTTCATGGTTATGTTGCTCATATGTTTTACTTACTTCTTATGATTTATGCATAAATATCCAAAGTTTAATGAGTTGCTTCTAATTAATGTGTGATTCAATTAAAGTAAGTAAAGGAAAAAATTGTGAATAAGTAACAATATTGATTCACCTCCCCCTTCTCAGTAGTATTCAAAGGTTTCCAATAGCCTAGCCTTGCCTAGACTACTCTATCCTAGCCAAGACTACTCTAACCTAGTCTAGCCTAGTCCAACCTAGCCTAGCATAGCCTAGCCTACTCTAGCCTAGCCTAGCCAAGCCTAGTTTACTCTAGCCTAGTTTACTCTAGCCTAGCCTAGCCTAACCTACTTTAGGCTACCCTAGCCTACTCTAACCTAGTATAGCCTACCTTAGCCTAGCCTAACCTAGCCTAGCTTAGCCTTCTCTAACCTAGTCTAGCCTAGTCTAGCCTACTCTAGCCTAACCTAGCCTAGCCTACTCTAGCATAGCCTGCTCTGGCCTAGCCTAGCCTAGCCTAACCTAACCTACTCTACCCTAGCCTACTTTTGCCTAGCCTAGCTTAGCCTAGTCTATTATAGCCTAACCTATTGTAGGCTAGCCGAGCCTACTCTAACCTAGCCTAGCTTGGACTAACCTAACCTACCATAGCCTAAACTACTCTAGCCCAGCCTAGTCTACTCTAGCCTAGCCTACTATAATGTAGCTTAACCTACGCTCACCTAGCCTAGTTTAGCCTGCTCTAGTATAGCCTACCTAGCCTAGTGTAGACTAACCTACTCTAACCTACTTTAGCCTATCCTATACTATCCTGACCAACTATATCTTACTCTAGCCTAACCTAGACTATCTTAGCTAACTCTATCTTACTCTAGCCTAGCCTAACCTAGCATATCTTATTCCAGCCTATCTTATTAAATCTTAGCCTAGCCTACTTTAACATACTCTAGCCTAACCTATCCTAGCATACATTAGCATACTCTTACCTAGCCTAACCTAGCTTACTCTAGCCTAGACTAGCCTACTCTACTCTAGCCTACTAGCCTACTCTAGAATAGTATAGTACTCTAACCTAGCCTACACTAGCCTACTTTATCGTAGCCTAACCTAGCCTAGCCTAGCCTACTCTAGCCTGGCCTAACTTAGCTTACCCTACTCTGGCTTAGCCCAGCCTAACTTACTCTAGCCTAGCCTATCCTAGCCTATCCTAGCCTTACCTAGCCTACCTAACCTAACCTACCATGACCTAACCTAGCCTATCCTAGCCTACTCTAGCCTAGCCTACTCTAGACTAGTGTAGCCTAACATAGCCTTCTCTAGCCTAGTCTAGCCTAGCCTCCAACCATTCGTGGAATGGACTAGCCTAGCCTAGCATATCCTAGCCTAACCTAGTCTACTCTAGCATAGCCTACTATAATGTGGGCTAGCCTACTATAATGTAGGCTAGCCTACTATAATGTAGGCTAACCTACTCTACCCTAGCCTACCCTAATCTAGCCTAACCTAACCTAGCATACTCTAACCTACTTTACCCTAGCCTACTCTAGTTTAGCTTAGACTATGCTAGCCAACTCTATCTTACTCTAGCCTAGCCTAGAATATCCTAACCAACTCTATCTTACTCTAGCATAGCCTAGTATAGTATAGTCTAGTCTAGTGTAGTCTAGCCTAGTCTAGCCTATCCTAGCCTAGAATATCCTAGCTTACCCTCGCCTACTCTAGCGTAGCCTAGCCTAGCGTAGCCTACTGTAGCCTAGCCTAGCCTACTCTAGCCTAGCCTATCCTAACCTAACCTAGATTAGCCTACTCTCGCTTAGCCTAGCCTAGCCTAGCTTAGCCTACTCCGCCTTAGCCTAGCCTAACTTACTCTAGCCTAGCCTAACCTAGCCTTACGTAGCCTAATCTAACCTAGCCTATCCTAATCTAGCCTTCCTAGCCTACCATAACCTAGCTTAGCCTAGCCTACTCTGGCCTAACCTAGCATAGATCAGCCTAACCTAGCCTAGCTTAGTGTAGTCTAGCCTAGCCTTCTCTAGCCTAGCCTTCTCTAGCCTAGTCTAGCCTACTCAAACCATTCCTAGCATGGACTAGCCTAGCCTAGCCTAGCCTAGTATAGCCTAGCCTACTCTACTCTACTCTAGCCTAGTATAATGTAGGCTAGCCTACTCTGGCCTAGCCTAACATAGACTATCCTATCCTAGCCTACTCTACCCTAGCCTAACCTAGCCCACTCTAACCTACTTTAGCCTAACCTATACTAGCTTAGCCTAGACTATGGTAGCCAACTCTATATTACTCTAGCCTAGCCTAGAATGTCCTAGCCAAATCGATCTTTTTCTAGCCTACCTTGGCCTGGCCTAGCCTAGTGTAGTCTAGCATGGTCTATTCTAGTCTATTATAGCCTAGCTTATCCTATCCTAGCCTCTTCTAGCCTAGCCTAGCTTAGCCTACTATGGACAAGCCTAGCTTAGCCTAACCTAGCCTAGCCTACTCTACCCTAACTTATCATAGCCTACTCTACCTTACACTAGCCTAGCCTAGCCTACTTTAGCCTAGCCTTGCCTAGTGTAGTCTACTCTAGCCTGGCCTAACCTACTTTAGCCTAGATTAGCATGCTTTAGCCTAGCCTAGCTTAGCTTAGGCTAACCTAACCTAGTCTAGCCTAGCCCATCTAGCCTATCCTAACTTATCCTATACTAGCCTAGTCTAAGCTACTCTATCCTAGGCTACTCTAGCATAGCCTAGCCTAGGCTAGGTTAGCCTACTCTAGCGTAGCCTAGCCCAGCCTCAGATAACCTACTCTAGCCTAGCCTAGCCTAGCCTACTCTATCCTAGCCTAGCCTAGCCTACCTTAGCCTACTCTAGCCTAGCCTAGCCTAGCCTACTCTAGCCTACCTTAGCCTACTCTAGCCTACCTTAGCTTACTTTAGCCTAGCCTAGTCTACACTACCCTAACTTAGCTTAGCTCCTCTACCCTACTCTATCCTAGCATAGCCTACTCTAGCCCACTTTAGCCTAGCCTAGCCTAGTATACCTTAGCCTAACCTAGCCTACTTTAGCCTAGCCTACTCTATCCTATCCTAGCTTAGCGTAGCCTACTCTAACCTAGGGTAGCCTACTCTACCCTAACTTAGCTTAGCTACTCTACCCTATTGTATGCTACACTAACCTACACTAGCCTACTTTAGCCTATCCTAGCCTAATATACCCTAGCCTAGCCTACTATATCTCAGCTAGCCTAGCCTAGCCTACTCTAGCCTACTTTAACCTAGCCTAACCTAATATACCCTAGGCTAGCCTACTCTAGCATACCCTACTCTATCCTAACCTAACCTAGCCTAGCCTAGTCTAACTTAGCCTAGCCTACTCTAGTATACTTTAGCCTAGCCTAGCCTAATATACCCTAGCCTAGCCTAACCTAGCCTACTCTAGCCTAGCGTAGCTTATCCTATTCTAGCCTAGCCTAAGCTACTCTATCCTAGTCTACTCTAGCCTAGGCTAGTTGTTATAGACATTTTTGTGCCTTACAGCTATAAGCATGAAATGTCCATAAACCAAGGGATCCTAAGTCCCTAAAAGTGTTGTTCCAGCTCCTAAAGAAACAAGGTCAACAAATTACAGCTTCTCCCAGAAGTTCTCCACCGGAAACTGCTCAAAACTAGTCAAAACAGGATCATTTCAAGTGCTCCACTAGCTGGCTGCGTTGCAAAGCACCCAAATACACTGGCTAGGTGTGTTGCAATGCACTTGAATGCACTACCAGGGTGCGTTGAGCGGGAAATGACAAGTGGCAAAGTCATTCAACGAGGTGGAGGGACAATGGAAGCTTCCAGAATCTTCTCCAATGACACTTGCCTCACTGAATTCGACTAGTGACGAGTAAGAGGCTCTCAGTCCCCAAGTGGAAGAAAGAACTGACAGAGAGAAGCCACTAATCAATTCATGAGCTGACTCATCCTCTTTGCATACATCTATATATGGATCCCTCACCAAGAGATCCGGGGGCTGGAATTTTGTACATTGCAGAGAATTGCTGTTGGTTTTGTGATAGATATCAGAGTATTGGGTGATTTATGCTTTGTTGGAGGTGAAGAAGGGATTCTATGCTGGGAGGTTGATGCTAGATCAGGAATCATCGGTTGTAACTCCTCCTGGATCTTCTTGTTTTATCAATAAAACTACTTGAGTTTCTCCTACATGCTTGTATATCTGATGTGTGTTATATTTGTATGTTTAGCTTAAAACTGATCCTAAGCTTTTTATGAACATAAATCCATGTCTTTGTGTAGTTTCTCTCTTCTGTGAACTTGCAGGAACTTGGTAACGCTGGGCAAGTGAGGGAGCAGATCGGTGGAAGCTGGCAAAGAGAAGATAGATTGGATCGAACAACTAGCGCAAGACACAGGTCGGTTCATCTTAATCATCTTCGTTTATAGTTCTTAAAGGAGAATACAAGAGTAGTTTTCCTTGTTTGTTTCTGAGGTCTCTGTCACAACCCAGTGGGATAGGGTCGTTCTGAATAGACACTTTTCCCGAAAACAAAATGGCGACTCCGCTGGGGAGCGTGTCTAGTTAGTTTATTTGTGTTTCTATTGTTGTTCATCTCATAAACTTAGGAGTAGCGAATCGAACTGCATTTTCCATTTACAAATGCAAAGTAGACATCTGCTACTCTAGTCCATTCACTGGGCCTGTTTATGATCTGAACAGTTGACTCACAAATGATCTGATTACCCTTTGTGATAGCTCTTAAACCTCTTGTAAATCAACCATCTGATTGTATACAATTGATTGCTTTTACCTGGCCAAAAACCATAGATTAAACTGCAAACCGTGACCCAGAACCCGGAGACAATTCTCGTTTCTGCTTCAGCGCAGGCTCTGTGAAGAGACTCTGCATTTCAGTGCAGTTCCCGAGAGTTCTACCTGCGTTGCAATTCAGTTTCTCTGTGTAGCAGGTGCGTTGATCGGCCTAGCCCTGCCTAGCTGAGGTTCTTTGCTCACTTTTTTCCAGTTTTTCCTCTGATTTTTGCAGCCTGTGATCAGTGTGTTTGTCTGTTTAAAAGCCCCTTTTCTCTGCCTTAATTCCGCCTCAGTTGTATAAAAGAAACTGTATTTGTTTTTGTGTATTTGTTACATCATTTACAGTTTCCCATTGCAAAAGTAAACTGGTCATACTGTCGCCCTTAGATCTAGATCTGTCGTAAGTGTCGTTTTGATCTTAGGAGAGAGTATATTTGCTGTTGACAATTGATTACGCTTTTATTTTTACCTTTGGCTTGAATTTGTGAATTTCTAGTGTCGAAACAAGTGTTTACTTCAAAATCATAAAGTGTCGTAATCGTCTCTACCTTTTGATTTCGAAAAGAAGCTTGTTTGTGTTTTTCACTTGAAATCGAATTCAAATTTGTACAATAGCTTTCTTTTTACGCATCAATATTAAGAAAGTGAAAAACAAATACATGCACAAGTGCATTTGCATATTGACAGTTTGTATGGCTTGATTTAGGAAAAGAGCATTTACAGTGTGCTCTTCGCTCTTTGAGAAAAGATTGTGTCTTTCTTTTCCCCTTGTAGCTAGGATTTTCATTGCTGAAAAGAGATAAATGCTTGCTTATCATCTTTAGATTGCATTTTAGGAATTACATCTACATCTCGTGGTGAACCCAAAAGGCAAACTTCATTAGAAAGATCAACCTAAAATAAATTCAATGAACTTAACAACGCTTTGTAACTTAATGCACAAAATCTAGAGGTCTAGGCTAGAGACGTGTTCCGGCGTCGTAAAGCCTGGTAACTGTTTTCCTCACTGATGGTTGGGTGATTCCTCCACTTTGAGACGATAAGTGCCAGTACGGATTTGTGCTCCCACGTACCGTCGAGTATATATTGGGAGACCCCTATAGGCATAAAACCTTTATCCATAGGAAGTCGTGTCGGCCGCCCTAATGATCGCAATGCACTGAACACAGCATTCGGGAAGATTGACTGCCGTACCCTAAAAGTATTATGCAGTTTTGCGATTGGTTTGGTACTCCCTCTACCTAGATCTCCAGAGCAGTCCCTTTCATTCCTTTTCAGACTCCTTAACGGAAAAGGTCCATCTGAGCACTTGTCACTTCAGGCTCATTAAAAATCGAAGGAGACTAGAGTCATCTTTTGTTTTTTCTCGACTCTTTAAAACTGAAAAAATAAAGTTGTGTCAAAAGTGTCTAAAATTCATTTAACACAGAAACATAATTTCCCTTTTATTTTAGTTGATCGAGTAATCCGCAATCGTGGAAGAAAGTCAATTGAAACCCCGTCGTTCGCGGAGGCTTACGAGTCAACCGTCTTTGTCTCCGGAAGCGAAACCGGTACAGACAAAGCGGACTCGTTTAACCGGATCCAAGTCTCCAATCAAAGTTAGAACAAGTGTTCTAACGACATCAGAGACTCCGGCTACTCCAAACATTTCTGGAATCCTTGCCTCAACAGAAGAAGTTCAACAGCCACAGAAGGATAGTGATACTGATCCTAGTTTGAGAACAAGCACTTGTGTTACTGAACCAGTTCCATCCATAACCGGTTCAGAGAGTCTTACTTTTCAAACATCTGTCACTGCTTCTTCGGCACCAGAAATATTTTACGGACCTGACGGTCTTCCCCTTCCACCTGGTCTGATTGCGATAGAGGCAATTGTAGAAGATCCGCAAGCAAGTACTCCAACACATTTTGGAGTCGGGGTCACTCTATTTCCTTTGACATCAGAACTTAGTCTACCACCAATGGAAGTTCCTGTAGAATCGCTAGGTAATCTTTTGGATAGACTACAAATGTCTGAACAACCGTCAACATCTAGGACTGTGTCTTCTGACACATCGACAGCAGAACTCCCTGCTGTCACTCCGACAATGTTCGTCGGCATACCATCTGTCCCGACTAGCTCACAACCACTAGAAGGAGCCTATCTAGGGGCTATTTCGACAGTTTGGTCCATTCCTATTTGTTCATCCGGAATTATACACGGAAACTCTTATGTTGAGTCTCAACAAATTGATCCATTTGGAGGTCAATTTGGGCAGTCCGGTCCCCAAGGGCAAATAATTCCCTTGAGTTCTGGATTACCACCGTATGGGGGGCAGTATGCCCTTTCATTACCACCTCCGGGAGGATATCCATACGGGAGTTCACAACAGCATTCAGGTTATACTGGAATTACCTCAAGTGGTTGGGTACCTATACTACCTCAACAACCAAGGGTTGTATATTCGATGCAACAATGCGTACCTGTGTCGAACATACCCACTACGCCAGCTATTGTGACTATGTCGCAAGTTCAAGCGCTGCCTGTTGTGTGTCAACCTCAAATTTCTCAGGTTGTAATGCAACAGCTCATTGACCCTGCGACTCAACCACAATCGCCAACTAGTGGGGCAACACAGGCCCAGACGGGTACAATTACCCCTCACCTTGGTCAAACGGTTAGTATCGGGCAACAGCACATGGCTTCACAACCGTGGCTGGTGCAATACCAACAACCACAATTCCAACAAGTATACCAAGGTGCTGAGCAACAGATCTTTGCAAACAGTGGACAGCCGTACATTCAAAACGGTCAAAATCAACCATTTTATAATGGTCAAGTCCACTAACCTTACCAAACATACCAGCATCAAATGCATTATGCTGGTATGCAAAGACCAATTGCTCAGGTGATTCCATCGTATCCTGGGTATGCTTCACCTAACCTGAATTAACAGTTACCATTCGTGGCAACTTTAGAGTTACCTGATTTAAACCGGCTAACAAACGATCCAATTGCTTACGCCCCTTGGTGGCCAGCGATTCCACACAAACTTCCATCAGATATTCCTAAATTTAATGGAAATCCGGGTGAAGATCCATCGAATCACGTGATGACATTTCATCTATGGTGTTCATCAAACACTTTAAATGATGATTCGATAAGGCTTCGCCTTTTTCAGAGGACATTAACAGGTCCGGCGGCAAAATGGTACATTGAATTGCCTAGAGCCTCATTCGACAACTTCAGCACCTTAGCCACAACCTTTTTAACCCATTTTCAATTACCGATAAGGTATGAAACGGGAACAAAACTGCTTACCAACTTTAAACAGACAACAGCCACTCACATATCTGATCATATACATGAGTGGCGATGTCGTCGTAGGATGGTAAAAACGTACGTTCCCGATCAGCTATTAGCTGAATGGTTTATCAAGTCATTACTGCCTTCCATCATGGATGATGTGGCAAAGGGGGGAGTCGTAACAGAAGAGCAAGTGATCGCTCGTGCACAATATCTGGATTTGATTTACACGCAGTCCGGCACGCTCTACGACAAAATACCTGACGCCCCTAGACCGGAATCCTCGATTCCTCCTCCTCCTAAATCAAACAATGACTCTCATGCCGACGATGGCGTGATTGGCACGACAGACACGAAATCGACGAGGGCCACATCCAAAAAGGCTCGTAAGGTTTCAGGTCAAAATGCAAAAGACGAACTTCTTGCTTCGGAAGTAAATGTCGTATCGACAGATAAAGGCAAAGAAACCAAACAACCAGGAAGCAAGAAGAAAGGAAAAGGGAAGAAGAAGAAACAGGATGAGCAATCTCCCGAAAAATCTTCTTCAAACCCTCCTGGAAATAGGAAACCCTCTACAGGTTGCATGATATGCGACGAGGATCATTGGACGAGAGAATGTCCATACAAAGCTGAGCTTAAGAGATTCTTTAAAAGTTCGAAAACCTCAGCAGTGTTAACCGATCCGTTTCCGAATCCAGGAACCAATCTGGTTGAAAGTGGAAATGCTTCCCCGTCTCAAGTGCTAATGTTGTCGATTTCAAAACAGCAAAATGATGCTTTGATTTCGACAAGGAACAAAGATTACGGGAATCCTCAGTTGTCGAATAACAAGGATAAAGATCAACCAAGTAGTTCGACAACGACTTCGACAGAAGTTGTACCACCCACCATCCCTGAATTGACAATAAAACCACCAAAGGGAGTAGTACACAAGTCGACATTTAATCCTTGCGCTAGAGCGGTGCAGCATTATAACATAGTGGAAGATTTGGCCCAATCGCCATCCGCTATGTCGACTCTTGAAGTACTACAAAACTGCCCATCCCAAAGACAGGCTTTGTTATCAGCCATTGGTGGGATTGATCCAAAGGATTCCAATCTTGTATCCTTTGACCACAAGGGATACGATCCTCAGTTACCAGCTCAATTAGCTTTCCTTGTTCAAGTGAAAGCCTTCAACAAAACTGTTCACCGAACGATTATTGATGAGGGGGCATCTACATGTATCATGTCGATGAGCTGCTGGAAAACTTTAGGATCTCCAACCTTGTCACGATCATCGACGACATTAAAAGCATTCGACGGAAGGACATACACCATATGGTATCATAAGTAACTTGAAGGTTGAACTAGGAGGGAAAACAGTAGAAATTGATGTTGAAGTAATCGACGGAAACCTTGATTACAACATCCTATTGGGAAGACCCTGGATATATGCCATGGCCGCAGTTGTGTCGACCTACTTCAGGAAGATTGCATTTACCTTCCAAGGAGGAATTACAATCGTCGACTAACAAACATTTCTCCCCAACAGTTCGCAAGTTACGGGAAGCATTCCAATGATCCATGGAAGCAATCATTCACTCCAAAATATCGGAGTAGGTCTCCTAAAACACCCTGCCTTAATGGGTACTTTTGCCCTACCGCCTCCGAGTAATCTGGCGGAAGTGGCCACAGTGGAATATGAAACCTTCTATATCTAATGGATTTGGACTCCGAGGACGGTTCTTATCTCGTGTCAACCTCGTTAGAAAATGAAACAAGGAGTCATGAGGATAGTTCTTTTACTGTGTCAACCTCATTAAAAAATGAAACAAATCCCTTTTTTTAAATCTCAAAGGTAAACCTTCATTCCAACCACCGAGTTGAATGCAATGAAGCTTTGGGGGCATGCACCTCGATTTGCGTTATTATGCTGGGAGCATGCAAACTTATCATCGAGCAGTTTTAGCGCATAGTTCAAGCTCGTTAAAAAATAAACATAAGATCGAGCAAATGTTTCCACCCGCGTTTAAGCTCGTTAAAAAATGAACTATCCTCCAGTAAATAACCACTGTGAATGAAGCATTTTCAGCCATTAAAGCCTTGGTCGTGTTTGCACCGTCACCTCCACTTTTCATTTGGCCGATCATTCACCTCCATTTGATTGTTTACCCATTTTGAGGAACAACTGCGAAGAGTGATTTCACTAGCCATCATTGTAACACTGTCGTGATTGGAAAATTCCAAACCTTACCTAGAATCAGCTGCTACCCATTTTATCACTCGTTCCTCAAAAGACGAGTCTTCTTTAAGCTCTTTTCATCTGACTCGTAAAATATGAAAAGATTGCCGAGTTTTGGCCTTCCAGTGCGTTAAAGCGACCAGAAGTGCTATCCCTCCTCTAGATTTTAATCTTTTTGGACCTGAGGGATTATTGCACAAAAAGATCGAGCGCTTGTTTTGTTCGGCTCGTTAAAATTATCAAAAATTCATCCCTTCTGTATTGTTTTATACTTTTTCGGACTTAAGGGATTAGATGACGAAAAAGGAATTCCAGAGTTATCTTTACGTACCTTTTCAGACTCCCTAAAAAGGAAAAGGATCGAGTTATCTTTGTCGTTAGACTCGTTAAAAAGATTAATAGCGACAAACTGTCTTTAGACGAGAACGAGTTTCACTATCGCTAGGCTCGTTAAAACATAGCGATGGGTTTGACCGAAGGGCAAATTATAGAACAAGCATATGTTATCCTCCTCAAGCTTGACAAAAATAAAGAGGTACTGGTCAGAAATGACTGGGGAAAAATTGGGAAGAAAACTCAAGGAAACTTTATTGGTAGCAAGTCGCTCTTGAACATGACACTTCCACTCCGTGCCAGAGTCGAGTTGGGTTGTTTCATTCACCAGTCACCTCACCATGGTCCCGCCATAACATCCACATTTGGGGTAAATGCTACCGATCCATCACATAAGTGTCGCCGACATGTTCAAGAGAAGTCATCCAGAGAAGTCACCCGTGTCCCATCCACTACCATACATTATACTTCACTCTTTCATGACCGCCACCCTGAACCGTATGTCACCAGATCGTTTTCACCTCCATCAAAATCATTTGCTCCGTTCCGTGTCATTGATGTGGGATTCATTAAGGCCCTCCTTTGACGGATCGCTTCTTGTCGACATCAGCTCATTATCCAAGAAGTTGATCTAGGAAAACCCCATTCAGTACTTTGAAGCTTGCATGCCTCAATGGAAAGTTTCTCACTTCCGGCGACAGGTATACATCAATGACCTTCGACCGAAAGATTTTGCGTGGTGTTCGACGCCAAGTCCTTTATTCACACCACGTGAATTGTACTGCAGTACCTTGAGGGTCATTATCATTATCAGTGATTCCTCTCGCGCTTGTTAACAGTTTACATCATTGACTGGTAATCAAGCGATGTCTTTCCATGTTCGACTTCAAAACATTTCTCACATGGATCGACTTGTACTTAGAGTGAAGATCGGATGAGATTGAAGACCCCGGATCTAGTTTCATCCATCCGGGCTGCGATATATATTCAGGAAAAATAAAGACATTGAAATGTACAGCATTGCAGCACAGATAATCATCCTACCAAAAGGATGATGACTTCGTCAAAATCATCAGTCTACCATCAGACGATTGTCTGTCCTATGTACATGAAAATGAATTTATAAAGCTGAGCATGGGAATGCCCGCCTCAGCTAGATCATGAAAATAGTATGAAGATAATGTATTGTATTGTATCTTATTACAAGTCTCCTCCCCAGCATCAGAAGAACTTCGGATCCTCCTAATAAAGCACTTCACCCGATAAACGGCCTCATACTTTAGGGGGCAACTGTTATAGACATTTTTGTGCCTTACAGCTATAAGCATGAAATGTCCATAAACCAAGGGATCCTAAGTCCCTAAAAGTGTTGTTCCAGCTCCTAAAGAAACAAGGTCAACAAATTACAGCTTCTCCCAGAAGTTCTCCACCGGAAACTGCTCAAAACTAGTCAAAACAGGATCATTTCAAGTGCTCCACTAGCTGGCTGCGTTGCAAAGCACCCAAATACACTGGCTAGGTGCGTTGCAACGCACTTGAATGCACTACCAGGGTGCGTTGAGCGGGAAATGACAAGTGGCAGAGTCATTCAACGAGGTGGAGGGATAATGGAAGCTTCCAGAATCTTCTCCAATGACACTTGCCTCACTGAATTCGACCAGTGATGAGTAAGAGGCTCTCAGTCTCCAAGTGGAAGCAAGAACTGACAGAGAGAAGCCACTAATCAATTCATGAGCTGACTCATCCTCTTTGCATACATCTATATATGGATCCCTCACCAAGAGATCCGGGGGCTGGAATTTTGTACATTGCAGAGAATTGCTGTTGGTTTTGTGATAGATATCAGAGTATTGGGTGATTTATGCTTTGTTGGAGGTGAAGAAGGGATTCTATGCTGGGAGGTTGATGCTAGATCAGGAATCATCGGTTGTAACTCCTCCTGGATCTTCTTGTTTTATCAATAAAACTACTTGAGTTTCTCCTACATGCTTGTATATCTGATGTGTGTTATATTTGTATGTTTAGCTTAAAACTGATCCTAAGCTTTTTATGAACATAAATCCATGTCTTTGTGTAGTTTCTCTCTTCTGTGAACTTGCAGGAACTTGGTAACGCTGGGCAAGTGAGGGAGCAGATCGGTGGAAGCTGGCAAAGAGAAGATAGATTAGATCGAACAACTAGCGCAAGACACAAGTCGGTTCATCTTAATCATCTTCGTTTATAGTTCTTAAAGGAGAATACAAGAGTAGTTTTCCTTGTTTGTTTCTGAGGTCTCTGTCGCAACCCAGTGGGATAGGGTCGTTCTGAATAGACACTTTTCCCGAAAACACTAGCCTAGCCGAGCCTAGCTTAACCTACTATAGCCTAGCCTAGCCTAGCCGAGCCTAGTTTAACCTACTCTAGCCTAGCCTAGCCTAGCCTCACATAGCCTACTCTCACCTAGCCTAGCTTAGCCTACACTAGCCTAGCCTATCCTAGCCTAACTTAGCCTACCTTAGCCTACCCTAGCATAGCCTACTCTAGCCTAGCTTAGCCTACTCTATCCTAACTTAGCTTAGCTACTCTACCTTACTGTATGCTAGCCTAACCTACTCTAGCCTACTTTAGCCTAGCCTAGCCTAGTATAACCTAGCTTGGCCTAGCCTAACCTAGCCTAGCCTACTCTAGCCTAGCCTAGACTACTCTAGACCAACCTAGCCTAGCCTAGTATACCCTAGCCTAGCCTAGCATACTCTATCCTAGGCTACTCTAGCCCACCCTAGCCTAGCCTACACTATCCTAGGCTACTCTAGCCCACCCTAGCCTAGCCTAGCCTACTCTAGCCTAGCATAACCTGCTCTATCCTAGGCTAACCTAACCTAGCCTACTCTAGCCTAGCATACCCTACTCTATCCTAGGCTAACCTAACCTAGCCTACTCTAGCCTACTTTAGCCTAGCCTAGCCCAATATACCCTAGCCTAGCTTAGCCTAGCCTCTCTACCCTAACTTAGCTTAGCTACGCTACCCTACTCTATCCTAGCCTAGCTTACTCTAGACTACTCTAGCATAGCCTAGCCTAATATACCCTACTCTACCCTAGCCTACCCTAGCCTACTCTAGCTTAGCCTACTCTAGCCTAGCCTACTCTATCCTAGCCTAGCCTAACCTACTCTAACCTATCCTAGCCTACTCTACCCTAACTTAGCTTAGCCTACTCTACCCTACTCTAACCTAGCCTAGCCTACTCTAGCTTACTTTAGCCTAGCCTAGCCTAGTCTACTCTAGCCCAACCTAGCCTACTCTATCCTAGCCTAGCCTAGCTTACTCTAGCCTATCCTAGCCTACTCTACCCTAACTTAGCTTAGCCTACTCTACCCTACTCTAACCTAGCCTAGCCTACTCTAGCCTACTTTAGCCTAGCCTAGCCTAGTGTACTCTAGCCCAACCTAGCTTAATCTAGCCTAATCTAGCCTAGCCTACTCCAGCCTAGCTTACGCCACCGTCGCCTACTCTATCCTAGTTTAGCTTAGCTTAGCCTAGCCTAGTTGAGCCTAGCCTTGTTTAACCTAGTTTAGCCTAGCCTAACCTACTATATCCTAGCCTAGTGTGGCCTAACCTAGCCTAGCCTAACCTAACCTCACTTAGCCTACTCTCACCTAGCTTAGCCTAGCCTAGCCTAACTTAGCCTACTCTCTCCTAGCCTAGCCCAACTTAGCCTACTCTCACCTAGCCTAGCCTAACCTAGCCTACTCTCGCCTAGCCTAGCCTAGTCTACTCTACCCTAACTTAGCTTAGCCTACTCTACCCTACTATAGCCTAGCCTAGCCTAGCCTAGCCTAGCTTAGCCTAGCCTACTCTACCCTAACTTAGCTTAGCCTACTCTACCCTACTGTAGCCTAGCCTAGTCTAGCCTAGCCTAGTCTAGCCTAGCCTAGCTTAGCCTAGCCTACTCTACCCTAACTTAGCTTAGCCTACTCTACCCTAGTGTAACCTAGCCTATCCTACCCTATCCTACTCTAGCCTATTTTAGCCTAGCCTAACCTAGTATACCCTAGCCTAACCTAGCCTAAATAAATACATCATATTACATCATTAATAAAATTTAATATAAAATTTAATAACATTAATTATCTAAAATTTAAAATTACTTAAAAAAATAAAATAATATTAATTAAAAAACCATTTAAAATTTATAAAAATATATAATATTAATAAAAAAATTAACATAAAAATTATTTAATATAAAATTTATATATAATAAAAACAAAAAATAACATACAAAGTTAAGTAAATAAACTATTTAGAAGAGATAATAGTGCAACTCAAAGTATGCCGTAAAACTGCTTCTGCTTGGCTAAGAGCTCGTCTTCCTCGGACGTCGGCCCAAGACCCAGAGGCATCTGGCAGGAGTGAAAGCCTGCTCCCTTACGGACCACCAGCGGGTTATTACAGGTGGCGTGGTTTTCCTTGATAACAGTGATGAGTCAAACCGACATTCGCGGATAGCAGCGAGAGATGGCTGTCCTCACTGTTGGTTTGACACCTGAGTTTGATAGGTTTTGCCACCTTCGGGAAAAAAAAAAAAAATAGTGCAACTCAAAATCCTTTTGATAAACCATTTAATATAGAACCACATCGTTCTAATCTTACCGCATCGTTCCAGAAATTAGATTTAATTGAAGAGAAGACATCCATGAAAAATGGATTTTGAAAGCTATAGGTTATACTAGCTAGTTTTTATAACTCACACCAAACTACTTCGCCCGAGAATCTAATTTAAATAAAATTAATCTAATTTTTATAACTCGCACCAAATTACT
Source organism: Pinus tabuliformis (assembly GCA_031772625.1). Lineage (NCBI taxonomy): Eukaryota > Viridiplantae > Streptophyta > Pinopsida > Pinales > Pinaceae > Pinus > Pinus tabuliformis. The sequence goes on from CM062817.1 coordinate 1,523,580,089, forward strand.
TGGCCTAGAAGGTAATTTAAATAAAATTAAACTAAAGAAAAATTGAATTACCCCTGAACTACATCACAGTACACTAGTGGAGAAACTAAAGTTAAACACATTGAAAAGGTATAAACGTACTTGCAAATGAAACTACAATTAATGGAGAAAGTACAATGATTTAATAAGTGAGGCATGGATTGGATGGACAGGAATTGCAGTAATTAATGGATGGATGGGGTAATTTGAATAATAACGATTGATAGGATTGATAATATATAGAAAATGGAAAGAAAAGTAATAGGAAAAAAAAGTTAAAATAAATTTGATTATATATTTTTTTTATTTTAGGAATGTATAATAATATATTAATTATCTAGATAACAATTAAGTGGTAATAAATTTCATTTTAAGATGGAAACTTTTGTGTGAATTTATAATTTTTCATGTGAAATTAATTATCTAAAATTTAAAATTATTAAAAAAATTAAATTAAACTAAACAATATTAATAAAAAATATATATAATATAAATAAAAAATTATATTTAATAAAATTTATTTAAAATAAATTATTTATATGTATATATATAAACAAATGTAACATACAAATTTATAAAATATTAATAAACAACATATTTAGAAAATGTAAAAAGGCAATTAGATAAAACCATTTAATATAAAACAACATAGTTAGAGAATAATTATAAAAGAAGAACAACTGAAAAATCTTTTTGATAAAATCCATTAATATGAGAAAAGTAACTCAAAGCCTTTTTGATAAAACCATTTATTATAAAACCACATCATTCCAGAAATTATAGTTAGAGAATAATTATAAAAGAAGAACAACTGAAAAATCTTTTTGATAAAATCCATTAATATGAGAAAAGTAACTCAAAGCCTTTTTGATAAAACCATTTATTATAAAACCACATCATTCCAGAAATTATAAGTTAAGGTTAGTTATTAGAGAAAGACAACTCAAAATCTGTTTTGATAAACCCATTTAATATAAAACTAAAGACCAATTTAATATAAAACTAAAGAGCAACTCAAAGTCGTTTTGATAGAACCGTTTAATATAAAACCACCTAATTCTAGAAATTAGGATTAATTATAAGAGAAGGGCAGCAGTGGCAAATAGATATTGAGAGAAGCCACAGGTTAAGCTAACGAATTTTGATAACTCGCAGTAAATTGCGTTGCTGAGAAGCTCATTTAATTCCAAACTGCGTCACTCAGAAGCTAATTTAAATAAAACCAGGGATTACAGGGAAACTACACCACACTACAGTACACTAGTGGAGAAACGAAAGTTGGACACATGTGAAAAAGTACATGCAGATGAAACTACACACATTAATGGGAAACTATAATGTTTTAATAAGCTCACTATGTATGAGCAAGAGCAAACAATTGATAGATGAGATAATTTGAAGAATAACTATTTACTAGATTGATAACCAATGGAAAATAGTCTCAGAAAATTGAAAAAAACTAAAAAAAATAGATGGATAAGGTAATTTGAACAATAACAATTGACAAGATTGATAACCAATAAAAAGTACTCTCAGAAAATTGAAAGAAAATTAAAATAAAGAAAAACATAGGAACTTTTGATTTCCTGCATTAAAGCGCTGAAGAAAATAACATAAGGAAAAGACTAGGGTTTACTTTGAAAGAAGAGATTAGAAGAAATGTACCTGCAATTGAATCCCTGGGAGCATTAAGTAAAACATAGCCGACCCTTTAAGTGAAGGTTCCTATTCATCACAACAATACAACAAAAAATAATCGAACCAATCCCTTCAATAATTTTCAAGGAAATAAAAGAAATGACATGCATAAGAGTTTTGATATACACAAACATAAGTTGCAATTGCAATGATTAAAATGAAACTACGACTTCTCTGAAGATAAAGAAAAGCAGAGTGCAAATGAATTAACATAATATGTACCTGAAATTAAAAGAAGCCATTAGGGTACTGGACAACCTTTCCTTTGAATTTGGAAAGTTGTTTGCACCAGCAGTGGATGATCGGATTGCCTCTTCCCCTGTCACATACCTACCATCGATTTGGCATAGGCGCACACACGAACGACCGACTTGGCATAGGCATAGACTCAGTCATATGACCGACATGGCACAGACACAGAGTCAGACTGAAACTCAGTCAGACTGAAACTCAGGCATACGCACAAACATAGACTTGGACTCTGACGCTCAAACACACAGACGAGGAGAAGTAAATGACAAGGAGAAGTATATGGAAAATTCTGCAACCTTCCTTCCACATATATATATATATATATATATATATCGTTTCATTCATCTAATATGTTGGCTTCCTTTATTAAACAATCGTTTATTTCAACGGATATATTGCCTGGTTTATTGAACAACTGTGGAAAATTTTGAAATTTGTCTACCCAACCGTCGTAAAAAAGAAGATATAAAAAGCATGCGTGCTTTTCTTTTCTTTTAATTTAGATTCATGCTTTTTTGTTTTTAAGTTTCTTTTAATCCCTGTGTTTTACCATGTCTCTATTAACGCTGATTTACCGTTACTTTTTCAAATTTAGACAAGAATCATATGACTTGGGCGGAATCCGTTTATGGACAAGTACGGAGAAGCCAAAATTTTGAGAGGTTAGAAGTGGAACTGTAACTCAGACCTCTTAGACCGTTTAGCTGTGCTCGTTGTATTAGTGAAATATGAAGAGTGGTTTCGTATTCAAATGAAATTAAATCCATTTATGGACAGCGGAGAAGCCAAAATTTTGAGAGGTTAGAAGTGGAATCGTAACTCAGACCTTTTAGACTGGTTAGCTGTGGTTGTTGTATTAGTGAAATATAAAGAGTGGTTTGATATTCAAATTAAAGATTAAATTAATTTCATTTGTATTTAAAATAATAATGGAGATTATAGAGTAAGAGTTGATGTTCCCCTTAAAAACTGGAAAGATCTACCACTTGTGGGAAGATAGAGAAAAACATAGTGTAAATGTAATATGGGAAGATAGTGAAAAACATAGTGCAAATGTAATATGTGGATGGCATTTTTAATGAATGTTTCTCCACATTTGTGGATGACATCCTTAATAAAATTATTGGTGTAGCCTAGTGTACCTAACTTAAGTGGATTTAAACTAGACATATGTTGGCACAAATCTTGCTAAATGCCCAATGAAATTGGTAATAACCAACTAAGCTAACCCCTTGGACTAGTTCCAACACCACTTGACATGTTCTTGATGCTATTTTTCTTAAATGCATCCATTTTATTTCTCCACATTTTTCTTTATTTGAGTTATTCTTTTAGCCTTTTGTAGATGTGTTTTTAGATATTAGATATTTTCCTTCTATTGTTAGCATGACTATAAGAGTTGTTGTTTCATTCCTCCTTCACTTTCACTATGTATTGCACCAATTGTACTTTTATTCCCATGGATATATTTTTTTGGTCATTCATTGGTCATTGAGTTATGCTGAAAATTTGAAGATTTTGAATGTCATTGTCTATTGTTTTAGATATAACTTCAAAATATTGGTCACTCTTAGCTTTGTACCTCTATTTGCAACAATCTAGAACTACATAAGCCAACTAAATAACTTAAAGAAAAATCAAATAAGCTTAAAGGGATGACCAAAGACCTTAAAACTAGGTAGTTCACTCTACATACGATTCCAACCATGAACAAATGGTGAGTAGAAAAATGTCTTGAGCTTGTTTTTGATAGAATGCGACACATTCTTTGTGTCAAGGGTTACAAATGCTACAATTATTGGTGTATGTAAGTCAAGTTTTCAAGTTTTCACTTAAGGACAAATTAGAAGCATTGTTTTGAGGTCTCCATAAGCATTCAAGTTTGAGTACTTGTTTTTGAATAATTATATATGTGGATATACTTGTTTACATATTAATAAGGGATTTGTATTTTGGTGCATCTTGTTTTAGGTTTTTATTAAGAGGACAAATAAGAAGCTCTTAGAAATGTTTGAATTTAATTTTCATGTTTATTAATATTTTTATGCTAATTAGCATTTTCTCCAAGTAACTTTGAAGGTGGGATTTGAGCAAGGGATAAAACAAAAGTTTGTATTTGTAATTTACCTCAAAAGAAAACTAATATAAGGAAGTTACAAATGATTAGATTCATTGAATCCATACCCTTTTTATTCAATCGCAATGTCTAACTAGCCTTTAAATCTTTCATTTTTCTTAAATAAAAATATTATTTCTTGGTTGAAAGGTAACAAAAGAAAAATGGTTGAACATGAGGATTACCATTGATACTTTGACTTCAAACATGTACAATAGAAGTTAAACAACAAGCTTATACAAAAGAAATTGTGAATAATTTTTCTTTAACTAAATGATGCGTATTAACCATCAAGAGGTACGTGCTTCCATACATTCTTTGTAGGAGTGTGTGACTATCCATCTAGACTTTAATAGCCATGAAATATTACACTAATCAATGGTGCTTAGCATAGGCACATTAGCACATGGGAGGCACACATGGAAAAGTAAATGTATAAAAATCATGGAAAAAACATTCTTGGTATTTGAATTTAGGCTTCTGTGATCCATATCAAGTTTTTTGAGAAGAGTTTTAGGCTAAATTTCGAAACAAGAAGTGTGGTTCATCGGGTTCTTCATGGTTGCACGATAAATAAAGAGACAAGATCATCCAATGTCTCAATTTGACCATGAATGACTACATTTGATCCTGCTACATGTGACCAAAAAAAGGCTACATTAGACTAGCCTCAAGAGGAACACATAATTAGTTACTTTTATTATATTTATTTCCAAAGTAAACAAAGAACTAAATAGACTATTTTTATTATTTAAATCTTCAAAAGATAAAGAATTATATTATTATTATTATTATATAAAATATAAAGAAGAAATTATTAATAGCTCAAAAAACTAACTAGATGGTGAGTTATTCGACTTCATTCTAAATTTAAAAACTCAAATATATTAAATATGTAACAATTTTTATTAGAATACAATTAAAAGTCAAGATGAATATATAGTCACGCTCATCATACCCTGTCAAGGAGATGAACGAAGTGCTCAACCAAAGGGAGAGGAACGGAGTACTCACCCGTCGTGGGTGAGGTACGGTTAGTGACTCGCCCCTATGATCAATCGAGATTTGGGTATCATTTCCGTTCACTCACCCGACCTAGGGGAGGGCGAAACAACAAAGGAGTGGAACTCATAGGGGGGAGGGGAAGTCACTTTGTAAGGGAGAAACACTTAGAGAGGTAGGGAAGAGATTCGCCCTAGATTCCCCTAATGGATAAGTGGTTTACGGGAAGAAAGATAAGGACCTTTCCCGACCCATGACAACTTTTATTACTAGCCTCGCAACCTCCGTCCAAGGCGAACACTCTCTTTACCGTAAGTGGTAAGTGTCAAGGGTTGTAAATGGGGAATTAGCCCAACGCCCACATAGGATTCACTCTTTAAAGCGCATAACCTCTGACTATTGGTTGGGGGAGGGAGGGCCAAATCTCCTACCTAATCAGGGATAGCATCATTTATAAATAAAACACGTTCTTCTCTATAGAGATATGTCCGCTTGGTCAATTATGAAAACAGCACTTGATGACGACATCACATGCTTGTAAGTAATGATTCGCCATGCTACTAACTCGAAGTACGTATTGTGCTAATTCCCACATATATCAGGACGAGGCATAATTACATATATAATAGCAGCGTTATCGAAGGATTGATCTTACCAAAAAGGCCAACTTTTCATTTCACACAGTTAGATAAACTGAGATCATATCTGTTAGATAAGGAAGGGAATCAGGACTTGACCGAGTTGAGAAGTACCTTACTGGGTGAGCTGGGTGAGCAGGACCTACCTTACCGCCCGCCTGAAAGGACCTTTTAAGAAGGGAAGGTTCTTCTTTCTTCCCCTCAAAGAGCTAGCTAGAAGGTAAGGAAGGATTGCTTGCTCAACAATAGGCCCGAAGGGTGCGATAGCACGCTCGACTAAAAAGCCGCCATCGACTCGGCCGAGGTTACGAGGTCGAGGAGGGCAAGGCCAGGTTCTTCAATGTAAATATGAAAGATATCTTCTCTAAGAGCCTTTTTCTCTCAACCTCCCTTTCCTTCTGACTTGCCTTCCTTCCAAAGAGACCCTAAGTTACTGGTCTTTTTTCTTATTATTATTCGGGTTTCGTTCTTCCTCTTTCTAGGGTCGCCTTCTTTCTTCTCAACGGAACAATAACTATGGCTTTCCACTTTTCAATGTCGATTCATAAGGCTGGCTTTCCTCCAACTCTAGAGACTGGCCTTCCTTTTTATGGCTACTGGCCTTTTTCTGACTGGCCTAGCTGGATGTACAAACGCAAGGCTCGAAGAACGAGCAGATCGAGGAATTACTTTACCGTACCGGGCGGTGTTATAGACATTTTTGTGCCTTACAGCATTGAGCATGAAATGTCCATAATCTAAGGGATCCAAAGTCCCTAAACATGTTGTTCCTACCCCTAGAGGAACAAGGCTAACAAACCACAGCAATTCACGGAAGTTCTCCACCAGAAAACTGCTCAAAAACAAATCAATTCAGGATCAATTCAGTGGCTCCACTAGCTGTCTGCGCTGAATGTCAAAGCCAACACTGGCTACCTGTGCTGAATGTCAAAGGCAACACTGGCTACCTGCGCTGAGCGAGAGTTGACATGTGGCAAGTTCATTCCACGAGGTGTCAAGACCCAGGAAGCTTCCAAAATCTTCCTCAATGACACTTGCCTCAAGGAATTCGACTGGTGATGAGTAAGAGGTTCCAAATCTCCAAGTGGAAGAAAGAACCTCCAAGTGGAATCAAGAACTGACAGAGGGAGAGGACACTAGTCAGATCTCAAGCTGACTCATCCTCTCTCCAAACATCTATATATGGATCTCTCCTCCATGAGATCTGGGGGCTGGAATCTTGTTATTGTAAAGAATTGTTGTTGGTTTGAGATTGGAATCATTGGGTGCTTAATGCTTTGAAGGGGGTGAAGATAGGAATTCCATTTGCTGGGAAGGAGATGCTGGATTGGAGCCCTCTGGGTTGTATCTTTTCCTGAACCTTGTTATTCCTTAATAAAGCTATCTTGGTGTCTCCTATATACTGATGTATTTTTGATGTATGATTGCATTAGTATGTTTAGTTTATTTCTAATCCTGAACTAGTTATGATTATGAATCCATGTCTTGTGTAGTGTTCTCTTCTTGTGATCTTGCAGAAAACTCTTGAAGCTGGGTGAGCGAGAAGGCAAGTAGCTGGGAACTCTCCAAGAGAAGAGAAGCCGGATCGAGGGACAAACGGAAGACACCGGTTAGTCCATCCATCTCTTTCTTCATTCTTAATTCATAAAGGAAGAATACTAGAATAGCTGTCTTTGTTTGTTGCTAAGGCACTGTCACACCTTAGGTGGATTGGATCGTCCTGCATAGGCATTTTTCCCCACAAAAGGTGGGTGCTGGGGAATTATTTGACAGTTATCCCGCCTCCAACTACGATATCTAGTGACAGAATTTTGCTTACTGACCTGTGATAATGAACTAAAACACCCACCAAGATACAACACCCACCTTACAACACAACTACGACTAGCACTAACCAGACCAGCTAGGCTAGGTGATCATATCAAATCACTTACTTACATACATATACTGTGTTACCTCTTTATTTTATCGTGGGCTTGCTAGATTGATTTGATTGATTGATAGAACCCATGTTACCAACTTATGGAGGAGGATGCTAACTTATGGAGGATGTTACCAACATGAAAGCTTAACGTAACGAAAACAGGAACTACCTTGAATGGACTGGACTAACGAAATGCTAATCGATACCTTGTGATCTTACTTACGCTTACCAGGCCTAGGGAGTTTATAAACGATAGACCACAGCCCCACCTACCTGAGAGATGAGGAGATCTTGTCAGCAAACCGAAAGAAAGCAGCGAACCCACAACCTTTCCCGACCCCCCTACCAAAAAGAGAGAGCCCTGGGGAAACACCAAGTAAAGCAGTCCAGGCCAACCAATACCACCTACAGGGATGGAGTCACTCACTATTCCGATGGTGAGGGATTACTTCAACTTGCCAACTAACTAACCAGGGACGGAGTCACTCACTATTCTGATGGTGAGGGATCCCACCTGCCCACCAACTACGGAGCCACCCACCTCACTCCAACAGTCCAGCTAGGTGCTGATATCACATAACTTACTTACGTTTATATAACGTGTCACCTCTTTCTATTGATGATGCTCCGCATGTTCCCCCATCACACCTGCAGTTAACCTGATGCCCACCAGGATAACCTACCCGCCTGGGAAATAGCCAAGAAAAGAAAGCAAGCTGCACGGAACCAACACAGCTTGTTCCTACCTAGGTTGGAATGGCTCTGAGAGAGAAAGAAGAAGCACTAGCTCTAGCTGGGGACTGACCTGCCAACACTTACTGTACGGGGGACCCCGTAACCCCCTTCCAACCAGAGATGCACCAACCCCCACCAGTACAGGACCACCTATCCAATTAGGACAAGACAATCAGGACAGTACCACCAAGTCCACCTACAGGGCCTACCACCTGCCATCTAGGTTCCCACCTGCCCACCCATGACTGAACAAGACAGAACAGCTAGGTGGTGACGTAGTTGCTTATATACGTTATTTTACCGTGTTTCCTAGTTAGTTGATGAGTGTTGTTGCTTGATTGATTGGCTTGATGAACTTGATTGATCCATACCCCACATGTTCCCTACAGAGCTTTATTGGATTTACTTGCTTGATTGATCCATAGACCCCATCATTCCCTACAGACCCACTGGATGGAGCATAGCTCCTATAATGGACACAACTGTAAGTCTATAGTGCTAGTAGTAGGCTTTAACTCTATGAAACTTACGAAGGCTAAAGGCTAGTGTCCGTAAGGCTGGTTTCCATTTGTTTCCTCCAATGGATCCTAAAGTAAAAGCTCCTTAACAATGGTATGAAAAATCACAACATTTCATTCATTTTAGAGTCAGGAGTTGGAGTTTGGAGTAGTCGTTGTTGGAGTTTGGAGTTTGGCCTTCTCTGTAGATGTTGACTCTTATCGGGACGTGAGATGAAATCAAGTAAGAAAGCTAATTTGTCTTCTCTTGATGGCTCCTATTGGGAGTGAGCTGTTACATCCGGGAGAAGAAGCATTCGAGAGCTGGGAGAGAACCCAAGTGAGGTGCAAGAATGAAGGAAGGAACCAACCAATTCACCCGAGATAAGAGATACCAGAACACCAAGATATGATACCACATCACATTATATATGTAGATTTACAATTTGAGAGGAGCTTAGTAAATAAATATAGGAAATTAGAGGAGCTTAGGAAATTGATGTTGAGTAGTTAGTTGGCGGAGCTGGAGTCTTCCCCTAAGAGCCAACCAATCGATGAAGAGTTTTAAGAGGAGGATTACCCGAAGAGCACCGATTTATTTTAGGTTTAGTGGGGACCCTTGCTGCTTCTTGATAGACTGATTGATAACAGGCGAAAGGGCTGCTGGCTTGCGAGGAGGTGGTTATATAACCCGAGCGAGGAAAGACCAATTTGTGACGCTACAACCTGTGATAGACCCCGAGATTATGATTCGCAAGACAAGTGCTACGAACCGGATACCCGCAATGGGATCTTATCAATTTAGTAGACCCCGATCTCGATTGCAAACTGGAGACGATGAACTTTACGGCGGGCTTCCTGCTTGCTGGGAGAAGAAAAGAAACGCGATTGCTTGCTTCGGTTATGGGACTGCTTAGTTAGCCACTTATAATTAAGTTTCAAAGCCAGATAGCAGCCTTGCAAGAGCAGATCATGGAGCTGGCAAAAGCCAAAGTAGGTAGAGAACAGGTGTAATGTACCACCTACATGACTGAGGTTAAGCTTTCCACATAATTCCCTCTAAGTAGCCAATAATGTATATTTCCTCCCCATATGAATAGTGAGTCCCTACCGGGCCTGACCTTGGCCTTCCTTGAAGTGGTAATTTCACTAGTGAAAGGGGGAAGCAATGTACAAGCCTAAAGATCGGACGCTAGGAGATCGAGGGTAAACTTGTTCGAGGTAGGGCTGGTCTCCTTCCTATCAAAATTATCATGCGATAACCCGAGCTGGCTTGCCCTGCAATCTCCCCACGCACATAAATAGGGGTATGGAACCTGCCTTGCCATCGGACCAAACACCTTAGAACCCAAACCGCGAACCTGAGGACCTCACTTCTGAGGACCGGAGGGGCTCGAACATAAGCCCCCCACCCAATAAGTAAATTGAAACTTTACACCCGAAGAAAGAGCCAAATCGACAACCCCTATAATCATATGTGAAATCTGGCTACCTTAGTTAGTTGGCATAATTATGTATATAAAGAATTATAATTACATATATAAAGAATGACCAGCAACCACTTACTTCTTTCTTTGGTCGAGCGTCTATTAATTGTCCACAGCCATTATATAGATTCGGGAGCCTACGTTCTAGCCGTTGTAGGAGTAGCCAATGTCCCCAGCGATGAATCAGGTTGTCCCCAGCCATTCTATGGGAACAACTGTCCGCATCCATTCGTAGGGGTAGCATGCCCTATAATTAAGCTTAACAATGTGTCATGGAGGTTACTAAAGTAACTAATGCTTGTCTTTCCTGCCTGGCCTGAAGTAAGAGCTTTTCTCCGCCGGGTTGGCAGCTATAGATCACTTACCAGGTGAAAAATAGCTTAGAAGGTAAGGGCCTGAGCTACGCACGCCAAGGAAAGGGAGAACCTGACCAAGCAGAGCTACGACACCTTCTTGACCACTTTCTTAATGGGGTGGGGGGCCTGCCTAGTGAGTGAAGGTTGGAAAGCAATAGGTTTATATTATATAAACCCAGGCATTCTATCCCATCCAGGACAAGGGCATCTCTAATCCCTTCAAAACAAGGTATATTCCCACCAAACTCACCACCACCAATAGCAAAGGAACCTACTAAGGCATCAGAAGCAAGGGCAGGTACAATCAATACCAATTCTTTATTTGGGTAATTAAGCCCCTTTAAATGGTTCTTCAGTTGGTTATGCAGATGCACCAGTCAATGATGAACTTTCACCAGTTGTCCTAGTAGCATCAGCAGCAGTAGATACAGTAGTATATCTGGTAGCATATCGAGTGCCCATTTGAAATCCGCCAGTACCAGATCCTCCAGGTATGGATTCAGCCAACCCAGTAGTATTTTATCTTGAATCATCGCCATCCACGAGAGCAACAGGTACAGAGGCAAGGGCTTCTTCGGTTGCACCAAACATAGAGTTTACCATAGCAGATACGGTTACAGAACCTAAATCGTTCATTGTAGACTACCCGTCGTAGCAATTAAAGTAGATCCCAAACCTCTAGATGCATAGTCGATCTTATTTCAGGCGCAGAGGAGCGAGCAGCAAAGCAAACAGGAGTAGAGACAGTTGAACCCGTTCCAGATCCCAGAGATCTATACCCCGGAGTATATTAAGTTTTAGAACCAATTGATCTTGATCCAGTTTCTCCATACCCATATGGAGTTGACCCTGTTTATTGAGTTTACCGAGTCAAAGAAGCACCTTGTCCTGCAGGAGGAGAGACAGAGCTACCTTTCACTTAGAGAGCTAGCTGGTAAGGAAGGAGGGAAAGGGTGGGTTGGATAAGGCATTGGGTCGGTTGGAGAAGGAAGGTCAGTAAGGAAATATCTAAGGACAGTAAGGTAAATACTTAGATAGTAAGGTAAGGTCTCTGACCTACGATTGAAAAAGGATTTTTAGACATTTAAAGACTTTAATCTGTCTTGTGCTTTTACTCGCTAACTCATTAACGACTCGTCTATTATCTCTATATATACGAGTCAATACTTTGGTCAGCTGATTCAATGGGCGCATTCACTGGTTCTTAAGCTACAGGATCCCCCTTTGAAACTGGGCGAAGGGAAGCCAATTGCAGATCGAGACCCATCAGCGGAAGCACAGGAAATTGACCCCGTTTACCTCACAGCAATCGACAAGGGGCAGTCAGTAGGCGAATGTTGTTGACGGAGGACCTTGTGTAAGCGTGAATCTATTGCCCTTGGTAAACGGGTTATGATTCAACCGCTGCTACCTACGCCTTTGTTTCCACCTCTATCTAGTCTTTCAATGCCAAGGAAATAAGTCCTTTCCGAAACCTTTTTTCGGAATTACGGCCAACCATAGAACATTGATTCATGAAGACAGCAAACCAGCATTGTCAGGAGATTCATCGATTCCAGTCAGCATTGATAGAATAGCAGCCCAGCCAGCATTATAGGATGGATACCTACTTGCCTGAACTGTGAGTGCCTCCCTTATTGACAACCCTACCTTTTTGATTTCATGGATGGATGCCATAACCCCGACATGCCATAATGCAGCAATTTGGCCTAATAGCACCGCGACTTCTTGAACCTGATAGACCAATATCTGATTAGCCCAATGCTAACCATGAAAAGAAACAAATTTTGAGTGGGCAAGAAAGCTTCCAAATAAAGGTCCGGAGGGCTTGCGCTTCTGAGGGCAAGGACTTTTTCGACACTAAAAGTTGAAACCTTAAGTCAAACACGATTTCATAGGCAGGGAGAATCAAATTCCAGAAGGTTAATAGTCAAGAGAAGTACTCTGCCCCTCTCTCCAGCCAGTACTATCACTACGTAGGCCCTGAACATCACGTAGTTCGGTAAAGCATCTCCTCTTCCATTTAGAAACCTGAAGCAAGGTTTTGACTAGTGGTTTTACGCTCACCTACCAAGAAGTTGTTTTAAAGTAGGCATATATATATCGTAATGTAAGTAAGTTGCTTCAACGTACGTGTTTCAGTTGTTCTCCTGTGATTCCCAGTCTCCTATCTATTCCTCTAATACCATATCAGTTTCAGTTGTTTTCTTCATATCACTAGCCCTTCAAAATTGGCTCTAATACCATGTTGAATTTCCACGGCACTCAAGAATATGGTTTGGGTCTTAAAATATATGAAACAAACACACTCAAATTCGAAAACAATACTACTTGGCACAACAGAATAACAACCATAAGTGAATCTACTAGTGCACATGATAATTTTTAACCTTTTAAACCCACTACTAATTATATTAAAATCTAGAATACAACTTTTCTTAGGGCTCCTAAACTGGGGATCATGGCCTTTACATGTATCCCTAATACAAGGATACAAATATGGCTTACTGTTAATCATTTTGACTACCAATCTACCCTAAACAAGATAACACTTGACCTACTTGCTAATGGTGGCCACACATAACCCTTTGAGTCCATGTACCTCGAACATATTTGGTGGATCCTCTTGCCTTTCCATCTGTTGATCAATACAACTGAATATTCATCTAATAAACTTTCCACTATCATTGATCACAACTTCTTTTGTGTCACTAAAATTTGGGTCATCAATATACACACTAACAACCCTCCTCCTCCATTGGGATGACTACTCATTAGGTCTTCTAGAATTTCCCACTTTTATTGAAGTCTACCCATATGCAACTTCTGAACTAGGGATCCAATAATATACCTCCTAATAGTCCATGGATTATTTCATGGAAACTATACTTGAGGTACTCAATTTGTTAGATATTGCATACAAAAGTAACTATTCATAACTTCATTTGTGAACAATGTTGAGTCTTCCAGATATACCCAATGGTCATCCTTCTTGTCACTTTATAAGGTTGATGCTAGGGCCTCTAAAAATTCCCTCTAATGGTCCTTTTAACTCACTATAAAATTCTTCCCTTTACAGCTTCCAATACAACCGACATACAATCAACACCTTGACCTATCTAAGGCTACCAAATACACTACCATTTTGACTGGTAATTTGATCCTCAAATTATAGATCTATGGCACACAAAAATACTATTACTCATGATCTATGAACAAACCTCCAAATACCATCAATGTTTCCTTGATTTTTCCTACTATCCTTCATCTCACGAATCCCACCACACAATCCTAATTCTCATTGTTCTTCCTCCAAGTGCCTTTCTGAGGTCCAAATTAATATATGAGAGACTAGTCAATTCGACCTTCAAGTATAGTTTCCATAATAGTTTGAATTTTTTAAAATGACCAATGGGAAGGCCTTCAAAAATACATTCTCCCAATGTCACTCCAGGACCACAACACTTGTCAAAAAAGGGTCCAGAAAGTTAGTTTTTTGCCACTATTTTCCACTTTTCTCAAAATATGAGCCACCTCTAGAAAATAGGAGCAAATGGGTTTTTAGAGGATGGCAAGAGATTTATGAAAATGTATATTTTTCTGGAAATAGATGCCTGAGGAAAAATCACAGCGCCAAGCCGCTGCACTCCTGGAACTACTGAATTTTTGAATTAGGCTTCAAAATTCACAAAAAAACAAAATTGCTCAGAATATGCTCAAAATTGGCCAAGAGCTATAAAATGATAGATTTTAAACCTTCATAGATGCTTCAGCAAGCATCTCCAAGTTTCCTTCATCTTTTGTATCCTTTTTGGCCTCTTTGAGCTTGTTTTCAAGTTGCTTGACCTTGACATTGCAAATCATGTTTTGAGCTTGGTAGTGTTGTGCCATGTGCCTTAGTAGCCGATTGTCTCTATTTTCCTTCTCCAAAAGCTTCTCTAAATGATCATTCACCCTGTTAATCTAGTGCTCCTTTCCTTGATTGACCTCAAGAGAAATTTTGTCCTCTAGGTCTAGCTCTTCATTCAGCAAAATATGTTTTTCTTCTTCTTGCAATGCCTTCTTTAGCCCCTTTGTTCTTGGCCTTCTTTTCTTATTCTTCCCTTGTGTTCCTTCAGGTTCACTTGACTCTATGACTTCTTTGCCCTTACCAACCTGCTGCAATAATTTGGTTTCCTCTTTTTCCATGATCAATTGCTTCACTTTGAGCTCACTATTCTCTTGTTCAAGGAATGAAATGATGTACCTTGCTCTTGCCATGTTGACTGTGAGCTCTTTGATCTGATAGTCTTTATCTCTAATCATCTGCTGCATGCTTGAAGTCTGATCCTCTCTAAATCAACCGGCTCAAATTCATGTTCAACCATGTCTTTATCCTGTGCCACTGATCCCTGCTTTGCTAATGTAGATGGCTTGGCCCCTTTCTCACCATGAGAAGCAAACACAAGCCTCTTCCCTCACTTGTACATCCTAGTCACCTCAGGCTTAGGTTATTTGGTTCCTTCAACCGGTTTGCTAGAGGACCCCACTTCCATTTGTTGTGTTTGCATGATAGAGGGTTGAGCTACTACATTGGCTTCATTCCATTTCAGGGTTGTTTCAAAAAAAGTTTCCCAACTCATACCTTTCTCTGCAAGTTGATGAGGGACTATAGTCTTTATCAAACTATAATGAAATAGGCTAGGGTAGTGCTCCTTGTTCTTCATCTGAATCCTCTCTAACATTTTGGCAATGCTCTTGCATAGGTAGTTGCACTTATTGAGTGGCCTCTGAGAGGTAAAGTGCATTAAGAGGCAAATATGATAAGCACACAATCTAGAGAATCTTCCTTCACATGTAAAGAACTTCATGACAATATTCATCAAGGGGCATACTTCTCCAATAAGTACCTGAAAGGCACAACATGAGCATGTTTTTCCCTATATGGTGTTTTCAAGAAGGTTCTATAATACACAAGATCTAGGCTCATCTCCTTGAACCAATATTCACCATTTTCTAGTATCCCTGTAGCAAGTGAATGTAGGCCACTGAAAAAGTGAATTCAACACCAGAAATAACAACATGTTCACGTTTCAACTAATTTGCCACCCAATCTGTCAACTGCTCATCAAATCCTACTTCACTCACCCTTTTGCAGAAATCCAAGCAATTCACATCTTCAAAGTACTATTCGATAAAGGGATATGAGTTGATTTCACTACAATTTGTTGGCTCATATCTGAGGATTTTCCCTCCCTTGTGATGTCTCTTCCTCTCCATTGAAGATTCTGATTCCATGATGATAGAAACCCTTTGAAAAACTGATTTTTTTCACTTTTGAAAACAAAGTCACCTTTAAGATTGAAACCTGAGATATGTTTTCACTTTCCTGAGCACTAGAACTTCTTCTTCTGGAGTTTTTCAAACTAAAAGCATAATGAATTTGTGACAACTCGAAAAATCAATGTCAAAGAGCTGATTATCATGCTCTATTCACTACATTTATTCATGATAATGATGGACCTTGGAAACGCTAGCAACCTAATGGATGACTTCAAACTGAATGAAATGATGATGATGTTTGACTTTATTTTATTATGACACCTTCATAGAAATGTGATAGGTCATCAGCATGAGTGAATTTTCAAAAGATTGAACTCATTTCTAAACTGACCAAAGAGTGACCAAATTTTACTATGTAAACCTAGTGACATGAAAAAATTGATTTTGATAGTCGTGACAAGCTTAATAAAAGCACATTTGATCTAGGTGACAAACTAACAAGACTGACAGTAATAGATCCATGATTAAGAGGTTAGATGGTTGAGTGTAGGGTGAGCAGATGTCAGAGAAGACACAGGAGGTAGAGCTCTCATAGCACATGTGCACACAAATTTTGGGTTGCTAATGCATGTGCATATATAGAAGAAGTGGAGGAGGCCAAAGACTAGTTTTGATGCATAGAGAAGCCAACACAGTTACAAAATTTTTGTGTAGTGAGCATATCTAAAGTTGTTGCAAAACTGAGTAGATTTCTATAATAGAGATATTAGTTTGCAGAGTAGAGTTTGTGTGCTGGATATGGATAATAATTTATGTTGTTGGTTGATCATGGCATGAGTGATATGATGGTTGTATTGGGACCACTATTTTCTTATGTAGAAAACATCTGTTTTGGTGGTATTTTTGATGTTGATTTGCATAGGGTCTTGTTGCTAAGAGTATGAATGCAGAGCTGAATCAGAGTTTAGCAAAGAGTCTCAGATCTAGTATGAAAATAGATGAAATGAGGTCTGCATATACCATAGGAAAAATTAATTCATGAGACTGGAGAATGAATTTCAAAGCTTCAGCGAAAGGAACACTTTCTCCATCCAATCAGACTTGGATAGTCCAATCGGGCTTGGGAAAGGATTGTTGATCGTGGTGGCATTCAACGAATTGTAGTCCGTAGATATATCTGAGAACATAGTCTTCCAAGATGATAAGTAGAATTGAGTCTCCTCATTGATAAAAGTGAGTTCATTGTATTGAGGTCAAGTCTCCTAACTAATGGGAGTCAGTCATCTATGTAAAATAGATCATTTTTCTTAACAGAAGATTCATAGAAACACAACAACAATGACTGTGTTTTTTTTCCTGGTGAAGGTTTTTCAAGCAAAAATACTTGTGTCTCATGTGGTGATACTTTCTTGTGTTTTTGTTCATGGTTATGTTGCCCATATGGTTTACTTGTTGGTTATGATTTATGCATAGATATGCAAATGTTTAATGAGTTACTATTGATTAGTGTGTGTGATTCAATTAAGGTAAATAAAAGGAAAAAATTGTGAATAAGTCACACTACTAATTCACCTCCCCTCCCAGTAGTACTCAAAGGTTTCCAACAATTGGTATTGGAGTAGGGCTCTTGGTTGCAACTTGATTGTTGGAGCGTAGATCTAGGATTTGTTGGCAGAAATTTTGAAATTTTTTTAGAATGGCTTCAAAAGGAATTGTTGTCCTCATTTCTACAAATTACAAGGTATGGAAAAATAATATTAAATCTCAATTATTGTCTAGTGGATCTAATATTTGGAGATTAGTATGTGAAGGTTGTGGAAAGGATCCAATTGTACCTAAAGTTTTGTAGCAATATGCACAATCTAGATGTATAATCAACAAGAATCTTCATGATGATGATATGAAGAGACTAGTAGGTTTGAAATATGCTAAATAAATGTGGGACAATATAGAATCCATATTTGGAAATGGCACCAACAACAATAAGGAAAATGAGAAAAAGAGCAAGAAGAAGAATAATAAAAAGAAGAAGAAGGGCCTACAAATTCAAGAATCTCAACCAAAAGAGTCTCATTCTTATAGTGCACATAATTCAACTGATGATGAGAAGAAACCAAAATATCCTAAATCCAAAGGTATAGATATTAATTATTTCTTGTTAAGTTATAATTTTGATGAATAAGATTTTGATCACACTGAAATGCCTAGTGAATATGAGAATGATATTAAGGGTCTTAGAGCTGAGATTTATAGACTAACAACTACATGCAAGGATCAATAAAAAGTATTGCAGATATGTGATGATAATGTGGGCAACCTGAAGGAAGATATTGTTAGCTTAAATATTAAATTGGCATAATAATAAAAACATTAAGGTGTGACGAAGCAATACTAAGAAAATGAAAATGAATGTGATAAATTAGAATCTAAAGGGGTATCCTTGAGAAAGGAGCGGAAGATGGAGAAGGGCATTGTGGCATTGGATAGTTTTCTTGACATCCAAAGAGAACCACTCGATAAATTTGGTCTTAGATTTAGAAAGGGTGAGTCTAGTTTGCATGCAAGTAAAAACTCCAAAGTTGAACAAAAAGAACAAGTAGAAAATAATACCAATAGAAAAAGTACAAACCAAGGAAACAAGAAGCAGAACCATCAATAGACCTAGCAGTAAAACCAACAACAATTGAAAAGAAAACCTCAAGGAGCACCTATATTTAGAATATCCTTTGCTCCAAGAGAGGATCATGGCAGTTTTGTAAAATTTCAGAGGAACCAAATTCCTTTTGTTCCTTTTGTGCATAAGGTATAATGTTACAACTGTAAAAAAATTGAAATGTTGCAGGTAACTACAGGAGAAGAACATTTATATCAAATCAATGGAGCCTGCAACAATATCAACAACCAAAAAGATTACCCATCAAGTATAATATTGATATTTATGGTTATTATTATTCACGTAACCTGTTTGGCCATAAGGCATCTGATTTTGGATCGAACCCATGGAGGAGAAGCACATTGCATGCAAGGTATAGATCTAGCATGAGAAATAGGAGAATTGATCCTCTTGCTTCATATCTTGTCCATTTTGAGTGCTACACATGTCATAATTTTGATCATTTGGCAAGAGACTATTTGCTGCCTCATTTCTCAAGCAAGGTTGAAAGGAAAATAAAACATAGAGCTCCTAGTAGAAAACTAGTGGTGGAAGAAAAGAAGCAGCCAAAGACCGTATTGAAAAAGAAAGAGCAACAACTCTTCAAATAGTGAAGAATTAGAACCAACAGTAGATCAGTCAGCAAAAGTATGAACCAAGGAAACAATAAGTAGAACCAACAACAAATCAAGCAACAACAGCAACAACAATTGAAAAGAAATCCTCAAGAATCACCTACATTTAGAATATCCCGAGCTCTAAGAAAGGATCATGGCAGCTTTGTAAACTTTCAAAGGAACCAAATTCCTTTCATTCCTTTCATGAAAAAGGTAGGATGTTTTAACTGTCACAAATTTGGGCATGCTACAGCTAACCACGAGAGTAGAACATTTAGATAAAATCAATGGAGCCTGCAACAATATCAACAACCAAGAATAATGGCCGTCAGGTATAGCCGTTTATTGTTTTTCATGTAACTATTTTTTCCATAAGGCATTTGATTGCAGATCTAATCGATGAAGGAGAAGAACATTGCATGTAAGGTATAGATTTGGCATGAAGAATATGAGAATTAATCCTCTTACTTTGTATCTTGGCCATGTTGAATTCTACACATGTCATAACATTGGTCATATGGCAAGAGACTATTTGTTTCCCCATTACTCAAGGAAAAACTTGAAAGAACGTCAAAAACACTGAGAGATCCTAGTAGAAAACCAGTGGTGGAAGAAAAGAAGAAGCCAAAGGCCATATGGAGAAAGAAGGAGCAACAACTCTTCAAGTATTGAAGAGAAACCCTTCGTGTAGTCCATGATTATTTCATGCATACTTGCAGAGAAATGTAGATGATTATGAGACTAGCACAGTCTCAGGTGGAGCGTATGGTAGAGTATGACATCTTGAGGAGTACTAGAAGCATAAGTTTTGATCTATTTCAACCATCCATTTTCATATCAGTATGATACTATACTCATGAGGTATGATCTTAGGGGGAGTAATGTTAGTTGGATAAGTACCTGAAGTGGAATTGGAAATATACATCAAGAAAGAGGCTTACGAGGGACTAACACAAGATAAAAGTGAGCCAAAAAGCATTACTAATGCTACCCATGGCTTGACAGAGAGCATTCTAACACATGATAAAAAAACATGGGCAACTTTACTCTATTTCTGATGTTTTTGTCGAGGTTTAGTATATATCTTAAGTGTTAATTCTAAGGTATCAAGGCTTGTTCTTCATATTGTTCTTCATTTTCACTCATATTTTCTTTGCAAATGATGTATTTATTTTTTATGATTGGAAAATATATGTATATCAGCCTTGTTAGAACCTTTCTTGATCATCTTCAACTACCCTAGCATGAGGACATGTGGAAATGACATGCATATGTGACTTGAGACTTAGACCAACAAAATGTAGGTTGTTATATGTAGTTTGTTACAACCATGTACCTTTTATTGTTTCATCATTATGTATTGGTTGAGATTCATGTCAATAGTATATTGAGTCATCATGGTATTAGGCATGTCATGGAGGAGTTTCATGGATTTATCTTGCAACCACATGTCTGGGCTAATGTTGATGTAACTATCATGTATTTCAGTCATTTGTCCATAGGATATTATGATAGAAACACTGTATTTCATTGATAAATCCATGTAAAATGCTCATGACGCTATGTACTTGTATTGTATTTGTCATTGGTTATCTATTCATGAGTCATGAGGTCATGTATAAGGTGTTATGTTGCTACTACAACCATGTATGTACAATGTTATATGCCATTCAGTCATGGTCATGTGGAGACTTGGTCCATATGGTGCTTCTATGTGTGGAAATGAAGCATTTTTTGCAACGAAAGTGGTTCATTACAAGTTGGAGCTGATTTAGGAGATGGCACATGTTTAAGGGAATAATTTTATGTTCCTATTTGCTTCAACCATAAATTGTTGGCATTATGATCCATTTGGAGGTGTTCATAGTGTTCCTCATGCTATGCTTCTACTGTTGGCGTTCTTGTCCTCATGCTATGTGCTTAGAGGTTGTTGAGCATTTAGAGATAGTTGATATACTTGTGTTGGCGCTATGTAGTTGTGGTGAATACTGTGTGTCGTGCCTCATGTGGATGTTGTTGCATATTTTTGCATATTTTGTGATGCTTCTCATTGATGCTATGTGATTTGGTTTGATGCTATGGAGAGTTAGGTTGGGGCCTTATATGATTGATGTTTCTTATGATTTTATTATGTTGGCATATTGCTATGTGATGTTAGAGGTTGTTGGTGACATGCTGCTCTGAATGCATATTGGTTATATACATTGATTTTTGCTACTAGTATGAGAGATATAGATGTTGGTTAATGTACATTATTTTTTACCCATGTGGAGGTCACATGATTCAATACATGTACCTGTTTTCTGCTTGCCTCATCATATGGAGTCCACCCTTTTCCATTGATGTCAAAAGGGGAGTGGTATAAGAGGAGTTTGATTTGTAGGTTGCATGGTTTCCGTCAATGCCAAAGAGGGAGATTGTTGGCATTATGGTTGGTGTAGCTTTCATTGGTGTGTGTTGACATTGATATCAACCTTGTAGCATGTATTCCAGGTGTTAATTCATGCATATGTTGTATGGTTGTAGCTAGTTGTGTTGACATTGAGATGGTTATTTTAGCCTCTTGATAATGTAGCTTGTTGGGAGTTTTATTGGCATGTCATGCATACATGCTTTCATGCTTATGCTCATTGAGATGACTTATTGTAATGATATTTTTCCCTTATGATGATGATGGAGATGTATTACAGGTTTGTAAAGAGATGTTGTAGCTGTTAGAGGTGAGTTGCTGGTATGGTGTCAACTTGTTTGGAGACCCTAACATGTTGATTAGTTATATAGAGTTGGAGGCATTGACATGATGACTTAGAGCCTTCATATGAGCATGATCAAATGGTTTATTCATTCTACTAGATTAGGAGATGATTTCAGGTACTC
Source organism: Pinus tabuliformis (assembly GCA_031772625.1). Classification (NCBI taxonomy): domain Eukaryota; kingdom Viridiplantae; phylum Streptophyta; class Pinopsida; order Pinales; family Pinaceae; genus Pinus; species Pinus tabuliformis. The sequence goes on from CM062817.1 coordinate 1,523,602,221, forward strand.
AGAGAATGATTCTAGAAGTTTTGGAGTAGTGTTGACTAAATTTTGGGGGTCAAACATGGGTAATGTAGTCTAGAAGCACATTGGGGGCATTATAACTTGTGTTTCCTTCATTAGAAATTTGTTAGTCCTGATATGAGCATTGCTCCCAAAGGTAGATGTAGCTTTACCGTGTCCAAACTATTTTCCTACATTCCTCGTGCATAAGATGTCTCCCAGGGGTTGAAACAATGGTAATTGCCCATGATATGAGTTGGAATCTCATATTGACTTAACATACAACTTATATATGTGTTTATAGTGTGAATACATTGATGATATGAGTAGTGGAGATGGTGGAGAATTTTTCTTAAGTAGAGAATAAAATCCATCATTCAAAGGTTAGATGGTTGAGTGCGGGACAAGCAGATGTGAGTGCAGACAGAGGAGGTCCAGATCCCACAACAAATGTGCACACAGAGGCTGAGTTACCTGTGTATGTGTATATACAGAAGAAACGACAGAGGTTAGAGACTAGTGTTGATGCATGGAGTAACCAACACAGTGTCAAAGTTTTGATGGAGTGAGCAAATTTGAAGTTGTTGAAGAACTGAGTAGATTGTTGTAACAAAGATAACAATTTGTACAGAAGAGTTTGTGTGGCAGATATAGAGAAGAGTTTATGTTGTTGGTTGATCACAACATTAGTGATTTGAAGGTTGTATTGGAGCCACTATTGTATTATGTAGAGATCATCCCTTTTGGTGGTATTTTTCATGTTAATTCATATAGGGTCTTGTTGCTGAGAGTATGAATGTGGAGATGAATTTGAGTTGAGAAAAGAGTTTGGGATCTAATATGAAAACAAAATAAATAAGTTTTTCTTAGAGTAGAGCAGTGAATTCATGAGAGCGGAGTTGTTATTTCAAAGCTTCAGTGAAAGGAACAATTTTTCCATCCAATCAGATTTGGATAGTTCAATCAAATTTGGGCAAGTATCATTGATCATAGAGAACTTCAGCAGATAATAGTTCACAGATTGATGTGAGAACATAGTGTTCGATAGCATCAGTAGAATCGAGTCCCTTTCGAGCTCGGAGTCAACTGATTATAGTGAGTTCGCATCTCCAGACTGATGGGAGTCACTCATCTATGTAAAAGACATCATTTCTCTTAATAGAAGATTGAGAGCAGTGCAACAACAACGCGGGTGGATTTTTTTCTCGGTGAAGGGTTTTCCACCAAAAATACTTGTGTCTCATGTGTTGATACTTTCTCATGTTTCGGTTCATGGTTACGTTGCTAATATGGTTTACTTGCTTCTTATGATTTATGCATAGATCTTCAAATTTTAATGAGTTGCTGCTAATTAGTGTGTGTGATTCAGTTAAAGTAAATAAATGGAATAAGTTGTGAATAAGTAATGGTATTCATTCACCCCCTCTGAGTAGTACTCAAAGGTTTGATGAGAGTGGAGTAGGTATTTCAAAGCGTCAGCAAAAGGAACAGTTTCTGCATCCAATCAGAGTTGGATATTCCAATCGAAGTTGGGCAAGGATCGTTGATCGTGGTTGAGTTCACTAGATGGTAGTCCATAGATGTGTGTGACAACTTAGTGTTCCGAGTTGATTAGTAGAATCCAGTCTCCTTGTTGATCAAAGTTAGCTAATTGTAGTGAGGTGAGGTCTCCAAATTGATGGGAGTCACTCATTTATGTAAAAGACATCAATTTTCTTAATAGAAGATTCAAAGCAGTGCAATAGTAGCAAGGTTGGGATTTTCCCTGGTGAAGGGTTTTCCACCAAAAATACTTATGTCTCGTGTTGATACTTTCTTGTGTTTCTGTTCATAATGGTTTACTTGCTTCTTATGATTTATGCATAGATCTCCAAATATTAATGAGTTGTTTCTAATTAATGTGTGTGATTTAGTTAAAGTAAATAAATAGAAAAAATTGTGAATAAGTTAGAGTATTGATACACCCCCCCCTGAGTAGTACTCAAAGGTTTCCGATGGCCTAGGCTTGCCTAGCCTACTCTATCCTATCCTAGCCTTCTATAACGAAGTCTAGCCTACTTTAACCTAGCCTATCCTAGCATAGCCTAGCCTACTCCAACCTAGCCTAGCCTACTCTAACCTAGCCTAGCCTGCTCTAACCTAGTCTAGCCTACTCCAGCCTAGCCTAATGTACAATAGGCCAGCCTAGCCTACTCTAACCTAACCTAGCCTAGCTGACTCTAGCCTAACTAAGACTAGCCTACTCTAGTGTAGCCTTCTCTCGCTTAGCCTAGCCTAGCCTAGCCTGGCCTACTCTAGCCTAGCCTATTCTAGCCTAGCCTAGCCTAGCCTAACCTAGCATATTATAGCCTAGCCTATTGTAACCTAGCCTAGCCTACTCTAATCTAGTCTAGTGTACTCCAACCTAGCCTAGCTTGGACTAGCCTAGCCTACCATAGGCTAAACTACTCTAGCCTAGGCTACCCTAGCCTAGTCTAGTCTACTCTAGCCTAACCTACTATAATGTAGCTTAGCCTACTCTCACATAGCTTAGCCTACTCTAGCATAGCCTAGCCTAGCCTACTTTAACATAGCCTACATATCCTATCCTAGCCTAGCCTACTCTAACATAGCCTACCTAGCCTATCCTAGCCTATCCTACTCTAACCTACTTTAGCCTATCCTAAACTATCTTGGCCAACTCTATCTTACTCTAGCCTACCTAGCCTAAACTATCCTGGCCAACTCTATCTTACTCTAACCTAGCCTAGCATACTCTACCATAGTCTAACCTAGCCTAGCCTAACCTAGCCTATCTTATTATAGCCTACTTTATTCTATCCTAGCCTAGCCTACTTTAACCTACTCTAGCCTAACTTATCCTAGCCTATATTAGCATACTCTTACTTAGCATAAGATATCTTAGTCTAGCTTACTTTAGCCTAGCCTACTCCATTATAGCATACTAGCCTACTCTAGCATAGTATAGTACTCTAACCTAACCTACTCTAGCCTACACTACACTAGCCTAGCCTAGCCTAGCTTACCCTACTTTGTCTTAGCCTACCCTAGCTTACTCTAGCCTAGCCTAGCCTTACCTATCCTACTCTAACCTAGCCTACCATAACCTAGCCTACCATAACCTAGCCTAGCCTATTGTGACCTCACCTAGCCTATGTTAGCCTAGCTTTGCCTAGCCTAATGTACCCTTCTCTAGCCTAGTCTAGCCTACTCCAACCATTCCTAGCATGGGTTAGCCTATCCTAGGCTAGCCTACTATAATGTAGGCTATCCTACTCTCACCTAGCCTAATCATAGCCTATCCTAGCCTAGCCTACTCTACCCTACCCTAGCTTACTCTAGCCTAACTTAGCGTAGCTTACTCTTAGCCTACTCTACCCTACACTAGACTAGGCTAGCCTTCTCTAGCCTACTTTAGCTTAGCCTAGCTTAGCCTAGTTTACTCTAGCATAGCCTAGGCTACTTTAACCTTGCTTAGCATACTTTAGCCTAGCCTAGCCTAACCTACCCTAGCCTAGCCTATCCTAGACTAGCATAACTTAGACTAGCCTTACTTAGCCTACTCTAGCATAACCTAGCCTACTCTAACATAACCTAGCCTACTCTAGTGTAACTTAGCCTACTCTAGCGTAACTTAGCCTACTACATCATAGACTAGCCTAGCCTAGCCTACCCTAACCTATCCTATTGTATCCTAGCCCAGCCTACTATAGCCTAGCCTAGCCTACTCTAAACTCCACCACTATAGCCTAGACTAGCTTACCCTACTCTAGTTTAGCCTAGCCTAGTTTACAATAGCCTAGCCTTACCTATCCTACTCTAACCTATCCTACCATGACCTAGCCTTGCCTACTCTCACCTCACCTAGCCTAGCTTAGCCTAGCCTTCTCTAGCCTAGTCTAACCTACTCCAACCATTCGTAGCATGGACTAGCCTAGCCTACTATAATGTAGGCTGACCTACTATAATGTAGGCTAGACTACTCTCACCTAGCCTATCATAGCCTATCCTAGCCTAGCGTACTCTACCCTACCCTAGCCTACTCTAGCCAAACCTAGCCTCGCTTACTCTTAGCCTACTCTACCCTACACTAGACTAGCCTACCCTTCTCTAGCCTACTTTAGCTTAGCCTAGCATAGCCTGGTCTACTCTAGCCTAGCCTAGTCTACTCTATCCTAGCCTAGCCTGCTTTAGCATAGCCTAGCCCATTATACCCTACCCTATCCTAGCCTAACCCATTATACCCTAGCGTAGCGTAGCCTAGCCTACTCTATCTTAGCCTAGCCTAGCCTAACCTACTCTAGCCTACCCTAGCCTAGCCTACTCTATCCTTGCCTAGCCTACTCTACCCTAACTTAGCTTAGCTACTCTACCTTACTCTATCCTAGCCTAGCCTACTGTAGCCTAGCGTGGCCCATTATACCCGACCTTAGCCTATCCTAGCCCATTATACCCTAGCCTACCCTAGCCTACTGTAGCCTAGCCTAGCCTACTCTACCCTACTCTATCCTAGCCTAGCCTAGTACACCCTAGCCTAACCTAGCCTAACCTAGCCTACTCTAGCCTAGCCTAACGTAGCCTACTCTAGCCTAGCCTAACCTAGCCTAACCTTGCCTATCCTATCCTAGCCTAGCCTAGCCTACTCTATCCTAGCCTAGCCTATCCTAGCCTACTCTACCCTAACTTAGCTTAGCCTACTCTAGCCTACTTTAGCCTAGCCTACTCTAGGCTAGCCTACTTTAGCCTAGCCTAGCCTAGTCTACTCTAGCCTAGCATAGCCTAGTCTACTTTAGCCTAGACTAACCTATCCTACTCTATGCTAGCCTAACCTAGCCTACTCTAGCCTAACCTAGTTTAGCCTAGCTTAACCTAGCCTAGTTTAACATAGTTTAGCCTAGCCTACTCTCGCCTAGCCTAAACTAGCCTACTCTAGCCTAGCCTAGCCTAGCCTACTCTACAGTAACTTAGCTTGGCCTACTCTACCCTACTGTAGCCTAGCCTAACCGACTTTGGCCTACTTTAGCCTAACCTAGAATAGTATACCCTAGCCTAGCCTAACCTAGCCTACTCTAGCCTAGCCTACTTTTGCCTAGCCTAGCCTAGCCTACTCTAACCTAGTGTAGCCTACTCTACACTAACTTAGCTTAGCGTACTCTACCCTACTCTAGCCTAGCCTACTCTATCCTAACCTAGCCTACTCCATCCTACCCTAACTTAGCTTAGCCTACTCTACCCTACTCTAGCCTAGCCTAGCCTACTCTAGCTTAACCTAGCCTAGTACATGCTATCCTAACCTAGCCTAACCTAGCCTAATCTCGCCTAGCCTACTGTACCCTAACTTAGGTTAGCCTAAATCTACCATACTCTACCCTAGCCTAGCCTACTCTAGCCTACTTTAGCCTAACCTAGCCTAGTATACGCTATCGTAGCCTACCCTAGCCTAGCCTACTCTAGCCTAGCCTACTATATCCTAGCCTAGCCTACTCTAGCCTAGCCTACTATATCCTAGCCTAACCTAGCCTAGCCTACTCAACCCTAACTTAGCTTAGCCTACTCTAGCCTAGCCTAGCTTACTCTAGCCTAGCCTAGCCTAGTCTACTTTAACCCAACCTAGCCTAACCTAGCCTACTCTATCCTACCCTAGTGTAATTTAGCCTAACTTAGCCTAACCTAGCCTACTCTAGCCTAGCCTAGCCGAACCTAACCTATCCTAGCCTACTCTAGCCTATCCTAGCCTAGCCTACTCTAGCCTCGTCTAGTCTAACCTACTCTAGCTTGGCCTAGCCTAGCCTAGCCTACTCTATCCTACTCTAGCCTAGCTTAGCCTAGGTGAGCCTTCTCTACCCTAAGTTAGCTTAGCCTACTTTACCCTCCTATAGCCTAGCCTAGCCTACTCTAGCTTACTTTAGCCTAGCCTATCCTAGCCTACTCTAGCTTACTTTAGCCTAGCCTATCCTAGCCAAGCCTAGCCTAACCTAGCCTACTCTAGCCTAGCCTACTCTATCCTAGCCTAGGGTACTCTAGCCTAACCTAATTTAGCATAGCTTAGCATAGCCTAGCCTAGCCTACTCTAGCCTAGCCTAGCCTAGCTTAGCCTACTCTAGCCTACTAGCTTACTCTAGACTAATCTAGCCTAGCCTATGTGTTATTCTATCCTAAGTTAGCCTAACCTACTCTACCCTATTAAATTTATAAGAGTTTATATTATACATCTTGTAGTTGAGACAATTAATCAAACATGCATTCAAAATAAGTCTTAAAAAACATATGCATTACAATTTTATTTTATAATATAAATTTAAGTATAAAAACATTGTCATTTTAGATTATAGAGTTCAAACAAATATTCATTATACATTTTTGTTTAATTAAATTCTATCTAAATTTATCAAATTTATATTTAGATGTACTTAACACATTTAATAAGGGATTCAAAATCAATCATAAAAATTATTTACATTAGAATTTAATTTTATCATGTAAATTTAAATATGAAAATAATATCACTTTATATTAGACACATTCAAACAATTTTTTCATCACCTTTTAAACAAATACACCATATTACATCATTAATAAAATTTAATATAAAACTTAATAACATTAATTATCTAAAATTTAAAATTATTTTTAAAAAAATAAATTATTAGTAAAATAAAATATAAATTTAATAACACTAATAATCTAAATTTTAAAATTATTTAAAAAAATAAAAACTAAAAAATATTAATAAAAAATTATTTAAAAATTATTAAAATATATAATATTAATAAAAAATTAACCTAAAAAGTATTTAACGTAAATTTTATATATAATAAAAACAAAACATAGCATACAAATATACAAGATATTAATAAACAACCTATTTCCACAGATAAAAGCCCAACTCAGAGTCCTTTTGATAAAGTCATTTAATATAAAACAAAAAGTCATTTAATATAAAACCACATCGTTCACATCTTACCACATCTTTTCAGAAATTAGAGAAAGAAATCAATGAAATATGGATTTTGAAAGCTACAGGTTACACTATCTAACTTTTATAACTCACACTAAACTACTTTCAGAGAAGCTAGTTTAATGTACTAAAACGAAAGTTGAGAAACGGACATGCAAATGAAACTACAATTAAAGGAGAAACTACAATGATTTAATAATCGCGGCATGCATGGATGGGATAATGATTGGATGGGCACGAATCGTAGCAATGAATTGATGGATGGGGTAATTTGAACAATAATGATGAATTGAATTTTTTTTTTTCAGAAGAAAAAATCAAGATAGATATATTAAGATGATATATTGTTCAGCGTTACAGTTGTTCTCCGTGGAGACATTTTACAGATAGGAGGAAACCTTTAGAGTAGGACCCCCGAGGCCGCAGATCGACAATGAACTTGGGCCGCGATTGTTCTTAATCAAAATGGAAATATCCCCGAGGCCGCAGATCGACAATGAACTTGGGCCGCGATTGTTCTTAATCAAAATGGAAATATTACCAGATATAAACCATATATGTGTCCAGAAATAGACAATAAGAGATATATGAGATGGGCCCTGTAGGCCGCGAAAATACAGGAACATGGGAAGTGATCAGGAAAAACCGCCTGGAGGAGAGACGAGCTAATCCGATGGGGGCATTGAGCCCGCAATAGAGATCAATATGGAATGCAGTGGTTTGCGGGAGTTCTGGAAGACACAAAGGTTCCTCCATTTCCAGATAAACCAGCAAGTAAGGATGAAAAGAGCACGCCAGGAGGGCCGCTGTGTGCTCCACCAGAAAAAGCCGTCCTGTACAGAAGGAAAAGACCGGTGAGAGAAACCATAAGAGAGAGAGAGCTCGTACCAGATTGATGAAGAGGCAGCACATTCGAAGAACATATGGAAGTTAGTTTCTTGATGTGCTGTGCACAGTAGACACCTGCTCGGACCGTTCCATCCTTTTTTCTGGAGAACCTCCCAAGTGAGGTTTTTGTTGGTGAAGAGAAGCCATGAGAAGAGGATTGCTTTTAGAGGGCAGGGGGCTTTCCAGAGCTTGGAGGGGAAGGTCGGGAGAGATGGCGGGAGGTTTGATGATAGGAGAGAGTAGAGGTTTTTGACAGTGAGTGGGAGGGTGGGCTTTTCAAAAGACCATACCAGTTCATCCTTTGTGCCTAATTGGGAGATTCCTTTGTGAGAGAAACTATTTATAACGGAAAGCCAAAGGATGCCCCCTCCCCTCTGTCCCCTTTGGCTTTCCGTTATAGAATTGAATTCATAAATGTATAGTTGGGGATTTTGAAAAATGGATTCTATGTACGGCTATGCTCAGAGCTTTTCAATACTGTTGAAAAAAAAAAAAAATCTAACAAATAGTTTTTTAAAATTGAAAAAAAATTAACAGGGAAAAAAAGTGATATTATACAATTTTTTTTATTTTAGGAATATATAATAATATATTAAGTATCTAGATAACAAATAACCTTAAATTTCATTTAAAGTAAGATGTGAAAATTTTGTATAAATTTATGATTTTTTATGTAAAATTAATGATCTAAAACTTAAAATTATTAAAAATTAAATTAAAATATATAATATTAATAAAAAAAATTAAAATAAATAAATTATATGTACATATATAAAAAGAATCTAAAATTTAAATTTATAAAATATTAATGAACTGTCTATTTAAAAGATGTAAAAACCCAACTCAAAATCTTTTCATAAAGCCATTTAATATAAAATCACATTATGCCAGAAAACTACATCATTCATGAATGAATATAACAAAAAGGAAACTGAAAGACTTTTTTGTTAAAAGCCATTTAATATAAAACTATATTGTTCCAGAAATTAGGGTTAATTTTAAGAGAAAGGCAACTCAAAGTCATTTTAATAAAACCATTTAATAAGAACCCAAATTGTTACAAATTAGGGTTAATTTTTAGAAAGTGTAATTCAATTTATTTATTTTTATAAAACCATTTCATATAAAATCGCATCATTCTAAAAATGAGGATTAATTATAGGAGAAGGGCAGCCGTGGAAAATAGATTTTGAGAGCCAAGCCAATCAAGTTTTATAACTCGTACCAAACTGCATTGCGGAGAAGCTAGTTTAAATAAAACTAGGAATTCCATGGAAACTACGACAATTAATGGGAAACTAGGAATTCCATGGTTTAATAAGCGCGCCCTGTATAGATGGAATAGTGATTAGATGAGCAGGAACTACAACAGTGAATGGAGAAACTAAGCAAAGAATGGATGGATGGGATAATTTGAACAATAAGCTATTGACTCGATTGATAACCAATAAAAAATACTCTCCTAAAATTGAAAGAAAAATAACCTAAAGAAAAGTCATAAGAAGTTTTCATTTCAATCATTACAGGGTTGAAGAAATTAACAGAATGAGAAGAGTAGGGTTTTCATTTCAATTATTACAGGGTTGAAGAAATTAACAGAATGATAGGAGTAGGGTTTTCATTTCAATTATTACAGGGTTGGAGAAATTAAGAGAATGATAGGAGTAGGGTTTTCATTTCATAGGAGTAGAGTTTTCATTTCAATCATTACAGGGTTGAAGAAATTAACAGAATGATAGGAGTAGGGTTTGTTTTGAAAGAAGAGATTAGAGGAAATGTACCTGTATTTGAAGCCCTGTTAATTATTGAAGGAGCATTGAGTAAAACATATTGGATGCTCCTATTCATCACAACAATAAAACGAAAAATATTTCAATAATTTTCAAGGAAATAAAAGGAATACCATGCATGAAAGTTTTGATATACACAGACATACATTGTAATGGCTGAAATGAATTAAAAAGAAACTACGACTTCTGTGAAGATAGAGAAAAGCAAAGTGCAAATGATAGAGAAAAGCATAGTGCAAATGAATTAACATAATATGTACCTCAAACTAAAAGACGCCATTAGGGTACTGGACAACCTTTCCTTTGAAGTTGGAAAGTTGTTTGCGCCAGCATTGGATGATCTGATTGCCTCTTTCCCTGTCACATACATACCAACGACTTGGCATAGGCACAAACTCACTCATACGACCGACTTGGCATAGGCAGAGACTCACTCATATGACGGACTAGCACACACTCAGACTTTGACACCAGACTGAAACTCAAGCATACACACAGACATAGACTTAGACTCTATCCCAGATCCCACATAAACTGAGACACCCAACCACACAGACCAGACACAGACATATCCGACCAGAGCAGAGGTCCATGGAGAAGTAAATGGGAAGTTCTGCAACCTTCCATATATATAGCGCTTAATTCTACGAATATATTGCCTTTATTAAACAACGGTTCATTTCGACGGATATATTGCCTCTATATTGAACCACTGGAAAATTTTAAAATTTGTCTACCCAACCGTCCTGAAAAAAGCATGGAGAAAATATTTCTTGTTTTGAAGTTCAAGAAGACAGACAAGGCTCCCATGCTTTTCTTTTCTTTTAATTTCGATTCATGCCTTTTTGTTTTTAAGTTTCTTCTAATCCCTGTGTTTTACCATGTCTCTATTAACGTTGATTTACCGTTACTTTTTCAAATTTAGACAAAAATCATATGACTTGGGCGGAATGCGTTTATGGACAAGTACGGAGAAGCAAAAATTTTGAGAGGCTAAAAGTGGAACGGTAACTCAGACCTGTTAGACCGGTTAGCATTAAAAAAAAACATTTACGATTGATTAATTATTTTTTATTGATATGTTTTTTTCATCTTGACTTTTAATTGTATTCTAATAGAAATGGTTACATATTTAATATATTTGAATTTTTTTTAATTTAGAATTAAGTCAAAGAACTCACCATATAGTTAGTTTTTTCCGTTATTAATCATTTTTCCTTTATATTTCATATAATAATAATAATAATAATATAATTTTTTATCTTTTGAAAATTTAAATAATAAAAATAGTCTATTTAGTTTTATGTTTACTTTGGAAATAAATATAATAAAACTAACTAATTATTTGTACAAATGTAATAATAAAAGTATAAGACCAATTGTTTGGACAAATGCCCATTTTTAATGGTCATATTTCGAGCCCTGCAACTTACATAAGCATCGACAGTGGCTAACCATGGCCTTCCAGGGATGAGAGGATAACCATTGAATTTGGTCTTAGGTTGGAGAACTAAGAAGTCAGTAGGGTATTAGCAAGAACCAATGGAGACCATCACGTCCTTAACAAATCCCTCAAGAGCTATTGTGGATCTTTCTGCATGCTGCAAGATTGTTGTGGTCTTCCTTAATGATCCTTGGAGATTCATTTTAAGTATGGTCTCCTTAGTCATCAAATTGATGGGAGCCGCGAGATCAATCAAGGTACGGGGGACAGTGATGCCATCAATGTGCACATCTACCACAGGACTTTCAGGGTCTATATACTTTGGGAAAATCACTCTCCCCAACATTAAGTTAGATAGTTGTCCAATGACATTAATGGTAGGGGTGTCTTTCTTTCTCCTCCCAAGATGTTTGAAGCATTTCTCCTTGATTAACTTGTTGTAGATGGGGACATCCTTGATAGCTTGGAGGAGTGGGATTTTAACACACAAGTTTTTCAATTCACCCAGAAGTTCAGTCTCTTCTGGGGTGTGCTGGCTAGGATGGATTAGTCTCTCAAGAAAAGGAGGTGGATTGGCTTGAGGAACACTCTCTTCCTTTTCCTCTTCAATATCCTCAGGTGGAGATGGAGGTTGGTTATCTAGAAGCACTCTTCCAAACATGAGGTTGATTTCTTGAATTTCCATAGCATAGGTAGGGTAAGATGTCTCTCCACTATAAACCTCATGTGCCTGCTTGTTGTTCGGGTTTAGATTTAGCTGAGAAGGAATATGAGGTTGCTTAGGTGGAGCAGGGTGAAGGAGCTATGGTTCAGAGGATGGTGGAGTCAGTGAAGCTGGAGATTGATTAAATGGGGGCCTCCACCCCTGTGATGGGGTATTCCAATGAGGTTGTGGGGGAGCATATGGATGAAATGACATGATTCAAAGGTTTGGAATGGTATTGAGGTGCATAAGACTGGGGAGAAGGTGTGGACCATGAAGGATGTGCTGGAGGACACCAAGGGGGAATGGATGCATTTTGATTAGTGTTGCAATATGAATAGGATGCCCCTTGCATGCCCTGCTGGTATGGTCGAGGTCCTTGAGGCCTCCTTTGGTTGATATAGCAGAGTTGTTCAGTAACACCTTCAGTTCCTTGATACACAAATTTCAATCGAGGCAGAGAATAGAACTTTTCTGTGGAGTGGTTTTCCTCACAAGCCAAGCGGAACTCTATAAGATTTAATGGACATTCATTTGTAGGGTGCCTCATGGTGCATCTAGGGCAAAAGACAGCTAAGGCTATTTATACTTCCTCCTGCTTCTTGTTGATTTGCATGGGGTCCATTTGTAGAGAAAGGGTATGCAAGATTTCACTCTTAAAGTCCTCCAACATGTTCCCAATTTCACTTTTGATGGAAGGGTTGGAGAAGGATGAACTCCCCAAAGCTTAACTAGCCTTACCTTTCTTTTTGACTACCCTAGAATGGTTTTTGAAAACTATATTGATATCATCATAAGGTAGTTGATAGATGTCCCCTTAAGACAACATACTTAGGGTTTCTAGGATATCTTCCATGATCCCTCTAAAAAGGACTAACTTGAGTGATTCAGGATCGAGGGTGCATATGGTCCTTTTATAGCTGAGTTGGAACCTTTCCTCATAATATTCCAAGGATTCGTCATGTTCCAAGGTCATTCTGAATATTTCTTCTTTGGTATCATTGGACCTAGAGTAGTCCCTATACTTGTCATTGAAGGATTGCTACATATGAGCCTAGGTAGTGATGTTATCCCCAAGTAAACCCATGAACCAGCGCAAGGTTGCATCCTTAAGGGTGGATGCAAACAATTTCAACTTCTGGTCATTAGAGGTATAATCATAAGTTCTGTAGATGACAAAAAACTCAAACAAGAAGGTATCAGGGTCTTCTGAGGTTAAGCCATGGAAGTGAGGAAGTGAAGAGGGGCTTATGTTTTTCATCGTAGCATCTCCATTAGTCTCTCTAATCGGAAAAGAACTTTCATTTTTGTTTTCAGCCATGTTCTAAGTGTGTGGAAGGATTTCTTTAGCTTCTTCCCAATAGGATCTTCAAAGATCTTTGGTTGTTCACCTAATGGGTCCTCTAGCTCCTATGCAGTTAGAGAGGGAAGTTAACAACCACCAAAGAAGAGGGAAGGTTGGTTGTTTGATGTTGTGGGGGTATTTGGAAAAAAATTTCCTAAATTGTCTCTACTCCTATGAGGCATGAAAGAAATTTCCTTTTTCATTTTTTTAAGGCTTTTTTCAAAATTACATGCAAAATAGAAAGAAAGAAGAAATTGCAACTATCTATTGAATGAAAAACAAAAATAAAGCAACAATTGCAACTATTTACTAAATGTAAAATAGAAAAGAAAGAAGAAATTACATTTACCTAGACACCACCCTGGCAACAATGCCAAAAAGTGATGAGCCTCAGTATTGCAACAAGGATGCTACAACTCCTAGGGCTACCAACTTTACTTTATCAACCCGGGGTTTCATACAAACTTGGACATGACAATGTTTTATGCACAGCAGATGCAACAATCTACTAATGTCACTTTTCAACTAGGGCAATGGACCACTGGGGTTTCAAACCAGTATTCTATTGACTAAAAGGAGCCTAACTACTAATAGTGAATGTAAAGCTAGCTCCAGTACAAGAAAGTAAATGCTTGTCCACTAAGGAAACGAAAGTTACTGAAGGAAAATGCTATGAAATTCCATGAAATCATCTAGCTAGGAAATGACATAAACTTCCCGCAAAAGAGAACTAATCTAACCTTGCATTTTATCATCTAGTTATTTGGACTGACTGGACATGTAAAGTTATTCTATCACTCTGTGATTTATATATGCATGCACTAACTATCTCCTGTTGAAAATGTATAAAAATAGTCTTTTAATTTCTAAATTAGAAATGTAAATGTTTGGTTATGGTATCCAATCTTTGCAGGGGGGCAAGGCATGGGAGAGTTGGTCTCAAATGGAATTAAGAGGCATGGAAGTCAAGATGAGGGCCTTTCCTATACTCAGACTATCATGTATGATGAAACCAAGGTCAAACATGTTGCTATAGGAGATCATGTAGCTGTTATAGGAACTGCTACAAGATGTTCTAGTTTACTACAGGATGTCTTGGTTTTATACAGGAAGTTATCTGAAGGCTATACGACGGTAAGAATGGTGGGATAGGGTGCTGAAAAGATGTATGAAAGTGAGGAAAGGTGTATGGAAAGTGCACATTTCCCAAGACTAATCCCAACACTTCAGGGAGGTCAGATTTTCCCAAGGTGGTTGTCCACAGTGGCAACAAAATAAAAAGTTGGATTAGGGGTTGGTAGGCCTTGGCAGAAGGTGGAGAAGACTTAGATGAGGCTCGTGGAATGAGTTCCTCCCTGCAAATCAACAATCCCTGCAACAAAACTTGTTCTTCTCTTCATTTATGCATAACTTCATATAAATAGGGAAAAGATGAGTTCAATTTGAGAAAACTAATCTATTGATGGCTAATGACTAGATTTATGGAATGAAATTCCTTCTTAAACTACAAAAAACTCAAGAAAAAAATAGCAATTACATGTGCTTCCAATAAATCATTAACAATGATATATTCAACAATGAACCCTAAGCTATGTGATGCTCAAAAGATAAATATGTTTTTGGGGTTGTGAGTGTGGGGCCCTCAAACCATGATCCCATGAGGGAGATGAGGAAGAAGTCACTGTTGCAAGCTTTCATGAGGTCTTTTTTCTCACAACTATACCATTGATCTACTTCTTCAACTAATGGAAACAAAACTAAATGATCATTCAAATACGTGTTCAACTAAACAAAGCATAAATAACTTCAACAACTAACTTATGATTTTAATCTAAGAATACATGTACGAAAACATGAACCTATGATGCTAGGGTTGGGCTCTAACCCAAGAGATTCATCCCTCTGAGTTAACTCAACATTGGATCAAGGTAAACCTTCTCATTATCATCAAAATGTTAAATAATTTAAACATAAGATTAACAGTCACAATGTTTCAACCCTAAATTTCCTCTTGGCTACAACAAAAAATCAAATGCTAATGAGGACCTTGGCCTTCTTATTTATACAAACTGAAGCTACCAACAACTTCTTGAAAATTAGGTAGACTTTGCTCCCAAACTCGGGAATGACTTGTCTTCACTGTCATTGGATTGGCTGCCAATGAACTCAATTAGCTTGGTTGCTTGTAACTCCGAGCTGATGAGATATGGTGGAGTAATCTTCGAATGATTTGAGGAGTTAAGGAGGGAGACAAATCTCCCACAATCCCTCTTTCTTGTCTACTTCGAGTTCCTACACTTAAGTTAGCCCAAAACTACTCCAATTCCTACAATTAATGCATATTAGGCCACATGACATAACATCTCATCTTTACCCTTCTCACTAAGAAAAATATAATAAAATATGTAAGTAAATGTGAGAAAAGTTAATTTTAATAAGCTAAAGAGTGGCATTAAGACCCATATAGTTTACCTCTTGATCAGCCTCATTAGTTAGCATGGCTAGTTGCGAGGAAGTATGGTTAAGAAAGCTCTTTAGAGAGTTGTTTGAGCAGGTCCTTGAAACCATGGTAATATACTGTGACAACAGAAGTGGGATCTGTTTGGTGGAAAATCATGTGTTCCATGACAAGTCCAAACATATTGAAATTTGATATCACTTCATTCGATATATGGTGCACAGAGGAGTCATCAAGCTCCAATACATACCAATCGATGATCAGATTGCAAATATTCTCATCAAGGCATTACCGAAGAGAAAGTTATCATTCTTCATAGAACAACTTGGACTAATGGATGTAGCCCCTCCAGATAAGGGGAAACACTGATCATGGACACTTAGCGTGCTCTTCCCACCCTGCTTGAGCTCCCAGAGTGAGGAATTGAGATACAGGGCTCTTGGGGTTGAGGGATCTCTGCACAATAGGGAGGTATCCTATCTGTTACTCAGGGTTGAAGAATATTGCTCCCCTATCTTTATAGGGTTGGAAAATGTTGCTCCCCTCTTAGTCTTTGCAGAGTATACCCTAGTGGGCATCATACCCTCAAGCAGGTTAGCTTAATGGGAATACCACTCCTCGTTTTGACCAACGAGTTGAGAGTGTACTTGGGGTGTACAACCCAAGTCTATTATGATGCAGGTGTTCTACCATCAATGGGAAGATTAATACGAAATAGAATGGGTTGAGATAACCCTATGTGATTCCAGGTTGAGATTGAGCTCCCTGATGAGATCCCAGGGTCGAGATGCATTCCCTTGTATGTTTGGATATCCTATTGCTAAGATATGGGGTTGTATATGTGTAGCTCCTCCATGAGATTCTGGGTTGAGATGTGTTCCCCGATGAGATTCCAGGGTTGAGGGTGTACTCCCCTATGAGGAGAGTTATCCTATTTATCGATATAAGGTGATAGTTATATGCTCCACTATATGAGATGACTTGGGGTAAGAGTGTCCCATAGGACCTTCCTTATTGTCATTGGATTCTGGGTTGAGTAGTAAGCTCCCTGATATGGTTCCAGGTTGAGATGTTCTCCTTGATTATATGCTCTCCAATGATGATCCAGGTCGTAGATCTGACTCTCTGATTACATTTCCAAGTAGTAGCCTGATGATATTTTGGGTAGTAGCCCGCTAGTAGAGACATCAAATAGAAACTGGATATAGCGTGGTATATTGAGTTCCCCTCCAATAGCAAATTCTTCTTCTTTTAGATCAGAGAAAGTTTCAGTAGTTAGAGTTGAGTAGAGATACTCAAGCATTACAACAACTTGACAAGATGTAAAGATATGGACAAGCAGGAACAATCAAAATAAAGATAGATCGAGATGTACAATGATGATTTGTGATGATGAGACAGTTGATATGGACATGGCATGATGACTACATGATAGAGATGATCCGTGATGATAAGTGATGACACTCAAAGATTCCAGAATGGCATATTGTTTGATGGACAGATATTGGCACGTGGAATTCTCCCTGGTTGAGAGGGAGTGTTAATTTTTTCAACTTCCATAAAATTACACCTTATATAGCTCAAATGATCGAGATATTGATTTCATTATATT
The DNA here is from genome assembly GCA_031772625.1 of Pinus tabuliformis. NCBI lineage: Eukaryota > Viridiplantae > Streptophyta > Pinopsida > Pinales > Pinaceae > Pinus > Pinus tabuliformis. The sequence goes on from CM062817.1 coordinate 1,523,619,413, forward strand.
CCCCTTTTCACGAGGACCAAAATCGACCTAAAGATCAACCAGTTTGTTAAAGAGGAAGTCAAGTTATGAGTTATTTTATTTACACATGTCTTATGGAATGGGTCGGCCCTAACCACTTGGATATATGCTTGGGTAATTCTTAACCTCAAGTAAACCCTCAATACAACCTATAAAAGGAAGTGACCTCAAGCTCATTTGGACACACTCAAGTTATGTTTTTATTTCTTCTACTTTGTCTTGGATCGCATAGGTTCATCGGTTGAAGTCCTCAATGGGTCTGTGGTCATAGGCAAAAGGTTCACTCTAAGTTAGGGTATTTTGGATCTTGGTCACTAACATAGATCTGAAGTCTTTTATACATAGTCACTGGCACAAAGTGGGTAAGAGAGCAACTTTGGCTCTCTGGTAACTGCAAGGCAGTTCAGAGGGAGTGACATTTCCTTTAGAAGGTTTTGGTCTCCAGTTGTTCGCTTCAGACAGGGAAGGGAGCGACTTTGCTTTGTCAATCTCTCGGATAACACTGCATGAGTGTGACTTTGCCTTGATCGATCGCTTGAATAGCTTGACAAGGTAGTGACTTTGGATATTTGTTGTTCAAATCCATAGTTGCAAGCACAAAGACCTCCTGGAACTGACTTATATGTTATAGTCGCCCACATATTGTCTTCATGAGTGTGATCCTAAAGTTTTCTGTCACACACAGACAATGTTGATGATAGTGACCCAGTTCAAATTTCGGGTTTTGACATCTCAGTATCAGTGATCTGTGGATCTAGGTTTCTCTTCTATAGACCAGTAGATCTGAGTATCTCTAATGTTATAACATAGCTGTAGATATAGTTTATTGTTACCTGTTGTTGATTATATGTGTTGGGCTCATTTTTCTCACTATTCTACCTTCTTACGATGATCTGCTAAGGAAGAAGAAGATTTGAAAGGGTTTCCCCCTTGTGGGGTCTTTCCCTAGTCTTGGACCAATCTGTTGTCTCTTATGGTTGTGTGCGATTGATTTCTTTATCACTGTTCATATTGTTCATTCTTTAGTTATGTTTATGATTGATTATATTGCTAATAATTGGATGCACTATTAATAAAAAGGATAAATTGGGCTAAAGTAACTCATACATCATTGAACAATCTAAAAATTTAACAAAGTTGACTCAGTTTTGGGGGTCAAACTTGGGTAATGCAACCTAGAAGAGCATTGGGGGCATTATAACTTGGGTTTCGTTGATCAGAAAGGTATTAGTCCTCATATGAATGCTTTTCCCAAAGGTATAAGGAGCATAACCCTATCGAGACTTTGTTTTCCCGTATTCTTCATGCATCAGATGTTTTCCAAGGGTTGAAACAATGGTAATTGCCCATGGTATGAGTTGGAATCTTCTGTTGACTTAATATACAACTCAGATAAGTGTTTAGTGTGTGAATACATTGATGATATGTGTATTGGATGTGGAGAATTTTTTTTAAGTAGAGGAGAAAATCCATCATTCGGAGGTTAGATGGTTGAGTGCAGGGCGAGCATATGTGATTGCAGATAGAGAAGGTCGAGCTTGACAACACATGTGCACACAAAGGCTTATTTATTGATGCATGTGTCTATATAGAATAAATGGTAGAGGTTAGAGACCAGTGTTGATGCGTGAAGAAGACAAAACCGTGATAGAGTTTTGGTGTAGTGAGCAATTTGAAGTTGTTGTAGAATTGAGTAGATTGTTGTAACAAAGATATCAATTTACAAAGCAGAGTTTGTGTGGAGGATATGGAGAATATTTTATGTTGTTGGTTGATCATAGCATTAGTGATTTGATGGTTGCATTGGAGCCACCATTTTCTTGTGTGGAGAGCATCCTGTTTGGTGGTATTTGTTTATGTTAATTAGCATAGGGTCTTACTGCTGAGATTATGAATGCAGATTTGAATCAGCGTTGAGCAGAGAGTATAGGATCTATTATGAAAATAAAATAAACAAGGTCTGCATAAAGTAGAGCACTAACTTCATGAGCGTGGAGCATGGATTTCAAAGTTTCAGCGAAAGGAACAGTTTCTCCATCCAATAGAAGTTGGATAGTCCAATCAGAGTTGGGTGAGGATCGTTGATCATGGAGGACTTCAATAGATGATAGTCCATAGATCTGTGTGAGAACATTGTGTTCCGAGCTGATAAGTAGACTCAAATCTCTTGGTTGATCAGAGTAAGTTGATTGTAGTGAGGTTGAGTCTACAGATCGATGGGAGTCACTCATCTATGTGAAAGACATCATTTTTCTTAATAGAATATTTAGAGCAGTGCAACAGTAGTGAGGGTGGATTTTTTCCCAGTGAAGGGTTTTTCACCAAAAATACTTGTGTCTCATGTGTTGATACTTTCTTGTGTTTTTATTCATGATTATGTTGCTCATATGTTTTACTTGCTTCTTATGATTTATGCATAAATCTCCAAAGTTTAATGAGTTGCTTCTAATTAGTGCGTGAGATTTAGTTAAAGTAAATAAAGGAAAAAATTGTGAATAATTAACAATATTGATTCACCTCCCCCTTCTTAGTAGTATTCAAAGGTTTCCAATAGCCTAGCCTTGCCTAGCCTACTCTATCCTAGCCAAGCCTACTCTAACCTAGTCTAGCCTACTCCAACCTAGAGTAGCATAGCCTAGCCTACTCTAGCCTAGCCTAGCCAAGCCTAGTTTACTCCAGCCTAATCTAGCCTAGTTTACTTTAGCCTAGCCTAGCCTAACCTACTTTAGTGTAGCCTAGCCTACTCTAACATAGTATAGCCTACTCTAGCCTAACCTAGCCTAGCCTAGCTTAGCCTACTCTAACCTAGTCTAGCCTACTCTAGCCTAACCTAGCCTAGACTACTCTAGCGTAGCCTGCTCTGGCCTAGCCTATCCTATCCTAACCTAGCCTACTCTACCCTATCCTACTATAGCCTAGCCTAGGTTAGCCTAGCCTATTATAGCCTAACCTATTGTAGGCTAGCCTAACCTGCTCTAACCTAGTCTATCTTACTCTACCTTGGCCTAGCTTGGACTAATGTAGCCTACCATAGCCTAAACTACTCTAGTCTAGTCTAGTCTACTCTAGCCTAGCCTACTCTAGTATAACCTACCTAGCCTAGCGTAGACTAACCTACTCTAACCTACTTTAGCCTATCCTAGACTATCCTGACCAACTATATCTTACTCTAGCCTAACCTAGACTATCCTAGCTAACTCTATCTTACTCTACACTCGCCTAGTCCAACCTATCCTAGCCTAACCTAGCCTATCTTATTCCAGCCTAGCTTATTATATCTTAGCCTAGCATACTTTAACATAGTCTAGCCTAACCTATCCTAGCATACATTAGCATACTCTTACCTAGCCTAACCTAGCTTACTCTAGCCTAGACTAGCCTACTCTACTCTAGCCTACTTGTCTACTTTAGAATAGTATAGTACTCTAACCTAGCCTACACTAGCCTACTTTATCCTACCCTAACCTAGCCTAGCCTAGCCTACTCTAGCCTCGCCTAACTTAGTTTAGCCTACTCTAGCTTAGCCTAGCCTAACTTACTCTAGCCTAGCCTATCCTAGCCTATCCTAGCCTTACCTAGCCTACCCTAAGATAACCTACCATAACCTAGCCTACCCTATCCTAGCCTACTCTAGCCTAGCATACTCTAGACTAGTGTAGCCTAATATAGCCTTCTCTAGTCTAGTCTAGCCTACTCCAACCATTCCTAGCATGGACTAGCCTAGCCTAGCATATTCTAGCCTAGCCTAGTCTACTCTAGCATAGCCTACTATAATGTGGGCTAGCCTACTCTACCCTAGCCTACCCTAATCTAGCCTAGCCTAACCTAGCATAGTCTAACCTACTTTACCCTAGCCTACTCTAACTTAGCCTAGACTATGCTAGCCAACTCTATCTTACTCTAGCCTAGCCTAGAATATCCTAACCAACTCAATCTTACTCTAGCCTACTTTAGCCTATCCTAGCCTAGTATACCCTAGCCTAACCTAGCCTAATATACCCTAGCCTAGCCTAGCCTAGCCTACTCTAGCCTAGCCTAGCCTAGCCTAGCCTACTCTAGCCTAGCCTAGCCTACTATATCCTAGCCTAGCCTACTCTACCCTACTCTATCCTAGCCTAGCCTACTCTAGCATACCCTACCTTATCCTAACATGAGCTAGCCTAGCCTAGCCTACTCTAGCATACTTTAGCCTAGCCTAGCCTAATATACCCTAGCCTAGCCTACTCTAGCCTAGCCTACTCTAGCTTAGCCTAGCCTACCCTAGCCTATCTATTCTAGCCTATCCTAAGCTACTCTATCCTAGTCTACTCTACCATAGCATAGCCTAGCCTACACTAGCTTAACCTACTCTAGCCTAGCCTAGCCTAGCCTCACATAGCCTACTCTCACCTAGCCTAGTGTAACCTACTCTAGCCTAGCCTAAATTAGCCTAGCCTACCCTACTCTAGCCTAGCTTATCTTACTCTATCCTAACTTAGCTTAGCTAATCTACCCTATTGTATGCTAGCCTAACCTACTCTAGCCTACTTTAGCCTAGCCTAGTATACCTGAGCGTAGCCTAGCCTAACCTAGCCTAGACTACTCTAGCCCAGCCTAGCCTAGCCTAGTATACCCTAGCCTAGCCTAGACTAGCCTACTCTAGCCCAGCCTAGCCTGGCCTACTCTATCCTAGGCTACTCTAGCCCACCCTAGCCTAGCCTACTCTATCCTAGGCTACTCTAGCCCACCCTAGCCTAGCCTAGCCTACTATAGCCTAGCATAACCTACTATAACTTAGGCTAACCTAGCATAGCCTACTCTAGCCTAGCCTGGCCTACTCTACCCTACTCTATCCTACCCTAGCCTACTCTATGCTACTTTAGCCTAGCCTAGCCTAGCTTACTCTCTCCTAACCGAGCCTAGCCTAGCCTAGCCTCTCTACCCCAACTTAGCTTAGCTACTCTACCCTACTCTATCCTAGCCTAGCCTACTCTAGACTACTCTAGCATAGCCTAGCCTAATATACCCTACTCTACCCTAGCCTACCCTAGCCTACTCTAGCCTAACCTACTCTAACCTAGCCTACTCTATCCTAGCCTAACCTAGCCTACTCTAGCCTAGCCTACTCTACCCTAGCCTAGCCTAGCCTACTCTAGCCTACTCTACCCCAACTTAGCTTAGCCTACTCTACCCTACTCTAACCTAGCCTAGCCTACTCTAGCCTACTCTAGCCTAGCCTAACCTAGTCTACTCTAGCCTAACCTAGCCTACTCTATCCTAGGCTAGCCTAGCCTACTCTAGACTATCCTAACCTACTCTACGCTAACTTAGCTTAGCCTACTATACCCTACTCTAACCTAGCCTAGCCTACTCTAGCCTACTTTAGCCTAGTCTACTCTAGCCCAACCTAGCTTAATCTAGCCTACTCTAGCCTAGCCTACTTGAGCCTAGCCTACTCCACCCTCGCCTACTCTATCCTAGCTTAGCCTAGCCTAGTTGAGCCTAGCCTTGTTTAACCTAGTTTAGCCTAGCCTAGCCTACTATATCCTAGCCTAACCTCACTTAGCCTACTCTCACCTAGCTTACCGTAGCCTAGCCTAACTTAGCCTACTCTAGCCTAGCCTAGCCTAACTTAGCCTACTCTCACCTAGCCTAGCCTAAACTAGCCTACTCTTGCCTAGCCTATCCTAGCCTACTCTACCCTAACTTAGCTTAGCCTACTCTACCCTATTGTAGCCTAGCCTACTCTAGCCTAACTTAGCTTAACCTACTCTACCCTATTGTAACCTAGCCTACCCTAGCCTAACCTACTCTAGCCTAATTTAGCCAAGCCTGGCCTAGTATACCCTAGAGTGACCTAACCTAACCTAAATAAATACATCTTTAACCTAGCCTAGCCTTAACCTAGCCTAAAATAACCTTTTAAATAAATACATCATATTACATCATTAATAAAATATAATATAAAATTTAATAACCTTAAGTATCTAAAATTTAAAATTATTTAAAAAATTCAATTATATTAAATAATGTTAATAAAAAACCATTTAAAATTTATAAAAATATATAATATTAATAAAAAAATTAATTAATATAAATATTATATATAATAAAAACAAAAAATAACATACAAAGTTAAGTAAACAACGTATTTATCCTTTCGATAAACCATTTAATATAAAACCACATCGTTCTAATCTTACCACATAGTTATTTAATTAAAGAGAAAGACATCCATGAAAAATGGATTTTGAAGGCTACAGGTTATACTAGCTAATTTTTATAACTCACACCAAACCACTTCGCCGAGAATCTAATTTAAATAAAATTAATCTAACTTTTATAACTCACACCAAATTACTTCACCGAGAAGGTAATTTAAATAAAATTAAACTAAAGAAAAATTGAATTACCCCTCAACTACATCACAGTACACTAGTGGAGAAACTAAAGTTAAACACATTGGAAAGGTATAAACGTACTTGCAAATGAAACTACAATTAATGGAGAAAGTACAATAATTTAATAAGTGGGGGCATGGATGGGATAATCTGAATAGAATTGAATAATAGTTGGATGGGCAGGAATTGCAGTAATGAATGGACGGGGTAATTTGAATAATAACGATGGACTGGATTGATAATATATAGAAAACTGTAGGAAAAAAAGGTTAAAATAAATTTGATTATATACCTAGGAATATATAATAATATATTAATTTTCTAGATAACAACTAAGCGGCAATAAATTTCATTTTGAGTAAAATGTGAAAATTTTGTATGAAATTATAAACTTTGATGTGAAATTAATTATGTAAAATTTAAAATTATTAAAAAAAATAAACTAAATAATATTAATAAAAAAATTATTTAAAAATTAAATTAAAATATATAATATAAATAAAAAAATTATATTTAACAAAAATTATTTATATGTATATGTATAAACAAATGTAACATACAAATTTATAAAATATTAATAAACAACATTTTTAGAAGCTGTAAAAGGCAACTAGATAAAACTATTTAATATAAAACAATATAGTTGGAGAATAATTATAAAAGAAGATCAACAGATTTTTATTATAAAATATTAATAAACAACATATTTAGAAGATGTAAAAGGCAATTAGATAAAACTATTTAATATAAAACAATATAGCTGGAGAATAATTATAAAAGAAGATCAACTGATTTTTATTTTTTTTGGAATAAAATTCATTAATATGAGAAAAGTAACTCAAAATCTTTTTTATAAAACTATTCAATATAAAACCACATCATTCCATAAATTATAAATTAGGGTTAGTTATAAGAGAAAGACAACTCAAAATCCTTTTTAATAAGCCCATTTAATATAAAACTACATGATTCCAAAAGAGCAACTCAAAGTCCTTTTTGATAGAACCGTTTAATATAAAACCACCTAATTCTAGAAATTAGGATTAATTATAAGAGAGATAGCAGTGGAAAATTTTGAGAGAAGCGACAGGCTAGGTTAACTACTTTTGATAACTCACACCAAATTGGGTTGCTGAGAAGCTCATTTAATTCACACCAAACTGCATCACTCAGAAGCTAATTTAAATAAAACCAGGAATTACAGGGAAACTACACCACAGTACAATACACTAGTGGAGAACGAAAGTTGGACACATGGGAAAAAGTACATGCAGATAAAACTACAACAATTAATGGGAAACTATAATGATTTAATAAGCGTGTTATGTACGAGCAAGAACAAACAATTGATAGATAAAATAATTTGAAGAATAATTATTCACTGGATTGATTTTCCACAAAATTGAAAAAAACTAAGAAAAGAATGGATAGATCAGAAAATTTGAACGATAACTATTGACTGGATTGATAACCAATAGAAAGTACTCTCAGAAAAATGAAAGAAAATTAACATAAAGAAAAACCATAGAACTTTTGATTTCAGTCATTACAGGGCTGAAGAAAATAACATAAAGAAAGGACTAGGGTTTACTTTGAAAGAAGAGATTAGAGGAAATGTACCTGCGATTGAATCCGTGCGAGCAGTGAGTAAACCATAGCCGGCTCTTTAATTGGAGGTTCCTATCCATCATAACAATACAACAGAAAATAATCCCTTCACTAATTTTCAAGGAAATAAAAGAAAGGACATGCATGAGAGTTTTGATATACACAAACATAAGTTGCAATGGATGAAATGAATTAAAATGAAACTACGACTTCTGTGAAGATAAAGAAAAGCATAGTGCAAATGAATTAACATAATATGTACCTGAAATTAGAAGAAGCCATTAGGGTACTGGACAACCTTTCCTTTGAAGTTGGAAAGTTGTTTGCGCCAGCATTGGATGATCCGATTGCCTCTTCCCACATACCAACGACTTGGCATAGGCACAAACTCACTCATACGACCGACTTGGCATAGGCACAGACTCACTCATATGACCGACTGGCACACACTCAGACTTTGACACCAGACTGAAACTCAAGCATACACACAGACATAGAGGTAGACTCTATCCCAGATCCCACATAAACTGAGACACCCAACTACACAGACCAGACACAGACATATCGGACCAGAGCAGAGGTCCATGGAGAAGTAAATGGGAAGTTCTGCAACCTTCCCCACACACACATATATATATATCGATCGACACATATATATATATATATATATATATATATATATATATATATATCGATCGATATATATATATATATATATATATCGCTTAATTCTACGAATATATTGGCTTCCTTTAGTAAACAACGGTTTATTTTAACGGATATATTGCCTCTTTATTGAACCACTGGAAAATTTTGATCTGATTGCCACTTCCCCTGTCACATACATACCACCGATTTGGCATAGGCACACACACAAACGACCGACTTAGCATAGGCATAGACTCAGTCATATGACCGACTTGGCACAGACACAGACTCAGACTGAAACTCAGGCATACGCACACACATAGACTGACTCTGACGCTCAACCACACAGACGAGGAGAAGTATATGGAAAATTCTGCAACCTTCCTTCCATATATATATAGCGTTTCATTCCACTAATATATTGGCTTCCTTTATTAAACAATCGTTTATTTCAACGGATATATTGCCTCGTTTAGTGAACGACTGCGGAAAATTTTAAAATCTGTCTACCAAACCGTCCCAAAAAAGCAGATATAAAAAGCATGCGTGCTTTTCTTTTCTTTTAATTTCGATTCATGCTTTTTTGTTTTCAAGTTTCTTTTAATCCGTGTGTTTTACCATGTCTCTATTATCCCTGATTTACCGTTACATTTTCAAATTTAGACCAGAATCATATGACTTGGGCGGAATCCGTTTATGGACAAGTACGGAGAAGCCATAATTTTGACAGGTTAGAAGTGGAACCGTAACTCAGACCTCTTAGACCGTTTAGCTGTGGTCGTTGTATTAGTGAAATATGAAGAGTGGTTTCATATTCAAATGAAATTAAACCCATTTATGGACAGCGGAGAAGCCAAAATTTTGAGAGGTTAGAAGTGGAATCGTATCTCACCTCTTAGGCTGGTTAGCTGTGGGTTGTTGTATTATTGAAATATAAAGAGTGGTTTGATATTCAAATTAAAGATTAAATTAATTTCATTTGTATTTAAAACAATAATGAAGATTATAGATTATAGGGTAAGAGTTGATGTTTCCCTTAAAAATTAGAAAGATCTATCACTTTTGGGAAGATAGACAAAAGCATAGTGTAAATGTAATATGGGAAGATAGAGAAAAACATAGTGCAAATGTAATATGTGGATGGCATTTTTAATGAGTGTTTCTCCACATTTGTGGATGACATCCTTAATAAAATTATTGGTGTAGCTTAGTGTACCTAACTTATGTGGATTTAAACTAGACATATGTTGGCACAAATCTTGCCAAATGCCCAATGAAATTGGTAATAACCAACTAAGCTAACCCCTTAGACTAGTTCCAAGACCACTTGACATGTTTTTGATGCTATTTTTCTTAAATGTATCCATTTTATTTCTCCACATTTTTCTTTCTTTGAGTTATTCTTTTAGTCTTTTGTAGATTTGCTTCTAGATATTATATATTTTCCTTCTATTGTTAGCATGACTATAAGAGTTGTTGTTGAATTCCTCGTGCACTTTTGCTATGTGTTGCACCAATTGTACTTTTATTCCCATGGATATATTTTTTTGGTCATTCATTGGTCATTGATTTATGCTGAAAATTTGAAGATTTTGAATGTCATTGTCTATTGTTTTTGATATAATTTCAAAATATTGGTCACTCTTAGCTTTGTACCTCTATTTGCAACAATCTAGAACTACATAAGCCAATTAAATAACTTAAAGAAAAATCAAATAAGCTTAAAGAGATGACCAAAGACCTTAAAACTAGGTAGTTCACTCTACATACTATGCCAACCATGAACTATTGGTGAGTAGAACAATGTCTTAAGCTTGTTTTTGATAGAATGAGACACACTCTTTGTGTCAAGGCTTACAAATGCTACAAATATTGGTGTATGAAAGTCAAGCTTCCAAGTTTTCACTTTAAGGACAAACTAGAAGCATTGTTTGGAGATCTAGATAAGCATTCAAGTTTGAGAACTTGTTTTTGAATAACTATATATTTAGATATACTTGTTTACACATTAATAAGGGATTTGTATATTGGTGCATCTTGTTGTAGGTTTTTATTAAGAGGACAAACAAGAAGCTCTTAGAAATGTTTGAATTTAATTTTCATGTTTATTAATATTTTTATGCCAATTAGCATTTTCTCCAAGTAACTTTGAAGATGGGATTTGAGCAAGGGATAAAACAAAAGTTTGCATTTGTAATTTACCTCAAAAGAAAACTAATATAAGGAAGTTACAAATGATTAGATTCATTGAATCCATGCCCTTTTTATTTTATCACAATGTCTAACTAGCCTTTAAATCTTTCATTTTTCTTAAATAAAAATATTATTTCTTGGTTGAAAGGTAACAAAAGAAAAATGGTTGAACATGAGGATTACCATTGATACTTTGACTTCAAACATGTACAATAGAAGTTAAACAACAAGCTTATACAAAAGAAATTGTGAATAATTTTTTTTTAACTAGATGATGAGTATTCACCATCAAGAGGTAGGTGCTTCCATACATTCTTTGTAGGAGTGTGTGACTACCCATCTAGACTTTAATAGCCATGAAATATTGACTTTACGATTAATAATTTTTTTTTTTTCATCTTGACTTTTAATTGTATTCTAATAGAAATTGTTACATATTTAACATATTTGAATTTTTTAAAATTACAATTAAGTAAAAAAACTCACCATGTAGTTAGGTTTTTGAGCTAATAATCATTTCTTCTTTATATTTCATATAATAATAATAATATAATTCTTTATCTTTTGAAGATTTAAATAATAAAAATAGTCTATTAGTTTTCTTTTTACTTTGGAAATAAATATAATAAAACTAATTAATTAATTAATTATGTGTTCCTCTTTATCTGAGTCTAATGTAGCTGTTTTTTGGTCAAATGTAGCAGTTCGTGGTCAAATGTAACCGTCCTGGTAAAATTGAGACGTTGGATGATTTTCTCTCTTTATTTATCTTGCAGCAATGATCTGGTTCTTCAACTTGTCGTAAGGATGAAATACACTAGTTGGTTTGAAAGGCGTCGAAAAATGAATTATGATTTTCGCTGAAAACTCTTCTCAAATTTTTTTTGGTATTGGTAAGAAAAATAAAGTATTAAAACTTTTGACATACTAGTAATAATCCCATTGATAATGAAATCAAAAGATCTAGCTCCCCACACTTGAAATGCAATGGAAATTAGAGGGAAACTATTATGAAAATGTTAGGTGTGTGTTATATTCTTTGTGTGATTAGTTGCATGTGTGATTTGTATGTTTCATGAAAAATGGGGGGTCATAGTGGGGGCTTAGACCCCCCAAAATCTTTTTGTGTGGTTTTTCACATCTACCTTTTGCAATTTTTTGGTAGAAAGTTTTTTCTTTTGGTAGGATTGAGGACTTATCAATGCCGCATAATATACATATTTTATTGTAACATTGTATACATACAATTAAGAAAAGGATTGCGAGCTTATCAATGCCCCATAATATACATATTTTATTGTAACAATGTAAAGATACAATTATTGAAAACTCTTTCTAGCTTTCCAAGTTTGGATTTCTAGGAAATAATCTCTATGTTAAATGTGTGCTTAAGCGATTGCAACTTTTCTAGTTTTATTAAGAATATGTCTATAGCACCTTTTCTAGTTTTATTAAAAATAGATCTGTAAGTTGATTTACCGTTACTTTTTCAAATTTAGACCAGAATCATATGACTTGGGTGGAATCCGTTTATGGACAAGTATGGAAAAGCCAAAATTTTGAGAGGTTAGAAGTGGAACTGTAACTCAAACCTCTTAGACCGTTTAGTTGTGCTCGTTGTATTAGTGAAATATGAAGAGTGGTTTCATATTCAAATGAAATTAAACCAATTTATGGACAGCGGAGAAGCCAAAATTTTAAGAGGTTAGAAGTGGAATCGTAACTCAGCCCTGTTAGACTGGTTCGCAGTGGGTTGTTGTATTATTGAAATATAAAGAGTGGTTTGATATTCAAATTAAAGATTAAATTAATTTCATTTCTATTTAAAACAATAATGGAGATTATAGATTATAGGGTAAGAGTTGATGTTTCTCTTAAAAACTAGAAAGATCTATCACTTTTGGGAAGATAGACAAAAGCATAGTGTAAATGTAATATGGAAAGATAGAGAAAAACATAGTGCAAATGTAATATGTGGATGGCATTTTTAATGAGTGTTTCTCCACATTCGTGGATGACATCCTTAATAAAATTATTGGTGTAGCCTAGTGTACCTAACTTATGTGGATTTAAACTAGACATATGTTGGCACAAATCTTGCCAAATGCCTAATGAAATTGGTAATAACCAACTAAGCTAACCCCTTGGACTAGTTCCAACACCACTTGACATGTTCTTGATGATACTTTTCTTAAATGTATCCATTTTATTTCTCCACATTTTTCGTTATTTGAGTTATTCTTTTAGTCTTTTGTAGATTTTCTTTTAGATATTATATATTTTCCTTCTATTGTTAGCATGACTATAAGAGTTGTTGTTGCATTTCTCCTGCACTTTTGCTATGTATTGCACCAATTTTACTTTTATTCCCATGGATATATTTTTTTGGTCATTCATTGGTCATTGATTTATGCTGAAAATTTGAATATTTTGAATGTAATTATCTATTGTTTTGGATATAATTTCAAAATATTTGTCACTCTTAGCTTTGTATCTCTATTTGCAACAATCTAGAACTACATAAGCCAATTAAATAACTTAAACAAAAATCAAATAAGCTTAAAGAGATGACTAACAACCTTAAAAATAGGTAGTTCACTCTACATATTATTCCAACCATGAACAAATGGTGAGTAGAACAATGTCTTAAGCTTGTTTTTGATAGAATGAGACACACTCTTTGTGTCAAGGCTTACAAATGCTACAAATATTGGTGTATGTAAGTCAAGTTTTCAAGTTTTCACTTAAGGACAAACTAGAAGCATTGTTTAGAGATCTCCATAAGCATTCAAGTTTGAGTACTTGTTTTTGAATAACTATATATGTGGATATACTTGTTTTCATATTAATAAGGGATTTGTATTTTGGTGCATCTTGTTGTAGGTTTTTATTAAGAGGACAAACAAGAAGCTCTTAGAAACGTTTGAATTTAATTTTCATGTTTATTAATATTTTTATGCTAATTTAGAATTTTCTCCAAGTAACTTTGAAGGTGGGATTTGAGCAAGGGATAAAACAAAAGTTTGCATTTGTAATTTACCTCAAAAGAAAACTAATATAAGGAAGTCACAAATGATTAGATTCATTGAATCCATACCCTTTTTATTCGATCTTTTTTTTGTTTTTTTGCTAATGCAAGAGTTGGACCTACTATTCAATAATAATAAATATAATACAGTGAGTAACACAAAGTTCTCAGACTATGAGAAAAAGGACGATTGCTAGACAGCATCACAACTTCCCAGGGCTAATACAACAAGAACTTCTAAAGAAGGAAGGAAGAAAAATGAGAAGGATCGAGAATAATCCCCTAAAAAAGCATCAGAAATGGCTAGAAACTCGCCCAAAAGCAAAGAAATGGGCTCTGAGGCCCGATAAGAGAACCTCGGATCCTCTGAAGAACACTGTCACCACAAGACAGTCTCGTCCACTAAAAGATTCAACCAAGGGATGATACCAAACCAACAAATGGTGAAAGAACCAAGCCGCCGGAGCAAACAGCCCGTCAAAAGCCGTTCCATCTACGCTATTGAAACACCCCGATGAGATCTGACGGTGGAGCAAAATATCGCACCAACCAAAAAGCGCGAAAGATAGCGTGCGATCACGGTGGTATACCACCCGACCCCAATGCCATGTGTCACATCCTGTGTGGGATTGCATCCAAAAATCTGAAACCACTTACCACTCTAGCGAGCCACAATCAACAGAAATCCACGCCCTTGAAAAAGAAAACAGCTCGCCCATAACCGGTCAATCCACACTGTTGAAACACCATAATGAGATCTGACAGTGGAGCACAATATCGCACCCACCATCATGCATGAAAGATAGCGAGCAATCACGGTGGTAATCCTCCTGACCCCAACGCCACGTGACACCATCTGAGTGGGATCGCTCCCAAAAAGAAGAAACCACTTAACACTTGAGCAAGCCACGAATAATGGGAATCCACGCCTGTTGCGGAAAGAAAGACTAGGAAATGGCAACACTGGTTTCACAGTTGACAGGGAACCCCTGCTTCCAAACGTATACCGCTCAGACCTATCAAGATCCGAAGTGCTGGGCATACAGCTCCTGCCTGTCAACTTCCCTTGAAGCACAATCCTCCTTGTCAATACCACTGTAGAACAACGGGAAACCCCGGTAATCTTATCCGAACTAGAATCAATAAACTCCTTGTGAGCACGCTGTTGAGCCGACCCCTGCTAGTTGACCATACCCGTCTCCATAGCTCTCTTAAGGAACGAAGTATTGTCTTCAATAGCTTGGTTCTGACATTCCATTTTTAGCCTATTGTTAGGGAGATCGCACCAATTCATTACAACCCTGTTATCTGTGCAGACAACTCCTTGGTTAGCTAGCAAATCTGCTAGCTTGTTGGCCCTTCTTTTCACATGTGCAAATCTGACTGTTCTCAGGCTATGTAGATGATTGTGAATTCGTTGGAAGACTTGAATAAGCCTCCAATTTGAAGAGGCTTTTTCCGGTCTTGTTCCCCAGCTTATTCTCCTGATAGAGTTGATGACGATTTCGGAGTCCGCTTCAATGATAGTGTTTTGCCGATTTTCCTGAACTAGGAATTCGAGACTTTGCTCCATGGCCATTACGTCTGCCATGTTGGTAGTTTTTCCTAAGTTTCTGTAAAAGATGAAAGGAATCTCTCCTTTGTCATCTCTTAACACCCCTCCATGGCCTTCCTTGCCCAGATTACCTTTGGAGGCCCCATTGATGTTGAATTTGAGAAAGCCCTTTGGTGGAGGATGCTAGAAATCAAGTTCTGGGTCCCCCCTTGACCCAATACTAATAGATCCCTGAGGAACTAATCCCTGCAAGTCTAGCCTACAGAGAATTCTCTAAACTGAGGCCGAGGGAGGGCTTCAGGGAAGATTTTTGATGTTGATACTAACCGTTTCCTTAATCTATTTTAGGATTCTATCAAAGATGATCTGGGAAGAGTTCTTAACATTCTGGAATATCCTGCTGTTCCTTTCTTTCCAGACATTCCAGATAATAAAACCTAGAGTAAGAGCCTAAGAAAACCTGAGAACTGCATTGTCTGAAAAGTTATTTCTCCATTTGGTGAGGGTGTTGAAAAGGCTTCCCATATCTCTGTCAGAGTGTTGGAAGATGGCTGTAAAAGAATCCCATAATCCAGAGGTGAAAGAGCAATTGTTGAGAAGATTCTCAATGGTCTCACTTGGGCTTCACAGAGCTGGCATCTGGAAGGCCCTAGAAATCCCCTTTTCCTAATATTATCCCAGGTTAGGATTTTCCTTTGAAGAACCAGCCATAAAAAGTGTTTAATTTTCATCCAGCCCAGATGCTTCCAAAGGTTTTGCCAGAGCCTATTAGGAGCATGGGGATCGAGCTCAAGGAGAATGAGTTTAGCCTCTTTAAGATTGAAGTTCCCTTCATTGTTGCTGCCCCACCTCAGTTGGTCATGCCCACTAGAAACCAGGATTTTCCTTTGCTCCAACATTTTCCTCAGTCTTTTAGCGTTGGTTGAAATATGCTTGTCCTCTTGGAGGTTTAAATTTCACCAATTTCTCCACTTCCCTGCATTATTGATTGGATCCCCAAAATCCCTAACTTGGGTGAGCTCCTTAGCATCAGTCTCTTCCTTGAGGTCCTTCAAGTCCTCCTTTAAGAGAATGGGTTCTTTTTCCATCTGTCTTCCCAGAATAAGGCCAAGTCTCCCTCTCTAATTTCCCAGAAGCGATGGTCTTGAATCAATGTTCTATTATCCGAAGCTTTGTTCCACATATGAGATCCTCTTATGTTCCCATCCATCCGTATGCATTCATTGAGAGTCCAAGTGTTTGCATATTTTTCTTTCCATGTGATGGCCCATTGTGCTTATGGTTCCTTTATCAATCTCCACCAAAGTTTAGCCCCTAGAACCTTACCAAGAATCTCGAGATCATCTAATCCAAGGCCCCCATGGTTTTTGGGTTTGCAAATTTTGTCCCAAGCAACCAAGGCCCATTTCTTCTTGTCCTCCCATTTGCCCCAAATGAAGTCTCTTTGTATATTTCTCAGTTGATCCAGAATACCTTTGGGAGCAGGGATAGCTGAGAGCATAAAGACTGGGATTGATTGAAGCACAGTCTTTGTGAGGACTAATCTGCTCGCCAAATTTAAAGATCTTATGGTCCATTTCTTGGTTTTGTCATGCATCTTGCTGATGACTGGTTCCCAAATACTTTTATGAAGTGGTTTAGCAGTTAAAAGCATCCCCAGGTATTTCGAGGGGAGAGAATCTCTTTAGAAGCCCAAAATTCTGGAAATGTTCCTTTGAATAGCAATATAAGTATTGAAGAAAAAGATTTTAGATTTGGAAAGATTAAATTCCAAGCCAGAAGCCTTGGCAAAGTCCTTGAGGATTTGTTTGTAGGCAAGAGCTTCTTTAACAGTAGGTATTCCTTGCAGCATGGTATCATCGACAAATTGTTGATGGGTTAAGGCTTGACCATTGTCAGAGAGTTCTAAGCCCCTGACCTTACCCGCATCCTTTGCTTCCTTTATGGCTCTGCCTAGACCTTCCATCATTAGAATGAAAAGAAGGGGAGAAAGGGGATTGCCCTACCTGAGTCCTCTGGATGGGGTGAAAGTCTCCGATGGAGAGCCATTGACAAGAATTGAAAAACTAGAAGAGGTGATCAAAGCCATGGTCCATCTTACCCAGTTGTGATCAAACCCAAAAGTGATAAGAAGCTTCCTGATATAGTTCCAATTCAGTTTATCATAAGCTTTGGCGATGTCAAGTTGCATGATCATACCTGCTTTTTTCTTACTAGTCAGCGATTGCACCACTTCATGAGCCTGGATAATATTATTAAGAATTTGCCTACCTTCCACATATCTTGCTTGCTCCCTCGAAACTAAAGCAGGTAGGAGGGGTTTGAGCTTGTTTTCTACCATCTTTGATATTATCTTGTAAACTACATTGCATAGGGCTATTGGCTTGAACCTGTCTACGGTTTGAGCCTACTCCTGTTTAGGGATCAAGGCTATGAAGGAGGAATTCAGAGCTTTCAGAATGGTTCTATGTTGCGTTGAGTCTTCAACTACCTGCAGAATATCCAGTTTGACAATATCCCAGCAAGCTTTAAAGAAATCGACATTGAAACCGTTCGGTCTCGGTGCTTTACCCATTTGCATTTCTTTAAGAACCCCACTAACCTCCTCTTCTGTCACAGGCCTGTAAAGGTTAACATTTTCCTCTCTAGAGACTATCCTGGGAATGTTTTTAGTGATTTTTTGGATATATTGATCTCTATCATAATAGGTTTCCTGAGCTATGTTTCTGAAGTGCTCGAGAAACAATGCCTCTATTTCTTCATGAGAGTTGAGATTGTTTCCTCTTTCATCCTTAACTAGAGCAATTCTATTATGTGCTCGATTGGCCATGGCGGATTTGTGAAAAAATCAGGTATTGCGTTCTCCTTCCTTTAGCCACTGAATTCTAGATTTTTGTTTCCAAAAAATTTCCACTTGACAACATAATTGCTCCCATTGTTGCTGATATTTGGTAGCTTGATCCTGTCTAGCTTTGTCATGGCCTTCTTTAATAAGGCCTTGGTTAAGTTCCTGTAGTTTACTCTCAATCATCATTTTTTCCTCAAAGATGTTGCCGAATATAGTTTTGTTCCATTCCTTGATCTTTAGCTTGATATGTTTTAATCTTTTATGAAGGATGAACATTTTGGAACCCTGAATATTTAAATCTTCTTCCCACCACTTGGTTACATTGCTGATGAAATCTGGGTGGGAAAGCCAGATGTTTTCAAATCTAAAAGGTCTATTTCTGGGTTTACCAAAACCCTGCAACTCCATTTGTATCGGCCAATGATCAGAACCCCCATAGGGTAGCACTCCAGCCATTATTTCCTTGTCATTCAGCATAAGATCTTATGAGATTATGAATCTGTCTAATTTGGAGGCTACTTGAGACTCTCCTCCTCTTTTGTTGTTCCAAGTAAAGATGCCATTGTGCATTTCAATGTCCACCAGTTTCATTTCATCAATAAAGGTCTGAAAAGCCATAGAGTCTTTGCCTAGAACTCTGGTTCCCCCTTTCTTTTCCGTGATTAATCTAATCATGTTGAAGTCTCCCCCTAAGATCCAGGGTATGCCCACATGTCTATTTCTGAGTGTCTCCAGAGAATTAAGAAGCTTTAGTTTAGCCTCCATTCTCTCTAGGCCATAAACATTAGTGACCAGATAGGTTTCCTTAACTCCTACTAGTTGAAAGATTGCAGATAGGTAATCACTTGATGCCTCCACATCTATCAGGTCAATCTTTTGTGGATTCCATAGAGTGAGAATCCCTCCTGTATATTCTCTGCCTTGACTTCCAGAAACTCAAATTTATTGAGCCATTTACTATGGATATCTCTTATCTTCTGAATGGAACATTTGGTCTCCTGTATGAAAATCACATCCGAAGATGCTTGTTTCATTCTATTACTCAGCAACCTTTATTTTCTTCTGCTACCTAGACCTCTGATATTCCAAGAAGTGAACTTCATAATTAAAGATTAGTAAAGGAGTAACTGGATAGGTCTTTCATCTTACCTGAATCTATCATCAGCTTTCTGCATTCCATCAAGAGCTCATTCTACTTCTTCCTACCCCTTTTCTTGCCAGGGATTTTGGGTGCTAGTACTACCATATTTTTCATCGTCTTCACTCCTTCATTGCCTTGTCTTTCTTTATGATTGAGTCTGTTCACCCCTTTCTTTTGGGTCCTCCATAAAAACCGCTGCTGAACTCTGTTGAACTCCTTTGCAGGTAATGAGTCTAGCCCTTCTTTGGTTCCTTGATTTAAAAAACTTTCTAAATCTAGGTTTTCTTTCTCAAGGATTTCCTGAAGATCATGGTCCTCCATTTCTGTCTCACTTTGGTGTTGAAGCCTCAAAAATCGGGTCTACAACAAGGGGGAGACCCACCTGGTCCGGACCTTAGTTAGCAGCTCCTTTTCCGTTTGGTATAGTGGGTTTGACTGGGGATATGGGACCAGTTTCCCAATTTGTGTGTGTGTGTGTGTGAAGGACTGATATTTCTCTTTCTAACAGTTTCTAAATGGAATACTTTTATTCTAACTCTAATCTAATAATATGGAAATTGTATTCTAATAAGCAGAATTATCTAAGTCTACACTAACCTGGGGTGTAATCTTTCCGTTATGAAATGATTTCAAATAACAACTGGTAATAAAGATCATTCAACTGTTATGAGAAAAGAATTCAATAAAGATGAACCACTTCGTATAAAAAGTTAGACGAAATAGCTGTGAAAAACATATCGCATAATAAGCTATTCATACATTAAGCATAAATAAATAGCTATCACCGTACAAAAGTTCCAAATGATAACTCAGGCATTCATACATCAATATATAAATAATTGAACATGAATATCACTTTAACATAAAGGCAGAAATAGTTAAGAGATAGAAGTATCATTTATAACTAGTCCTACTCATGAGATTCAAGCGATAATGATTTATCTCTTCTTGATCTAACATCCACTAAGAGTACAAAAGTGCAACATCAGTAGCAGATATCAAATGCAAAAATCAATAAATCCTGTTCCATTCATTCATCAAAACCTCCTCAGAGGGTACAAAAGTGCATGTTCTGGGGATAAGTTTTTGACAAATTTCAGGACCCTTCTATAAATGCATGAGAAGGGTTTAAATACTACTAACTAAATCTAAAAATAACTTATTACAAAAATGTACGATGCGGTTTAAATGACCGTCCTCATTTCAGGCAAAATAAAACAAAATTAAAACTAAAATTCTGCCTTTTCTTGAGCTTTCTGCCTCCAATCTGTTTGTCGTTGTTGTACGTTAGGTAAATACCTTGGAGTGGTTTCTGCGATAAAATTTTCCCTGTGCAAATTTTCATTTACACAATCAATAATACTGTTTGATGTCGTGGCTGCTCCTTCCGCTGCTTGCTCTGCCTCCTTGATTTGTTCGTCCCATTTGTTAAAGAGCATTTCTTTATGATTTTCATTCAACCTTGGTCCACCTGCTCTTTTTCCCTCGTCTATTTCTTGCCAAGCCAAATACTCAGTAACCTGTTTATCAACTAAATCATAATCACTTCGTAAATCTACAACTTGATTAGTGGTTTCTGCCAGGTCTTGATTTTCTTTTACGAATTTCTCCATAAACTGCTTGTTATAAGTTGCCTGTGGCTCTAGTAAATGATACATGAGCTTTAAATCCTGTGCAGCGAATGAGCCAATGAGTCCTTGACCTTGAGTTTTAAACTGCCTATTTCTGATATCAACGTTGTCCAGTATCCACTTAACCATGTCTGTATATGGGAGAATTTTGGGCCTTGCTGCTATCCATTGCAAGAATGAACAAGCTAGCTCTGTGATGGATGCCTCGGAAGAACTTTGTGAGCCCACAGTAGCAGTAACTTCCATTACTCTGGGATTCTCCTCCTCAAGTAGATTATACATGCCTTCCCACGTAGCAATACCAGCGTCTCTGTTACAGGTCATGTCTATATATAATGGCGCCATTTCTTTCTCTTCAGAACTTGGAGCCTTGCTTTTCTTTCCCATTTTATCCTGCATATTGCTTTGTATCGTTCTCTGTTCTTCGTTCTTGTAGTTTACAAGTGAAGTGAGAATAATGATAAGGAAGGTGATGGGAAAGTTTTAAATGCCGAAGACGTATAAAATATATCACCTTACGTGAAATGATTTTTCGATAAGCACGAAACCATATTCCATTATTAACTGGCAACTAACTCATTTATTAGCATTAAAGCGCATAACCAGGTGTCAGTTTACGGAAAATACTTTTTTAAACAATGAGCCCGAAAGATCTGCGATGAAGCGATTTTGCGATTTTCTTTGCAATATCGCAGATCACAACATCGCAGAGTCATAACATCGCAGAATCGCAACATCGCAGAGTTGATAGCTCGCTATATCGCATTATCGCATTGTCGCTGTATCGCGAAATCGCAATATCACAGTATCGTAGATCGCAGGAACGTGATATATGACAATCTTTGTTAATCTGTTTTCTGCGAAATGCGATTTGCGATATGCGTCATCGCATATCGGCAATTTAAGGTGTTTCAATGTAAGTTTTCTTTGATGTATGCGATGCGATATTTATTTATTATCGAGTATCACGATCTCGCTATGTTGGAATTTGGCTTGTAAGGAGGTATCGCATTATCCTTTTGTGATGTGATATTTCCTAAGGAAAGATTTTGTCTTACCTTATCATAGAACTTAGATTTTTAGATTTTTCAACGGGGTCTTCCTAAGTTTATGATGGTAAGTTTTATTAGGAAAGGAAATTTAAGCAGTAATTTGATTTTTTAGATTTTTTAACTAAGGGTCCCCACTTATTTAGTATTAGGAATAACACTAAATAAGAAGGGGGGTTGTTGCTGGCCACAACAATTGGCGATTCACTTGGAAGAACCAGTTATCTCTGCTTTTCTTTTGAATTTTCAAAACTTCCAAAACAGAAAATTTTCCAGAAAATTGAACTTTATTATAGAAAGACTAAGTACATTATGCTTTTGCCTATCAATGATATTTCGTTTCTTCTTTTTCCAACTTTGATTATTTACTCCCTCAAGCTAGTCTGTGTATCTACATCAGTCATTACTTGGTTTATAAAGATAAAAATAAAGTCTTCCCTGCAAATCAGTTTTAAATATGCTCATTTGTTGTAGGTAGAGCCTCTGCTGCCAGCAAGCGTTTATAGCTTCGACAGGGTTACCTGTTACCCAGCAATGATCTTGTATCCTACTTAAAGAATTTTACAACTTTCAAAGAAAAATCCATTTCTACACTTTTCGCTTTCATTTTCTCTTTTATCCTTAAAGAACAATGTCTTGGTTTGGTAGCCAATTCATGACATAGTCATTGACTGATTTATTAACTTTTCTGAACAAGTTGGATCATGATGAGACCCTTTGTCTTATGATTGCAACAATCTTGAGTCATTGCCCTGTTGTGGTATGCAGTATTGGCAAATTTAGCAAGCTATAATATCTATGATCATGATAAGTCGGCTCGTGATGAGACATCTTACTCTTTAAGTTAAAGTGTATCTTTGGATCATTCTTTGAATATTGTAGTTTCCTAGGTGGGGAGGAAGTCATTGTTTCCTTAAGACAGCTCTGGAAGACAATGACAGAGTTTTTGGAAAGATCCTTTCTACAAAGAATCTTCATCTTTGTTATTGATACCTTTCATTTGACTGAAATAAAACAATTTCTAATTAAAGGTATATTTTCATCAAAGTTTATACAGTTGAAACTAATATCATTTCTAGGTCTAGAGTCTTTAACTATATCTTTCAATAGTAATGATCAAATTTTTAGAAAGAATTCTATTTATACAAGTGAAAAAACAAAATCTAAAAGAGAATTTGTGTCTTTTTCGTGAATCTCAAATGTAACCATTTACAACTGGTTTTATTATGAAAAGAAAAACAACTACTCTACAAAAATAGAAGAATGATCTTCTATGGAAAATATTTTTTGAGTATCTGACCATTAACAGGTAAAGAATCTCTTTTCCTTGTTAAATCCTGTAACATGAAAGTAGACAGACCTATGACTTCTATGATTTGAAAAGGACCAAGCCACATTCTTTGAAATTTTGTATGTTTCCCTTTTTCCTCATGAGCCTTGTCCCATTTTAAAACTAGATCTCCCATCTGAAAATCTTTTCTGGATATCATATTGGAATCAAAAGAGGCTTTTACTAATGCTTGGTGATGAGCGTGAGTTATCTTAGCCCGTTCTCGTTGTTCTTATAACTTAATTAATTCTAGTTGCCTTAGTTGTAAGGAAGAAGTTTGTGCTTCATCAATATATTGAAACAAGGCTAAATAGGGAATTTCCAGATGTGTTGGAAGAGCCACTTCTTTCCCATAAACTAAATTAAAGGGAGAAGTACCAACTGAGGCTTTCTGCGTTATTCGATCTGCCCACAAAGCATATATTAAAGACTTATGCCAATTTTTATGATTTTGGTCAATGGTTTGCTTAATGATTCTAATTAAGTTCTTATTTGTAGATTCAGCTAACCCATTCCCTTGGGGGTAATAATTGGCAGAGTATTTAAGCTTGAAACCCCTTTTGAGTGCAAATTCAGTCATTGAATTACCAGAAAAATATGATGCATTATCAAACATTAAAGCAGAAGGCAACCCAAACCTGGTGATTATGAACTGATCTATGAACTCAATGATGTTTTCAGCGTTAGTCGTCTTGAGTGGAACTGCTTCTACCCATTTAGTAAAGTAATCTGTTGACGTAAGGATGTATCTATGCTGTTTAGAAGAGTGAGGAATGATCTCACCTATTATGTCCAATCCCCACTGATTGAAGGCTATTCAATGTTAACTGGTTGCAGTGGCAACAATGATTTCTTTTGTCTCCCAGCAGCGGTTTGACATACTTAACATTTCCTTACATAGTTATGTGTGTCTTTGAATAATGTGGGCCAGTAATAGCCTGCGCGTAAAATTTTGTGAGCAGTTGCATCTCCAGCATAGTGTCTGCCTGTTGGCCCATCGTGGAGTTCCTGCAAGACTTTTTCAGCTTCAAATTTCTCAAGACATCTAAGGAGAACAGAATCATAATTTATTCTAAAAAGAACATCCTTCACAAGTTGATATTGTTTGGCTTTTAACCTTAGAGCTCTTTTCTTGGTATGACCGAGGTTTGAAGTAGCATATCCATTCTTTAGATAATAAAAAATATCAGTGTATAATGAATCAACATCGTTTAGGCTTACCTCATATACTTGTACCTCTGCAGATGGATTTTCGGACATTAGCGATGCTCCAGCCAGCATTTTGCAAAAGTGTTGACCTTTTACAATACTTGCTGGTTTGATTTCTATGTCATATTCCTGTAAGGCAGTAACCCAATTGGCCCTTTTCTCACCCACATCCTTCTGTACTAGAAGATTTCTTACCGCTGGAAATGGTACTATGATTTTGGTATGTGTTTTGAGTAAAAAAGGTCTGAAATATTTAATTGCTTTGAAAACAACATAAGCTTGTTTCTCCACATCTGAATAATTCAACTCAGCTCCTTGTAAATTGGAACTGAAAAAAGAAATTGGGGCTTCCACCTTTTCTTGATTTGCTTGAGTGAGTATCACAGCATATGATCTATCCGAGGCAAATGTATACAAAATAAAAGGATCGGAAAAATTTGGAGTTGCTAAAGATGGAGCATTAATAATTGCTTGTTTGATCAGATTGAATGCCTCATGTTCGCCTTGGCCCCATTTAAAATTTGCATTCTTTTTTATCATTGCTTGTAAAGGAGACACGATTCTTGAAAAGTCTGGAACAAATCTCTTTACAAAGTTAATCTGACCAAGGAAAGATTGCATGGTTTTCTTGTTGTGAGGTAGGGGTACTGCAGAAATTTCTTTGATTCTGTCAAGATCAATGTGAATTCCAAATTTTGACAGTATGAATCCGAGAAGTTTTCCTTCACTTAACGCGAAAAATGATTTTTTCGGGTTAAGTGAAATTCCATACTTTAAACAACATTGGAAGATTTGTTTTAAATATCTAAGATGGTTGTTTCGTTTCTTGGAATACACAGTTATATCATCCAAATAGATTACCACTGATTTATTAACTAACCCCTTGAATGTGATGTCCATGGCTCTCTGAAATGTGGCACCTGTGTTAATCAAACCAAATGGCATCTTTTGATATGCGTATGTGCCCCATTTAGTTCTGAATGTAGTTTTTAATTGATCATCAGGATGTACCAACACTTGATTGTATCCTGAGAATCCATCCAAGAATGACATTAATTCTGAGCCCATGACTTCCTGCAGTATTTGTTCCATGGGGGGCAAAGGAAAATTATCCTTTTGGCAGGCCTTGTTAAGATTTCTAAAGTCAATGCAGATTGTAATATCTCCGTTTTTGTTTCTAATAGGTACCATATTGGAGACCCATTTAGAAAGTATAACGAGAAAAATTATTTTGGATTTCAATAACTTATTGAGTTCAGTTTTGATCTGGTTTTCTAAATTGGGATGGATCTTTCTCAACTTTTGTTGGACAAGTTTTTCATTATCGATCATTGGGATAGTATGTTGGATGATGGAAGTGTCTTATGTTTTGAGTTCATTGTAATTCCAAGCAAAGACACTTTTGTATTGCTTCAAGAGACATATATACGCTAATTTTTCTTCAGGAGCTAGGCCAAGGCCTAGGTTAATATTCTGCGGTTTGACATCAGTTCCTAGATTTACTAATTCATAATTCAAAGTTGACCTTTGGAGGTTTGAATTGGTATATCTTTTGAATCGATCTTTCAAATCATAAAGGTCTTCTAACTTGACTACTAATTTAGGTATAGCATTGTTAGTACTATCCTGTTGCAATTGTTGGTCATGTTGGTCTTCATCAATTATTTGGTTAGTGTAGGATCCTTCAGATGTGAGGAAACTCACGATATCAGGATCGTCATTGAAAATCCTCCAATTGGTAATGTTATCAGGAATAGATGGTCTAAAAATTAACTCAATTGAAAATCGATCAGGGCTAAAATCTTCTGAAGGAATGAACTTAAAAGCTACGTTGGCTAAGAGGTCTGCGCTAGCACTCTGGAGTCTGGGAATTGATGAAATATTAAATGCTATAAAGTGTTCAGTTAGATCTTGAACTAAACATTGGTAATGCTTTAAATGACCTGATAAATAGTGTATAGTATTACGTACCTGTCTGATTACAATTTCAGAATCTCCAAAAACTTGCAGGTATTTGACGTCTAATCTAATTTCTTTGTATAACCCTTGGATTAAAGCCTCATATTCTGCGATATTTTTGGTGCAATCAAATTCAAGTCTGCAATTTAGAATAGTTTTATCTCCCTCTGGGCTTATTAACACGCATCCTGCTCCTGCTCCTTCGTTAGACTTAGAACCATAAAAAAATAACTTCCAAAACAAATATTTATTTACAGAACTATCTATAAAATTAATACATTTAGAACTATCTATTTGAGAGAAATTTTCTACTTGGGATAAAACAGAATGTTCTAAGTAAGGTGAAGTATGATCATTAAAATTTCCTAGGAAAGAATCTACTGAATAGTTGCCAATAATGTTAGAATTATATGCTGCTGGTTCATTTTATCCCTCGAGTTCTGTTACTATGTATTTCTGATGTCGTTCGCGCTCAACTTTTATTTGGTTTGGTTTACCATTATAAGGGAGCCACATGTGCAACCAGTCAGTTGCAAAGTATCCATGAAGTTTTTCTGACCAATCTCTGCTAAGGATTAAGCCATAAAATTCTGGAATATCAGCAACTAAAATGTCGATAACTTGACATACCTTTGGGTTGGATGACAGCCTTATGGTAACCTGATTTAATTCGCCAATCACTTCGACTTGCGATCGATCTAGTTGAACTATGCGCACAATAGATTTCTGTGGTTGAACATTCAATTTTGCACATATTGATCTTGGTAAAATATTCGATGAAGCTCCAGAATCCACTAAGAAATTATGCACATTTTTATTAAAAATTTCATAAGTAAGGAGAAACGGGGGAGTATGAGATCTTGATCTTCCTCCAATTAAGGCAATATCATTTGGATCAACCTTATTCATCGTATTAGTTGGAGGTCTTCCCATGTCATGGGAAGCTTGAGAGATTACAGCGGCAGGCAAAGGTGCAACTGGTACATCATGTAATTATTTCAAAAGTACTTTTTGCTGGTGTTTTAACTTGCTCAATTCAAAAAAAGTAATACTGGCCTTAGTCTTTTTCATATCTTCTATGATATTATACTCCATTTCATCTAAAATGATTAGCATTTTAGATGGAGTTGATGTGTCTGTTTGGACTGGGCTGGTTTGAGTCGCTTTAGATGATGCTTTCTTGGCTGCGACTTTATCCTTAGTCATCGAGCTTGCGCTCTTTGGCTTAGGTGTAGGTTTAGGAGGACCAAATTGATTTCTGCTGCGAGTACTAACCGGGAATGCCTCTTGATCCTCTTCATCTAGGAGGATGAAATCCCACATGCCTTGTAACTCTACAACTTCTTCTTCATCGGTATGTTCTTCAGTAGCGATTTCCTCTTCTTCTTCTTCTGATTCAGCATTTGTAATAGCATTAGGGGGTTTGGAATCGGTTGAAGGATTTCTTTAGAAAGGCATGTATGGCTTTTTAGAAGACGTTTCTACCACTTGTTTCTTAATGTCGACCATCTCGTTAGAAATGGTCTTCAAAACTTTTTGTAATCCTTCTAAATCAAGTGGATCTTTCGATTGTTTTTTCTTGGGATCTTCTTTGAAAGAAACCTTCTTAGATGTTCGTTCCTCTATCGCGTTTTTCTTTTTTAGGGCCATAATACATTTCTCTGCTGCTATTGCTTCTTTCATATTTTCAACTAAGGTTGTTTTTTTAGCCCTATCAATAAAGATTGCTAAGTTTGATGGTAAAGCAGTAATGTACCATTCACTTCACACTTCTTCACTAGGCTAGGAAGCAGTAGGAATTTTGTTTAAGATTTTATTGAAACGTAAATTGAAATCTTTGATAGGTTCTCTCGACTCGGCCCTAAGGTTAGACAAGTCGTTGATCAGTGTCACCGTAGACCTGTCATCACCAAACTTGGTTAGGAATTGTTCTTGGAAGATGTCCCAGCTAGTAATAGATCCAGATGGTAATGAGAAATACCATGATTCGGTTATTCCTTGTAGAGTATAAGGAAAAAGTTGAACAACAGCATCTTCGTTGGTAACTCCATTGAGATTTATGGATAGCATAAAGTTATTTATATGTTCTTCCGCTAGCATGCCTGCCTCAGGATTAAACTTAGACAACCATTTTTCAGGATGGGCCGGTAGTTGACTCAAGGGAGCAGGCATTAAGACTGCCCCTAGGTTATTACATGGAGATTGGGCCATCACTGAACTACTAACAGAGGAAAGTGCAGAAGATGATCTATGTGGTTGAGAAGATGAGGATATTATGACTCCAGATGGTTGAGAAGGAGTTGTGGAAGTTCCAGTGGGCTGATGAACAATGATCTGAATTGGAGGAGTGGATGGTTGACTTCATGGTGAAGAGGTTGAGATGGATGATGATGATGAAAGAGTCTCGCTATCAGACCCTTTAGGAGACTTCCTTGCTCTCTTCCTTGTAGGTAGAGGTAATTCGGTTGGCTGAACACCAAACTTTTCGCTCTTTAACCTGGTAAGAGGATGCATAGGATTATATTGCGAAGTCACGCTGCCTTGAGATTTATCAGATTTTTGAGGAGATATGGAAAATCGCTGAAGTTTGTGAATCAAAGATTCAACTTCAGGAGGTTCAATAGTAGATTGTTCTAAAATGGCAGGGTTTGTAGCAGTGGTTTTTGCTCCAGCGACTTCTAACTCTGGATTTAAATGCAACAGAGAAGTCGGTGGAGATGGTGAGGGCGATTTACTCTCATAATGGTATTTAGATTTAGATTTAGATTTTCTTGCCATTCACAGCTCGAGGCCCTCCTTCTAGCGCCAAATATGTTGAAGCCCCGAAAAACGGGTCTACAACAAGGGGGATACCCACCCGATCCGGACCTTGGTTAGCAGCTCCTTTTCCGTTTGGTATAGTGGGTCCGACTGGGGATATGGGACCAGTTTCCCAATTTATGTGTGTGTGTGTAAAGGACTGATATTTCTCTTTCTAACAGTTTCTAAATGGAATACTTTTATTCTAACTCTAATATAATAATATGGAAATTATATTCTAATAAGCAGAAATATCTAAGTCTACACTAACCCAGGGTGTAATCTTTCCATTATGCGATCTAAAATGATTTCAAATAACAACTGGTAATAAATATCATTCAACTGTTATAAGAAAAGAATTCAATAAAGATGAACCACTTCGTATAAAAAGTTAGACGAAACAGTTGTGAAAAACATATCGCATAATAAGCTATTCATACATTAAGCATAAATAAATAGCTATCACCGTACAAAAGTGCCAAATGATAACTCAAGAATTCATACATCAATATATAAATAACTGAACATGAATATCACTTTAACACAAAGGCAGAAATAGTTAAGAGATAGAAGTACCATTTATAACTAGTCCTACTCATGAGCTTCAAGCGATAATGATTTATCTCTTCTTGATCTAACATCCACTAAGAGTACAAAAGTGCAACATCAGTAGCAGATATCAAATGCAAATATCAATAAATCATGTTCCATTCATTCATCAAAACCTCCTCAGAGGGTACAGAAGTGCATGTTGTGGGGATAAGTTTTTGAAAAATTTCAGGACCCTTCTCTAAATGCATGAGAAGGGTTTAAATACTACTAACTAAATCTAAAAATAACTTATTACAAAAATGTAGGATGCAGTTTAAATGACCGTCCTCATTTCAAGAAAAATAAAACAAAATTAAAACTAAAATTAAATCTAAAATTAAAACTACTTCTATATCTGCTCCTTAAAATCGCACGCATTCAGCATCTGTTTGAGAAGAGTCGGCTAGCCGACTTTAGCTGAGCTGAGAAAATAGAATCAGCAAGAGCTGGCGCCATCTTTTCGGCAGAATTGATGATACACTTGAGAGTCATCCACTGGCTATGTGGCTTTACCAAGTATGCCCAATAATAATCCCAGTTCAACTTGGTTAACCCTTGGATTGCTTCTGCCTTTTCTTGAGCTTTCTGCCTCCAATCTATTTGTAGTTGTTGTACGTTAGGTAAATACCCTGGAGTGGTTTCTGTGATCAAATTTTCCCTGTGCAAATTTTCATTTACACAATCAATAATATTGTTTGCTGCCGTGGCTGCTCCTTCTGCTGCTTGCTCTGCCTCCCTGATTTGTTCGTCCCATTTGTTAAAGAGCATTTCTTTGTGATTTTCATTGATCCTTGGTGCACCTGCTCTTTTTCCCTCGTCTGTTTCTTGCCAAGCCAAATATTCAGTAACCCGTTTATCAACTAAATCATAATCACTTCATAAATCTACAACTTGATTAATGGTTTTTGCCAGGTCTTGATTTTCTTTTACGAATTTCTTTATAAACTACTTGTTATAAGTTTCCTGTGGCTCTGGTAAATGATACATGAGCTTTAAATCGTGTGCAACGAATGAGCTAATGAGTCCTTGACCCTGAGTTTTAAACTGTCTATTTCTGATATCAACGTTGTCCAGTATCCACTTAACCATGTTCATATATGGGAGAATTTTGGGCCTTGCTGCTATCCAGTGCAAGAATGAACAAGCTAGCTCTATGATGGATGCCTCGAAAGAACTATGTGAGCCCGCAGTAGTAGTAACTTCCATTACTCTGGGATTCTCCTTCTCAAGTAGATTATACATGCCTTCCCACGTAGCAATACCAGCGTCTCTGTTACAGGCCGTGTCTGTATATAATGGCACCATTTCTTTCTATTCAGAACTTGGAGCCTTGCTTTTCTTTCCCATTTTATCCTCGTACTGCTTTGTATCGTTCTCTGTTCTTCGTTCCCGCAGTTTACAAGTGAAGTGAGAATAATGATAAGGAAGGTGATGGGAAAGTTTTAAATGCCGAAGATGTATAAAATATATCACCTTATGTGAAATGATTTTTCGATAAGCACGAAACCATATTCCATTAATAACTAGCAACTAACTCATTTATTAGCATTAAAGTGCATAACCAGGTGTCAGTTTATGGAAAATACTTTTTTGAACAACGAGCCCGAAAGATCTGCGATGAAGCGATTTTGCAATTTGCTTCGCAATATCGCAGATTGCAACATCGCAGAGTTATAACATCGCATAATCACAACATCGCAGTATTGATAACTTGCTATATCGCATTATCGCATTGCCACTGTATCACGGAATTGCAATATCACTGTATCGCAGATCGCAGGAACGTGATATATGACAATCTTTGTTAATCCATTTTCTGCGAAATGAGATTTTCGATATGCGTCATCGCATATCAGCAATTTAAGGTGTTTCAATGTAAGTTTTCTTTGATGTATGCGATGCGATATTTATTTATTATCGCGTATCGCGATCTCGCTATGTTGGAATTCGGCTTATAAGGAGGTATCGTGTTATCCTTTTGCGATGCGATATTTCCTAAGCAAATATTTTGTCTTACCGTATTATAGAACTTAGATTTTTAGATTTTTCAAGGGGGTCTTACTAAGTTTATGATGGTAAGTTTTATTAGGAAAGGAAATTTAAGCACTAATTTGATTTTTTAGATTTTTTAACTAAGGGTCCCCACTTATTTAGTATTAGGAATAACACTAAATAAGAAGGGGGGTTGTTGCTGGCCACAACATTTGGGTCATGTCAAAATCCATCGCCTGTTCAGCATTACTCATAATAAGTTCTTTCATATTGTCATTCTCTTGTATTTGCTCCTTTTCTTTTTCTTTCTCCTCCTCCACTGTGTTTCCTGCTTCTGTTTTATCAGTATCTATAGGATCTTCTTCTGTTTCAAGGGTTTGGAATCTGTTCTGGTTATCAGGCTGCTCTTTAGCTTTGCTTGTTCTTGGTCCTCTTTTGTTTCCTTTGCTTTTGTTTACTACCTTGAAGAAGCTCTCTGGATCCTTCGTTGCATTAGCTTTACTTTTCTCCTCTACCTTATTGAGGGGACATTCTCTAACCAAATGTCCATGCTCGTGACATTTTCAGCATCTGAAAGGAATGTGTTCATAATCTACTATTTTTGTCCATTCCTCATCAAACACTTCCATAATAACCTCATCCGGCAATGCTCTAGAGAGATCCATCTCCACACATATTCTTGCAAAGGAGGTATACTTTCCCCTTCTTGTGGCCTCTGAATCTTTGACAAAATGCCCTAACTTGTTTCCTATTACTGATAGTGATTCCGTTTGCCAGTAATTGAGGGGTAAGGAATAGAGTCTTACCCCGACTGGGACTGAGGTGAACATTTCACGTTCCGAAACAAAGTTCATGATCCACAACCTCATATAGAAGCCTGTAACCACAAAGAAGTAGGGGCCTCCTTCAAACACTCTGTCTTTGTCTTCAATGTTAACAAAAACTACAGTGAAAAAACCCTTGGATCCAAGATGTAGGTCAATGCTGCCTTTTTGTTTCTAGTGGTATTTGATCCACATTTGTAAAGATTTTTCTGTGGGCCATAGCCCTATGAATTTACAAATGATTGCATATGTTTGCATGTGCTCCCTGGGCTCCTGCAACGCTAGGTCATTTAAAATAATTCTAGGAATAACCGCTACTTTGGGTTTGCAAGGTCCCATGTGTGCTTTATCTTTAGTGCTTTGCTCCTTGATGTCTTCCACATTCTCCACTGCCTCATCATGCTCCCTTTCTTTGGTTTCCTCTTGCTCTTCTTCATTGCTTCTCTCTTTCCCTTTTGAAAACTCTCTTTCATTTTCCATGGGTTTTTTCCCCTTGCCAACCACCACCTGCTTGAAGGAGGGAGTGGTGCTCCCCCTGTAGGTCGTTTCATGGCTGACAGCCTTTGTGATCAATACCAGGCCTAGTTTTTCCTCCCGCCCATTTTTTCCCGAAGTCACTCCTCAATTTCAAACACATTCACCCCAAAAACTAAGCTAAATTAAACTTTGTATAAAGGGTATGCATACCCTTTTTATTCAATCACAATGTCTAACTAGCCTTTAAATCTTTCATTTTTCTTAAATAAAAATATTATTTATTGGTTGAAAGGTAACAAAAGAAAAACGGTTGAACATAAGGATTACCATTGATACCTTGACTTCAAACATGTACAACAAAAGTTAAACAACAAGCTTATACAAAAGAAATTGTGAATAATTTTTCTTTAACTAGATGATGAGTATTCACCATCAAGAGGTAGGTGCTTCCATACATTCTTTGTAGGAGTGTGTGACTACCCATCTTGACTTTAATAGCCATGAAATATTGACTTTACGATTAATAATTATTATTTTTTCAACTTGACTTTTAATTGTATTCTAATAGAAATTGTTACATATTTAATATATTTGAATTTTTTAAATTTACAATTAAGTAAAAAGACTCACCATGTAGTTAGTTTTTTGAGCTAATAATCATTTCTTCTTTATATTTCATATAATAATAATAATATAATTCTTTATCTTTTGAAGATTTAAATAATAAAAATAGTCTATTAGTTTTCTGTTTACTTTGGAAATAAATATAATAAAACAAACTAATTAATTAATTAACTAATTATGTATTCCTCTTTATCCGAGTCTAATGTAGCCGTTTTTTGGTCAAATGTACCCATCCTGGTCAAATTGAGACGTTGGATGATTTTCTCTCTTTATTTATCCTACAACAATGATCTGGTTCTTCAACATGTCATGAGGATGAACCACACTAGTTGGTTCGAAAGGCGTCGAAAAATGAATTATGATTTTCGCCAAAAACTCTTCTCAATTTTTTTTTGCTATTGGTAAGAAAAATAAAGTATTAAAACTTTTGACATACTAGTAATAATCCCATTGATAATGAAATCAAAAGATCTAGTTCCCCACACTTGAAATGCAATGGAAATTAGAGGGAAACTATTTTGAAAATGTTGGGTGTGTGTTATATTCTTTGTGTGATTAGTTTCATATGTGATTTGTATGTTTCATGAGAAATGGGGGGTCATAGTGGGGGCTTGGACCCCCCAAAATCTTTTTGTGTGGTTTTTTACATCTACCTTTTGCAATTTTTTGTAGAATTTTTTTTCTTTTGGTAGGATTGACGACTTATCAATGCCGCATAATATACATATTTTATTGTAATATTGTAAAGATACAATTAAGAAAAGGATTGAGGGCTTATCAATGCAACATAATATACATTTTTTATTGTAACAATGTAAAGATACAATTACTGAAAACTCATTTTGGATTTCCAAGTTTGGATTTCTAGGAAAGAATCTCTATGTTAAATGTGTGTGTAAGCAATTGCAACTATTCTAGTTTTATTAAGAATATGTCTGTAGCAATTAATTGTGTACGGTTAAAACCAACAAAAAAATGCAAAGAATGTCTTGACTCTTAAGTAACATTACTCTGAATATGCATTTTTCTACTTACTAGTTGTAACTTACAAAATGTTTGCATCTCCAAGTTTAGGCATGGAGTAATGAATATCAGACAAAGATGGAAAATTGGAGGTATTGTCTACAATAATGCAAGAAAACATATTACTATCTCTCATTTTTATATGTCAAAGAAGATTTTTTTTTTATTCGTGGAAATGGCAATGGGCTTTTCTTCTGGGATAGGGATTACATTACATAGGTAAATTGACCTGGTAACCTTAAAATTTAGTAGTTACAAAGTAAAACATGGAGCATTAGCTTGGGTAGTGAATTACAAAGAGGAAGGTGAACCTACACATGGGCCCTAATGTTATGGGGACAATGTCCGTATTTAATTATTCAAATTTCACTTAGCTCAACTATCATGTTTGGATTAATGGATAACTAATATTCTTGCATATAAAGGCACATAAAGAAAAGAAAATGGACAAGGAGGAATAGAGGGAGTCACTTGTCCCAATGAATCTATCTTAATTAACAACCACTTCATTATACTATCTTCACTCTTGAATTATCTCTCAATATTCATAAGAGCCATTATTCATATGGATTCTATTATTCTTGTTGTCTATTGTCTTGTTACATAATTCATGTTGGATTGTACTCTAGTTTTTCAACAACTTGTTACATTATAGGAAATCTATGAGTTGCAAGCCAATAACCTTTTCCTCTTTCATTTTCTTAATTGGTTGATAACTAGATACAAGAATGGGGTAAATTTGGAAAGCAGAAAATGAGCTCATGAATATATTATCCTATATGATTTCTTGTTTATATTATCATGTTTACTAGAATGTCAAGACTCAATTTTTTTTGTTTTAGAACAAAAATGATTAAGATAGTACAATCTATGACATAACATAAGTGCCTTATAAAAAAATCAGTTTTCAAGGAAATATTTACACTTTTCCCTTGACCAAGATAGCTTCACTTTCCCTAGTTATAATTTTAGGAAGTTCTTAATCCTTTTAGCTACATCAACATGCATTTAATATATTGGTTTCCTTTTGTTCATGAATCATCTCTTTAGAATCAATATTTCTTTCTCTGCTATTTTTATGTGAAAATGTATCAAGTTTTAGGAACTAGTGAGAACCATCATAAGGTTTGAAGAAATGTAACTAGTATGTTTGGGATCACATTCAAAATTTTAACGTGGTAATTTAATAAGGTTTCCTTCAAGATTGAGGTAGAATGGTTTTGTATTACAATTGCATAAAATTACTAGTGATTATGATGACTAACATCATCCTTTCTCAATTGTGAGGATAATGTTACACACCAAAAGTGGGTAACCCCTAGGAGAAATATTTTCTCCCTTTCGGTCAGCTAGCCAACAATTATCCCCATGAAGATCCATAAATAACTTTACTTTAGAGAACTCCATCTATTATTGATTAGTTCTATCTCCATCTAGGATACCTCTTGAAGGAAGGTGGGTCATCTATGAAAGGGTATACTAACCATTTATGTAATCATGTGCTTTCATTTAATGCTTGGGGCATTTTAATTATGAGATTAATTTTACCTAAGGAACGTGGGTAAACCCTAGGATAAAATGTTTCTCCCATTAAAACAACTAACCATCCATTATCTCTATGATGATCCACAAATAACACTACTTTAGAGTTGTCCACCTATGTTTTGATTAGTTCGCTTTCCCATCTACCACACTTCTTTAAGAAAGTTGGGTCATCTATCAAAAGGTATCCAAACCATTTAAGTAATTGTTATCACGAAAAGCTAATAACCTAGCCATTTCTAACTAGGTGGATCAAAATACACCATGTAGATTTAATTTTACCATAGTAAAATCACTTTCACTGTGGAAAATAATTTAGTAAACCGCTTTTAATAAATTATTTTCTGATTTAAATAAAAAAACCCATGAGAATAATTAGATAAATCATTATTTATTTAATTTTCTCTAGGAATGATTATTAAATCATTATTTAGTAATTATTCCTTATCACATTTGACTAAATCCGTTAGGAATATTTAAATAAATCACTCGAGTCTAGACCAAGACTCATCATCAGGACTGATTTACAAAGAAGAGGAGCTGGAGTAATAAATATGATTAGGTGAGGTTGTCAAGTTGGGGAGCTGACCAATTTAATGATTTCTATTTTAAATTCATTATTATTATTATGTTATTGTTAATAAATTACTAATTATATAAGTTACTTTATTTTAGTAATTGATATATTGCATTCATTTCTCTTTTATGTTTTTTTAACATTTTTGTAATCTTTTTTATTTTAAATTTATTCTAATTAAATACACTTATTTATGTTTAAATTGCTTTAAACAATA
This sequence comes from Pinus tabuliformis, assembly GCA_031772625.1. Lineage (NCBI taxonomy): Eukaryota > Viridiplantae > Streptophyta > Pinopsida > Pinales > Pinaceae > Pinus > Pinus tabuliformis. The sequence goes on from CM062817.1 coordinate 1,523,656,676, forward strand.
AATAAGTCTAATGGTAAAGAAATTTAAACATAAATAAGTGTATTTAATTAGAATAAATTTAAAATAAAAAAGATTACAAAAAAGTTAAAAAACATAACAGAGAAATGAACGTAATATATCAATTACTAAAATAAAGTAAATTATATAATTAGTAATTTATTAACAATAACATAATAACAATAATGAATTTAAAATAGAAATCATTAAACTGGTCGGCTCCCCAACTTGACAACCTCACATAATCATATTTATTACTCCAGCTCCTCTTCTTTGTAAATCAGTCCTAATGATGAGTCTTGGTCTAGACATGAAACATCCACAAATTAAAAATGAAAACTGTGGTATATCTGAATTCATTGTCTCAAAAACCACACCACAGAAATTTGCAAACCAAAATTATTTTTGATTTTACATCTTTCTTATTTCTCTCTAAATAATTAATAAAACATTTTATTTAATAATTATTTATAAATAAAGGAATTTAACAATTTTAAATACCCTTTTCCCTCTCTAATAAATAAAATAAAGTATTCCAAGCAGTTAGATCTGAATTTGGTTAATAATATTTTAGTATTCTACATTTTCTATATTAACTACATACTTTACTACAAAAAGGAGGATCTTTCATTCATTCTTCACCATGATCATAATCATCATGTCATTTTTCTTGAGATCCCATTTCGAGTTCTCTACTTTTGTTTGGGTTTTTCACATATTGAGAGAGAGAATCAATTTATGAGGCATCAAGGATATCAAAGGACCCATCCCACGAAGGGGGATTTATAGACCAATCTGTAGATCTCCTTCATGAGGTGTTATCGATAAAATATTTATTCATTTCAAATACTCTTTCCAATTGGGTTATTATATTGGATACTTTATATTATTGTTTTCTATTTTAGATTGTATCTTGTTTTACTGCAAGCTTTCTATTTGTTTTACAGATCTAAGAGGACAACAACCATCAACTTGCTGTTAGGGTCACTTTTCACCTAGTGACTTAAGTGAAGTATTTTTGGTACACCTTCCAATAATTTTCACACTAGGAGTAATCATGTGTTCTCATTTAATGTTTGGGCATACTAATATGGATTAATTTCCAAGCTAGATGATTGAATACTCTTGATCGTACCCTTTCTCTCATACTTCACCTAGGAGATTATCCTTCGCCCCTAGTCTAGTGTGACCTCCCTTGAGGCCATTTTATTTCATTATTTAAAAAGGGAAAACAATATAATGCATTGATTGCTATAGCATTCCCAATTTAATCTATATTTATTATGTTCCATCTCTCCCTTATACTAAGACCTTACATCCTCCTATCTGAGTCATGACCTAAAAATTTTGTCCTAAGAGGTTGATGTAGTTGGAATAATGATAAAAGAATATGAAGCCAAAAATGAAAGAAAGTGAAAAATGAGAAAAGTGGATGAGACATGTAATTAAACACATGGGAAAAAACCAATTATGAGCTCTAACCCACTCATTATCCATCTCCCACTTCCAAGAATTTCACTTCTTTATCTAAATAAAGGAACTAATGAATGTTCCAACCGTGATGAGCGATAAACTGCTATATATTTAATGGGAATTATAAAATCATAAAGCAAGTTGGGTCACCTAATCTATGAAACAAATAAAGACAATAATTAAATTAAAAGGCACACCAAAGGGTTGGAAGAAGAAGGCCAAGGAAAGGGGTAACTCCTGCCTCAGTGCTTTCTCCCCCTTATCATCAATATACTCAAGATGTTTGACTCTCTTTATCTAGTGCCATATTCCTTGAAGTCATTCCCATTCCATGACCACATTTATGATATGGATCTATGGATTGATGAGAATACCTAGGAAATGTACTTCCCCTTGGGGGATGAAAGAACCTAATAGGGATAATTACATAATCATAACTAACATAAGTATGGTAACTTGCCTATAAATCATAAGCTAGAAAGACATTTGAAGATAAGGATTGTGTGAAGTATTCTTGCACCCCTAACAATTATTATGGTATAATATGTTATTTTAATGGTTTTTGTCTCCAATGATGGTGGTCTTATTTGATATTCAAAGTGTTCTTTAGGTGGTTTCACACAGATACATTAATTATCCCTTGAAGGATGGATTGTCACCTTTACATCACATTAAGGAGGATATCTAGCCGAAGTGTGAGGGGAATTTTTATTTAGGGAGGATCATTATAGTTGTTTTCATCCATATCAATGCTTTTAGAGTGGAATGATGGAGGAATCAACTCACAAGTGTTGAATTTCCATGACACTCAAGAATCTGGATTGGGTCTTAAAATATTTTATACAAACACATTCAAATGCCAAAACAATACTATTTTTCATAGCATAATAACATCCATTAGTGAATCTACTAGCGTACATGATAATTTTTAGCTTTTTAAGCCCAGTAGTTATATTACAATCTAGAATACAATAGTCTTAGGGCTCGTGCACTAGGGATCATGGCCTTTACATACAAACTTGATACAAGGATACAAATAGGGCTTAATGTGAGTCACTTGGACTACTAATCTACCCGGAACAAGATAAAAATTCACCTACTTGATGATCATGGCCGCACACAACCCTTTTAGTCCACGTACCTTGAACACATATGGTGGGTCCTCTATCCTTCCCATTTACTGATCACTGCAACTAAATCTTTAGTTGATAAGCTTGCAACTATTAATGATCAAAAATCCTTTTGTATCACTGAACCTTGGCTCATTGATATTCCCACTAATATCCCTCCTGCTCGATTAGGATGATTGCTCATTGGGTCTTATAGAACTTCCCACTTGTCACTGAAGTCTACCATATGCAACTCCTGAATTAGTGCTCCAGCAATATGCCTCTTAATAGTCCATGGCTTCTTTCATGGACACTATACTTGAGCTCTCCAAGTTGTTGCACATTGCATACAAAATTCACTCTTCACAACTTTGTTTATGAATTATGCTTAGCCTTCTAGATATTCCCACTTGTCATCTTTATTTCCACTTTAGAAGGTTAATCCTAGGGCCTCCAAAATTACCCTTAATAGTCCCTTTAACTCACAGTAAAATTTCATTCTTTAGGGCTTCCAATAAAACCCACATACAATAAACACCTTGACCGATATAGGGTTTTGAAATACACTACCCTCACACTTGTAATTTGATCCTACAATTATAGATCTAGAGCACACTAAAATACTATTGATCATGATCTATGAACATACCTCAAAATACCATCAATGTTTCCTTGGTTCTTCCCACTATCATTGATCTCAAGGTAACCCACCACAGTATCCCAATTCTCAATTTTCTTCTTTGAATCTGAATAATGTCTTGGCCTCCTTTTCCTCTTTGAAACTTTTGTGCACAAATCCTAAGGTTTGTGGCTCTTATGTTTGAATTCTACCACACATGGATTTCTCATTGTAAGGGTTTCTCCTTCATTTAGTGCACATAACTAGGTTGCATTAGGACTGTACCTTCATCTCAATCTATACATCAAGGATGCCCCCCACATAGTAAATTCTTGAATGATCGAGGGCTTCACATTCATTGTTATCTCAAAACATTTACTACTATCTGAATACCCTAGAGTCAACCCATCCACTTAGGAATTCTCTCCTTGACTTTTCTCTTTCACTGGCCCTATCCCTCATGCCACATTATCCTTCTCTTTTTCCCTAAATCTCACACTCATGTACAGATTTCAACTTCACTATTCTCAGATCAAAACAACAAAGATTTTCACTCAGATATATGACCTTATCACTAGGTTATGGTCTTCTTTCTAGTGGTCTTGGAATTTCATTACGTCACAGATTAAGTTCATCAAAAATAGACCTCTGAGAAGAAACTCAAGGTTTGTAGCATCAAAAAATAGGGCCTACCTAGGGCTCAACCTTTTCACATAAGGAGGATGCATCCCTTTTATGCACAAATCTACCTTCTTGAGGACTAAATTTCCTAGAGAACCTTCTCCATAATTTTAAGCATCTTCGACCTTCTTTCCAGACATAGATCTAACCCCCCTTGCTCCTACTTGACCTCCTCATGTCTCTATTTCTCCCGAGGAACTCAAACCTCGTTTTAGGATAGAATGACATGAGAAAATCAATATTTGATATAATAAAATGAGACTTAACACTTCCTTCTTATAGTATTCTATGAGGGTAGTCATTATCCCTCAAGGGTAGCCTCATCAAGCCTAGTTGACTTGATTTTCCCATCATGTACCCCAACTAAATTAGCAAACATATTTTCTCATTTCATCAAAACCACTCATCATAGCCTTAGGTCACCCTATCTCATTTTATGGTTCTATACTTGTAACAATAAAAAAATAATAAATCTTTCGCTAGATTTCACACCCACACCTTGGGTACAAAATCCCAATGCTTGGATTCTTTACCCAAAAACCCTTTTGTGGTGAAACATCACACAAACCCAACTCCCAGGGTTTTGGAGTACCTCCAAAGCTACAAAATTGAACACTCCTATAATAACCCTAGTTAAAAACTCATGTAAAATATATAAATACCATAGATGATGGGACATGTATTCCAAGATGAATGGTGGAAGAAACATCCTAATGGGTGTTTATTCGGTTTATTATGGCTTAAGAAATTGGAAAAGGTAGTGGCTAAGGCTTTGGAAAGGAAAAACGACATTTTTGACACATTTATTTATGAAAATAATGGATTAGGAGAAAAAGGACATGAAAGGTCACATGTTGCATGTGAGGAGGAAATTGAAGGAAAATATTGGAAAATGAAGAAAATGGAGGCGTCATTCATAAAAATGTTTTTGAGGACCAGTTGGAAAGCTCTTAGTCAATGTAAGCTCTTGCTTGGTCAATTCAGTTTTGGAGCTCTCTCATTATTCTCTCTCTCTCTCTCTCTCATACTCTTGGAGACTTAGAGTTTTCTTGGAGCACTCTTGGTGGGTGTGGAATACTTGGATTCTTGGAGCAAGAAGGAAAAGGAAGAGTAGGTGCAAGAAGGCACTGGGATCAGAAACTACATCATATTTATTTGTAGGTACCGAGTTACATGTATGTTTCCTTCACTAGTTTTGACATGCATGGCATATTCATGTGGTTTGTTGGTTGTGATCTATCATTGGCATGGAGGATTTCCTAGATTAACAATGGATTTCCTAGCCTTTCCGTTTCCTGGATAGCCATGGTGATTGTGGGTTTATTTCATTGTTGAGTTTTTGGTTGGTTCTCATGTTTCCTTAGCTTGGGTTGAGTTACTAGTCTTGTAGCCTTGGTTGAAGAAATGCTCTAAAGCCCTTGGTGGGTTGAGTTACTAGTCCTCAAGCCTTGGTTGGACAAACACTCTGGAGCTTGGTGGTAGCTGTGGGTTGAGTTACTAGTCCTCGATCCTTGGTTGAAACAAACACTTTGGAGCCCTGGATGGTTGGGATAGATACCAATCTAATGATGGTTTTGTGATGTTCGACCATGAGGTGGAATCACTATTTCATGCGTTCAGGTGGATAGCCTCTTCAATCCCTGGATGAGTTTTGATTGATGTGTTCTAAGAGATCCCACATTCATTCTTGGAATATGGCACAGGGGTGAATGGATAAAGAGAGATTTGGCTCAGCCATTCTACGGTCAGGTGGATCATGGAAGTCCCATCCCGGGTTGGATTTTGCATCATCAATAAGAGGTTATTTCTCCTTGTATTTCTATGAGCATTATACTGTATTATGTGAGGTTTATATGGAAGTGAGTTCATTGGTAATTATTTCCCTATTATCTTGGTTATGTATATGTTTTATGATAGCAACTATGTTTGGCTCTCATCATGTTTCTCCTTGTATGTGAATGAATAATGTATCTATGGTCTAATGGATGGAATGCGAGTTAACGTGTTGAGGCATCAATGCTTCATGGAAGATCTCAGATAAGTATGAAACTCCTATGCTTAAAACTGTTATTTACACATATAGTTTACATATTCATGTTATATTTGATGAAATGCATGCCATGGCTATTAGGGGTCCAGTCAAGGTCTTAAACAAGTATTTAATTTACTACTACCATTTCCATGTTATTTTATTGTTCTAAAGAGATGGTTTAATTCTAGGTAGTGACCTTGGTTATGGGCTTGAAAAAGTGGCTCAAATCCTGGGGATGTTGGTATAGCACTAACTAAATTATTCTCTGGATGCTAGCAGGAAATCGTATGAGATCAAATCTAGATATCTGGACATTGTCATGCCTATAACATAAGAGAGACATAGGCCTAAGCTCTCCAAAAGCTGAGTGGGACCCTTGGGAAAGTTGTCTCAAGTGTTGGATTGGTTCCTGAGGGTCCTGAAGTTGATTTTTAATGTATGTATGATGTTTTTTTGCCAATTCCACTTCCGTAATGGGACTTAGGAGGTCGAATCATATCATAGTGGCATCTCATCACATTTTTATCCCAGATGGACTGTTGCTTGGGTAGATTTTGGAGGAGGGTGTTATAAAGTTGTATCAGAGCATGGTTCACCCCTCAGACTGGATGGGCTATGTGTTGGTCATGCATGCATGTAAATTGTATGTTTGTCTCTTACACTTCCATTCCATGTGCTTATTTCATTTGCATAATGTTGATCATGGTTGTAGTGATGTTGTCATGTTGAATTTGATGTTGATTTTGTGGAATGCATCATCATGAGTGTATGACTAGATACATGTTAGTATATGTCGTTTGATCACATCCTTGTATGTTAGGTTTCATTTTTGTATGTTTGATTACATGTCATTCTCCAGCTTATTAAAATCAACTTTTCACATATTTAATTATATTTTTCTTAGTGAGAAGGGTAAAGGTGAGATGTTATGTCATGTGGCCTAATATGCATTAATTGTAGGAATTGGAGCAGTTTTGGGCTAATTTAAGTGCGGGAACTTGAAGTGGACAATAAAGAGGGATTGTGGGAGATTTGTCTCCCTCCTTAACTCCTCAAATCATTCAAAGATTCCTCCACCATATCTCATCATCTCAGAGTTACAAGCAGCCAAGGAAACCAAGTTCATTGGTAGCCAAGCTAGCGATAGTGAAGACAAGTCATTCCCAAGTTTGGGAGCCAAGTCTCCCTAATTTTTAGGAAGTTATTGGCATCTTCAGTTTGTGTAAATAAGAAGGACAAGTGCCTCATTGCGATTGGACTTTTTGTTGTAGCAAAGAGGAAATTTAGAGCTAAAACATTGTGACTGTTAATCTTATGTTGTATTTGACATTTCAATCATAATGAGAAGGTTTACCTTGATCCAATACTGAGTTGACACAGAGGGATGAATCTCTTGGGTGAGGGCCCAACCCTAGCAGTAGAGGTTCCTCTTTTTGTACATGTATTCTTAGATTAAAATCATAGTTACTTACTGAAGTTATTTATGCTTTGTTTAGGTTAACAAATATTTGAATGATTATTTAGTCTTGTTTCCATTAGTTGAAGAAGTAGACTAGTGTTATAGCAGTGAGAAAGAGTACTTAGGAAATCTTGTTATATGGCATCTTCCTCATCTCCCTCATACGATCATGGTTTGAAGGCCCCACTCTCATAGCCCCAAAAATAGATTTGTCTTTTCATCATTGCATAGCTTAGGGTTCATTATTGAATAGATCATTGTTTATGATTTGTCGGAAGCACCTACAGTTTCCTTTTTTTCTTGATTTTCTCGTAGTTTGAGAAGGCATTTCATTTCATAGATTTAGTCACTAGCCATCAATAAATCAGTTTTCTCAAATTCAACTCATCTTTTCGCTATTTATAAGAAGTTATGCATAAATGAAAAGAAGAACATGTTTTTTTGCAAGGATTTTTGATCTGCAGGGAGGAATTCATTCCACCAACCTCATCTAAGTCTTCTCCACCTACTACCAAGGCCTACCATCCCCTAATCCAACTTTCTATTTTGTAGCCACCGTTGACAACCACCTTCGGGAATCCAACCTCCCTGAAGTGTTGGGCTTAGTCTTGGGAAATTTTCACCTCCAATACACCTTCCCTCACTATCATACATATTTTTAGCACCATATACCACCATTCTTTGCCTCATATAGCCTTCAGATAACTTCCTATAGAAAACGAGGACATCGTGTAGTAAACTAGGACGTCCTATAGTAGCTACAGGATCTCTTGTAGCAATCTATTTGACATTGTTTTCATCAGAAATGCTAGTCTTAGTGTAGTGAAGACCCTCACCTTGCCTTCCATGCCTCTTAATGCCATCTAATACTAGCTCTCCCATGAATCTCTCCCTTGCAAAGATACGATAGCATAACCTAGCATTTACATTTCTAATTTAGGAATTAAAAGACTCTTTTTTTTTTCTGCAATTTCAACATGAGATAGTTAGTGCATGCATATATAAATCATAGACTGATATAATAATTTCCATGTCCAATTAGTCCAAATAATTAGATGATAAAATGAAAGGTTAGATTAGCTATCTTTTGCAATTAATTTATATCATTTCCTAGCTAGATGATTTCATGGAATTTCATGGCATTTTCCCTTCAATAATTTTCATTTCCTCGATAGACAAGAATTTACTTTCATGTATCGGAGCTAGCCTTACATTCACTATTAGTAGTCATAATCCTTATAGTCAATGGAAGACTAGTTTGAAACCCTAGTGGTCCATCACCCTAGCTGAAAAGTGACATGAATAGATTGTTGCATCTGTTGTGCATATACATCTGTTGTGCATATACCACAGTCACCTCCAAGTTTGTATGAAACCCCAAGTCGATAAAGTAAAGTTCATAGCCCTAGGAGTTGCAACATACTTTTTGCAACACCGAGGGTCATCACTTTTTAATGTCGTTGTTAGGGAGGTGTCTAGGTAGATGCAATTTCTGATTTCTTTTCTATTTGACATTCAGTAAATAGTTAGAATTGTTGCTTTCTTTCTGTTTTTTCATTTACTAGAGAGTTGCAATTTTTGCTTTCTTACTGTTTTTCAAGTAATTCTAAAAAATCCTAAAAACAAAAGATAATTTCTTTCATGCCTTGTAGGAGTAGAGACAATTTAGGAAAAAAATTGTTAAATAACCCACACCATCACACAACCAACCTTCCTTCTTCTTTGGTGATTATCAGCTTCCCTCTCTTATTGTAGGGGGGCTAGAGGACCCATAAGGTGACCAACTAGAGACCTTTGAAGAGCCTATTGGGGAAGAAGAAGAACAAACCCTTCCACACACTTACAACATAGATGAAAATAGAAATGAAGGTGTTTTTCCCATTAGAGAGACTAATGGAGATGCTACGATGAAAAACATAAGCTCCTCTTCCCTTCCTCACTTCCATGTATAAACCTCAGAAGACACTGATACCTACTTGTTTGAGTTTGTTGTCATCTACAAAACTTATGATTATACCTCTGATGATGATAAGTTGAAATTGTTCCCATCCACCCTTAAGGATGCAACCTTGCACTGTTTCAGGGGTTTACCTGGGGACAACATCACTACCTGGCCTTAGATACAACAATCCTTCATGACAAGTATAGGGACTATTGTAGGTCCAAGGATACCAAAGAAGAAATCTTCATAGTGACCTTGGGACATGATGAAACCTTGGAAGATTATGAGGAAGGGTTCCAACTCAGCTATAAAAGGACCAGATGCACCCTCGATCCTGAATCACTCAAGTTAGTCCTTCTTAGAGGGATTAGGGAAGATATCTTAGAAACCCTCAACATGTTTTCTGGAGGGGACATCTATCAACTATATTATGATGATAACAAGACAATTTTCAAAAATAATTCTATGGCAACCAGAAAGAAGGGTAGGGCTAATCAAGATTTTTCCAGTTCATGCTCCTTCAACACATCCATTAAAAGTGAAATTTGGAACATGTTGTAGGACTTTAAGAGTTAAATGTTGCATACCCTTTCTCTACAAATGGACACCATGCAAATCAAGAGGAAGCAAGAGGAAGAAGAAAGAGCCTTAGCTATCATTTTCCTTGGATGCACCGGGAGGCACCCTAGAAATGAATGTCAATTTAGTATTATAAATGTCTACTCAGCATATGAGGAAAACCACTCCATACACAAGTTCCCTTCTGTGCTTGGATTGAAAGCTTTGTATCAAGGAACTGAAGGTGGGATTGAACAACTCTGCTATATCAACCAAAGGAGGCCACAAGGACCTTGACCATACCAGCAGGCATGCAAGGGATGTCCTATTCATATTACAACCCCAATCAAAATGCATCAATTCCCCCTTGGCATCCGCCTACTCATCCTTCATGGTACACACCTTCTCCCTGGTCTTATGCAACTCAATGCCATTCCCAACATAGATCAAACACAACAAGGCATTTCATTTCATGGATCTAGTCACTAGCCATCAATAAATCATTTTTCTCAAATTCAACTCATATTTCCCCTATTTATATGAAGTTACGCATAAATGAATAAAAGAACATGTTTTTTTCTAGGGATTGTTGATCTGTAGGGAGGAACTCATTCACTAGCCTCATCTAAGTACTCTCCACCCTCTGCCAAGGCCTACCAACCCCTAATCCAACTTCATGTTTTGTAGCCAGCATGGACAACCACCTTGGGCAAATCCAACCTCCCCGAAGTGTTGGTATTAGTCTTGGGTAATGTGCACTTTCCATACACCTTCCCCCATTTTCATACATCTTTTCAACACCCTATCCCACCATTGTTTCCCTCGTATAGCCTTCAACTAACTTCTTGTAGAAAACCAGGACATCCCGTAGTAGTTCCTATAGCAGTGTGTTTGACCCTGTTTTGATCAGAAATGTTAGTCTAAGTATGGGGAAGGCCCTCATCCTAACTTCCATGCCTCTTACTTCCATGAACAACAAATGCAACAATCTACTCATGTCATTTTTCAACTTGAACGATGGACCACTAGGGTTTCAAACCAGTCTTCTATTGACAAAAGGAGTCTAACTACTAAAAGTGAATGTAAAGCTAGCTCCAATATAGAAAAGTAAATTCTTGTATACTGAGGAAATGAATGTTACTGAAAGGAAAATGTTATGAAATTCCATGAAATCATCTAGCTAGGAAACGACATAAACTACTTGCAAAACAGAACTAATCAAATGTTTCATTTTATCATCTACTTATTTGGACTAAATCGACATGGAAAGTTTTTCTATCAGTCTATGATTTATATATGCATGCACTAACTATCTCACGTTGAAATTTTAGGAAAACAGTCTTTTAATTTCTAAATTAGAAATGTAAATGCTTGGCTATGCTGTCCAATCTTTGTGGGGGAGAGAGGGATAGGAGACACTATCTTAGATGGCATTAAGAGGCATGGAAGTCAAGATGAGGGACTTCCCTATAATGAGACTAGAATATTTTACCAAAATAGGGTGAAATAGGCTACTACAGGAGATCCTGTAGCTGCTACAGGAATTGATACAAGATGTCCTAGTTTACTACAGGATGTCCTGGTTTTCTACAAGAAGTTAGTTGAAGGCTATAGGATGATAAGAATGGTGGGATAGGGTGCTCAAAATATGTATCACAGTGAGGTAAGGTGTATGGAAGGTTCACATTGCCCAAGACTAATCCCAACACTTTAGGGAGGTTGGATTTGCCCAAGGTGGTTGTACACGATGGCTACTAAACATAAAGTTGGATTAGGGGTTGATAGGCCTTGGCAGATACTACAGGATGTCCTGGTTTTCTACAAGAAGTTAGTTGAAGGATATAAGATGATAAGAATGGTGGGATAGGGTGCTAAAAATATGTATCACAGTGAGGTAAGGTGTATGGAAGGTTCACATTGCCCAAGACTAATCCCAACACTTTAGGGAGGTTGGATTTTCCCAAGGTGGTTGTCCACGATGGCTACTAAACATAAAGTTGGATTAGGGGTTGATAGGCCTTGGTAGAATGTGGAGAAGAAGTGGATGAGGCTGGTGGAATGAATTCCTCCCTGTAGATCAACAATCCCTCCAACAAAACATGTTCTTCTCTTGATTAATGCATAACTACATATAAATTGGGAAAAGATGAGTTGAATTTGAGAAAATTGATTTATTGATGGCTAGTGACTAGATCTATGGAATGAAATGGCTTATTAAACTAAAACAAACTCCATAAACAAAATGATAACAGCAGGTGCTTCCAAAAAATCATAAACAATGATCTATTCAACAATGAACCCTAAGCTATGCAATGATCAAAAAATAAACTTATTTTTTGGGTTGTGAGAGTGGGGCCCTCTGTTAAAATTGGAAACCAGGGCAAAACTTCATGTGGGTCATCTTATTCATGGCTAATAATATTTTTATTAGATTCCTCTCGTCGAGAGGTGTAGGATTGATATAAATATCATCCGATTCCGATAAGTATTTATGGAGATATGAATTTATTTTGATTATGGAATTATTATCAAGCCGACCTATAACTCATGTAGGCTCAGAAGCCCAACAGTCGCATCTATTCACCCACCAACGTTGTGTATAAATATAAGAGGAATTTTCCTCATTTGGACTCACTCATCTCATCACATCTCTCTCTCTTTACTGCGCAGATATGAGTCTCTTCTCTACTGCGCTGAAATGGGTCTCTCTCTCTCACACATGTGAACCCGGAAGCTGTTGAATTTGAAGCTGCAACTGCAGAAGTAAAGATTGACTTGCATGGCCTAGAAGATCTCCTCTTTGGAACTACACTGTAGGTTCATATGAACCTCCTTTGAAAGCCACAACTTTTGGTGGTGGAATGAAGTCAATCCGATGAACGGTTTGCAAGATATCGACTGCCCTAGTTTGAAGCCAGAAACTGTTGAAACTGAAGCTGCAACTATAGAAGTAAAGATTGACTTGCGTGGCCTAGAAGATCTCCTCTTTGGAACTGCACTGTAGGTTCATCTGAACCTCCTTTGAAAGCCGCAACTTTTGATGGTGGAATGAAGTCACTCCGACGAACGGTTTGCAAGATATCGACTTCCCTAGTTTGAAGCCGGAAACTGCTGAAACTGAAGCTGCAACTGCAGAAGTAAAGATTGAATTTCGTGGCCTAGAAGATCTCCTCATTTGAACTGCATTGTAGGTTCATCTGAACCTCCTCTGGAAGTCGAAACTTTTGGTGGTGGAATGAAGTCAATCCGACTGTCGGTTTGTGAGATATGGTCTGCCCTAGTTTGATAATGAAGCCGCTAATGCTGATGCTACTGATCTAGGGTTTGCTACTGCTGATATAAATCAGATTTATTGTACTATTTCTCTCTGCTGAATTATTGAAGATAAAAGAAGATTTGATCAAAGGGTTTCCCCACACATTGTGGGGTTTGTCCCGGGCTAGCCGCCACATCTTGTGTCTCTTGTCTTGGCTTGTTTTCTGTCGATCGTTTAATGTTCTATCTGCACTTTACTTTATGTACATGTGATTGCTAATCGGTGGAATATAATAAGAAAAAGAAGTAAACTATTATAAGCATAGAACATACCATAATTTAACATGGTATCAGAGCTAAGGTGAAGACAAAGCCCGAGCAAGAGCAAGAGCAATCATTGAAGAGAAGATTGGCAAGGCTATCCTAAAAGAACTATGGGGTCCTCAACACTCTTTCCTGCCGAAGACAAGCTCCGTGAGAAAGCTGACTATCACGGATGGAAGATGTCTATCGATCTAACCCTTGAAGATCAAGGAGTGCTGGACCATGTAAGAGGCAATATTGTTGAGCCTTCATCAAATGCATCTACTGCTGCCTGGAACAAATGGAAAAATGGAGAAGTCAAAACAAAGAAGATCATCCGGGACTCTATCGACAAGCGCTTGGTGGCCTACATCTCTGATCTAGACACCTCCAAGGAATTCTACGACAGACTGGTGAGTTTATTTAAATTTAATGATGCAAATCAAGTTTTGTTTCTTAGAAATAAGTTGAGGGAAATCAAGAAGGGTAAAGATGAAATATGCAAGCATACTTCTTAAGAATCACCGAGATCAAGAACGATCTCCTATCTATTAGGGAAACCATTATTGACAGAGAAATGGCACTCACAACTCTCGGAGGATTACCATCTGAATGGTATGTGTTCAGGACTACTCTTCTGAACAATAATGTAATTCCTAGTTTCGAGGAATTAATGGCTAGATGCATTCAAGAACAAACAAGGGTAGAAGTGCAAGAAATGCCCATGTCTAAAGGTCCTCCTGCTGCCTTTTCTTCTCATGCAAAGAAAAGAAATAATTCCGGGACTAAATCAAAAGGAAAGGCTGGACCTAAGGCTGGAAGAAAATGACGATGTTACATTTGCGATAAGCAAGTCACTATGTATGAGATCATGGACATAAAGGGCAACATGAGATCATGGACATATAGGATAGCATGATGATGATGCACACTAGTTTGAGCAGCATTATGATGGATAAAATCATGGACATGGGCAGCATGATGATAATCATGATTAGAGAAGCATGGTACAGTATGTAGTGGTGCAACTCGAAAACCCTCTGATGACAATCAAAGGAATGACAAATTCAACAGCTAAGGTAAGAGGAGAGATGGAGATCAAGGAAGAGGACAACCATTCAAGAAGGCTAGAAAGTCCAAGATGTACTAAATGCACCTGACCTCAAAAGGAACCTAGTGTCCATCTTGGCAATGGAAGACAGAGGCTACAAGGTAACCTTCAGCAATGGCAAGGTATGTATATGGAAAAATAATGTTAAAGATGCCTTTACTCTTGGGTTTAGTGTTGATTCATTATATCAGGTCGATGGAAGTCCACTAGGTGTCATGTCTTGTGACACAACTCTTTAGTCCGAACTTTGGCATCGGAGGTTTGCCCACCTTCATTACAAAGCTCTACCCGATGTAAGACAGTTGGTAACAGGGATGCCTGAATTCCAAGTAGAGAAAGAAGGTGTATGTCCGGGATGTGCCAAAGGAAAGCTCAAAAGGGGACCATTCCCCTCAAGCCAAAGCAAGACCTCCGATATATTACAATTGGTTTACTCAGGCATACCTGAGGTTGGCATTAAGAGGGAGACTACTACACCACATACTCCTGAGCAGAATGGTGTGGTGGGAAGGAAGAACCAGATGATGATGGAAGCTGTCCGGGCCATGCTACATGATCAAAGACTTCCAAAGTTTCTATGGGCTGAAACTACAATCACTGCCATATATGTACAAAATCGATGCCCTCATCAAGCATTGGGTTCCTAAACTCCTGAAGAAATGTTCACCACCAGTCAAAGGGAAGTCGTGATTAGTCATGATGTCACCTTTGACAAAGATATGGCTCTCAGCAAGGTGGACAATCTGCTGACTTTGAGTAGCTCTCAAGAAGCCGATACCAGGGAACCGAAAGAAAAGGATGATGAATCAATGCCTGATGTAGAAGAACCCATGGATCCGATTGATCCTCATCCACATGAGCCTTCCTCTTCTAGGAAGAGGCCTTCTGGCTTAGGGGGATACTTGATGATGCTGAAGGACATGCTGCACCCTGAGGAACCTTCCATCAAAGTAAGAAACTTAACAGGTATTAGGGATACCTGACCATCATGAGCACGATCATACAAAATGAACCTTCATCATTCTCAGATGTCATCAAGCATTAACTATGGAAGGATGCTATGACCATATAATATGAGTCTATTATGGAGAATGATGTCTGGGAAGTAGTTCCTAGACCCTGGACAAGACAATTGTTACTTCAAAATGGCTTTACAAGATAAAGCATGCAGCAGATGGAAGCACGGAAAAGTATAAGGCTCGTTTTGTTGCTCGAGGTTTCTCCCAAAAGGAAGGTATAGACTATGATGAGATATTTGCACCTGTTGCCAGATATACGACCATCCGCTCGATCATATCCCTTGCCACTTCACAAGGATGGAACCTACATCAGATGGATGTCAAGACTGCGTTCTTGCATGGCTCGATCAAAGAAGAGGTCTACGTGGAGCAACTCGAAGGATTTGAGATTTATGATCAAAAATCTCATGTATGCAGGTTGAAGAAAGCTCTCTATGGGCTAAAGCAAGCACCCCAAGCATGGTATGAGAGGATCGATAGCTACTTGATGAAGCTGGGATTCACTAGGAGTGAAGCCGATCCTAAACTTTACTTTAAGGTTGAAGATGACAAGCCTCTCATACTGGTGTTGTATGTGGATGACCTCTTTCTAACAAGTGCAGACCCTCTCATTCACAAATGTAAGAGGGAGCTGGCCTCTGAATTTGAAATGAAAGACCTAGGACTGATGCACTACTTCCTAGGACTTGAAGTGTGGCAAAAGCCAGGAGAAATTTTCCTATCTCAAGGAAAATATGTGGTGAAGATATTGGAAAGATTCGAAATGGTGGACTACAAGCTTGTAACTACTTCGATGGAGCTTGCCTTCAAGAAGTTAAGCGGTAGTGCTGCTGGACCTGTTTTACGAAATGCTACCGAGTATCGGCAACTCGTCGGAGCATTAATGTTCTTAGTGAACTCCCGTCCAGATATATGCTTTGCAGTCAACACGTTGAGCCAACATATGGTTGAACCCCACCACATACACTGGATTGGTGCCAAGAATCTGCTGAGATATCTTCATGGCACTATCACTTATGGGTTAAGATACATTGCCAGAGATGTGAGACTATTTGGATACACAGATGCTGACTGGGCAGGCAATGTGGAGGATCGTAAGAGCACTTCCGGTTACTGTTTCACCTTGGGATCTGCTTCGATATCCTGGATGAGTAGGACGCAGAAGTCGGTGGCTTTGAGCACCACCGAAGCAGGATATATTGTTGCTAGCATAACCTCGTGTGAGGCAGTATGGTTGCGAAAGCTCTTCAGTGAGCTGTTTGGATTTACATTGAATACCACTGTGATTCTCTGTAACAACCAGAGGTGGGATTCGATTATTGAGGAATCCCATATTCGTCAATTGCTCCAGCAGATAGACATCATATGGGATATGGTAAGTTGAAGAGTAAGGAAGCTCCATCACATTAAGATGATGTACAGGTTGATACACCTTGTCAAAGCCCCGAGGAAAGATCTAATCTGTGATTTTCCCAAACGACTTGGAGTCGGCAAGAAACCCTTGTACAAGGGTCCTGCATGTTGCATACATTGAGCTCTGGGAGCTCTGATGGCTTGCGGTTCCTACTGGAGCAACATATGACCACAGGGTGACTCACCCTCCCCTGGTGGTGCACACTGGAACAAGATGATTCGCTCTCTTGTGGGACAAGATGATTCGCTCTCTTGTGGAACAAGATGATTCGCTCTCCTGTGTAGTAGGATGATTAGTTCTCCTGTGAGGCCTGGATTGATGTGTTCTCCATGGCAGCGTGGATTGATGTGTTCTCCACGACGATTGTAGTAGGATTGATGTGTTCTCCTGTGAGGCCTGGATTGATGTGTTCTCCATGGAAATTGTAGCAGGATTGATGTGTTCTCCTGTGAGGATAGGATTGATTAGTTCTCCTGTCGAGGCATCCTACCCATGCAGTCAGGGACTCATGGGAAGTACCTCTCATCTGATCAATGAGCAGGGAAATGAAGTTAGGTACCATAGTAGTACCGATGGATTCATCTTTGTAACTACCGTACTCCCTACGCTAGGATGACCTCCATTGATCTGGGATCAATGATACTGGTCTGGGACCAGTGGTAGGAGTTGTATCGGACTATGACGCTGACTTCGGGTCGGTTGAGACTGGTCTGGGATCAGTGGTACATACTCTGGGACTGACTTTGAGTCAGTGGAGGATGATATTGGTCTGGGACCATTGGAGTTGTACTCACTATGATGCTGACTTTGGGTTGGTTGAGACTGGTCTGGGACCAGTGGTACATACTCTGAGACTGACTTTGAGTCAGTATGATACATCCTCGATCATTTCTTCTTCTTCATAATTCGAACAAAAGTAGAGTAGAACAGAACAATGCAAGAGCAAAGCAGAACAGAACAAAACAGTACAGATCAGTGCAGGGCAGAACAAGACAAAGCAGAACAGGTAAAATAGAGCAGAGCAGGGCAAGGGTCAGGCTGTACAAGGCAGTGCATTTGATGGATGAATAGTAACGACCGATAGACAGATTGCAGATGAAGTTCTCCATGGTTGAGAGGGAGTGTTAAATTTGGCAACCAGGGAAAAACTTCATGTGGGTCATCTTATTCATGGCTAATAATATTTTTATTAGATTCGTCTTGTCGAGAGGTGTAGGATTGATATAAAGATCATCCGATTCCGATAAGTATTCATGGGGATACAAATTTATTTTGATTATGGAATTATTATCAAGCCGACCTACAACTCATGTAGGCTCAGAAGCCCAACAGTCGCATCTATTCACCCACCAACGTTGTGTATAAATATAAGAGGACCTTTCCTCATTTGGACTCACTCATCTCATCACATCTCTCTCTCTACTGTGCAGATATGAGTCTCTTCTCTACTGCGCTGAAATGGGTCTCTCTCTCTCACACATGTGAAGTCGGAAGCTGTTGAATTTGAAGCTGCAACTGCAGAAGTAAATATTGACTTGCGTGGCCTAGAAGATCTCCTCTTTGGAACTACGCTATAGGTTCATCTGAACCTCCTTTGAAAGCCACAACTTTTGGTGGTGGAATGAAGTCAATCCGACGAACGGTTTGCAAGATATCGACTGCCCTAGTTTGAAGCCGGAAACTGCTGAAACTGAAGCTGCAACTACAGAAGTAAAGATTGACTTGCGTGGCCTAGAAGATCTCCTCTTTAGAACTGCGTTGTAGGTTCATCTGAACCTCCTTTGAAATCCACAACTTTTGGTGGTGGAATGAAGTCAATCTGACGAACAGTTTGCAAGATATCGACTGCCCTAGTTTGAAGCCGGAAACTGCTGAAACTGAAGCTGCAACTGCAGAAGTAAAGATTGACTTGCGTGGCCTATAAGATCTCCTCATCTGAACTGCATTGTAGGTTCATTTGAACCTCCTCTGGAAGTCGAAACTTTTGGTGGTGGAATGAAGTCAATCCGACTGTCGGTTTGTGAGATATGGTCTGCCTTAGTTTGATAATGAAGCCGCTAATGCTGATGCTATTGATCTAGGGTTTGCTACTGCTGATATGAATCAGATTTATTGTACTATTTCTCTCTGCTGAATTATTGAAGATAAAAGAATATTTGATCAAAGGGTTTCCCCACACATTGTGGGGTTTGTGCCTGGCTAGCCGCCACATCTTGTGTCTCTTGTCTTGGCTTGTTTTTTGTCGATCGTTTAATGTTTTATCTGCACTTTACTTTATGTACATGTGATTGCTAATCGGTGGAATATAATAAAAAAAATAAGTAAACTGTTATAAGCATAGAACATACCATAATTTAACACCCTCAAACCATGATCCCATGAGGGAGATGAGAAAGAGGAGCCCACTATCACAAGATTTTCTAAATTATTTCTCACTACTGTACATTTATCTACTTCTTCAACTAATGGAAAGAATACTAAAAGATCATTCAAAGGCTTGTTAAACTAAACCTAGCATAAATAACTTGAGCTATTAAGTATGATTTTAATCTAAGAATGCATGTACAACAAGAGGAACCTCTATTTCTAGAGTTGGGCACTAAAGGAAGAGCTTCAGCCCTCTAAGTCAACTCAGTTTTGGATCAAGGTAAACCTTCTAATTATCATCAAAATGTCAAATAAAACGTAATTTTAAGAGTCACAATGTTTTAGCTTTAAATTTTCTTCTTAAATACAACCAAAAGTCCAATCCTAATGAGGCCCTGGGCCTTCTTATCTGTGCAAGCTGAACATACCAACAACTTCCTGAAAATTAGGGAGACTTGGCTCCCAAACTCAAGAATAACTTGTCTTCACTAACACTGGCTTGGCTTCCAATGAACTTGGTTGGCTTGGCTGCTTGTAACTCCGAGCGGATGAGATATGGTGGAGGAATCGTCAAATGATTTGAGGAGTTAAGGAGGGTTGTAGTAGCTACAGGATCTCTTGTAGTAGCCTGTTTTACCCTATTGTCATCATAAATTCTAGTCTAAGTATAGGGAAGGCCCTCATCTTGACTTCCATGCCCCTTAATGCCATATGACACCATCTCTCCCATGCCTCTCTCCTGTAAAAAGATTGGATAGCATAACCAAGCATTTACATTTCTAATTTAGAAATTAAAAGACTCTTTTTATGAAATTTAAACATGACATAGTTAGTGCATGCATATATAAATCATAGAGAAGAACTTTCCATGTCCAGTCAAAAAAATAAATAGATGATAAAATGCAAGGTTATATTAGTTCTGTTTTGCATGTAGTTTGTCATTTCCTAGCTAGATGATTTCATGGCATTTCATGGCATTTCATAGCATTTTCACTTTAGTAAATTTAATTTCCTCAGTAGACAAGCATTTACTTTCCTATATTGGAGCTAGCTTTACATTAATTGTTAGTATTTAATCTCATTCTAGTCAATAGAAGATGGGTTTGACCCCCTAGTGATGCCTCACCCTAGTTGAAATGTGACATGAGTAGATTGTTGCATCTATTGTGCATATAGCACTGTCACCTCCAAGTTTGTACAAAACCTCAGGTTGATGAAGTAAAGGTTGTAGCCCTAGGAGTTGCATCATCCTTGCTACAATATTGAGGCTCATCACTTTTTGGTGCTATTGGCAGTGAGGTGTCTAGGTAGATGCAATTTCTACTTTCCTTTCTATTTGACATTCAATAAATAGTTGCAATTGTTGATTTCTTTCTATTTTTTCATTCAATAGATATTTGAAATTTATGCTTTCATTCTATTTTATAAGTAATTCTAAAAAAACCTCAAAAAAAGATGATTTGTTTCATCCCTCATAGGAGTAAAGACAATTTAGGAAAATTTTTGCCAACTACCCCCACACCGTCAGACAAACAACCTTCCCTCTTCTTGAGTGGTTGTCTGCTTCCGTCTCTGACTGCAAGGGAGCTAGATGACCCATTAGGTAAACAACCAGAGATCTTTGAAGATACCATTTGGAAAGAAGAAGAAGAAACTATTCCACATACTTACAACATGGTTGAAAACATAAATGAAGGTGCTTTCCCATTAGAGAGACTAATGGAGATGCTAGGATGAAAAACATAAGCCTCTCTACCCTTACTCACTTCCATGGATCAACCTTAGAAGACCCTGATACCTTCTTGTTTGAATTTGTTGTCATCCGCAGAACTTATGATTATACCTTTGATGACCAGAAGTTGAAATTGTTCCCATCCACCCTTAAGGATGCAGCCTTACACTAGTTCATGGGTTTACCTGGGGACAAAATCACTGCCTGGTCTTAGATGTAGTAATCCTTCAATGACAAGTATAGGGAATACTATAGGTCAAATGATACCAAAGAAGAAATCTTCATAATGACCTTTGTACATGATGAATCCTTGGAAGATTATGAGGAAAGTTTCCAACTCAGCTACAAAAGTACAAGATGCACCCTTGTTCCTCAATAACTCAAGTTATTCCTTCTTAGAGGGATGAGGGAAGATATCCTAGAAACCCTAAACATGATGTGTGTAGGGGACATCTATGAGTTATCTTATGATGATATCAAGACAATTTACAAAAGGCATTCTACGGAGGCCATAAACAAGGGTAGGGCTAGTCAAGCTTTCACCAATTCATTCTCCTCCAACACATCCATAAAAAGTGAAATTGGGAACATGTTGGAGGAATTTAAGAGTTAAATTATGCATAACCTTGCTCTACAATTGCACACCATGTAGATCAGTGGTACAATAGTGAGAAATAATACTTTATAAAAGCTTGCCATAATGGCCTTTTCCTCATCTCCCTCATGGGATCATGGCTTGGGGGCCCCACTCTCACAACCCCAAAAACAGATTTATCTTTTGATCATTGCATAACTTAGGGTTAATTGTTGAATAGCTCATTTTTTATGATTTCTTGGAAGCATCTAGAGTCGATATTTTGTTTCTTGAGTTTGTTGTAGTTTAAGAAGGCATTTCATTTCATAGATCTAGTCACTAGCCATCAATAAATCAGTTTTCTGAAATTTAGATCATATTCTCCCTATTTATATGAAGTTATGTGTAAATGAATAGAAGAACATGTTTTGTTGTAGGGATTGTTGATTTGCATGGAGGAATTCATTCCACCAGCCTCATCTAAGTCTTCTCCACCTTCTTCCAAGGCCTACCATCCCTTAATCCAACTTTCGGTTGTGTAGCCACTGTGGACAACCACCTTGGGGAAATCCAACCTCCCTAAAGTGTTGGGCTTAGTTTTGGGTAATGTGAACCTTCCGTACACCTTCCCTCACTTTCATACCTCTTTTTAGCACCCTATCCCACCATTTTTACCCTCCTATAGCCTTCAACTAACCTTCTCTAGAAAACTAGGACATTGTGTAGCAAACTAGGACATCCTGTAGTAGTTCTTGTAGCAGCTACAAGATCTCCTGTAGCAGTCTATTTGACCCTATTTTGATCAGAAATGCTAGTATTAGTATAGGGAAGGCCCTCATCTTAACTTCCATGCCTCCAAATACCATCTGAGACCAACCCTCCCATGCCTCTCTCCCCTGCAAAGATCAGATAGCATAACCAAGCATTTACATTTCTAATTTAGAAATTAAAGACTTTTTTTTCTTCTGCAGTTTCAACATGAGATATTTGGTGCATGCATATATAAATCATACAATGATAGAATAAATTTCCATGTGCAATTAGTCCAAATAACTAGATGATAAAATGCAAGGTTATATTAGTTCTCTTTTACAAGTAGTTTATGTCATTTCCTAGCTAGATGATTTCATGGCATTTCATAGCATTTTCCCTTTAATATCCTTCATTTCCTCAATATACAAGAATTTACTTTCTTGTATTGGAGCTAGCTTTACATTCACTATTACTAGTTAGACTCCTTCTAGTCAATAGAAAATAGGTTTGCAACATTACTGGTCCATCGCCCTAGTTGAAAAGTGACATGAGTAGACCGTTGCATATGTTGTGCATATAACATTGTCACCTCCAAGTTTGTATGAAACCTTGGTTTGATAAATTAAAGTTGGTAGCCCTAGGAGTGGCAACATACTTGCTTCAATACTGAGTCTCATCACTTTTTGGCATTGTTGCGAGGGGGTTGTCTAGGTAGATGAAATTTCTGCTTTCCTTTCTATTTGACATTCAGTAAATAGTTGCAATTGCTTCTTTATTTTATTTTTTTGCATTCAATATATAGTTGCAATTTATTCTTTCTTTCTATTTTTCAAGTATTTAAAAAAAACTAAAAATAAATAAATAAATAAAAGATAATTTATTTCATGCCTCGTAGTAGTAGAGACAATTTAGGAAGTTTTTTTCCAAATACCCCCACGCCATCAGACAACCAACCTTCCCTCATCTTCGGTGGCTACTAGCTTCCCTCTCTGACTGCAGGGGAGCTAGAGGACCCATTAGGTGAACAACTAGAGATCTTTGAAGAGCCTATTGGTGAAGAAGAAGAAGAAACCATTCAAAACACTTACAACATGGCTGAAAATAGAAATGAAGCTGCTTTTCCCATTAGATGGACTAATGGAGATCCTAGGATGAAAAACATAAGCCCCTATGCCCTTCCTCACTTCCATTGCTTAACCGTAGAAGACCCTGACGCCTTCTTGTTTGAGTTTTTTGTCAACTGTAGAACTTATTATTATACCTCTGATGACCAGAAGCTTAAATTTTTCCCATCCACCCTTAAGGATGCAACCTTGCACTGGTTTAGGGGTTTGCCTAGGGACAACATCACTGCCTGGGCTCAGATGCAACAATTCTTTAATGACAAGTATAGTGTCTATTGTAGGTCCAAGGATACCAATGAAGAAATCTTCATAATGACCTTTGGACATGATGAAACCTTGGAAGATTATGAGGGAAGGTTCCAACCTAGCTACAAAGGGACCAAATGCACTCTCGATCCTGAATCACTCAAGTTATTCCTTCTTCGAGGGATCAGGTAAGATATCCTAGAAACCCCACAACATGTTTTCTCAAGGGGATATCTATCAACTATCTTATGATGATATCAAGATAATTTTCAAAAATCATTCTGTGGCAACTAGAAAGAAGGGTAGGGCTAGTCAAGATTTAGCAAGTTCATCCTCCTCCAACACATCCATTAAAAGTGAAATTGGGAACATGTTGTAGGACTTTAAGAGTTAAATTATGCACTCCCTTGCCTTACAAATGGACACCATGAAGATCAAGAGAAATTAGGAGGAAGAAGAAAAAGCCTTAGCTGTCCTTTTCCCTAGATGCGCTAGGAGGGACCCTAGAAATGAATGTCCATTGAATAATATAGAGGTATGCTGAGTCTGTGAGGAAACCACTCCACACACAAGTGCCCTTCTTTGCCTCGATTGAAAGTTGTGTATCAAGGAACTGAAGGTGGGACTAAACAACTCTGTGATATCAACCAAAGGAGGCCTCAAGGACCTTGACCATACCAGCAGGGCATGCAAGGGATGTCCTATTCACATTACAACCCCAATAAGAATGCATCCATTCCCCCTTGGTGTCTGCCTGCTCATCCTTCATGGTACACACATTCTCCCTTGTCTTATGCACCTCAATACCATTCCAACCTAGATCAAACATAGGAAGTTGTCACTTTTTTTCTTCAGTTTAGTTTAAGAAGGCATTTTATTTCATAGATCTAGTCATTAGCCATCAATAAATCAATTTTCTCAAATTCAACTCATCTTTTCCTTATTTATATGAATTTATGCATAAATGAAGAGAAGAAAATGTTTTGTTTTAGTGATTGTTGATCTGCAGGGACTAACTCATTCCACTAGCCTCATCTAAGTCTTCTCCAACTTCTGCCAAGGCCTACCAACCCCTAATCCAAATTTCTATTTTGTAGCCACCATGGACAGCCACCTTGGGCAAATCCAACCTCCCTGAAGTGTTGGTCTTAATCCTGGGGAAATTTTCACTTTCCATACACCTTCCATGGCTCTCATACATCTTTTCAGCAACCTATCTCACCATTCTTTCCCTCATATAGTCTTCAACTAACTTCTTGTACAAAACGAGGACATCTTGTAGCAGTTCTTGTAGCAGCTACAAGATCTCCTCTAGCAGCTTGTTTAACCCTGTTTTGATCAGTAATGCTAGTCTGAGTATAGGGAAGGCCCTCATCTTGAATTACATGACTCTTAATTCCATTTCATACTAGCTCTCACATGCCTCTATGCCCTACAAAGATAGGATAACATAACTAAGCATTTACATTTCTAGTTTAGAAATTAAAAGATTATTTTTCCTGCAATTTCAACATGAGATAGTTAGTGCATTCCTATACAAAGAAAGAGGAAATTTAGAGCTAAAACATTGTGACTATTAATCTTATGTTGAATTTTACATTTTAACGATAATGAGAAGGTTTACCTTGATCCATCACTGGGTTGGGCTGAAGCTCTTGGGTTAGGGCCAAAACCTAGCAACACAGGTTCCTCTTTTTGTACATCTATTCTTAGATTAAAATCACAGTTAGTTGCTGAAGTTCTTTATGATTTGTTTACTTTAACAAGTATTTGAATGATTGCTTATTCTTCTTTCCATTAGCTGAAGCAGTAGATTAGTGGTACAGTAGTGAGAAAGAGTACTTCAGAAAATCTTGTGACAATGGTGCTCATGTTATATGTCTATATTAAATTATTTATATGTATATATAAACAAAGGTAACATACAAATTTATAAAATATTAATAAACAACATATTTAGAAGATGTAAAAAGGCAACTAGATAAAACCATTTAATATAAAACAACATAGTTGGAGAATTATCATAAAAGAAGAACAAGTGAATTTTTTTTTGATAAAATCCATTAATATGAGAAAAGTAACTCCAAGTCTTTTTGATAAAACCATTTAATATAAAACCACCTAATTCTAGAAATTAGTATTAATTATAAGAGAAGGATAGCAATGGAAAATAGATTTTGAGAAAATCCACAGGTTAAGCTAACTAATTTTGATAACTCGCACAAAATTGCGTTGCTGAGAAGCTCATTTAATTCACACCAAACTACATCACTCAGAAGCTAATTTAAATAAAACTAGGAATTACAAGGGAACTACACCATAGTACAATACACTAGTGGAGAAACCAAAGTTGGACATATGGGAAAAAGTACATGCAGATGAAACTACAACAATTAATGGGAAACTACAATGATTCAATACTCACACTATGTATGAGCAAGAGCAAAGAATTGATGGATGAGATAATTTGAAAAATAACTATTTACTAGATTGATAACCAATGGAAAATACTCTCAGAAAATTGAAAGAAACTAAGAAAAGAATGGATGGATAAGATAATTTGAACAATAACTATTGACGAGATTGATAACCAATAGAAAGTACTCTCAAAGAATGAAAGAAAATAACATAAAGAAAAACCATAGGAACTTTTGATTTCCTGCATTACAGGGCGAAGAAAATAACATAAAGAAAAGACTAGGGTTTACTTTGAAAGAAGAGATAAGAAGAAATGTACCTGCAATTGCATTGAGTAAAACATAGCTGACTACCATCCCAAAAAAGCAGATATAAAAAGCATGTGTGCTTTGCTTTTCTTTTAATTTTGATTCATGCTTTTTTGTTTTCAAGTTTCTTCTAATCCGTGTGTTTTACCATGTCTCTTTTAACCTTGATTTACCATTACTTTTTCAGATTTAGACAAGAATCATATGACTTGGGCAGAATCTATTTATGGAAAAGTACGGAGAAGCCAAAATTTTGAGAGGTTAGAAGTGGAACTGTAATTCAGACCTCTTAGACCATTTAGCTGTGGTCATTGTATTAGTGAAAGAGGAAGAGTGGTTTCATATTCAAATTAAATTAAACCATTTATGGACAGCGGAGAAGCCAAAATTTTGAGAGGTTAGAAGTGGAATCGTAACTCAGACTTGTTAGACTGGTTAGCTGTGGTTGTTGTATTAGTGAAATATAAAGAGTGGTTTGATATTCAAATTAAAGATTAAATTAATTTCATTTGTATTTAAAACAATAATGGAGATTATAGAGTAAGAGTTGATGTTCCTTTTAAAAACTAGAAAGGTCTACCACTTGGGGGAAGATAGAGAAAAACATAGTGTAAATGTAATATGGGAAGATAGAGAAAAACATAGTGCAAATTTAATATGTGGATGGAATTTTTAATGAGTGTTTCTCCACATTTGTGGATGACATCTTTAATAATATTATTGATGTAGCTTAGTGTACCTAACTTATTTGGATTTAAACTAGACATATCTTGGCACAAATCTTGCCAAATGCCCAATGAAATTGGTAATAACCAACTAAGCTAACCCCTTGGACTAGTTACACCACCACTTGACATGTTCTTGATGATATTTTTCTTAAATGTATCCATTTTATTTCTCCACATTTTTCTTTATTTGAGTTATTATTTTAGCCTTTTGTAGATGTGTTTTTAGATATTATATATTTTCCTTCTATTCTTAGCATGACTATAAGAGTTGTTTTTGCATTCCTCTTGCACTTTCGCTATGTATTGCACCGATTGTACTTTTATTCCCATGGATATATTTTTTTGGTCATTCATTGGTCATTGATTTATGCTGAAAATTTGAAGATTTTGAATGTCACTGTCTATTGTTTTGGATATAATTTCAAAATATTGGTTACTCTTAGCTTTGTACCTCTATTTGCAACAATCTAGAACTACATAAGCCAATTAAATAACTTAAAGAAAAATCAAATAAGCTTAAAGGGATGACCAAAGACCTTAAAACTAGGTAGTTCACTTGGAGGACTTGTGGCCTATATATTGAGGCCTAAGTAGTCTATGATCTTCATCTTCTGATTGAAGATCATCAAGATCTTCTGATTACAGAGAGAGTAGGATAGCTATTGAGCTGATTCTTTTTGTATGTTGTTGAGGATCTACACTTGATTGATAATACATGGTTGGGGTTTTATGCTGGTGCTTTCCCTTGGATATATCTTGTGTTATGTGTGATTATTTCTATTGATCAATTATGCATGTTTCTACTTGATGTTGCTCATGAATTCGATTATGCTTCTGCTTAATGTTTTGTAGAAGTAGAACAAGTATTATGCTTTAGGACATTGCATATATCGGTTTGTTCTACAGGTGAAAATTTCTACACTTACCTCCAAGATTGCAAACTTTGTTTTGTTGCTGGTCCTTCAAAGTATTAACTTCATCATGTTGCTGTGTTTTTGTTCCTGTCATCGTTCTTTCTCCTGGTCTCCAAATTTTGAACGAGACTCGAACTAGTTCACCATATACACCTATAGCTTTTCCAGGTAACTTTGTCATGGTAAGATTAGTAATAACTAAACCTAAAAGTTCATCATTATCATCACTTGAACTGTCAACCAAATTCTGTATATCATTGATCACAGGATGGATCAATGATAATTTTCTCCACAATTCTCTAGGACTAATTCCTCTTTGCTAATCACATCAACAAAGTTGATGTTCTCTATGGTTTCCTTTCCTTCATTTGTTACAGGTTCTCTGGTCTCAACTTCTTTGGCCTCTGGCTCTTCAACTACTGGTTCTTTCTCTAATTGAGTTGCAAACTCAACTTCATGGAATGAAGAACAATCATCCCAATTTCCTTCAGGTTCACAAAATACTTCTGGATCATAACAATGGTCATTAGCTATCTCTATAGCAACAAATTCCTTACCCGTGTTCACAGATAAACTATTAGTTTTAAAAATACTAAACCTTTTGGTCTCTTTTGATGCTTCAAGCACCAAATTCCCACCATGGAATTTCTGGTTTTTAGCAAATCCTCTTTGCTTTGACTCAATCCCTATGAGTCTTTCCTTCTCTAACAAAGCAATATGTATTTGTTCAAGTTTTTTCATCAACATAGCATTCATCTCTATTGCAATAGATTCCACTTGACCCATTTCCTTATTCTCCATCCATGTCTTCTGTCTTCATTCACTTTCTCTTGAAACCATTCCTGTAGTATATTCAATTCTGCTTCCATCTCTGCAATACTTATCCTATGCTCTTCATCACTCATCTGAAATTTATTTAAACCTTTCCTCAATTTCTCCATTCTAACTCTTCAAACTCAAATCTAATAAAAAAATATCTACCTTAATCAAATTTTAAAACTCACTCCTCTATT
The DNA here is from genome assembly GCA_031772625.1 of Pinus tabuliformis. Taxonomy (NCBI): domain Eukaryota; kingdom Viridiplantae; phylum Streptophyta; class Pinopsida; order Pinales; family Pinaceae; genus Pinus; species Pinus tabuliformis. Next base: position 1,523,685,825 of record CM062817.1, read on the forward strand.
TTTCCTTTTCTTTCGTTGTGCCTCTGATTTTCCTTGTCATATGTCCTCTTGATCTCTCTAACAGTTTCAATCAGCCTCTACAATAACAAGTCTCCTTCTTGATACACATGCTTCAACAAGCTTTCCTCCTCTGAGCTTAGTTCATTAGCATTTCTCGGGTTCTCTCATCTAGAACCATATGAGCACTCCTTGCTCTAGGCTGCTTCAAATCTTCTCACTTTTCTGTACTATTACTCTACACAAAAATTATAAATAATAACACTAAAAATTATGCAACATACTCATACTTCACGCATAACCTTCTTATGCTCTGATACCAATATGATGGGGTGAAACTACACCTAAACACATATCGGGAAGTTTTTAAATTAATTAAACCCTTTTTAATTAATTATTAGACCCCGATTGATTTAGCGGAACCCAAAACAAAGCAAAATCCCATTCAACCCTTTAATTTAGCTATCCTTCTAAAATAGCCGAACTGTTTGCTTTAACTGGAATATAACAAAAAACCCAAATCTTCCACGGAATCGAAAGAAAAAAACCGCAACTCATAAACTTCTCAAGTCTGACTCTTGAATTAACATGCACACCTTTACCATGTGATCACCGTTGGATCACACCCTTCAAAATGAACGGATTTGATTTATCCAAAACCCAACTGGATTAAACCACATTTGATATCCCATCAGGTCCGAAAATGAAATTAACATGCGTGCATTTTTGCGTGCGATATCCGTCAGATCTGCCTCCTTTAATCGAACGACCCAGATTAACTGAGCTATTAACCCAGTGTAATAAAATATTGCGTCCAATTTTGGATTAACCTTCAAGTTTTTCAACCATGCGATGACCGTAGATCTATCGATCTGTTGATCAGACGACTATTGCTCTTCTTTTGGATTTAGCGCGAATTTGTCAGGGTTCCACCAAGACTTACCCCTTCCGTTAAGTTTATTCCTTCTCTAAAATTTATTCACCAAGATCTCAAATACATCAATGCACAACATTCACGCGATATAGAGGAATTTAGCCTACATCTTAATTAACCAACGAAATCAATCACATAATAACAGAATACGCATAAACAAGATTTAAACACAAAAACTCTTTCATTCACACAATATTTACATATATGTACAGAACATCTCGTGCTCTGTTTTGTTCTCTCTTCTACTTAGCTTTGTCTAACACTCTAACAATCTATCTCAAAACTATCTCAAAACCTATCTCTCACTCCCCTTGCAGGCTTACATTTATAGAAATAAGTACATAGTTATGGATTATTCTAAGTTCATAATCTTCTCCATAAATCACTCAAATAATTCCTATTTAAGGATCTCATAATCCCTAAGATTCCTACGAGATCTACACACATTAATTATCCCTGATATTCTCACATAGTTGAGAATATTTCGCAACTAAAAGCCTCACACATAGATTTCCACTCATTTTATAAAAGATTCTTAAAAATAACTAAAAACATCACCCCCCTAGTTCAACCACATGTACAATAATATTCGGAGCAAGATGCTCCTGCATCAGACTCTCGATGTAGAAAAGAAAATCATAGACTCCTATCTATGAGGTCTGTCACTTTTCTGTAGTAATGTGACAGCTACAAGTCTAAATGACTTGTTACCTCCACGATTCCAAACTCTGTTTTTTCGATGGTCCTCAAAGGATTAACTTCATCATGCTGCTATGTTTTTGTTCCTGTCATCCTTCTTTCTCCTGGTCTCCAAATTTTGAATGAGTCTCGAACTAGTTCACCATCTACACCTATAGATTTTCTAGGTAACTTTGTCATGCTGAGATTAGTAAGAACTAAATGTGAAAGTTCATCATTATCATCACTCAAACTGTCAACCAAATTTTGTATATCATTGATCACAGGATGAATCAATGATGAACTATTACAATTTTCTCCACCATGCTCTTGAGTAATTCCTCTTTTCTAATCACGTCAACATAGTTTATGTTCTCTATGGTGTCCTTTCCTTCATTTGTTACAGGTTCTCTGGTCTCAACTTCTTTGGCCTTCAACTCTTCAGCTGTTGGTTCTTTCTCTAATTGAGCTGCAAACTCAACTTCATGGAATGAAGAACAATCATCCCAATTTCCTTCAGGTTCAAAAAAGACTTCTGGATCATAACAATGGTCATTAGCTCTCTCTATAGCAACAAATTCCTTAACTATGTTCACAGATAAACTATTATTTTTAAAAATACTAAACCTTTTGGTCTCTTTTGATGCTTCAAGCACCAAATTCCCACCATGGAATTTCTGGTTTTCAACAAATCCTCTTTACTATGACTCAATCCCTATGAGTCTCTCCTTATCCAACAAATAAATATGTATTTGTTCAAGTTTGTTCATCAACATAGCATTCCATCTCTATTGCAATAGATTGCACTTGACCCATTTCCTTATTCTCCATCCATGTCTTCTGTCTTCATTCACTTTCTCTTGAAACCATTCCTGTAGTATATTCAATTCTGCTTCCATCTCTGCAATACTTATCCTACGTTTTTCATCACTCATCTGACATTTATTTGAACCTTTCCTAAGTTTCTCCATTCTAATTCGTTAAGCCCAAATCTAATTAAAAAATATCTACCTTAATCAAATTTTAAAACGGACTCCTCTGTTTTTCCTTTGCTTCTGTTGTGCCTTTGATTTTCCTCGTCATATGTCTTCTTGATCTCTCTAACAGCTACAATGAGCCTCTGCAGTGACAAGTCTCCTTCTTTCTACACATGCTTGACCAAGCTTTCCTCCTCTAAGCTTAGTCTGCTAGCATTTCTCTAGTTCTCTCCTCTGGAACCATAGGAGCACTCCTTGCTCTAGGCTGCTTCAAATCTTCTCACCTTTCTCTACTGTTACTCTGCACAAAATTTATAAAGAATAACACTGACAATTTTGCAATATACTCATACTTCATGCAGAATCTTCTTTTTCTCTGATACCAAAATGATGGGGTGAAACTACACCTAAACACATATCAGGAATTTTTAAAATTAATTAAACCCTGTTGAATTTATTATTAGACCCCAATTTCTTTAGCGGAACCTAAAAAAAAATCAAAATCCCATTCAACCCTTTAATTTAGCTATCCTACTAAAATAGCCGAACTGTTTGCTTTAACCGGAATACAACAAAAAATCCAAATCTTCCACGGAACCGAAAGAAATAAAACCGTAACTCATAAACTTCTCGGGTCTGATTCTTGAATTAACTCATGCATACCCTTACCACGTGATCAACATTGGATCGCGCCCTTCACAATGAATGGATTCGATTGATCTGGAACCCAACTGGATTAAACCACATTTTATATCTCATCGAGTCCGAAAATGAAATTAAAATATGTGCATTTTTCGGCGCAATATCCATCGGATCTGCCTCCTTTAATCGGATGGCCCAGATTAACTGAGCTATTAACCTAGTTTAATAAAATATCGCATTCGATTTTGTAATAACCTTTAAGATTTTTAACCATGCGATGACCGTAGATCTGTCAATCTGTTGATCGAACGACTTCTGCTCTTCTTTTGCATTTAGCGCGAATTTGTCAGGGTTCCGCAAAGACTTAGACCTTCTGCTAAGTTTAGTCCTTCTCTAAACTTTTTTCACTGGGATCTTGAATACATCCATGCACAACATTCGTACGATATAGAGGAATTTAGCCTACATCTTGATTAACCAATGAAATCAATCACATAATAACAGAATATGCATAAACAAGATTTAAACACAAAAACTCTTTCATTCACACAGTATTTACATATATGTACAGAACATCTCATGCTCTGCTATGTTCTCTCTTCTACTTAGATTTGTCTAACACTCTAACACTATGTCTCAAAACTATCTCAAAACCTATCTCTCACTCTCCTCGTAGGCTTACATTTATAGAAATAAGTACATAGTTATGGATCATTCTAAATTCATAATCTTCTCCATAAATCATTCAACTAATTCCTATTTAAGGATCTCGTAATCCCTAAGATTCCTACGAGATCTACACATATTAATTATCCCTGATATTTTCACATAGTTGAGAATATTTCACAACTAAAAGCCTCACACAGAGATTTCCACTAATTTTATACAAGATTCTTAAAAATAACTAAAAACATCACCCCCCTAATTCAACCACATGTACAATAATATTCTGAGCAGGATGCTCCTACATCATATAGGATATAGATTGGGTAAGATGTGGCATGGTATACTTCATCTTCCTTATCCTCTTCCAACCATAAGGGTAAGCCATGCTCTAGAGATGGTTGAACATGAGTGTACAAGACCAATTGTTTGGACAAATGCCCATTTTTAATGGTCATATTCCCAGCCCTGCAACTTACGTAAGCATCAACAGTGTCTAACCATGGCCTTCCAGGGATGAGAGGATAACCATTGAATCTAGTCTTAGGTTGGAGAACTAAGAAGTCAACAGGGTATTACCAAGAATCAATGGAGACCATCACGTCCTCAACAAATCCCTCAATAGCTATTGTGGATCTTTCTGCATGCTACAAGACTGTTGTGGTCTTCCTTAATGATCCTTGTAGATTCATTTTAAGCATGGTCCCCTTGGTCATCACATTGATGGCAGCCCCAAGATCAATCAAGGTATGGGGGACAATGATGCCATCAATGTGCACATCTACCACAGGACTTCCAGGGTCTATATACTTTGGGAAAATCACTCTCCCCAACATTAAGTTAGACAGTTGTCCAATGACATTAATGGTAGGGGTGTCTTTCTTTCTCCTCCCAGGATGCTTGAAGCATTTCCCCTTGATTAACTTGTTGTAGATGGGGACATCCTTTATAGCTTGGAGGAGTGGGATTTTAATTCACAAGTTTCTCAATTCACCCAGAAGTTCAGTCCCTTCTGGGGTGTGCTGGCTAGGATGGACTAGTCTCTCAGGAAAAGGAGGTGGACTGGCTCGAGGAACACTCTCTTCCTTTTCCTCTTCAAGATCCTCAGGTGGAGATGGAGGTTGCTATCTAGAAGAACTCTTCCAAACCTGAGGTTGATTTCTTGAATTTCCATAGCATAGGTAGGGTAAGATGTCTCTCCACTATAAACTTGATGTGCCTGCTTGTTGTTCAGTTCATATTTAGTTGAGAAGGAATAGGAGGTTGTCTAGGTGGATCATGGTGAAGGAGTTGTGGTTCAGAGGGAGGTGGAGGCAATAAGGTTGGAGATTGATTGAATGGGGGCCTCTACCCCTGTGATGGGGTATTCCAATGAGGTTGTGGGGGAGCATATGGATGAAGTGATTGATTCAAAGGTTGGGAATGGTATTGAGGTGCATAAGACCAGGGAGAAGGTGTGGACCATGAAGGATGTGCAGGAGGACACCAAGGGGGAATGGATGCATTCTCATTGGTGTTGTTATATGAATAGGATGCCCCTTGCATGCCTTGCATGCCTTGCTAGTATGGTCGAGGTCCTTGAGGACTCCTTTGGTTGATATAGCAGAGTTGTTCAGTAACACCTTTAGTTCCTTGATACACATATTTCAATCTAGGCAGAGAAGGGAACTTTTCTGTGGAGTGTTTTTCCTCACAAACCGAGCAGAACTTTATAAGATTCAATGGACATTCATTTCTAGGCTGCCTCATGGTGCATCTAGGGAAAAAGACAACTAAGGCTATTTCTTTCCTTCTGCTTCCTCTTGATCTACATGGGGTCCATTTGTAGAGCAATGGTATGCAACATTTCACTCTTAAAGTCCTCCAACATGTTCCCAATTTCACTTTTGATGGATGGGTTGGAGAAGGACGAACTCCCCAAAGCTTAACTAGCCCTGCCCTTCTTTTTGGTTGCCCTAGAATGATTTTTGAAAATTATATTGACATCATCATAAGGTAGTTGATAGATGTCCCCTCGAGACAACATATTTAGGGTTTCTAGGATATCTTCCATGATCCCTCTAAAAAGGACTAAGTTGAGTGATTCAGGATCGAGGGTGCATATGGTCCTTTTATAGCTGAGTTGGAACCTTTCCTCATAATATTCCAAGGATTTGTCATGTTCCAAGGTCATTCTGAAGATTTCTTCTTTGGTATCGTTGGACCTATAGTAGCCCCTATGCTTGTCATTGAAGGATTGCTACGTATGAGCCTAGGTAGTAATGTTATCCCGGGCTAAACCCATGAACCAGAGCAAGGTTGCATCCTTAAGGATGGATGCGAACAATTTCAGCTTCTGGTCATCAAAGGTATAATCATAAGTTCTATAGATGACAAAAGACTTAAACAAGAAGGTATCAGGGTCTTCCGAGGTTAAGCCATGGAAGTGAGGAAGGGAAGAGGGGATTATGTTTTTCATCGTAGCATCTCCATTAGTCTCTCTAATGGGAAAAGAACCTTCATTTATGTTTCCAACCATGTTCTAAGTTTGTGGAGGGGTTTCTTCTGCTTCTTCCCAACAGGATCTTCAAAGATCTTTGGTTGTTCACCTAATGGGTCATCTAGCTTCCATGCAATTAAAGAGGGACGCTGACAACCACCGAAGAAGAGAGAAGGTTGGTTGTCTAATGTTGTTGGGGTATTTGGAAAAAAACTTCCTAAATTATCTCTACTCCTATGAGGGATGAAAGAAATATACTTTTTATTTTTTTTAGGTTTTTTTATAATTACATGCGAAATAGAAAGAAATAAGAAATTGCAACTATCTATTCAACGCTAAACAAAAAGAAAGCAACAATTACAAGTATTTAATGAATGTAAAATAGAAAAGAAAGAAGAAATTATATTTACCTAGACACCTCCCTGACAATGATGCCAAAATGTGACGAGACTCATTATTGCAACAAGGATGCTGCAACTCCTAGGGCTACCAACTTTACTTTATAAGCTCAGGGTTTTGTACAAACTTGTATGTGGCAATGTTATGCACAACAAATGCAACAGTCTACTAATGTCACTTTTTAACTGGGGCAATGGAACACTAGGGTTTCAAACCAGTATTCTATTGACTACAAGGAGCCTGACTACTAATAGTGAATGTAAAGCTAGCTCCAGTACAGGAAATTAAATGCTTATCTACTGAGGAAACGAAAGTTACTGAAGGGAAATGCTATGAAATTCCATAAATCATCTAGCTAGGAAATGGCATAAATTTCCTGCAAAAGAGAACTAATCTAACCTTGCATTTTATCATCTAGTTATTTGGACTAACTGGACATGTAAAGTTATTCTATCACTCTATGATTTATATATGAATGCACTAACTATCTCAGGTTGAAATTGCAAAAAAAGAGTCTTTTAATTTCTAAATTAGAAATGCAAATGTTTGGTTATTCTATCTGATCTTTGCAGGGGAGAGAGGCATGGGAGAGCTGGTCTCAAATGGAAATAAGAGGCATGGAAGTCAAGATGAGGCCTTCCCTATACTTAGACTATCATTTATGATCAAACCAAGGTCAAACATGTTGCTATAGGAGATCATGTAGGTGCTATAGGAACTGCTGCAAGATGTCCTAGTTTACTACAGGATGTCTTAGCTTTCTACAAGAAGTTATCTGCAGGCTATAGGATGGAAAGAATGGTGGGATAGGGTGCTGAAAAGATGTATGAAAGTGAGGAAAGGTGTATGGAAGGTGCACATTTCCCAAGATTAAGCCCAACACTTCAGGAAGGTCAGATTTTCCCAAGATGGTTGTCCACGGTGGCTACAAAATAGAAAGCTAGATTAGGGGTTGGTAGGCCTTGGTAGAAGGTGGAGAAGACTTAGATGAGGCTCGTGGAATGAGTTCCTCCCTGCAGATCAACAATCCCTGCAAAAAAACATGTTCTTCTCTTCATTTATGCATAACTTCATATAAATAGGGAAAATATGAGTTCAAGTTTAGAAAACTAATCTATTGATGGCTAATGACTAGCTCTATGGAATGAAATGCCTTCTTAAACTACAAAAGCCCCAAGAAAAAAAATGACAATTGCATGTGATTCCAAGAAATCATAAACAATGATATATTCAACAATGAACCCTAAGCTATGCGATGCTCAAAAGATAAATCTGTTTTTGGGGTTGTGAGAGTGGGGCCCTCAAACCATGATCCCATGAGGGAGATGAGGAAGAGATCACTATTGCAAGCTTTCATGAGGTATTTTTTCTCACAACTAGACCATTGATCTACTTCTTCAACTAATGGAAACAAGACTAAACGATCATTCAAATACTTGTTCAACTAAACAAAGCATAAATAACTTCAACAACTAACTTATGATTTTAATCTAAGAATACATGTACAAAAACATGAACCTATGTTGCTAGGTTTGGGATCTAACCCAAGAGATTCATCCCTTTGAGTTAACTGAACAATGGATCAAGGTAAACCTTCTCATTATCATCAAAATGTTAAATACAACATAATATTAACAGTCACAATGTTTCAACTCTAAATTTCCTCTTGGCTACAACAAAAAATAAAATGATAATGAGAACCTTGGCATTCTTATTTATACAAATTGAAGCTACCAACAACTTCCTGAAAATTAGGGAGACTTTATTCCCAAACTCGGGAATGACTTGTCTTCACTGTCATTGGATTAGCTACCAATAAGCTCAGTTGGCTTGGTTGCTTGTAACTCCGAGATGATGAGATATGGTGGAGGAATCTTCAAATGATTTGAGGAGTTAAGGAGGGAGAAAAATATCCTACAATCCCTCTTTCTTGTCGACTTCGAGTTCCTGCACTTAAGTTAGCCCAAAACTACTCTAATTCCTGTAATTAATGCATATTAGGCCACGTGACATAACATCCCACCTTTACCCTTCTCACTAAGAAAAATATAATAAAATATGTAAGTAAATGTGAGAAAAGTTGATTTTAATAAGCTAAAGAGTGGCATTAAGACCCATATAGCTTACCTATTGATCAGCCTCATTAGCTATCATGGCTAGTTGCGAGGCAATATGGTTAAGAAAGCTCTTTGGAGAGTTGTTTGAGTAGGTCCTAGACACCATGGTAATATAATGTGACAACAAGGGTGGGATCCGTTTGGAAAAAAATCATGTCTTCCATGACAATTCTGAACATATTGAAATGTGATATCACTTCATTCGATATATGGTGCACAAAGGAGTCGTCAAGCTCCAATACATATCAATCGATGATCAGATTACATATATTCTCATCAAGGCATTACCGAAGAGAAAGTTATCATTCTTCATAGAAAAACTTGGACTAATGGATGTAGCCCCTCCAGATAAGGAGAAATGCTCATCATGGACACTTAGCATGCTCTTCCCACCTTGCTTGAGCTCCCAGGGTGAGGAATTGAGATACGAGGCTCCTGGGGTTGAGTGATCTCTAGACAATAGGGAGGTATCCTATCTATTACTAAGGGTTGAAGAATGTTGCTCCACTATATTTATAGGGTCGGAGAATGTTTCTCCCCTCTTGGTCTTTGCAGAGTATGCCCTAGTGGGCATCATACCCTCAAGCAGGTTAGCTTGACTGGAATACCACTCCTCGTTTTTGCTAATGAGTTGAGAGTGTACATGGGGAGTACAACCCAAGTCGATTATGATGCAGGTATTCTAACATCAATGGGAATATCAGTAGGAAATAGGATGGGTTGAGATAACCCTATGTGATTCCAGGTTGAGATTGAGCTCCCTGATGAGATCTTAGGATCTAGAAGCGTTCCCCTATATGTTTGGATATCCTATTGCTAAGATATGGGGTTGTAGATGTATAGCTCTCCCATGAGATTCTAGGTTGAGATGTGTTCCCCGATGAGATTCCAAGCTTGAGGGTGTGCTCCCCTATGAGGAGAGTTATCCTATATCTTGATATATGGTGATATTTATATGCTCCCCTATATGAGATGACTTGGGGTAAGAGTGTCCCATAGGACCTTCCCCACAGTAATAGACATGAGGTGAGAGCATCCCATAGGACCTTATTTACTGTCATTAGATTCTGGGTTGAGTAGTAAGCTCCCCAATATGGTTCTAGGTTGATACGTTCTCCTTGATGATATGCTCTCCGATGATGATCCGAGTCATAGATATGACTCTCTGATGACATTTCCAAGTAGTAGCCTGATAATATTTTAGGTAGTAGCCCACTAGTAAAGACTTTAGGTAGAAACCAGATGGATATAGGGTGGTATATTAAGTTTCCTTCCAATAACAAATTCTTCTTCTTTTAGATCAGATAAAGTTTTAGTAGTTAGAGTTGAGTAGAGATACTCAAGCATTACAACAACTTGACAAGATGTAAAGATATGGACAAGCAGGAATAATCAAGAGAAGGATAGATCGAGATGTACAATGATGATTTGTGATGATGAGATAGTTGATAGAGACATGGCACAATGACTACATGATAAAGATGATACGTGATGACACTCAAAGATTCCAGAATGGCATATTGTTCCATGGACAGATATTGGCACGTAGAATTTTCCCTGGTTGAGAGGGAGGGTTAATTTTTTCAACTGCCATGAAATTACACCTTGGATAGCTCAAATGATTGATATAATGATTTCATTATATTCCCCTTTTCATGAGGACCAAAATCGACCTAAAGATCGCCCAATTTGTTAAAGAGGAAGTTAAGTTATGAATTATTTTATTCACACATGTATTATGGAATGGGTCGGACCTAACCACTTGGATATATGCTTTGGTAATTCTTAACCTCAAGTAAAACCTCAAGACAACCTATAAAAGGAAGAGACCTCAAGCTCATTTGGACACACTCAAGTTATGTTTTTATTTCTTCTACTTTGTCTTGGATCGCACAGGTTCATCGGTTGAAGTCCTCACTGGGTTCATGATCATAGGCGAAAGGTTCGCTCTAAGTTAGGGTATTTTGGATCTTGGTCACTGGCATAGATCTGAAGTTTTTTATACATAGTCACTGGCACAGAGTGGATAAGAGAGCAACTTTGGCTCTCTGGTCACTGCGAGGCAGTTCAGAGGGAGCAACATTTCCTTCAGAAGGTTTTGGTCTTCGGTTGCTCGCTTTAGACAGGCTAGGGAGCGACTTTTCTTTTTTGGTCGCTCGGATAGCACTGAATGAGTGTGACTTTTCCTTAATCGATCGCTCAAATAGCTCGACAAGGTAGTGACTTTGGATATTTGTTATTCAAATCCATAGTTGTAGGCACAAAGACCTCCTGGGATCGACTTATATGTTACAGTCGCCTACATATTGTCTTCATGAGTGCGATCCTAAAGTTTTCTGTCACACACAAATAATGTTGATGATAACGACCCAGTTCAAATTTGGGGTTTTGACATCTTGGCATTAGTGATCTGTGGATCCAGGTTTCTCTTCTATGGATCGGTAGATCTGAGTATCTCTGACGTTATAACATATCTGTAGATATAGTTTATTGTTACCTGTTATTGATTGTATGTGTTGGGCTCATTTTTCTCACTGTTGTACCTTTTTATGAAGATCTACTAAGGAAGAAGAAGATTTGAAAGGGTTTTGCCCTTGTGGGGCTTTTCCCTGGTCGTGGACTAATCTGCTGTCTCTTATGGTTGTGTGTTATTTATTTCTTTATCACTGTTCATATTGTTCATTTTTTAGTTATTTTTATGATTGATTATATTGCTAATAATTGGATGCGCTATTAATAAAAAGGATAAATTGGGCTAAAGTAACTGCTACATCATTTAACAATCTAAAATTTTAATAATGTTGACCCATTTATGGGGGTCAAACTTGGGTAATGAAATCTAGCAGAGTATTGAGGGCATTATAACTTGGGTTTCCTTAATTAGAAAGATGTTAGTCCTCATATGAATGCCTTTCCCAAAGGTACAAGGAGCGTAACCCTGTCCAAACTCTGTTTTCCCATATTCCTCGTGCATCAGATGTTTTCTAGGGGTTGAAACAATGGTAATTTCCCATGGTATGAGTTGGAATCTTCTGTTGACTTAACATACAACTCAAATAAGTGTTTAGTGTGTGAATACATTGATGATATGTGTATTGGATATGGTGGGGAAATTTTCTTAAGTAGAGGAGAAAATCCATCATTCGGAGGTTAGATGGTTGAGTGCAGGGCGAGCATATGTGAGTGTAGATAGAGAAGGTCAAGCTCCACCCACACATGTGCACACAAAGGCCTAGTTGCTGATGCATGTGTGTATATAGAATAAATGGCAGAGGTTAGAGACCAATGTTGATGCATGGAGAAGACAACACAGTGATAAAATTTTGGTGTAGTGAGAAAATTTGAAGTTGTTGTAGAATTCAGTAGACTATTGTAAAAAAGACCAATTTGCAAAGCAGAGTTTGTGTGGAGGATATGGAGAAAATTTTATGTTGTTGGTTGATCATATCATTAGTGATTTTATGGTTGTATTGGAGCCACCATTTTCTTGTGTGAAGAGCATCCTGTTTGGTGGTATTTTTTATGTTAATTTGCATAGGGTCTTACTACTGAGAGTATGAATGCAGATTTGAATCAGAGTTGAGCAGAGAGTCTAGGTTCTATTCTGAAAATAAAATAATCAAGGTCTGCATAAAGTAGAGCAGTGATTTCATGAGAGTGAAGCAGGGATTTCAAAGCTTCAACGAAAGGAATAGTTTCTCCATCCAATAGAAGTTGGATAGTCCAATCAGAGTTGGGTGAGGATCGTTGATTGTGGTGAACTTCAATAGATGATAGTCTGTAGAACTGTGTGAGAACATTGTGTTCTGAGCTGATAAGCAGACTCAAATCTTTTGGTTGATCAGAGTAAGTTGATTGCAGTGAGGTTGAGTCTACAGACTGATGGGAGTCATTCATCTATGTGAAAGACATCATTTTTATTAATAGAATATTTAGAGAAGTGCAACAGTAGCGAGGGTGGATCTTTCCTGGTGAAGGGTTTTTCACCAAAAATACTTGTGTCTCATTTGTTGATACTTTCTTGTGTTTTTGTTCATGGTTATGTTGCTCATATGTTTTACTTACTTATGATTTATGCAAATATCCAAAGTTTAATGAGTCACTTCTAATTAGTGTGTGATTCAATTAAAGTAAGTAAAGGAAAAAATTGTGAATTGTAACAATATTGATTCACCTCCCCCTTCTCAGTAGTATTCAAAGGTTTTCAATAGCCTAGCCTTGCCTATACTACTCTATCCTAGCCAAGCCTACTCTAACCTAGTCTATCCTAGTCCAACCTAGCCTAGCATAGCCTAGCCTACTCTAGCTTAGCCTAGCCAAGCCTAGTTTACTCTAGCCAAATCTAGCCTAGTTTACTCTAGCCTAGCCTAGACTAACCTACTTTAGGCTACCCTAGCCTACTCTAACCTAGTATAGCTTACTATAGCCTAGCCTAGCCTAGCCTAGCTTGGCCTTCTCTAACCTAGTCTAGCCTACTCTAGCCTAACCTAGCCTAGCCTACTCTAGCATAGCCTGCTCTGGCCTAGCCTAGCCTACTCGAGCATAGCCTGCTCTGGCTTAGCCTAGTCTATTATAGCCTAACCTATTGTAGGCTAGCCTAGCCTACTCTAACCTAGCCTAGCTTGCACTAACCTAGCCTACCATAGCCTAAACTACTCTAGCCCAGCCTAGTCTACTCTAGCCTAGCCTACTATAATGTAGCTTAACCTATGCTCACCTAGCCTAGCTTAGCCTGCTCTAGTATAGCCTACCTAGCCTAGCGTAGACTAACCTACTCTAACCTACTTTAGCCTATCCTAGACTATCCTCACCAACTATATCTTACTCTAGCCTAACCTAGACTATCTTAGCTAACTCTATCTTACTCTAGCCTAGCCTAGCCTACTCTAGCCTGGCCTAACTTAGCTTACCCTACTCTGGCTTCGCCTAGCCTAACTTACTCTATCCTAGCCTATCCTAGCCTTACCTAGCCTACTCTAACCTAACCTACCATAACCTACCCTAGCCTATCCTAGCCTACTCTATCCTAGCCTACTCTATCCTAGCCTACTCTAGACTAGTGTAGCCTAACATAGCCTTCTCTAGCCTAGTCTAGCTTAGACTCCAACCATTCCTGGCATGGACTAGCCTAGCCTAGCATATCCTAGCCTAACCTAGTCTACTCTAGCATAACCTACTATAATGTGGGCTAGCCTACTATAATGTAAGCTAGCCTACTATAATGTAGGCTAACGTACTCTACCCTAGCCTACCCTAATCTAGCCTAACCTAACCTAGCATACTCTAACCTACTTTACCCTAGCCTACTCTAGCTTAGCCTAGACTATGCTAGCCAACTCTATCTTACTCTAGCCTAGCATAGAATATCCTAACCAACTCTATCTTACTCTAGCCTAGCCTAGTATAGTATAGTCTAGTCTAGTGTAGTCTAGCGTAGTCTAGCCTATCCTAGCCTAGAATATCCTAGCTTACCCTAGCCTAGCCTAGCTTAGCCTATTGTAGCCTAGCGTAGCCTAGCATAGCCGACTGTAGCCTAGCCTAGCCTAGCCTAACCTAACCTAGATTAGCCTACTCTCGCTTAGCCTAACCTAGTCTAGCTTAGCCTACTCCACCTTAGCCTAGCCTAACTTACTCTAGCCTAGCCTAACCTAGCCTTACGTAGCCTATCCTAATCTAGCCTTCCTAGCCTACCATAACCTAGCTTAGCCTAGCCTACTTTGGCCTAACCTAGCATAGATGCCTAACCTAGCCTAGCCTAGCCCAGTGTAGTCTAGCATACCCTTCTCTAGCCTAGTCTACCCTACTCAAACCATTCCTAGCATGGACTAGCCTAGCCTAGCCTAGCCTACTCTACTCTACTCTAGCCTAGTATAATGTAGGCTAGCCTACTCTAGCCTAGCCTAACATAAACTATCCTATCCTAGCCTACTCTACCCTAGCCTAACCTAGCCTACTCTAACCTACCTTAGCCTAGCCTACACTAGCTTAGCCTAGACTATGGTAGCCAACTCTATCTTACTCTAGCCTAGCCTAGAATGTCCTAGCCAAATCGATCTTTTTCTAGCCTACCTTAGCTTACTAGCCTAGTCTAAGCTACTCTATCCTAGGCTACTCTAGCATAGCCTAGCCTAGGCTAGGTTAGCCTACTCTAGCCTAGCCTAGCCTAGACTCACATAGCCTACTCTAGCCTAGCCTAGCCTAGCCTACTTTATCCTAGCCTAGCCTAGCCTAGCCTACTCTAGCCTACCTTAGCCTACTCTAAGCTAGTCTAGCCTACCTTAGCCTACTCTAGCCTACCTTAGCTTACTTTAGCCTAGCCTAGTCTACACTACCCTAACTTAGCTTAGCTACTCTATCCTTACTCTATCCTAGCATAGCCTACTCTAGCCCACTTTAGCCTAGCCTAGCCTAGTATACCTTAGCCTAACCTAGACTACTTTAGCCTAGCCTACTCTATCCTATCCTAGCTTAGCGTAGCCTACTCTAGCCTAGGGTAGCCTACTCTACCCTAACTTAGCTTCGCTACTCTACCCTATTGTATCCTAGACTAACCTACACTAGCCTAGTCTATTTAGCCTAACCTACCTACTATACCCTAGCCTAGCCTAGCCTACTATACCCTAGCCTAGCCTAGCCTACTCTAGTCTAGCCTAGCCTACTCTACCATACTCTATCCTACCCTAGCCTACTCTAGCCTACTTTAACCTAGCCTAACCTAATATACCCTAGGCTAGCCTACTCTAGCATACCCTACTCTATCCTAACCTAACCTAGCCTAGCCTACTCTAACCTAGCCTAACCTAGTCTACTCTAGCTTAGCCTAGCCTAGCCTAATCTACTCTAGCTTAGCCTAGCCTAGCATACTCTAGCCTAGCCTACTCTAACCTAGCCTAGCCTATCCTATTCTAGCCTAGCCTAAGATACTTTATCCTAGTCTACTCTAGCCTACCCTAGCCTAACCGAGCCTAGCTTAACCTACTCTAGCCTAGCCTAGCTTAGCCTCACATAGCCTACTCTCACCTAGCCTAGCTTAGCCTACACTAGCCTAGCCTATCCTAGCCTAACTTAGCCTACCCTAGCCTACCCTAGTGTAGCCTACTCTAGCCTAGCTTAGCCTACTATATCCTAACTTAGCTTAGCTACTCTACCTTACTGTATGCTAGCCTAACCTACTCTAGCCTACTTTAGCCTAGCCTAGCCTAGTATAACCTAGCGTAGCCTAGCCTAACCTAGCCTAGCTTACTCTAGCCTAGCCTAGCCTAGCTTACTCTAGCCTAGCCTAGCCTAGCCTAATATACCCTAGCCTAACCCTAGCCTAGCCTAGCGTACTCTATCCTAGGCTACTCTATCCCACCCTAGCCTAGCCTACTCTATCCTAGGCTACTCTAGCCCACCCTAGCCTAGCCTAGCCTACTCTAGCCTAGCAAAACCTACTCTATCCTAGGCTAACCTAACCTAACCTACTCTAGCCTAGCATACCTTACTCTATCCTAGGCTAACCTAACCTAGCCTACTCTAGCCTACTTTAGCCTAGCCTAGCCTAATATACCCTAGCCTAGCCTAGCCTACTCTAGCCTAGCCTAGCCTCTCTACCCTAACTTAGCTTAGCTACTCTACCCTACTCTATCCTAGTCTAGCTTACTCTAGACTACTCTAGCGTAGCCTAGCCTAATATACCCTACTCTACCCTAGCCTACCCTAGCCTACTCTAGCTTAGCCTACTCTAGCTTAGCCTACTCTAGCCTAGCCTACTCTATCCTAGCCTAGCCTAGCCTACTCTAGCCTATCCTAGCCTACTCTACCCTAACTTAGCTTAGCCTACTCTACCCTACTCTAACCTAGCCTATCCTACTCTAGCTTACTTTAGCCTAGCCTAGCCTAGTCTACTCTAGCCCAACCTAGCGTACTCTACCCTAGCCTAGCCTAGCCTACTCTAGCCTATCCTAGCCTACTCTACCCTAACTTATCTTAGCCTACTCTACCCTACTCTAACCTAGCTTAGCCTACTCTAGCCTACTTTAGCCTAGCCTAGCCTAGTGTACTCTAGCCCAACCTAGCTTAATCTAGCCTAATCTAGCCTAGCCTACTCCAGCCTAGCTTACGCCACCCTCACCTACTCTATCCTAGTTTAGCTTAGCTTAGCCTAGCCTAGTTGAGCCTAGCCTTGTTTGACCTAGTTTAGCCTAGCCTAACCTACTATATCCTAGCCTAATGTGGCCTAACCTAGCCTAGCCTAGCCTAACCTCACTTAGCCTACTCTCACCTAGCTTAGCCTAGCCTAGCCTAGCTTAGCCTACTCTCTCCTAGCCTAGCCTAGCCTAGCCTAACTTAGCCTACTCTCACCTAGCCTAGCCTAACTTAGCCTACTCTCGCCTACCCTAGCCTAGCCTACTCTACCCTAACTTAGCTTAGCCTACTCTACCCTACTATAGCCTAGCCTAGTCTAGCCTAGCCTAGCTTAGCCTAGCCTACTCTACCCTAACTTAGCTTAGCCTACTCTACCCTAGTGTAACCTAGCCTACCCTACCCTACCGTATCCTACTCTAGCCTATTTTAGCCTAGCCTAACCTAGTATACCCTAGCCTAATCTAGCCTAAATAAAGACATCATACTTTAACCTAGCCTAGCCTAGGGTAGCCTTTAAATAAATACATCATATTACATCATTGATAAAATTTAATAACATTAATTATCTAAAATTTAAAATTACTTAAAAAAAATTAAATTAAATTAAATAATAATTAATTAAAAAAACCATTTAAAATTTATAAAAATATATAATATTAATAAAAAAATTAACATAAAAATTATTTAATATAAATTTTATATATAATAAAAACAAAAAATAACATACAAAGTTAAGTAAATAACCTATTTAGAAGAGATAATAGTGCAACTCAAAATCCTTTTGATAAACCACTTAATATAAAACCACATCGTTCTAATCTTACTGCATCGTTCCAGAAATTAGATTTAATTAAAGAGAAGACATCCATGAAAAATGGATTTTGAAAGCTATAGGGGAGGGACGCCATTACCTGTGCGCCCTCCCCTCCACCTGGCGGACAAGCACGTTGCAGGCACGTGGCCTAGTACGACACCACGCCAACTCAATCCGCCACCTGTTAACATGCGTGTCAAGGGTTTACACTTTATTTAACGACCATGGATTCGCTCATTTCCGCCTTTACCCCGCGATGTATGCTCCGACTGTGGGTTTTCTGTTTGGGTCTGGTGTTTGTTTGAAGCCCTCCGCCGATGATGGCGCGGGAGGGCTCCATTACCTGTGCATGATGTCCGCCATGGTTGAGCTCATGTCCGCCAATTGCTGTTCAGCCTGGACCGCCGGTGGTTTAGGGTTTCCTGGGTGGTTGTTTAATTCGCGCTATTTGCCCGCCAATTGCTGTGCCAATTGCTGTTTAGTCTGGACCGCCGGTGGTTTAGGGTTTCCGGGGTGGTTGTTTAATTCGTGCTATTTGCTGTTTGGGGAGGAGCTAGTACCAATTTACAGGTAACTGCAAATTTCGGTGGTATTTGTGTGGTTTTTTGGGTTTTTTTCTTCTGCATTTGCTCATTTGTTAATTTTTTCCAATTGTTGCAGGTGTGGCAGGTCCGGCGAGCACTGGAGAAGGTCCGCCGAATGTGTGGCGAGCTCTGGACTGATGGCTTCTATCCGGTAGGATTTTTATCCTACCAGCCATTTTCTGAAGTGTTTTTCAACACCTCTCACCGTGTGTTTCTCAACACCTCACCTCGCTTATTGGAAGTTTTGTTGTAGCTTTTCGGTGTTAAGGTCTTGTGCTTTTTTCGGTGTTAAGGTCTTGTGCTTTTTTTTTATATAATGGTAGCCCTCTGGTTTTGTTGAATGTATAATTTATTAGCTGCTTTGTTGAAGGGTTTAGGGTTTTGGATTCTAATGGTAGCTTGGTTTTGGTTGCCATCTCCAAAGCTTGCAGCTAGTGTGAGACTCCGAACATACGGAAATGATGTTGTAGCTTTTCGGTGTTAAGGTCTTGTGCTTTTTTCTGATATAATGGTAGCCCTCTGGTTTTGTTGAAGGTATAATTTATTAGCTGCTTTGTTGAAGGGTTTAGGGTTTTGGATTCTCATGTGTATATTTCTTAATAGGAATTGTAAATGCTCTTCCGAGGCCAAGATATGCTATTTTTACTACACCTCTTTGCTTATCCACCAGGAGATTGTGAGGTTTCAGGTCCCTGCCATATTATAGGCTGCCTTTCAATATTGGAGCATGAACAGAGAATGTTTCAACTGCCTTTCGAGCTTCTGTACCATTCCATATAATTTAGGCATACTTCATGAATTGTAAGACTCCTAAGCCGGTGGTGTTCTAAATCCTTCTATGAGATGTAAGGTTGTTTGCTTGTAGGAAGTTTGTCAGACTGTCTTAAGGTGGCTAAGCTGTTTCTAGGGTTCTACTGCGTCTAGTCTTGTTCTGAGGGTTTGAAGGGAGTTATACAGATAAGAAGGTATGCGGATTCCTTCCTAAGCAGGTATTGTAAGGATTCAAGGTCTAGTGTTTCATTCCAAAGATCTAGCTTCCTCAGTCCTTCTAAGCTAATGTTTATTAGCTGCTTTGTTGAAGGGTTTAGGGTTTTGGATTCTCATGTGTATATTTCTTAATAGGAATTGTAAATGCTCTTCCGAGGCCAAGATATGCTATTTTTACTACACCTCTTTGCTTATCCACCAGGAGATTGTGAGGCTTCAGGTCCCTGCCATATTATAGGCTGCCTTTCAATACTGGAGCATGAACAGAGAATGTTTCAACTGCCTTTCGAGCTTCTGTACCATTCCATATAATTTAGGCATACTTCATGAATTGTAAGACTCCTAAGCCGGTGGTGTTCTAAATCCTTCTATGAGATGTAAGGTTGTTTGCTTGTAGGAAGTTTGTCAGACTGTCTTAAGGTGGATAAGCTGTTTCTAGGGTTCTACTGCGTCTAGTCTTGTTCTGAGGGTTTGAAGGGAGTTATACAGATAAGAAGGTATGCGGATTCCTTCCTAAGAAGGTATTGTAAGGATTCAAGGTCTAGTGTTTCATTCCAAAGATCTAGCTTCCTCAGTCCTTCTAAGCTAATGTCTCAGACCATCTTCAGATTGTCTCTGTCCTTCTTCGGAATGTTGGTTTGCTTCTTGAAGGATACTAGAGCCTATGGTGTAAGCAACTTACGTATTATTCATATATTATGATAGCTTGTTTCTCTATATTGGTTACTAGTAATCACAATGCATAACCTTATGGACAGTGTTCACATAATCTACATGCCTTAATTACGATAAGCTCTTGTTCCTGTATTAGTATAGCTTGATTACAGTGATATCATAACTCTTACATATTACTGATATAAGCTCAATGTAAGGATATGGAATATGAAGCGTATAGTCTAATCACTTACACGGTATCAATTGATGTACCATATATAATTGACTAAGCTTAAACTCCATATTAGTAGAAGCTGTAATACATTTATACCTATAACTATTTCACACATATGGCTCTGATTCCCATTGAATTGATTACAATGAGTACTCTTATTCAAGCATTGTGTTAGCTTCTCACTTCCATGGGACTAATCTGATGAATACCGATATAGTGCTTGCAGTAGTTTGGGTTAGGTTCCTAAAGACTATCTCCCATGTTTGCCTATGCCATTCAATTTTGTCTATCACATGCATTTTGTTCGTTTCCTTGGAACAATACTTAGCTCAATTATTTTAGAACTATATATGACTACATATTTGATTATATTAAAATCAGATTTGTTGGATTTATTTACTTATTTATGGTTGAGAATTTATTTGCAGCTCTGTGTCTTATTATCTCAGTGTTTCAGGTTTTCTTCAACAAATTTAAATAATAATTACTTCAAAAATGAAGAAAATGACTTCAAAGAGTCCAGTAGTTCCAATTGTAACTCTTTATGATCTTTGTGGAGTACATATGTTGTGTAGGCTTTAAGTTTAGTTCAATTTTGGTTTTGAGCTATTGTTGTGTATTAACTTCTTTCTGTATTCAATAGAAGATGGATGTGTTTGAGAGTTAGGATATTTTACAGAAGTATGTGCTTGTAGGTAAGCTTACTTAGATCTAGGTTATTCTTTCAAAGTTGAAAAACTGCTTACAGTGGCCTGCTTTCTATGATACTTGTTGACTGCAATGAATAATTAGATCTAAAGCATATTGCTACGGTGACTGCATAAATACCATAAGACAATAATAATAAGCCCAAGACCACTGCACATTGACCATAAGAGACTAATAAAGTCATATGTTTTTCTGTTGGTGACTTTCCAAGTGTTTATCTAAGGTCTGGTATATGTTTTCTGATATCTGAAATATGCTTTTCGAGATCTGGTGTACTTGTTTTAGTAAGAAGAAATCAATTTTCTAAGGTTTAATATCCATAAGAAATCACTTATCAGTGTTGGGAGCATCATTTTGAAGCTAATGGTGAAGTATTAAGTGATTTATTTTGTGAAATATAGTTCATTTTTGCAGTGGAAAAAGATGCCCCAAGACATAATATGAATTGACATAACAATTTCAAAAGGGGAATAAGTATCTAAGTTATCATTGTAGCGTCTTTTGTGGACTGATATCATTTGTGCTTAACTCATAAATAAAACTGCTTTACAACCAACCAAGCTGCTGTTGGCTTTTCAATGTAGTGAATGCATAGCACCATAATGTTGTTAGTGTTTCAAAGCAATAAAACAACCTAGGTTGTAAGCCAGAATGTTTTTGTGACAAGAAAAAGACACAATCCATCCAAAATCCACATCATAATGTGGTTACAAACAAAAACATATGACACCCCTATTCTTTATGGCCCTGAGAATCTTGAGTGCCAAAACTCCCCGAGTTACCTTCTTGAGCCAAGTAGGTTGGCCTACCTGTCAAGGGTTGATTAGGAAATGGTTGATTGCTGCCATATGATTGACTCCAATTTGCAGCTTCCAACCATGGAGGTATTGAGTACCCATACCTCACATTTGCACTACTGGTCCCTGCATTAAGTGGAGGTGTGTAATGAGCATACATAGAATTGGCACCAACTCTGGTAGGAATAAGGCAAGTGGGTAAACCCTCAGTGGTATAGTGAGGCACTTGAATGTTTATGAGATCTTGGAATAATGGTGTATTATCTGCAATGGAGTCCAATGAGTTTGAAATAATTCTGGTTTCATTAGCTATTCTTGTATCATTGTCAACCATATTGATCATCCCTTGTTCCTTTTCAAGCATTTGTTGTGCCTTTCGTTTTTCCTTTTCCTGTCTTGCCATTTGCTTTTGTTGGTCCTTAATTTGCCTTGCTTTATCTCTTTCAATCTTTTCATCTGCTCGATGTTGTGCTGCAACAATCCTTGCTGCCTTCTTCTCCTTGACTAGATCCTTCTTTTTCTGTTTTAATTCTTGCATTTCAAATTTCTTTTTTTCAGACTCAACTAACAGGTTTATATAGTCCTCTGAGGTGAGTAACTGTGAGCTTCGGCCCAGACGACGACTACCTGGTGCACCTTGCTTTTTTTTCATTGATACTCTCTGTACTGGTAGCTTTAGGAATCGTCCAAGTGTCTTCTCCACCCCTCCCACCTGCATGTCATTGCTTGGTACTTCCCTTCCAGTTTCTGTTGGAACTGATCGAACTATATCATTATCTTCATTTGATGCCTCATTATGTCCTTCATCTTCTTCCATTGATATATTGTCCACAAAAAAATGAACAATTTCACTGTTCAATTCTGTTGGTTGTGAGGGCATGTTCATGCTTTCTTCATTGGTTGCTGAGACACTATGTGCATTCATATTAATCATTGCTTCTGCTAGCCATGAAGGTGGGGTTACTTGGCTTGGCAATGTCAATTGGTCATTGTCAACTGCATGTTCAGCAATAACATTAACAATATCAACAACAAGAATTTCATGTTCTTGAGTTGGTGGAACAATCTCCATGTTACTGCGAATTTGTTCATTGTTATATTGTGTTTCACATACAGTTTCATCATCTTCAGCATATAAGTGTCCTTGAGACAAGGAAATCATATTACCAGCTGCAACAACATCATCTTGGTCATCTACTTCTTGCACTTCAACACCTGTTTGGGCATTCCCTTCTTCCTGACCATCCACATGAAACGCTTGGCTACAACCAGTATCATGCATGAGAGCATCATAGTTCAGTGGCCAGATTCCTGTCCTCCTAAAGCCAGCCTTGATATTTGATGGTGTCAAAGCCCTTTTAAAAGCTTTACTTGCAAGCTCTGCTAGCTCAAACCTTTTCACCTCAACCCCTGGATTCTTTGCCATCCATGCAGCACGCTCCGACCTGAAATAGTTCTTGAAAGGGCCAAACACACTAACATCAAGGGGTTGCAGTCTATGAGTGGTATGAGCTGGCAATGTCAATAGGTCGATGCCTAAATTTTTTGCTTCCTCAATTGTTTATACAGCCATGTGGCTCCCATGGCCATCTAATATCAAAAGGTGTCTGTTATTAGGCGAGACGCCACCTGGTACCGATGCAGCAAAGTGAAAAAGCCAACTTAGAAACAGTTCTTTAGTCATCCATGCATGGGGATGTGCAGCCATGCATGCACCTGGTTCGCAGTTCTGTATATAGTTTTTCAGTTGATTTTTACCTTTGAATAGATAAAATCCTGGGATTGAAGTACCAATTGCATTAACACAACATAAAATAGTTATCCACTCCCTGCTCTTGGGCAAAATCTTTGGCACATTTCGGCTCCCTCTCTTGGCAATTACCCGCATGCCACAATTCCTCCCTGCCTGTAAACCTGTTTCATCACAGTTCCATATATGGTCTGCTCCATAAGAATGTTTATCATAAGCACTAGAAAGTGTGTCATAGAATTTTTGCACAACTGCAGGGCGCAAATTTAATGCTCTGTCTCTGTCAAGGCCCTCAGCAGTACGCAATACAAGTTCTGGATGCCTTTTTTTAAACCCAAACCACCATGATTTACCAGGAAACCCATCTTTGAATGGGTTTGGCCTCCCTTGACAGATTTGAGCAACTGTTGATTTGAGTTGTATCAACTCTAGCCCATGTCCCAGTTGGGCCATCTCTTTACACCACTCAACCACCTCGGCCTCCTCATCCTCAGTCATAACTGTAAGAGGCCCTCTACATTTTGTATGAGTCAGTCCATTTATCCAATAATGTATTGATGAGGGAGGAATACCATGTTTTTTTGCAGATGCCCGAACTGAGTATCCATTAAACTCTATGTCGTCAATTGCAACTAACATTTGTTCTTTTGTCCATCCTCTTATAGCACTGATTTTTTTAGTTGAGCTTGCCCCTTGGACTGTTGTTGATGGTGGTTCTGTGGCTGATGGTGTGTTAACATCAGCAGCTGTCACATGGTCATCTTCAACAATGTTCCCTGGTGCATTGCTGGCATCGACATCAGCTGGCCTGTCATCATCAGACGATGTGCATCGGAGCTGCGCACCCCTTGTCACTCTCCTGCCACTTCTCCTTGTACGAGCAGAGTAACTTCCTTTTGCCATAGATGCAACAACCTATAAAATTATTGCATGCATTTAGACATTAGAATATATGTTAAATTATGCTTTATTACTTCTGCAAAAATTATCCCTATGAAGCTGATGATCGAATAATTCCTGTAAGCTAACCTTCAATTCCTGTAAGGTAAGCAACAAATAAGGTCAACAAATTATTACAGTTTTAAAAATAAAATTAAACATAAATAGATAGCATTCTTAAATTTTCAAGGCTAACAAAAGACTTACACACATGAATACCATTTTGAAAGAATTCATACCATTTGTAACTTACAACACTAGGTAGATCTTGAGATTAAGATTTTTTCTCATCTGTGATGTCAGAACAAGTTTTTACCATGGTGGTGAACTTGTGCTTTTATTTACATTATTGGGACTTTCTTTCTCTGCTTAGCATATCTGACTACAAAAATTTAGGTAGATAAGATGTTTTCTCATCTGTGGTGTCAAAACAAGATTTTTACGATGGAGGTAAACTTGTGCTTTTATTTACATTATTGGGACATGTCTTCCTCTGCTTCGCATATCTGGTTACAAAAACTTAGAAATGCTTCCCACTTGACTGATATGGAATTTGTGAGTTTGATTTTAGTTTTTCATGTAATGTCTAAATGAGTCTTTTTCTCTATCTTTACATAATTTCAAAAGAGTTGAAATTATTGCTTCAGTGCTTAGTATTTTATTGGTGTTTACCATGCTTACTGGAAATTTGGATTCAGTGCCCTGTTTTGATTGTTTCCTTTACAATTACTCTGTCTCTTCTTTCAATTAATTTGTCCTTAGGCTTTTTGAAACAAATGGCTTGCATCTCCTCATATTACTTCACCGATAGTTCACTAAAATCCTATTTAGTTTGTTCCATGTGCTTGTTGCATGAGCAAAAATAAGCGCGACCTTTGTAAAATGTGACTGAACTTAAAATTCGGCTGAGAGGTCTCACTTTTCATTATATTTTGATATATTTGTGAAATTTTCTCTCATAATCATGTAAGTTCACGGGTTTCTTCAGTATCTGTTTTTCCTGGTATACCACTTAAGCGCGACCATTGTAAAATGTAACTGAACTTAAAATTCGGCTGAGAGGTCTCACTTTTCATTATATTTTGATATATTTGTGAAATTTTCTCTCATAATTATGTAAGTTCACGGGGTTTCTTTAGTATCTGTTTTTTTCTGGTATACCACTTTTGTTGCAGTTCCAAAATCTTTGCAATTCTAATATATATTCATAACATGACCAAGTGTGAAATAATAATTCTTATGCCAGGAGAACTTAAACTAGTATTTCTGAAATTGGCACCTTTAAAGTTTTGAGTTTTGCAGCTATGGCTTAATAGCGAGCTGGATTACTAATGTAGCCCAAGTATTTTTAAACTTAAAAACACCTGTTTTATTAAGCAGACTTAAAATCTAATAGCATCTTGTCCTCTTATTTGATTTGCTGTCTTTCTGAGCAAGATGTTTGATAGCTTACTGCACTAATTTGTTTGTAATCCTAGAAAAAATGATCTATTTTAGAAGTCTGAAAGTTGAGCTTACTGTACAGTGTATTGTTTCATATTTCTTTTGTTAAGTTGGTCCAATCAACATGGACACAGCGGGGCTTTCGTTGCGCTTACTGTACAGTGTATTGTTTCATATTGCTTTTGTTAAGTTGGTCCAATCAACATGGACACAGCGGGGCTTTCGTTGCGGAGACCCTACCGTGTATAAAGGGTTATCGGGAACGACAACAGGACGAGAAACGATGTTTAGAAGTTTCCCATTGAAGAAACTAGGAGAAACGATGTTTAGATGTTTAGAAGTTTCCCATTGTATTCAATAGGTTAACTGTATAAGCTAGAACACATACATAAACTCTGTATAAAAAAGGTTAATTGCAACTGTATAGGTTAACTATCACCACCCTATGGACAGAACTATAATGTAAGAAATCTGATAAATGAATGGACAGAACTGTAATGTAAGAAATCTGATAAATGAAAACAATGAAAACAGAACTGTAACAGAACTGTAATGTAAGAAAAATCTGATAAATGAAAACAGAACTGTAAGAAGAATAAGTTGTAATTCATATAACTAACTTGAATATATTGGCCACTGTTTTGTGATGTTGTCTTCAAGTTTGCTGAATAGTTTGAAAGCATAAGATACAACTTCAACAGTGGGTGGACTTGTTTTATAGTTTTGGGGACTTGATTTTAATTGGTGGACATGGATGCACATGGATTGCAATGGCTTCATTTTGAATGTGTGGTATGGATTTAATTTGCTGTGATCTAATGGTTGGGAATTGTTTATTTGTTGATCCATGTGCTTTGATTTGTTTTAATGAGAAATAGAATGAGTTGGGTGTCATTTATTGCAGTTATTGGGTCTGGGTGTCATTTATTGAACAAAGTGGATTTAATTGTTATTGGGTT
Organism: Pinus tabuliformis; assembly: GCA_031772625.1. NCBI lineage: Eukaryota > Viridiplantae > Streptophyta > Pinopsida > Pinales > Pinaceae > Pinus > Pinus tabuliformis. The sequence continues at coordinate 1,523,712,708 of CM062817.1, forward strand.
GGGTGTCATTTATTGAACAAATTGGATTTAATTGTTATTGGGTTGGGTGTCATTTATTGAACATAGGGTGCTTAGTTGTTGAACAACACAGCAGTTATGGCTGACATACATTCCTTTTGTTATGTGCAGGTAGGCATATTTATTTGGGATGAAAAGTTGGAGTTCTCATGAGTGGGGGTTGAAGTGACCGCTGTTTTGTACTTCTGGAATAGACCAGTTTGGAAGCCTTTATGGCTCTAGCTGTTTTCTACTTGGGTCAATATGTTTTGCAATATTAAGTAGTAAAATACTATTTATGGACAGTTGTGGGCCCAGTCAATGTATGGGTGATTTTTGGACATAATTTAAAACTTATTTATACATAATGTTATTTATTTCTGTTTAAAATTTGGTTTCACAAGTCTTAATCACTGGTGGTTTGGTGGGACCAGTATTATATCAACTATTGGCCCCTGCACAAGAATAGGAATCCCTCCCCTAGGTTATACTAGCTAATTTTTATAACTCACACCAAACTACTTCGCCCGAGAATCTAATTTAAATAACATTAATCTAATTTTTATAATTCGCACCAAATTACTTCGCCTAGAAGGTAATTTAAATAAAATTAAACTAAAGAAAAATTGGATTACCCCTGAACTACATCACAGTACACTAGTGGAGAAAGGTATAAACGTACATGCAAATGAAACTACAATTAATGAGAAAGTACAATGATTTAATAAGTGGGGCATGGATTGGATGGACAGGAATTGCAGTAATTAATGGATGGATGGGTAATTTGAATAATAACGATTGATTGGATTGATAACATATAGAAAATTGAAAGAAGAAGTAATAGGAAAAAAAAGGTTAAAATAAATTTGATTATATATATTTTTTATTTTAGGAATGTATAATAATATATGAATTATCTAGATAACAATTAAGTGGTAATAAATTTCATTTTAAGATGGGAAAATTTTGTGTGAATTTATAATTTTTCATGTTAAATTAATTATCTAAAATTTAAAATTATTAAAAAAAATAAGTTAAACTAAACAATATTAATAAAAAATATATATAATATAAATAAAAAATTATATTTAACAAAAATTATTTAAAATAAATTATTTATCTATATATATAAACAAATGTAACATGCAAATTTATAACTAGATAAAACCATTTAATATAAAACAACATAGTTAGAGAATAATTATAAAAGAAGAACAACTGAAAAATCTTTTTGATAAAATCCATTAATATGAGAAAAGTAACTCAAAGCCTTTTTGATAAAACCATTCTAGAAATTATAAGGTAAGGTTAGTTATTAGAGAAAGACAACTCAAAATCTGTTTTGATAAACCCATTTAATATAAAACTAAAGAGCAACTCAAAGTCGTTTTGATAGAACCGTTTAATATAAAACCACCTAATTCTAGAAATTAGGATTAATTATAAGAGAAGGGCATTTTGAGAGAAGCCACAGGTTAAGCTAACTAATTTTGATAACTCGCACCAAATTGCGTTGCTGAGAAGCTCATTTAATTCACACCAAACTGCGTCACTCAGAAGCTAATTTAAATAAAACCAGGAATTACAGGGAAACTACACCACACTACAATACACAAGTGGAGAAACGAAAGTTGGACACATGCGAAAAAGTACATGCAAATGAAACTACACACATTAATGGGAAACTATAATGTTTTAATAAGCTAGCTATGTATGAGCAAGAGCAAACAATTGATAGATGAGATAATTTGAAGAATAACTATTTACTAGATTGATAACCAATGGAAAATAATCTCAGAAAATTGGAAAAAAACTAAAAAAAATATGTATTTGTTCAAGTTTGTTTATCAACATAGCATTCCATCTATGTTGCAATAGATTCCACTTGACCCATTTCCTTATTCTCCATCCATGTCTTATGTCTTCATTCACTTTCTCTTGAAACCATTCCTGTAGTATATTCAATTCTGCTTCCATCTCTGCAATACTTATCCTATGCTCTTCATCATTCATCTGACATTTATTTGAACCTTTCCTAAGTTTCTCCATTCTAATTCGTCAAGCCCAAATCTAATTAAAAAATATCTACCTTAATCAAATTTTAAAACTGACTCCTCTGTTTTTCCTTTGCTTCTGTTGCGCCTTTGATTTTCCTCATCATATGTCTTCTTGATCTCTCTAACAGCTACAATGAGCCTCTGTAGTAACAAGTCTCCTTCTTGCTACACATGCTTGACCAAGCTTTCCTCCTCTGAGTTTAGTCTGCTAGCATTTCTCTAGTTCTCTCCTCTGGAACCATAGGAGCACTCCTTGCTCTCGGCTTCTTCAAATCTTCTCACCTTTCTCTACTGTTACTTTGCACAAAATTTATAAAGAATAACACTGACAATTTTTCAATATACTCATACTTCATGCAGAATCTTCTTCTGCTCTGATACCAAAATGATGGGGTGAAACTACACCTAAACACATATCAGGATTTCTTTAGCAGAACCCAAAACAAAGCAAAATCCCATTCAACCCTTTAATTTAGCTATCCTACTAAAATAGCCAAACTGTTTGCTTTAACCGGAATATAGCAAAAAATCCAAATCTTCCACGGAACCAAAAGAAATAAAATCGTAACTCATAAACTTCTTGGGTCTGATTCTTGAATTAACTCACGCGCACCTTTACCACGTGACCACCGTTGGATCGCACCCTTCACAATGAACGGATTCGATTGATCTGGAACCCAACTGGATTAAACCACATTTTATATCTCATCGAGTTCGAAAATGAAATTAACATACGCGCATTTTTCGGTACGATATTCATCGGATCTGCCTCCTTTAATCGGACGGCCCAGATTAACTGAGCTATTAACCTAGTTTAATAAAATATCGCATTTGATTTTGGATTAACCTTCAATATTTTTAACCATGCGATGACCGTAGATCTATCAATCTGTTGATCAGATGACTTCTTCTCTTCTTTTGGATTTAGCACGAATTTGTCAGGGTTCCGCCAAGACTTAGCCCTTCCGCTAAGTTTAGTCCTTCTCTAAACTTTATTCACTGGGATCTCGAATACATCCATGCACAACATTCACATGATATAGAGGAATTTAGCCTACATCTTAATTAACCAATGAAATCAATCACATAATAACAGGATATGCATAAACAAGATTTAAACACAAAAACTCTTTCACTCACACAGTCTTTACATATATGTACAGAACATCTCGTGCTCTGCTATGTTCTCTCTTCTACTTAGATTTATCTAACACTCTAACACTATGTCTCAAAACTATCTCAAACCCTACCTCTCACTCTCCTCGTAGGCTTACATTTATAGAAAGAAGTACATAGCTATGGATCATTCTAAATTCATAATCTTCTCCATAAATCATTCAACTAATTCCTATTTAAGGATCTCGTAATCCCTAAGATTCCTACGAGATCTAAACACATTAATTATCCCTGATATTTTCACATAGTTGAGAATATTTCACAATTAAAAGCCTCACATAGATTTCCACTAATTTTATACAAGACTCTTAAAAATAACTAAAAACATCACCCCCCTAATTCAACCACATGTACAATAATATTGTGAGCAAGATGCTCCTGCATCATATAGGATATAGATTGGGTAAGATGTGGCATGGTATACTTCATCTTCCTTATCCTCTTCCAACCATAAGAGTAAGTCATGCTCTAGAGATGGTTGAACATGAGTGTACAATACTAATTGTTTGGACAAATGCCCATTTTTAATGGTCATATTCCCAGCCCTGCAACTTACGTAAGCATCAACAGTGGCTAACCATGGCCTTCCAGGTATGAGAGGATAACCATTGAATTTGGTCTTAGGTTGGAGAACTAAGAAGTCAGCAGGGTATTCCCAAGAATCAATGGAGACCATCACATCCTCAACAAATCCCTCAAGAGCTATTGTGGATCTGTCTGCAAGCTGCAATACTGTTGTGGTCTTCCTTAATGATCCTTGGAGATTCATTTTAAGCATGGTCTCCTTAGTCATCACATTGATGGTAGCCCCAAGATCAATCAAGGTATGGGGGACAATGATGCCATCAATGTGCACATCTACCACAGGACTTCCAGGGTCTAGATACTTTGGGAAAATCACTCTCCCCAACATTAAGTTAGACAGTTGTCCAATGACATTAATGGTAGGGGTGTCTTTCTTTCTCCTCCCAGGATGTTTGAAGCATTTCTCCTTGATTAACTTGTTGTATATGGGGACATCCTTGATAGCTTGGAGGAGTGGGATTTTAACACACAAGTTTTTCAATTCACCCAGAAGTTCAGTCTCTTCTGGGGTGTGCTGGCTAGGATGGATTAGTCTCTCAGGAAAAGGAGGTGGATTGGCTTGAGGAACACTCTCTTCCTTTTCCTCTTCAAGATCCTCAGGTGGAGATGGAGGTTTCTATCTAGAAGAACTCTTCCAAACCTGAGGTTGATTTCTTAAATTTCCATAGCATAGGTAGGGTAAGATGTCTATCCACTATAAACTTTATATGCCTGCTTGTTGTTCGGGTTCAGATTTAGTTGAGAAGGAATATGAGGTTGTCTAGGTGGATCATGGTGAAGGAGTTGTGGTTCAGAGGGAGGTGGAGGCAATAAGGTTTGAGATTGATTGAATGGGGGCCTCTATCCCTATGATGGGGTATTCCAATGAGGTTGTGGGGGAGCATATGGATGAAGTGATTGATTCAAAGGTTGGGAATGGTATTGAGGTGCATAAGACCAGGGAGAAGGTGTGGACCATGAAGGATGTGCAGGAGGACACCAAGGGGGAATGGATGCATTCTCATTGGTGTTGTAATATGAATGGGATGCCCCTTCCATGCCTTGCTGGTATGGTCGAGGTCCTTGAGGCCTCCTTTGGTTGATATAGCAGAGTTGTTCAGTAACACCTTTAGTTCTTTGATACACAAATTTCCATCTAGGTAGAGAAGGGAACTTTTTTGTGGAGTGGTTTTCCTCACGAACCGAGCAGAACTTTATAAGATTCAATGGACATTCATTTCTAGGCTGCCTCATGGTGCATCTAGGGCAAAAGACAACTAAGGTTATTTTTTTCCTTCTGCTTCCTCTTGATCTGCATGGGGTCCATTTGTAGAGCAATGGTATGCAACATTTCACTCTTAAAGTCCTCCAACATGTTCCCAATTTCACTTTTGATGGATGGGTTGGAGAAGGATGAACTCCCCAAAGCTTAACTAGCCCTGCCCTTCTTTTTGGTTGCCCTAGAATGATTTTTGAAAACTATATTGACATCATCATAAGGTAGTTGATAGATGTCCCCTCGAGACAACATATTTAGGGTTTCTAGGATATCTTCCATGATCCCTCTAAGAAGGACTAACTTGAGTGATTCGGGATCGAGGGTGGATATGGTCCTTTTATAGCTGAGTTGGAACCTTTCCTCATAATATTCCGAGGATTCGTCATGTTCCAAGGTCATTCTAAAGATTTCTTCTTTGGTATCGTTGGACCTATAGTAGTCCCTATACTTGTCATTGAAGGATTGCTACATATGAGCCTAGGTAGTGATGTTATCCCGGGGTAAACCCATGAACCAGAGCAAGGTTGCATCCTTAAGGATGGATGCGAACAATTTCAACTTCTGGTCATCAAAGGTATAATCATAAGTTCTGTAGATGACAAAAGACTTAAACAAGAAGGCATCAAGGTCTTCTGAGGTTAAGCCATGGAAGTGAGGAAGGGAAGAGGGGATTATTTTTTTCATCGTAGCATCTCCATTAGTCTCTCTAATGGGAAAAGAACCTTCATTTCTATTTTCAACCATGTTCTAAGTGTGTGGAGGGGTTTCTTCTGCTTCTTCCCAATAGGATCTTCAAAGATCTTTGGTTGTTCACCTAATGGTTCCTCTAGCTCCCGTGCAGTTAAAGAGGGAAGCTGACAACCACCAAAGAAGAGAGAAGGTTGGTTGTCTAATGTTGTTGGGGTATTTGGAAAAAAACTTCCTAAATTATCTCTACTCCTATGAGGCATGAAAGAAATATCCTTTTTATTTTTTTTAGGTTTTTTATAGTACATGCAAAATAGAAAGAAAGAAGAAATTGTAACTATCTATTCAACGCAAAACAAAAAGAAAGAAACAATTACAACTATTTAATGAATGTAAAATAGAAAAGAAAGAAGAAATTAGATTTACCTAGACACCTCCCTGGCAACGATGCCAAAATGTGACGAGACTCATTATTGCAACAAGGATTCTGCAACTCCTAGGGCTTCCAACTTTACTTTATAAACTCAGGGTTTTGTACAAACTTGTACGTGACAATGTTTTACACAACAAATGCAATAGTCTACTAATGTCACTTTTCAACTGGGGCAATGGAACACTAGGGTTTCAAACTAGTATTCTATTGACTACAAGGAGCCTGACTAATAATAGTGAATGTAAAGTTAGCTCTAGTACAGGAAATTAAATGCTTTTCTACTGAGGAAATGAAAGTTACTGAAGGGAAATGCTATAAAATTCCATGAAATCATCTAGCTAGGAAATGGCATAAATTGCCTGCAAAAGAGAACTAATCTAACCTTGCATTTTATCATCTAGTTATTTGGACTAACTAGACATGTAAAGTTATTCTATCACTTTATGATATATATATGCATGCACTAACTATCTCATGTTGAAATTGCAAAAAAGGAGTCTTTTAATTTCTAAATTAGAAATGCAAATGTTTAGTTATTCTATCCGATATTTGCAGGGGAGAGAGGCATGGGAGAGCTAGTCTCAAATGGAAATAAGAGGCATGGAACTCAAGATGAGGGCCTTCCCTATACTTAGACTATCATTTATGATCAAACCAAGGTCAAACATGTTGCTATAGGAGATCATGTAGGTGCTATAGGAACTGCTACAAGATGTCCTAGTTTACTACAGGGTGTCTTAGCTTTCTACAAGAAGTTATCTGCAGGCTATAGGATGGCAAGAATGGTGGGATAGGGTGCTGAAAAGATGTATGAAAGTGAGAAAAGGTGTATGGAAGGTGCACATTTCCCAAGACTAAGCCCAACACTTCAGGAAGGTCAGATTTTCCCAAGGTGGTTGTCCACGGTGGCTACAAAATAGAAAGCTAGATTAGGGGTTGGTAGGCCTTGGCAGAAGGTGGAGAAGACTTAGATGAGACTCGTGGAATGAGTTCCTCCCTGCAGGTCAACAATCCCTGCAAAAAAACATGTTCTTCTTTTCATTTATGCATGACTTCATATAAATAAGGAAAAGATGAGTTCAAGTTTAGAAAACTAATCTATTGATGGCTAATGACTAGATCTATGGAATGAAATGCCTTCTTAAAATACAAAAGCCCCAAGAAAAAAAATGACAATTGCATGTGATTCCAAGAAATCATAAACAATGATATATTCAACAATGAACCCTAAGCTATGCGATGCTCAAAAGATAAATCTGTTTTTGGGGTTGTGAGAGTGGGGCCCTCAAACCATGATCCCATGAGGGAGATGAGGAAGAGATCACTATTGCAAGCTTTCATGAGGTCTTTCTTCTCACAACTAGACCACTGATATACTTCTTCAACTAATGGAAACAAGACTAAATGATCATTCAAATACTTGTTCAACTAAACAAAGCATAAATAACTTCAACAACTAACTTATGATTTTAATCTAAGAATACATGTACAAAAACATGAACCTATGTTGCTAGGTTTGGGATCTATCCCAAGAGATTCATCCCTTTGAGTTAACTAAACAATGGATCAAGGTAAACCTTCTCATTATCATCAAAATGTTAAATACAACATAATATTAACAGTCACAATGTTTCAACTCTAAATTTCCTCTTGGCTACAACAAAAAATAAAATGATAATGAGGACCTTGGCATTCTTATTTATACAAATTGAAGCTACCAACAACTTCCTGAAAATTAGGGAGACTTTATTCCCAAACTCGGGAATGACTTGTCTTCACTATCATTGGATTGGCTGCCAATAAACTCAGTTGGCTTGGTTGCTTGTAACTCCGAGCTAATGAGATATGGTGGAGGAATCTTCAAATGATGTGAGGAGTTAAGGAGGGAGAAAAATCTCCTACAATCCCTCTTTCTTGTCGACTTCAAGTTCCTGCACTTAAGTTAGCCCAACACTACTCTAATTCCTGTAATTAATGCATATTAGGCCACATGACATAACATCTCACCTTTACCCTTCTCACTAAGAAAAATATAATAAAATATGTAAGTAAATGTGAGAAAAGTTGATTTTAATAAGCTAAAGAGTGGCATTAAGACCCATATAGTTTACCTATTGATCAGCCTCATTAGCCATCATGGCTAGTTGCGAGGCAATATGGTTAAGAAAGCTCTTTGGAGAGTTGTTTGAGCAGGTCCTAGACACCATGGTAATATATTGTGACAACAAGGGTAGAATCTGTTTGGAAAAAAATCATGTCTTCCATGACAATTCCAAACATATTGAAATGTGATATCACTTCATTCGATATATGGCACACAAAGGAGTCGTCAAGCTCCAATACATATCGATTGATGATCAGATTGCATATATTCTCATCAAGGCATTACCAAAGAGAAAGTTATCTTTCTTCATAGAACAACTTGGACTAATGGATGTAGCCCCTCCAGATAAGGGGAAACACTGATCATGGACACTTAGCATGCTCTTCCCACCTTGCTTGAGCTCCCAGGGTGAGGAATTGAGATACAAGGTTCCTGGGGTTGAGTGATCTCTGGACAACAGGGAGGTATCCTATCTGTTACTCAGGTTGAAGAATGTTGCTCCCCTATATTTATATGGTCGGAGAATGTTTCTCCCCTCTTGGTCTTTGCAGAGTATACCCTAGTGGGCATTATACCCTCAAGTAGGTTAGCTTGATGGGAATACCGCTCCTCGTTTTGGCCAACGAGTTGAGACTGTACATGGGGAGTACAACCCAAGTCGATTATGATGCAGGTGTTCTACCATCAATGGGAATATTAGTAGGAAATAGGATGGGTTGAGATAACCCTTGTGATTCCAAGTTGAGATTGAGCTGCCTGATGAGATCTTAGGGTCGAGATGCGTTCCCCTATATGTTTGGATATCCTATTGCTAAGATATGGGGTTGTAGATGTATAGCTCTCCCATGAGATTCTAGGTTGAGATGTGTTCCCCGATGAGATTTCAAGGTTGAGGGTGTGCTCCCCTATGAGGAGAGTTATCCTATATCTTGATATAAGGTGATAGTTATATGCTCCCCTATATGAGATGACTTGGGGTAAGAGTGTCCCATAGGACCTTCCCCACAGTAATAGACATGAGGTGAGAGCATCCCATAAGACCTTCTTTACTATCATTAGATTCTGGGTTGAGTAGTAAGCTCCCCAATATGGTTCCAGGTTGATACGTTCTCCTTGATGATATGCTCTCTAATGATGATCCGGGTCATAGATATGACTCTCTGATGATATTTCCAAGTAGTAGCCTGATGATATTTTAGGTAGTATCCCACTAGTAGAGACTTTAGAGAGAAACCAGATGGATATAGGGTGGTATATTAAGTTTCCCTCCGATAACAAATTCTTCTTCTTTTAGATCAGAGAAAGTTTTAGCAGTTACAGTTGAGTAGAGATACTCAAGCATTACAACAACTTGACAAATGTAAAGATATGGACAAGCAGGAACAATCAAGAGAAGGATAGATTGAGATGTACAATGATGATTTGTAATGATGAGATAGTTGATATGGACATGGCACGATGACTACATGATAAAGATGATACGTGATGACACTCAAAGATTCCAGAATGGCATATTGTTCCATGGACATATATTGGCACATAGAATTTTCCCTGGTTGAGAGGGAGTGTTAATTTTTTCAACTACCATGAAATTACACCTTGGATATCTCAAATGATTAATATAATGATTTCATTATATTCTCCTTTTCGTGAGGACCAAAATCGACCTAAAGATCACCCAATTTGTTAAAGAGGAAGTCAAGTTATGAATTATTTTATTCACACATGATGTATTATGGAATGGGCCAAACCTAACCACTTGGATATATGCTTTGGTAATTCTTAACCTCAAGTAAAACCTCAAGACAACCTATAAAAGGAAGAGACCTCAAGCTCATTTTGACACACTCAAGTTATGTTTTTATTTCTTCTACTTTGTCTTGGATCGCACAGATTCATCGATTGAAGTCCTCACTAGGTTCATGATCATAGGCGAAAGGTTCGCTCTAAGTTAGGGTATTTTGGATCTTGGTCACTGGCATAGATCTGAAGTTTTTTATACATAGTCACTGGCACAGAGTGGGTAAGAGAGAAAATTTGGCTCTCTGGTCACTGCGAGGCAGTTCAGAGGGAGCAACATTTCCTTCAGAAGGTTTTGGTCTTCGGTTGCTCACTTTAGATAGGCTAGGGAGTGACTTTTCTTTGTCAGTTGCTCGGATAGCACTGAATGAGTGTGACTTTTCCTTGATCGATCGCTCAAATAGCCCAACAAGGTAGTGACTTTGGATATTTGTTGTTCAAATCCATAGTTGCAGGCACAAAGACCTCCTGGCATTGACTTATATGTTACAGTCGCCTACATACTGTCTTCATGAGTGTGATCCTAAAGTTTTCTATCACACATAGATAATGTTGATGATAATGACCCAGTTCAAATTTGGGGTTTTGACATCTTGGCATCAGTGATCTGTGGATCTAGGTTTCTCTGTAGGAATTTATAGTGTAAGTTCCTCAAACAGAACACCAAAGGACACCGCTCACACACAGATCACAGATCAATACACCAGTATTTTGACGTGGTTAAAACCCTCAAAGAGGGAAACAGTCCATGGCCTAAGCCAACGCGGCCACTTCAGGCAATTTATTAATAAAAGAATGAAATTTTACATAAGCTTCTCTCATGAACAGTTAACCTACAAATGACCCTCCATGCTCTTTAAATAGAGATCATGGACCAATCGGGTGTTAAGCCACGGATCAAGTTTCAGTAATACCAAGGAGAGAATGAACCGTTGGATCACTACATATCATGACTGTCAGATTGTAAGTTACAAAATGTACATAGTAAAGAAACACACTTTACCTAACTCTATACTAGACCAAGTTATACTTAACTATTTCCTATGTGTCGGAATATCCTAACATCCCCCCTTAAGAACAACTTGGGATAGGATTGAAGGATTTACAAATATGACACAATAGGAGAAGGAAGGAGGCACTAAAGCCTATCCCCCCTTAGTGACAACTTCCTGAACTCCAACCATAAATCGAAGTTTAGTGAACTTCACCTCTGTGAGAGCCTTTGTAAAGATGTCTGCAACTTGATCATCTGTTGAACAATATTGCACTTCAAGAACATGGTCGTGAATGAGCTTTCTAATGAAGTGCATGTGCAGTTCAATGTGTTTGCTGCGCTGATGTTGGACTGGATCTTTGCATAGTTGAATGGCACTTTGATTATCACACCAAAGTGTAGTCGAATGTTGCTGATGAAAGCCAAACTCTGACAGGATCTGACGAAGCCACAAGGCTTCCTTACTAGCTTCTACGGTACCACGATACTCTGCTTCTATTGAAGAAAGAGAAATGGCACCTTGTTTCTTGCAAGCCCATGTAATAGGTCCTGAACCAAGAGTGAACACATAACCTGCAGTAGACTTCTGATCATCAAGGTCACCAGCCCAATCGGAATCAGTGAAACCAACCAATAGAGGAGCTGCTTCGGCACTGTAATGAATCCCAAACTGAACTGTACCTCGAACATAACGAAGTATTCTTTTAGCTTCTTTCCAATGACTTTCATGTGGGTTTTGCATAAACCGAGCAACAAGGCCAACAACAAAGGAAAGGTCAGGACGAGTATGGGTTAGATACAAAAGTTTTCCTACAAGTTGACAGTATAAGGTAGCATCAACTTCAGGAGAAGTACAAGTGACTGAAAGTTTGACTCCAGACTGAAAGGGAGAAGGGGTTGGCTTACAGTCTTCCATGTGAAAATGGTGTAGAATATCACAGGCATACTTGGACTGGGAAAGGGAAATACCTTCCTTGGATTGCAAGTCTTGAAGACCAAGAAAATAATGTAAGTGTCTTAAGTCTGTCATTTCAAAATTCCTTTTAAGGCTAGACTTCAGATGGTTTATAAGGTTGGGATCACTACCAGTCAGGATAAGATCATTAACATAAAGAACAAGAATGATAAGAGACTTGCCCACTTTCTTGGTGTAGACAGTATTGTCAGAATGACACCTAGAAAAGCCATTTTCTAAAAGAAAGTTATCCATTTTGGCATACCAAGCTCGAGGAGCTTGCTTGAGACCATAAAGGGATTTCTTAAGCCAACATACAAGGCTGGAGTCTATTTGTATAAAGCCAATAGGTTGTTCCATATAGATTTCTTCATGCAAGTCCCCATGCAAGAAGGCAGATTTAACATCCATCTGATGGACTTCCCATTTCAAAGAGTCAGCAAGGGAAAGAACAAGGTGGATAGAGTTCATTTTGGCAACAAGGGAGAAGGTTTCAGTGTAGTCAATGCCTTCAACTTGTGAAAAACCCTTAGCAACAAGACGAGCTTTATGTTTATCAACTTTCCCATCTGGTCCATACTTGGTTCTGTAAACCCATTTGCATCTAACAATTTTTCGTCCCTTTTGTAGAGGAACAAGATCCCATGTATCATTTGCCAATAATGAATGATATTCTTCATTCATAGCTGCTTCCCAATCTGGATGGCCTAAAGCTTCTGCAAAGGTGTCAGGATCATAATTCACTGAAGCTTGAGCCAGTAAAGAAGAGGCTCTATCAAACTGAGAACGTGTACGTCGTTGATCGGTAGGATCACCGGCAAGATCACCTGCTGCATCTCGAGTAGCACGGACCCATTTTGGAAGCTGAGGAGCTGAAGGAGGATCCTGAGAAGGTGGGGGAGGATTTTCATCCTCGCTTTCATCATCTGAAGAAGAAATATTTTCAAAAGTAGAAGAGATAGGGAGAGGTGGCACATCCGCCGAACTAGGCTCATAGGCCGATATATTTTTACCAAACTTTACATCTCTTCTAATGATAACATTTTTGGACTTAAGTGGAATAAGTCTATATCCTTTGACATCTTCAGAATATCCAACAAAAATACATTTTTCACTCTTAGGTTCTAAAGCTTTATGTTTCTCATCTGGAATATGGGCCCATGCTTCACTTCCAAAAACACAAAATTGACTTACATCTGGTTTAATTGAGCTCCATACTTCTTCTGGAGTAATATTCTTTAAAACCTTAGTAGGAGTGTGATTTATTATGTAATTTGCACAGTTAATTGCTTCTGCCCAATAATTAAGACTAAGTCCTTTAGATTGAAGCATACAATCAGCCATTTCCTTTAAGGTGCGATTATTCCTTTCAGCTACACCATTTTGTTGTGGAGTATATGGAATAGTATGTTGCATTTGAATTCCATTCTCAGTGCAAAAGTTAATGAATTTGTTGTTAACATATTCTCCGCCATTATCAGATCTTAGCTTAAGAATTTGATGTCCAGATTGTTTTTCAACAAGGGACTTAAAGGCCAAGAACATGTTAAATACTTCACTCTTGAGTTTTAAGAAGCATACCCAAGTGTGTCTAGAGAAATCATCAATGAAAGTTAAGAAATACTTGTAGCCAGAGAATGAAACAACTGGAAGTGGACCACATAAATCACTATGCACGAGCTGTAAAGGGGCTGAGGTGTGCCAAGAGGCACATTTTTCAAAACTATCCTGATGATGTTTTCTGAATACACATCCGGAACAAACACCATCTCTGCAAGATACCATTGGAAGACCTATCACCATATTTTCTTTACATAGATTCTGAAGGGAGCGATAGTTTAAGTGACCAAATCGCTCATGCCAAAGTTTGCTCACTTCATCGTTATGAGCAACAAATACTGAGGGAAGATTTGATGACCCAAAGTTGTGAAACTTATACAACCTTGTAGAATCATCAGCAATGCCAGTAGCTAAAATCTATCTAGGATCTCTTAGGTCCTTAATTACAACATCGTGAGGTGAAAATTCAACGATTTTACCTTCACCTGAATGAGTTATCTGATATACAGATAGAAGGTTGCAGGATAAGGTTGGAACACATAATACATCATTAAATTGACCATTGTCTATATGAACAGTTCCAGTCCCTACAACACTAAGAGATCTATCATCACCAACATATATATTTTTGGTGTTACAATCATTTAAAGAAGAAAACATGGCTTTGTTTTTGGCCATGTGACAAGAAGCTCCAGAATCAATGAGCCACTCATGAGAATGAGAAGAAGAAGATACATTTAGTGCATAGCCAGACCGAGATGCTTGACAACCACATGCAAAAAGTGCCATTCCTGAAGATGAAGTTGAAGTTGAAGAGTGCTCCAAATGGATATTATGCTTCTTCATTGCTGCTTCCAAGGCTTCCATCTTCTTAAAGCATTTGGATTCTAAGTGGCCATCTCGATTACAAAAGTTGCAATGTCTATCAGTCTTCTTCCCTTTGTTTTTATTTGTCTTATCATTTTGTTGAAATGATTTTTCATTTTGAGGCTGAAATTGCTTAGGACCCTTGTTTGGTTTAGGACCATTCCTTTTAGGGTACAACTTCTTAGGATTCTTTGAATTTGATTGCTGTTGTGTGGCTAACGCTTTCTTAGAAGAGTTTCCAAGATGAAGAAGACCAAGGTGTAAGAGTTTTTCTTGTTCTCTTATTAAAGAATCACAAAAGGAATCAAAGAAAGGGGACTTGTAGGTTTGTCCTTGAGAAATGAAGGCTTCTCTTGTAGAATGGAAGGTGGAAACAAACACAGAATAGGTTGGTCCCAACTTAGTAAGAATGGAGTAGATAAGGCTACTATCTTCTTTCTTAACCTTAACACCTTCCAAGAGAAGTCTAAGGGTCTTGAACTTGGACAAAAAATCTTCAATGCAAGAAAAATTATTGGGGTCCAATGTAAGCAAATCATTTTCAAGTTGATGGGCTTTAAGTTCATTTTTAATTCCAAAAACTTTAGTGATCTGTTTCATTGCTTCCTCAGGAGTATTAAGTTCTGCAATATGGAATCTAAGATCTGGAGAAATAGACATCCCTATCAACCCTCGTGCTTGATCTTGCCTATTTTCCCATTTAGCTACCTTATCTTCATCTTTCGGTTTGGTTTCTTGGCCTGAGGCTATTCTGTAGAGACCTTTACTTCTAAGTAAATCCACAATGTAGGACCACCATTGGAAGTAGTTGGTGCTGTCAAGAATAACTTGGCATGGACTTTCCATTTTAATAGAAACTGAAGCTATAGATGCTGAAACTAAGTGTTCCAGTGGAAAGATCTCGAAAACTTAGGTTGGTTAAAAAAAAACGGCTCTGAAAACGGCTTCCGAATGAAGAAGTTATGGCTTTTTGAAGAAAAGTTGATGAAGATGCCGACGAAGTGCGGGAATGTGCAGAAATGAAAAATCCGCCCCCACAAAAAGGAGACTTGAACTCAAGACCTCTACTCTCATAAATTAGCTTTGGACCAAGTGAGCTAAACTAAAAGTTTGAGAGAGAGCGAGAGAGAGAGAGAGAGAGAGATGCCGACGAAGTGCGGGAATGTGAGGAAATGAAAAATCCGCCCCCACAAAAAAGAGACTTGAACTCAAGACCTCTACTCTCATAAATTAGCTTTGGACCAAGTGAGCTAAACTAAAAGTTTGAGAGAGAGAGAGAGGGGGGGGGTGCTTTGGGTTGCGTGCTTGCTTGAGAAAGCTCTTCTTTCCCTACAAAACAAAAAACACAAAACCCAACACGGACATACAAAAAAAACGAACCTTACGGCTCGAAGTTAGCTTTAGCCGGAAACTAAATATTTTCCTCAATGTTTCTGATTTTCCGAGATCACACTAAGGCGCAGCGGAAAAGAGCATACGCATGAGAAAAATCCTTCCTTTCTGTTTCTGATTTGCCCAGATCGCACAAAGTCGCGGGGCAAAGAGCATACGCAGAAATGAAAGGTACAGATCCGGTAATAAAAAAAAAAAAAACTAAATAAACCGAAACCGAAATAAACAGAGAGAAAATAACTGTAAACTGCAAATAAACACTGTATACCTCCATATCTTAAAAATGACGTACCTAGGGCTACCGGAAACCTTTTCGCGTGAAACGAAAGGGGTTCCTCACTGGAATAGATGCTCCCAACACAATAGTGCAGTCCTCTTGGCCCGAAAGTAGTCAGAAACAGTAGATCTAGGAAACGACAGTCAGATGCAGTTCTACCGGCTTCAGATTTGGATCACCAACGGACGCAGCCCTCAAATAGCTCTGATACCATGTAGGAATTTACAGGGTAATTTCCTCAGACAGAACACCAAAGGACACCGCTCACACACAGATCACAGATCAATACACCAGTATTTTAACGTGGTTAAAACCCTCAAAGAGGGAAACAGTCCACGGCCTGAGCCAACGTGGCCACTTCAGGCAATTTATTAATAAAAGAATGAAATTTTACATAAGCTTCTCTCATGAACAGTTAACCTACAAATGACCCTCCATGCTCTTTAAATAGAGATCATGGACCAATCGGGTGTTAAGCCATGGATCAAGTGTCAGTAATACCGAGGAGAGAATGAACCGTCGGATCACTACATATCGTGACCATCGGATTGTATGTTACAAAATGTACATAGTAAGGAAACACACTTTACCTAACTCTATACTAGACCAAGTTATACTTAACTATTTCCTATGTGTCGGAATATCCTAACATTCTCTTCTATGGATCAGTAGATCTGAGTATCTCTGATGTTATAACATATCTGTAGATATAGTTTATTGTTACCTGCTATTGATTATATGTGATGGGCTCATCTTTCTCACTGTTGTACCTTTTTATGAAGATCTACTAAGGAAGAAGAAGATTTGAAAGGGTTTCGCCCTTGTGGGGTTTTTCCCTGGTCTTGGACTAATCTGCTATCTCTTATGGTTGTGTGCTATTTATTTCTTTATCACTGTTCATATTGTTCATTTTTTAGCTATTTTTATGATTGATTATATTTCTAATAATTGGATGTGCTATTAATAAAAAGGATAAATTGGGCTAAAGTAACTGCTACATCATTGAACAATCTAAAATTTTAATAATGTTGACCCTGTTTTGGGGGTCAAACTTGGGTAATGCAATCTAGCAGAGCAATGGGGGCATTATAACTTGGGTTTCCTTAATTAGAAAGATGTTAGTCCTCATATGGATGCTTTTCCCAAAGGTACAAGGAGCATAACCCTGTCCAAACTCTGTTTTCCCATATTCCTCATGCATCAGATGTTTTCTAGGGGTTGAGACAATGGTAATTTCCCATGGTATGAGTTGGAATCTTCCGTTGACTTAATATACAACTCAAATAAGTGTTTAGTGTGTGAATACATTGATGATATGTGTATTGGAGATGGTGGAGAAATTTTCTTAAGTAGAGGAGAAAATCCATCATTCGGAGGTTAGATGGTTGAGTGCAGGGCGAGCATATGTGAGTGCAGATAGAGAAGGTCAAGCTCCGCCCACACATGTACACACAAAGGCCTAGTTACTGATGCATGTGTGTATATAGAATAAATGGTAGAGGTTAGAGACCAGTGTTGATGCATGGAGAAGACAACACAGTGATAGAATTTTGGTGTAGTGAGCAAATTTGAAGTTGTTGTAGAATTCAGTAGACTATTGTAAAAAAGATACCAATTTGCAAAGAAGAGTTTGTGTGGAGGATATGGAGAAAATTTTATGTTGTTGGTTGATCATATCATTAGTGATTTTATGGTTGTATTGGAGCCACCATTTTCTTGTGTGAAGAGCATCCTGTTTGGTGGTATTTTTTTATGTTAATTTGCATAGGGTCTTACTACTGAGAGTATGAATGCAGAGTTGAATCAGAGTTGAGCAGAGAGTCTAGGATCTATTCTGAAAATAAAATAAACAAGGTCTGCATAAAGTAGAGCAATGATTTCATGAGAGTGAAGCACGGATTTCAAAGCTTCAATGAAAGGAATAGTTTCTCCAACCAATAGAAGTTGGATAGTCCAATCAGAGTTGGGCGAGGATCGTTGATTGTGGTGGACTTCAATAGATGATAGTCCATAGAACTATGTGAGAACATTGTGTTCCAAGCTGATAAGCAGACTCAAGTCTTTTGGTTGATCAGAGTAAGTTGATTGCAGTGAGTTTGAGTCTACAGACTGATGGGAGTCACTCATCTATGTGAAAGATATCATTTTTATTAATAGAATATTTAGAGTAGTGCAACAGTAGCGAGGGTGGAATTTTTCCCGGTGAAGGGTTTTTCACCAAAAAAACTTGTGTCTCATTTGTTGATACTTTCTTGTGTTTTTGTTCATGGTTATGTTGCTTATATGTTTTACTTACTTCTTATGTTTTATGCATAAATATCCAAAGTTTAATGAGTTGCTTCTAATTAGTGTGTGATTCAATTAAAGTAAGTAAAGGAAAAAATTGTGAATAAGTAACAATAATGATTCACCTCCCCCTTCTCAGTAGTATTCAAAGGTTTCCAATAGCCTAGCCTTGCCTAGACTACTCTATCCTAGCCAAGCCTACTCTAACCTAGTCTAGCCTAGTCCAACCTAACCTAGCATAGCCTAGCCTACTCTAGCCTAGTTTAGCATAGCCTAGCTTACTCTAGCCTAGCCTAGTTTACTCTAGCCTAGCCTAGCCTAACCTACTTTAGGCTACCCTAGCCTACTCTAACCTAGTATAGCCTACTCTAGCCTAGCCTAGCCTAGCCTAGCTTAGCCTTCTCTAACCTAGTCTAGCCTACTCTAGCCTAACCAAGCCTAGCCTACTCTAGCATAGCCTGCTCTGGCCTAGCCTAGCCTACTCTAGCATAGCCTACTTTGGCTTAGCCTAGCCTAGCCTAACCTAACCTACTCTACCCTAGCCTACTTTGGCCTAGCCTAGCTTAGCCTAGTCTATTATAGCCTAACCTATTGTAGGCTAGCCTAGCCCACTCTAACCTAGCCTAGGTTGGACTAACCTAGCCTACCATAGCCTAAACTACTCTAGCCCAGCCTAGTCTACTCTAGCCTAGCCTACTATAATGTAGCTTAACCTATGCTCACCTAGCCTAGCTTAGCCTGCTCTAGTATAGCCTACCTAGCCTAGCGTAGACTAACCTACTCTAACCTACTTTAGCCTATCCTAGACTATCCTGACTAACTATATCTTACTCTAGCCTAACCTAGACTATCTTAGCTAACTCTATCTTACTCTCGCCTAGCCTAACCTAGCATATCTTATTCCATCCTATCTTATTAAATCTTAGCCTAGCCTACTTTAACATACTCTAGCCTAACCTATCCTAGCATACATTAGCATACTCTTACCTAGCATAACCTAGCTTACTCTAGCCTAGACTAGCCTACTCTACTCTAGCCTACTAGCCTACTCTAGAATAGTATAGTACTCTAACCTAGCCTACACTAGCCTACTTTATCCTAGCCTAACCTAGCCTAGACTAGCCTACTCTAGCCTGGCCTAACTTTGCTTACCCTACTCTGGCTTAGCCTAGCCTAACTTACTCTAGCTTAGCCTATCCTAGCCTATCCTAGCCTTACGTAGCCTACTCTAACCTAACCTACCATAACCTACCCTAGCCTATCCTAGCCTACTCTAGCCTAGCCTACTCTAGACTAGTGTAGCCTAACATAGCCTTCTCTAGCCTAGTCTAGCCTAGAATCCAACCATTCCTGGCATGGACTAGCCTAGCCTAGCATATCCTAGCCTAACCTAGTCTACTCTAGCATAGCCTACTATAATGTGGGCTATCCTACTATAATGTAGGCTAGCCTACTATAATGTAGGCTAACCTACTCTACCCTAGCCTACCATAATCTAGCCTAACCTAACCTAGCATACTCTAACCTACTTTACCCTAGCCTACTCTAGCTTAGCCTAGACTATGCTAGCCAACTCTATCTTACTCTAGCCTAGCCTAGAATATCCTAACCAACTCTATCTTACTCTAGCCTAGCCTAGTATAGTATAGTCTAGTCTAGTGTAGTCTAGCCTAATCTAGCCTATCCTAGCCTAGAATATCCTAGCTTACCCTAGCTTACTCTAGCCTAGCCTAGCCTAACCTAGCCTTACGTAGCCTATCCTAATCTAGCCTTCCTAGCCTACAATACCCTAGCTTAGCCTAGCCTACTTTGGCTTAACCTAGCATAGATCAGTCTAACCTAGCCTAGCCTAGTGTAGTCTAGCCTAACCTTCTCTAGCCTAGTCTAGCCTACTTAAACCATTCCTAGCATGGACTAGCCTAGCCTAGCCTAGCCTAGTAGAGCCTAGCCTACTCTACTCTACTCTAGCCTAGTATAATGTAAGCTAGCTAGGCTACTCCGCCTTAGCCTAGCCTAACTTACTCTAGCCTAGCCTAACCTAGCCTTATGTAGCCTATCCTAATCTAGCCTTCTTAGCCTACAATACCCTAGCTTAGCCTAGCCTACTTTGGCCTAACCTAGCATAGATCAGTCTAACCTAGCCTAGCCTAGTGTAGTCTAGCCTAACCTTCTCTAGCCTAGTCTAGCCTACTTAAACCATTCCTAGCATGGACTAGCCTAGCCTAGCCTAGCCTAGTAGAGCCTAGCCTACTCTACTCTACTCTAGCCAAGTATAATGTAGGCTAGCCTACTCTTGCCTAGCCTAACATAAACTATCCTATCCTAGCCTACTCTACCCTAGCCTAACCTAGCCTACTCTAACCTACTTTAGCCTAGCCTACACTAGCTTAGCCTTGGCTATGGTAGCCAACTCTATCTTACTCTAGCCTAGCCTAGAATGTCCTAGCCAAATCGATCTTTTTCTAGCCTACCTTGGCTTGGCCTAGCCTAGCGTAGTCTAGCATAGTCTATTCTAGTCTATTATAACCTAGCCTAGCCTAGCCTATCCTATCCTAGCCTCTTCTAGCCTAGCCTAGCTTAGCCTACTATGGACAAGCCTAGCTTAGCCTAACCTAGCCTAGCCTACTCTACCCTAACCTATCATAGCCTACTCTACCTTACACTAGCATAGCCTAGCCTACTTTAGCCTAGCCTTGCCTAGTGTAGTCTACTCTAGCCTAGCCTAACCTACTTTAGCCTAGATTAGCATGCTTTAGCCTAGCCTAGCTTAGCTTAGGCTAACCTAACCTAGTCTAGCCTAGCCTAGTCTAGCCTATCCTAACTTATCCTATACTAGCCTAGTCTAAGCTACTCTATCCTAGGCTACTCTAGCATAGCCTAGGCTAGGCTAGGCTAGCCTACTCTAGCCTAGCCTAGCCTAGCCTCACATAGCCTACTCTAGCCTAGCCTAGCCTAGCCTCACATAGCCTACTCTAGCCTAGCCTACTTTATCCTAGCCTAGCCTAGCCTACCTTAGCCTACTCTAGCCTAGCCTAGCCTAGCCTACTCTAGCCTACCTTAGCCTACTCTAGCCTACCTTAGCTTACTTTAGCCTAGCCTAGTCTACACTACCCTAACTTACCTTAGCTACTCTACCCTACTCTATCCTAGCATAGCCTACTCTAGCCCACTTTAGCCTAGCCTAGCCTAGTATACCCTAGCCTAACCTAGCCTACTTTAGCCTAGCCTACTCTATCCTATCCTAGCTTAGCGTAGCCTACTCTAGCCTAGGGTAGCCTACTCTACCCTAACTTAGCTTCGCTACTCTACCCTATTGTATGCTATACTAACCTACACTAGCCTACTTTAGCCTATCCTAGCCTAGTATACCCTAGCCTAGCCTAGCCTCATATACCCTAGCCTAGCCTAGCCTACTCTAGCCTAGCCTAGCCTACTATATCCTCGGCTAGCCTAGCCTAGCCTATCCTACTATACCATACTCTATCCTAGCCTAACCTAATATACCCTAGGCTAGCCTACTCTAGCATACCCTACTCTATCCTAACCTAAGCTAACCTAGCCTAGCCTACTCTAGTATACTTTAGCCTAGCCTAGCCTAATATACCCTAGCCTAGCCTATCCTAGCCTACTCTAGCCTAGCCTAGCCTAAGCTACTCTATCCTACCCTAGCCTAGCCGAGCCTAGCTTAACCTACTCTAGCCTAGCCTAGCCTATCCTCACATAGCCTACTCTCACCTAGCCTAGCTTAGCCTACACTAGCCTAGCCTATCCTAGTCTAACTTAGCCCACCCTAGCCTACCCTAGCATAGCCTACTCTAGCCTAGCTTAGTCTACTGTATCCTAACTTAGCTTAGCTACTCTACCTTACTATATGCTAGCCTAACCTACTCTAGCCTACTTTAGCCTAGCCTAGCCTAGTATAACCTAGTGTAGCCTAGCCTAACCTAGCCTAACCTAGCCTACTCTAGCCTAGCATAACCTACTCTATCCTAGGCTAACCTAACCTAACCTACTCTAGCCTAGCATACCCTACTCTATCCTAAGCTAACCTAACCTAGCCTACTCTAGCCTACTTTATCCTACCCTAGCCTAATATACCCTAGCCTAGCCTAGCCTAGCCTCTCTACCCTAACTTAGCTTAGCTACTCTACCCTCCTCTATCCTAGCCTAGCTTACTCTAGACTACTCTAGCATAGCCTAGCCTAATATACCCTACTCTACCCTAGCCTACCCTAGCCTACTCTAGCTTAGCCTACTCTAGCCTAGCCTACTCTATCCTAGCCTAGCCTAGCCTACTCTAGCCTATCCTAGCCTACTCTACCCTAACTTAGCTTAGCCTACTCTACCCTACTCTAACCTAGCCTAGCCTACTCTAGCTTACTTTAGCCTAGCCTAGCCTAGTCTACTCTAGCCCAACCTAGCCTACTCTATCCTAGCCTAGCCTAGCCTACTCTAGCCTATCCTAGCCTACTCTACCCTAACTTAGCTTAGCCTACTCTACCCTACTCTAACCTAGCTTAGCCTACTCTAGCCTACTTTAGCCTAGCCTAGCCTAGTGTACTCTAGCCGAACCTAGCTTAATCTAGCCTAGCCTACTCCAGCCTAGCTTACGCCACCCTCGCCTACTCTATCCTAGTTTAGCTTAGCTTAGCCTAGCCTAGTTGAGCCTAGCCTTGTTTAACCTAGTTTAGCCTAGCCTAACCTACTATATCCTAGCCTAGTGTGGCCTAACCTAGCCTAGCCTAGCCTAACCTCACTTAGCCTACTCTCACCTAGCTTAGCCTAGCCTAGCCTAACTTAGTCTACTCTCTCCTAGCCTAGCCTAGCCTAACTTAGCCTACTCTCACCTAGCCTAGCCTAACTTAGCCTACTCTCACCTAGCCTAGCCTAGCCTACTCTACCCGAACTTAGCTTAGCCTACTCTACCCTACTATAGCCTAGCCTAGTCTAGCCTAGCCTAGCTTAGCCTAGCCTACTCTACCCTAACTTAGCTTAGCCTACTCTACCCTAGTGTAACCTAGCCTACCCTATCCTATCCTACTCTAGCCTATTTTAGCCTAGCCTAACCTAGTATACCCTAGCCTAACCTAGCCTAAATAAAGACATCATACTTTAACCTAGCCTAGCCTTTAAATAAATACAGCATATTACATCATTAATAAAATTTAATATAAAATTTAATAACATTAATTATCTAAAATTTAAAATTACTAAAAAAAAATTAAATTAAATAATATTAATTAAAAAAACCATTTAAAATTTATAAAAATATATAATATTAATAAAAAAAATTAACATAAAAATTATTTAATATAAATTTTATATATAATAAAAACGAAAAATAACATACAAAGTTAAGTAAATAACCTATTTAGAAGAGATAATAATGCAACTCAAAATCCTTTTGATAAACCATTTAATATAAAACCACATCGTTCTAATCTTACCGCATCGTTCCAGAAATTAGATTTAATTAAAGAGAAGACATCCAAGAAAAATGGCTTCTGAAAGCTATAGGTTATACTAGCTAATTTTTATAACTCACACCAAACTACTTCGCCCGAGAATCACTCGCACCAAATTACTTTGCCTAGAAGGTAATTTAAATAAAATTAAACTAAAGAAAAATTGAATTACCCCTGAACTACATCACAGTACACTAGTGGAGAAACTAAAGTTAAACACATTGAAAAGGTATAAACGTACATGCAAATGAAACTACAATTAATGGAGAAGGTACAATGATTTAATAAGTGGGGCATGGATTGGATGGACAGGAATTGCAGTAATGAATGGATGGATGGGGTAATTTGAATAATAACGATTGATTGGATTGATAACATATAGAAAATTGAAAGAAAAGTAATAGGAAAAAAAAGGTTAAAATAAATTTGATTATATATATTTTTTATTTTAGGAATGTATAATAATATATTAATTATTTAGATAACAATTAAGTGGTAATCGGAAAATTTTGTGTGAATTTATAAATTTTTTTTATGTGAAATTAATTATCTAAAATTTAAAATTATTAAAAAAAATAAATTAAACTAAACAATATTAATAAAAAATATATATAATATAAATAAAAAATTATATTTAACAAAAATTATTTAAAATAAATTATTTATATATATATATATATATAAACAAAGGTAACCTACAAATTTATAAAATATTAATAAACAATATATTTAGAAAATGTAAAAAGGCAACTAGATAAAACCATTTAATATAAAACAACATAGTTAGAGAATAATTATAAAAGAAGAACAACTGAAAAATCTTTTTGATAAAATCCATTAATATGAGAAAAGTAACTCAAAGCCTTTTTGATAAAACCATTTAATATAAAACCACATCATTCCAGAAATTATAAGTTAAGGTTAGTTATTAGAGAAAGACAACTCAAAATCTGTTTTGATAAACCCATTTAAGATAAAACTAAAGACCCATTTAATATAAAACTAAAGAGCAACTCAAAGTCGTTTTGATAGAACCGTTTAATATAAAACCACCTAATTCTAGAAATTAGGATTAATTATAAGAGAAGGGCAGCAGTGGCAAATAGATTTTGAGAGAAGCCACAGGTTAAGCTAACTAATTTTGATAACTCGCACCAAATTGCGTTGCTGAGAAGCTCATTTAATTCACACCAAACTGCGTCACTCAGAAGCTAATTTAAATAAAACCAGGAATTACAGGGAAACTACACCACAGTACAATACACTAGTGGAGAACGAAAGTTGGACACATGGGAAAAAGTACATGCAGATGAAACTACACACATTAATGGGAAACTATAATGTTTTAATAAGCTCGCTATGTATGAGTAAGAGCAAACAATTGATAGATGAGATCATTTGAAGAATAACTATTCACTGGATTGATAACCAATGGAAAATAATCTCAGAAAATTGAAAAAAACTAAAAAAAATAGATGGATAAGATAATTTGAACAATAACAATTGACAGGATTGATAACCAATAAAAAGTACTCTCAGAAAATTGAAAGAAAATTAACGTAAAGAAAAGTATAGGAACTTTTGATTTCCTGCATTACAGGGCTGAAGAAAATAACATAAGGAAAGGACTAGGGTTTACTTTGAAAGAAGAGATTAGAAGAAATGTACCTGCAATTGAATCCCTGGGAGTATTAAGTAAAACATAGCTGACCCTTTAATTGAAGGTTCCTATTCATCACAACAATACAACAAAAATCCCTTCAATAATTTTCAAGGAAATAAAAGAAATGACATGCATAAGAGTTTTGATATACACAAACATAAGTTGCAATTCCAATGATTAAAATGAAACTACTTTTCTGAAGATAAAGAAAAGCAGAGTGCAAATGAATTAACATAATATGTACCTGAAATTAAAAGAAGCCATTAGGGTACTGGACAACCTTTTCATTGAATTTGAAAAGTTGTCTGCACCAGCAGTGGATGATCTGATTGCCTCTTCCCCTGTCACATACATACCACCGATTTGGCATAGGCACAGACACAAACGACCGACTTGGCATAGGCATAGACTCAGTCATATGACCGACTCAGACTGAAACTCTGTAACCTTCCTTCCATATATATGGAAATTTCTGCAACCTTCCTTCCATATATAGCGTTTCATTCAACTAATATATTGGCTTCCTTTATTAAACAATCGTTTATTTCAACGATTCAACTAATATATTGGCTTCCTTTATTAAACAATCGTTTATTTCAACGGATATATTGCCCGTTTATTGAACAACTGCGGAAATTTTTAAAATTTGTCTACACAACCACCCCAAAAATGCAGATATAAAAAGCATGCGTGCTTTTCTTTTCTTTTAATTTCGGTTCATGCTTAAAGCAGATATAAAAAGCATGCGGTGCTTTTCTTTTCTTTTAATTTCGATTCATGCTTTTTTGTTTTTAAGTTTCTTTTAATCCCTGTGTTTTACCATGTCTCTATTAAGGCTGATTTACCGTTACTTTTTCAAATCTAGACAAGAATCATATGACTTGGGCGGAATCCGTTTATGGACAAGTACGGAGAAGCCAAAATTCTGAGAGGTTAGAAGTGGAACTGTAACTCAGACCTCTTAGACCGTTTAGCTGTGGTCGTTGTATTAGTGAAATATGAAGAGTGGTTTCGTATTCAAATGAAATTAAATCCATTTATGGACCGCGGAGAACCCTAAATTTTGAGAGGTTAGAAGTGGAATCGTAACTCAGACCTTTTAGACGGGTTCGCTGTGGTTGCTGTATTAGTGAAATATAAAGAGTGGTTTGATATTCAAATTAAAGATTAAATTAATTTCATTTGTATTTAAAATAACAATGGAGATTATAGAGTAAGAGTTGATGTTCCTCTTAAAAACTAGAAAGATTTACCACTTGTGGGAAGATAGAGAAAAACATAGTGTAAATGTAATATGGGAAGATAGTGAAAAACATAGTGCAAATGTAATATGTGGATGGCATTTTTAATGAGTGTTTCTCCACATTTGTGGATGACATCCTTAATAAAAGTATTGGTGTAGCCTAGTGTACCTAACTTATGTGGATTTAAACTAGACATATGTTGGCACAAATCTTGCCAAATGCCCAATGAAATTGGTAATAACCAACTAAGCTAACCCCTTGGACTAGTTCCAACACCACTTGATAGGTTCTTGATGATATTTTTCTTAAATGTATCCATTTTATTTCTCCACGTTTTTCTTTATTTGAGTTATCCTTTTAGCCTTTTGTAGATGTGTTTTTAGATATTATATATTTTCCTTCTATTGTTAACATGACTATAAGAGTTGTTGTTGCATTCCTCCTGCGCTTTTGCTATGTATTGCACCAATTGTACTTTTATTCCCATGGATATATTTTTTTGGTCATTCATTGGTCATTGAGTTATGCTGAAAATTTGAAGATTTTGAATGTCATTGTCTATTGTTTTGGATATAATTTCAAAATATTGGTCACTCTTAGCTTTGTACCTCTATTTGCAACAATCTAGAACTACATAAGCCAACTAAATAACTTAAAGAAAAATCAAATAAGCTTAAAGGGATGACCAAAGACCTTAAAACTAGGTAGTTCACTCTACATACTATTCCAACCATGAACAAATGGTGAGTAGAACAATGTCTTAAGCTTGTTTTTGATAGAATGAGACACACTCTTTGTGTCAAGGGTTACAAATGCTACAAATATTGGTGTATGTAAGTCAAGTTTTCAAGTTTTCACTTAAGGACAAACTAGAAGCATTGTTTTGAGGTCTCCGTAAGCATTCAAGTTTGAGTACTTGTTTTTGAATAATTATATATGTGGATATACTTGTTTACATATTAATAAGGGATTTGTATTTTGGTGCATCTTGTTGTAGGTTTTTATTAAGAGGGCAAATAAGAAGCTCTTAGAAATGTTTGAATTTAATTTTCATGTTTATTAATATTTTTATGCTAATTAGCATTTTCTCCAAGTAACTTTGAAGGTGGGATTTGAGCAAGGGATAAAACAAAAGTTTTTATTTGTAATTTACCTCAAAAGAAAACTAATATAAGGAAGTTACAAATGATTAGATTCATTGAATACATACCCTTTTTATTCGATTGCAATGTCTAACTAGCCTTTAAATCTTTCATTTTTCTTAAATAAAAATATTATTTCTTGGTTGAAAGGTAACAAAAGAAAAATGGTTGAACATGAGGATTACCATTGATACTTTGACTTCAAACATGTACAATAGAAGTTAAACAACAAGCTTATACAAAACAAATTGTGAATAATTTTTCTTTAACTAGATGATGGGTATTAACCATCAAGAGGTAGGTGCTTCCGTACATTCTTTGTAGGAGTGTGTGACTATCCATCTAGACTTTAATAGCCATGAAATATTACACTAATCAATGGTGCCTTAGCATAGGCACATTAGCACATGGGAGGCACACATGGAAAAGTAAATGTATAAAAATCATGGAAAAAACATTCTTGGTATTTGAATTTAGGCTTCTGTGATCCATATCAAGTTTTTTGATAAGAGTTTTAGGCTAAATTTCGAACCAACAAGTGTGGTTCATCGGGTTCTTCATGGCTGCACGATAAAAAAAGAGACGAGATCATCCAGCGTCTCAATTTGACCATGCACGACTACATTTGATCCTGCTACATTTAACCAGAAAAAGGCTATATTAGACTAGCCTCAAGAAGAACACATAATTAGTTAGTTTTATTATATTTATTTCCAAAGTAAACAAAGAACTAAATAGACTATTTTTATTATTTAAATCTTCAAAAGATAAAGAATTATATTATTATTATTATTATTATATGAAATATAAAGAAAAAATTATTAATAGCTCAAAAAACTAACTAGATGGTGAGTTATTTGACTTCATTCTAAATTTAAAAATTCAAATATATTAAATATGTAACAATTTCTATTATAATACAATTAAAAGTCAAGATGAAAATATATATACATATATATATTTTCATCTTGACTTTTAATTGTATTCTAATAGAAATTGTTACATATTTAATATATTTGAATTTTTTAAATTTACAATTAAGTCAAAAAAACTCACCATCTAGTTAGTTTTTTGAGCTATTAATCATTTCTTCTTTATATTTCATATAATAATAATAATATAATTCTTTATCTTTTGAAGATTTAAATAATAAAAATAGTCTATTTAGTTCTCTATTTACTTTCGAAATAAATATAATAAAACTAATTAATTAATTAACTAACTAATTATGTGTTCCTCTTGATCTGAGTCTAATGTAGTCGTTTTTTGGTCAAATGTAGTAGTTCGTGGTCAAATGTAGTCGTCCTGGTCAAATTGAGACGTTAGATGATTTTCTCTCTTTATTTATCCTACAGCAATGATCTCGTTCTTCAACTTGTCGTGAGGATGAACCACACTTGTTGGTTCGAAAGGCGTCGAAAAATGAATTACGATTTTCGCCGAAACTCTTCTCAAATTTTTTTTGGTATTGGTAAGAAAAATAAAGTATTAAAACTTTTGACATACTAGTAATAATCCCATTGATAATGAAATCAAAAGATCTAGTTCCCCACACTTGAAATGCAATGGAAATTAGAGGGAAACTATTTTGAAAATGTTGGGTGTGTGTTATATTCTTTGTGTGATTAGTTGCATGTGTGATTTGTATGTTTCATGAGAAATGGGGGGTCATAGTGGGGGCTTAGACCCCCAAAATCATTTTGTGTGGTTTTTCACATCTACCTTTTGCAATTTTTTGGTAGAAAGTATTTTCTGTTGGTAGGATTGAGGACTTATCAATGCCGCATAATATACATATTTTATTGTAACATTGTAAAGATACAATTAAGAAAAAGATTGAGGGCTTATAAATGCCCCATAATATACATATTTCATTGTAACAATGTAAAGATATAATTACTGAAAACTCTTTCTGGTTTTCCAAGTTTGGATTTCTAGGAAAGAATCTCTATGTTAAATGTGTGTGTAAGCGATTGCAACTTTTCTAGTTTTATTAAGAATATATTTGTAGCAATTAATTTTGTAGGGTTAAAACCAACAAAAAAATGCAAAGTATGTCTTGACTCTTAAGTAACATTACTTTGAATATGCATTTTTCTTCTTACTAGTTGTAACTTACAAAATGTTTGCATCTCTAAGTTTAGGCATGGAGTAATGAATTTGAGACAAAAGATGGAAAATTGGAGGTATTGTCTACACTAATGCAAGAAAACATATTATTATCTCTCATTTTTATATGTCAAAGAAGTTTTTTTTTTTATTATTCATGGAAATGGCCATGGGCTTTTCTTCTGGGATAGGGATTACGTTACATAGGTAAATTGACCTTGTAGCCTTAAAATTTTGTAGTTACAAAGTAAAACATGGAGAATTAGCTTGGGCAGTGAATTACAAAGAGGAAGGTGAACCTACACATGGGCCCTAATGTTATGGGGACAATGTCCTTATTTAATTATTCAAATTTCACTGAGCCCAACTAACATGTTTGGATTAATGGATAACTAATATTCTTGCATATAAAGGCACATAAAGAAAAGAGAATGGACAAGGAGGAATAGAGCGAGTCACTTGTCCCAATGAATCTATCATAATTAACAACCACTTCATTATACCATATTCACTCTTGAATTATCTCTCAATATTTATAAGAGCCATTGTTCATATGGATTCTATTATTCTTGTTGTCTATTGTCTTGTTACATAATTCATGTTGGATTGTACTCTAGTTTTTCAACAACTTGTTACATTATAGGAAATCTATGAGTTGCAAGCCAGTAACATTTTCCTCTTTCATTTTCTTAATTTGTTGATAACTAGATACAAGAAATGGGTAAATTTGGAAAGCAAAAAATGAGCTCATGAATATATTATCCTATATGATTTCTTGTTTATATTATCATGTTTACTATAATGTCAAGACTCAATTTTTTTTTTTGTTTTAGAACAAAAATGATTAAGATAGTACAATCTATGACATAACATAAGTGCCTTATAAAAAAATCAGTTTTCAAGGAAATATTTACACTTTTCCCTTGACCAAGATAGTTTCACTTTCCCTAGTTATAATTTTAGGAAGTTCTTAATCCTTTTAGCTACATCAACATGCATTTAATATAATGGTTTCCTTTTGTTCATGAATCATCTCTTTATCACCAACTTCAAAAATGAGCTTGATATTCCTAAATATTATTCATGTTTTTTTTACTCAATTATGGCATATTGTCACTTGTCCTCAAGTTTGGGTTAATGAGATGTTAGGTGACTTTGAAGCAATTTATGAATTATTATGATGTTTTTTATAAGCTCGGATATATTAATTTCAAGTGGTTTATATTTTGGAAGTATTCAGGGTGTCGTCATATAGAATCAATACTTCTTTCTCTGCTATTTTTATGTGAAAATGTATCAAGTTTTAGGAACTAGTGAGGACCATCATAAGGTTTGAGGAAATGTAACTAGTATGTTTGGGATCACATTCAAAATTTTAACATGGTAATTTACTAAGGTTTCCTACAAGATTGAGGTAGAATGGTTTTGTATTACAATTGCATAAAATTACTAGTGATTATGATGACTAACATCATCCTTTCTCAATTGTGAGGATAATGTTACACACCAGAAGTGGGTAAACCCTAGGAGAAATGTTTTCTCCCTTTCGATCAGCTAGCCAACAATTATCCCCATGAAGATCCATAAATAACTTTACTTTAGAGAACTCCAAATATTCTTGATTAGTTATATCTCCATCTAGCATACCTCTTGAAGGAAGGTGGGTCATCTATGAAAGGGCATACTAACCATTTATGTAATCATGTGCTTTCATTTAATGTTTGGGGCATTTTAATTATGAGGGTAATTTTACCCAAGGAAAGTGGGTAAACCCTAGGATAAAATGTTTCTCCTGTTAAGACAACTAGCCATCCATTATCTCTATGATGATCCACAAATAACATTACTTCAGAGTTGTCCACCTATGCTTTGATTAGTTCGCTTTCCCATCTACCACACTTCTTTAAGAAAGTTGGGTCATCTATCAAAAGGTATCCAAAACCATTTAAGTAATTGTTATCACCAAAAATTGATAACCTAGCCATTTCTAACAAGGTGGATCAAAATACACCATGTAGATTTAATTTTACCATAGTAAAATCACTTTCACTGTGGAAAATAATTTAGTAAGCCACTTTTAATAAATTATTTTCTAATTTAAATAAAAAACTAATGAGAATAATTAGATAAATCATTATTTATTTAAATTTCTCTAGGAATGATTATTAAACCATTATTTAGTAATTATTCCTTATCACATTTGAATAAATCCCTTAGGAATATTTAAATAAATCACTTGAGTCTAGACCAAGACTCATCATCACGACTGATTTACAAAGAAGAGGAGCTCGAGTAATAAATATGATTAGTTGAGGTTGTCAATTTGGGGAGCCGACCAATTTATTGATTTCTATTTTAAATTCATTATTATTATTATATTATTGTTAATAAATTACTAATTATATAAGTTACTTTATTTTAATAAATGATATATTGCGTTCATTTTTCTTTTATGTTTTTTAATTTTTTTGTAACATTTTTTATTTTAAATTTATTCTAATTAAATACACTTATTTATGTTTAAATTTCTTTACCATTAGACTTATTTATTGTTTAAAGCAATTTAAACATAGATAAGTGTATTTAATTAGAATAGATTTAAAATAAAAATTATTACAAAAAAGTTAAAAAGACATAAAAGAAAAATGAACTCAATATATCAATTATTAAAATAAAGTAACTTATATAATTAGTAATTTATTAACAATAACATAATAATAATGAATTTAAAATAGAAATCATTAAACTTGTCGGCTCCCCAACTTGACAACCTCACCTAAGCATATTTATTACTCGAGCTCCTCTTCTTTGTAAATCTGATGATGAGTCTTGGTCTAGACTTGAAACGTCCACAAATTAAAAATGAAAACTATGGAATATCTGAATTCATTGTCTCAAAAACCACACCACAGAAATCTGCAAACCAAAATTGTTTCGATTTCACATCTTTCTTATTTCTCGCTAAATAATTAATAGATCATTTTATTTATTAATTATTTCTAAATAAAGGTATTTAACCATTTTAAATACCTTTTTCCCTCTCTAATAAATATAATAAGGTATTCCAAGCAGTTAGATCTAAATTTGATTAATGATATTTTATTATTCTCCATTTTCTATATTAACTACATGCTTTACTATAAACAGGAGGATCTTTCATTCATTCTTGACCATGATCATAATCATCATGTCCTTTTTCTTGAGCTCCCTTTTCGAGTTCTCCACTTTTGTTTGGGTTTTTCACATTTTGAGAGAGAGAATCAGTTTATCAAGCATCAAGGACATCAAAGGACCCATCCCACGAAGGGGGACTTATAGACCAATATGTAGATCTCCTTCACGAGGTGTTATCAATAAAATATTTATTCATTTCAAATAGTCATTCCAATTGGGTTATTATATTGGATACTTTATATTGCTGATTTCTTTTTTATATTGTATCTTGTTTTACTGCAAGTTTTCTATTTGCTTTACAGATCTAAGAGGAAAAAAACCATCAACTTGTTGTTAGGGTCACTTTTCACCTAGTGACTTAAGTGAAGTATTTTTGGTACACCTTCCAAGAATTTTCACACTAGGAGTAATCATGTGTTCTCATTTAATGTTTGGGCATATTAATATGGATTAATTTCCAAGCTAGATGATTGAATATTCTTGATCGTACCCTTTCTCTCATACTTCACCTAGGATATTATCCTTTGCCCCTAGGCTAGTGTGACCTCCCTTGAGACCGTTTTATTCCATTATTTAAAAAGGGAAAAAATATAATGCATTGATTGCTATAGCATTCCCAAGTTAATCTATATTTATTATGTTCCATCTCTCCCTTATAATAAGACCCTATATCCTCCTCTCTGAGTTATGACCTAAACATTTTGTCCTAAGAGGTTGATGTAGTTGAAATAATGATAAAATAATATGAAGCCACAAATGAAAGAAAATGAAAAATGAGAAAAATGTATGAGACATGTAATTAAACACATGGGAAAAAACCAATTATGAGCTCTAACCCCCTCATTATCCATCTCCCACTTCCCAAGAATTTCAGTTCTTTATCTAAATAAAGGAACCAATGAATGTTCCAACCGTGATGAGCGATAAACTACTATATATTTAATGGGAATTAGAAAATCATAAAGCAAGTTGGGTCACCTAACCTATGAAACAAATAAAGACATTAATTAAAGTAAAAGGCACACCAAAGGGTTGGAAGAAGAAGGCCAAGGAAAGGGGTAACTCCTGCCTCAATGCTTTCTCCCCCATATCATCAATATACTCAAGGTGTTTGACTCTCTTTAGCTAGTGCCATATTCCTTGAAGTCTTTCCCATTCCATGACCACATTTATGATATGGATTTATAGATTGATGAGAATACCTAGGAAATGTACTTCCCCTTGGGGGATGAAAGAATCTAATAGGGATAACTACATAATCATAACTAACATAAGTATGGTAACTTGCTTATAAATCATAAGCTAGAAAGACATTTGAAGATAAGGACTGTGTGAAGTATTTCTACACCCCTAACATTGATTATGGTACAATATGTTATTTTAATGGTTTTTGTATCTAATGATGGTGGTCTCACTTGATATTCAAAGTGTTTTTTAGGTGGTTACACACAGATACATTAATTATCCCTTGAAGGATGGATTGTCACCTTTCCATCACATTAAGGAGGATATCTAGCCAAAGTGTGAGGGAAATTTTTATTTAGGGATGATCATTATAGTTGTTTTCATCCATATCGATGCTTTTAGAGTGGAATGATGGAGGAATCAACTCACAAGTGTTGAACTTCCATGACACTCAAGAATCTCGTTTGGGTCTTAAAATATCTTATACAAACACACTCAAATGCCAAAACAATACTACTTTTCATAGCATAATAACATCCATTAGTGAATCTACTAGTGTACATGATAATTTTTAGCTTTTGAAACTCACTAGTTATATTACAATCTAGAATACAATAGTCTTAGGGCTTGTGTACTAGGGATCATGGCCTTTACATACAAACTTGATACAAGGACACAACTAGGGCTTAGTGCGAGTCACTTGGACTACTAATCTACCCTAAACAAGATAAAAATTCACCTACTTGATGATGATGGCTACACACAACCCTTTTAGTCCACGTACCTTGAACACATATGGTGGGTCCTCTATCCTTCCCATTTACTGATCACTGCAACTAAATCTCTAGTTGATAATCTTGAAACTATTAATGATCACAACTCCTTTTGTATCACTGAACCTTGGCTCATTGATATTCCCACTAATATGCCTCCTACTCGATTAGGATGATTTCTCATTGGGTCTTATAGAACTTCCCACTCGTCACTAAAGTATGCCATATGCAACTCCTGAATTAGTGCTCCAGCAATATGCCTCTTAACAGTCCGTGGCTTCTTTCATGGACACTGTACTTAAGCTCTTCAAGTTGTTACACATTGCATACAAAATTCACTCTTCACATCTTTTTTTGTGAATAATTCTTAGTCTTCTAGATATTCCCGCTTGTCATCTTTATTTCCACTTTAGAAGGTTAATCCTAGGGCCTCCAAAATTACCCTCTAATAGTCCCTTTAACTCATTGTAAAAGTTCGTTCTTTAGGGCTTCCAATAAAACCCACATACGATAAACACCTTGACCGATCTAGGGTTTTGAAATACACTACCCTCACACTTCTAGTTTGATCCTACAATTATAGATCCAGAGCACACTAAAATATTGTTGATCATGATCTATGAACATACCTCCAAATACCATCAATGTTTCCTTAGTTCTTCCCACTATCATTGATCTCAAGATAACCCACCACACTATCCCAATTCTCAATGTTCTTCCTTGAATCTGAATAATGTCTTGGCCTCCTTTTCCTCTTTGAAACTTTTGTGCATAGCCCCTAAGGTTTGTGGCCCTTATGCCTGATTCCTACTCCACATGGATTCCTCATTATAAGGGTTTCTCCTTCATTTAGTTCACATAACTATGTCGCTTTAGGATTGGACCTTCATCTCAATCTATACATCAAGGATGCCCCCCACATAGTAAATTCTTGAATGATCTAGGGCTTCACATTTACTACTATCTCAAAACATTTACTACTATTAGAATACCCTAGAGTCATCCACCTAGGAAATTCTTTCCTTGATTTTTCTCCTTCACTAGCCCTATCCCTCATGCCACATTATCCTTCTCTTTTTCCCTAAATTTCACACTAGTGTACAGATTTCAACTTCACTATTCTCAGATCAAAACAACAAAGATTTGCACTCAGATATACGACCTTACCACTAGGTTATGTTCTTCTTTCTAGTGGTCTTGGAATTTTATTACATCACAGATTAAGTTCATAAAAAATACACCTCTGTGAAGAAACGCAAGGTTTGTAGCATCAAAAAAGAGGGCCTACCTAGGGCTCAACCTTTTCACATAATGAGGACTCATCCCTTTTATACACAAATCTACCTTCTTGAGAACTAAGTGTCCTAGAGAACCTTCTCCATAATTTTGAGCATCTTCGAACTTCTTTCCAGACTTAGATCTGACCTCCCTTGCTCCTACTCGACCTCCTTATTGTTACCGGGAATAGTGTCTATGCAGAGCTGCTAATCCCACTAAGGCTGGTAGCTACCTTAGAAACAAACAAACTAAAACTACTTTTGTTTTCCTTTATGAGAGATAGATGAGAGAAGAATAAAGGAGACCAACCTCTCTCTTGCGCTTGGTTCCTTGTTCGATTCCTTTCCCTTCTGATAGATCTTTTGCTACTCGCTCCCTTGTCCACCCAGCTTCACAGGGTACCTGTAGAATCAAAGCAACATAATACTATCCAAGAACATAGATCTATTATCATAAACAATATAGGATCAGATGTACATTGACCACACAAATGCATAAAACATTAATCATACAAACATGTGGAGGAAAACTTGAATAGCTTTATTGATAATCAAGAAAGAGCCAAGAGAATTACAACCAATTGTTCTGACCCAGCATCATCCTCTCAGCAAGAAGCCCTTCTTCACCTCATGAAAATCTTAGATCACCCAACACTACGATATTGTACCAAGAAACCATCAGCACTTCCTTACAAGATACAAAATTCCAGCCTCCGGATCTCTGGGATGAGGGATCCATATATAGATGTTTGCAAGGGGGGTGAGTCAGCTTTTGAGATTTGATTAGTGTCTTCTCTCTGATAGTTCTTGATTCCACTTGGAGATTGATGATCTCTTACTCATCCCTGGTCGAATTCAGAGAGGCAAGTGTCACAGGAGAAGTTTCTGGAAGATTCCATGCTCCTCCACCTTGCGGATTGACCCTGCCATTTGTCCCTTCTTTCCCATCGCACCCCATAGACGAGATTTTTAACATGCATTGCACCTACTATGTGTATTCAGGTGGGATGCAATGCACTTTGCCTATGGAGCAGGTGAAATGGTCTAGTTTTGACCAGTTTTGAGTAGTTTTTCATGGAGAACTTCTAGGAGAAGATGTAATCAGTTGACCTTGTTCTTTTAGGGGTCGGAACAACACTTTTAGGGACTTAAGAGCCCTTGGTTTATTGACATTTATGATTGGGGTTGCAGTGCCCAGAAATGTCTATAACAGTTGCCCCCTAAAGCATGAGGTCGTTAATTTGTCGATGTCGGGTGAAATGCTTTATCATGAGGATCTGAAGTTCTTTCAAGCTGGAAGGAGACCTGTAATAAGAGACAATACAATACATTATCTTCATAATATTTTCATGATCTAGCTGAGGCGGGCATTCCCATGCTCAGCTTTATAAATTCATTTTTCATGTATAGGAGACAGACAATTGTCTGAGTGTAGACTGATGATTCTGGTAGAGACATCATCCCTTAGATTGGATGATTATCTGTGCAGCAATGATGTACATTTGATGCCTTTATTTTCCTGAATATATATCGCAGCCCGGATGGATGAAACTAGATCTGAGGTCTTCAATCTCGTTCGATCTTCACTCAAAGTACAAGTCGATCGATGTGAGAGATGTTCTGGAGTCGAACATGGAAAGACATCGCCTGATTACCAGCCAATGATGTAAGTCATTAATAGGCGCGAGAGGAATCACCGATAATGATGATGACCCTCAAGGTACTACAGTACAATTTACGTGGTGTCAATAAAGGAATTGGCGTCGAACACCAAGCAAAATCTTTTGGTCGAAGGCCATTGATGTAAACCTGTCGCCGGAAGTGTGAAACTTGCCATTGAGGCATGCAAGCTTCAAAGTACTGAAAGGGTTGTTCCTAGATCAACTTCTTGGATAATGAGCTGATGTCGACAAGAAGCGATCCATCATAGGAGGGCCTTAGTGAATCCCACATCAATGACACAGAATGAAGCAAATGATTTTAATGGAGGTGAAAATGATCTAGTGATATAAGGTTCAGGGTGGCGGTCATGAAAGAATGGAGCATAAATGTATTGTAGTGGGTGAGACACAGGTGAATTCTCTTAGTGACTTCTCTTGAACATATTGGCGACACTGACATGATGGATCGGTAGCATTAACCCCAAATGTGGATGGTGTGATGGAACCATGGTGATGTGACCAGTGAATGGAACAACCCAACCCGACTTGGATGCGGAGTGAAAGTGTCATGTTCAAGAGAAACTTACTACCAACAAAGTTTCTTCAAGTTTTCTTCCCAATTTTTCCCTAGTCATTGCTGACCAGTACCTCTTTATTTTTGCCAAGCTTGAGGAGGATAACATATGCTTGTTCTATAATTTTCCCTTCGGGCAAACCCATCGCTATGTTTTAATGAGCCTAGCGATAGTGAAACTCATTGTTGTCTGTTATGGACAAGTTTGTCGCTATTAGGTTTTAACGAGTTTAACGACAAAGATAACTCGGTCCTTTTCAATTTTAGAGAGTCTGAAAAGGGACGTAAAGGAAACTCCAAAAATCCTTTTTCATCATCTAATCCCTTAAGTCTGAAAAATTATAAAATAATACAGAAGGGATGAATTTTCGGTACGTTTAACGATCTGAACAAAACAAGCACTCGATTTTTTTGTGTAATAATCCCTCAGGTCCAAAAAGATTAAAATCTAAAGGAGGGATATCACTTCCAGTCACTTTAACGAGTTGGAAAGGCCAATGGCTCGGAAATCTTTTCATATTTTACGAGTCAGTTGAAAAGAGCTTAAAGGAGACTCGTCTTTGAGGAATGAGTGATAAATTCGGGTAGCAGCTGATTCCAGGTAAGGTTTGGAATTTTCCAATCATGGCAGTGTTACAAGGATGGCTAACAGGATCACTCTTTGCAGCTGTTCCTCAAAAGGGGTAAACAATCAAGTGGAGGTGAATGATCGGCCAATACATAGTGGAGGTGAAGATGAGAACACGACCAAGGCTTTAAAGGCCGAAGTATTACATTCACGATTGTTATTTACCAGAAATTGGTTCATTTTTTATTTTAAAATGAGCTTAAACGCTGGGGGAAACACTTGCTCATTGCTTATGTTTATTTTTTAACGAGCTTGAAGTCCGCGTTAAAACTGCTCGATCCAGTCATAAAATAAGAATGTCTCATCTAAAAATGGCATTTTTTCAAAGCTTTGCCCCACATCCTTTCTTTATGCAAGTTAGGAAACGACCAATCCTATGAGTTTAGAGGGTTAGAGGACCTACAAATTTAAAAAATAAATGGTCGCTCTTCACTTGCATGCCAAAAGGTTTGCATGCCCCCAGGTATAGTGAAATAGAGTTTCGAGGTTACCCCTCAATTTGCAGACAAAACATTTGTTTTATCGGGAAAGGCCTACCTCTTTCAGGTTACCAAAGATTGTTCTATCTGTGTTACAAACAAAACACTTCTTCGGCGATGTCTACCGAAATAGACAAAGGTGAGTGGCACAGGCGCCCCCACTCACATAAATTTGATGAGGGAATCTTATTCTAGCCTAATCCCCACTTTCCTAAACGGACGGGTGTGTCAGACTAGTCATATATCCCTCGCAGAAACCTACCCTATACCTAAAGTTTTCCTGCTGAAGCAGACCAGGGTGCATGCCCCCTGGGTTTCAGTCATGTCCCCTGAATCACTCGCGCTCATCAGGTGGACAAACTGGGGATTGACGAGACATTCCTTGCATGAAAAGACCATTCAGGGATGGTACATGACTATTTGCTATGGGTGAACCGGGGAATGAAAGCTGGTCTACGAGCTTGACCACTCTTCCTTCATGCGGAAAACACATTACTCTAAAGAGTGAGGAGACAATGGCTCCCATGCAATAAATATAGTCTCGTCCAAGGAGTAGATTATAATCCAAGGGTCCTTGGACTACCATTACGTTCATGTGAACGATTTTCCCTCTCAATGTTATGGGCACATCGGGAAGGATCCCTAACAATCGACTGGTTCCTTTGT
Source organism: Pinus tabuliformis (assembly GCA_031772625.1). Lineage (NCBI taxonomy): Eukaryota > Viridiplantae > Streptophyta > Pinopsida > Pinales > Pinaceae > Pinus > Pinus tabuliformis. The sequence goes on from CM062817.1 coordinate 1,523,753,176, forward strand.
CAAAGCTTGTTAGATTTCTCATTTCAGGCAAAAGCGATGGCGAACCAAGCACTTTCCAAGCAGTTGAGGAAAGGATACTCATAGAAGCCCCTTCATCTATGATGGTACCGGCCATGACCATTCTATATACTTGAGCAATGATTTGGAATGGTACACTAGTCGATAAACGGGGTCTGCCTAGTAGATTCCAGTCAAAGGAAACAACTAGGTTGCTTGGAGGTGGGACTGAATAGACGGCTGGGTATGACTCTGAAGAACTTCCTTCCTACGGTAAAGGAATGGGTATACTGCCCCCATGTTCATCGGAGTCTGTGTTTACAAAGAGAATTTGAATGGTGTCGTTCTTGTTCTCTTCGGTGACTGTATCATCTGAAGATTGATCCTCAGAAGGCACGACCGAGTCAACTGCCATCTCGACCTTTTGACTTCCGTCTGGTATGGATTCAGATGGTTTTTCTTCAATGATAGTTGCTTCGGCCGACCACAAGGGCGTGTCAGCCGGATTTTCAACTAGTGACGGACTTGGCAAGAGTTTCTTATATCTAGGAGGGAGTCGTAACGGTGAAACCGGACGGTCGTCCAAAACACTTTTAGCCTCATATAAGAAGGGACAATGGTGGACGGCGTGATCACCTTCACACAGTTTACAAGGAAATTTACATTTTCCTTTTTGTCGAGGGGCTTCACTTTCACTATTTGACGGTGTATTTTCAACATGATCATCACAGGTTAATGACACCGGGTTGTGCAAACGAGGAGACCAGTCCCTTAAGATCTGAGGGATGTAAGGAAAATCTTGATGATAGTGGTCTCCTTCGCAAATGACACATGGCGAGTTAGGCCTGGTCGGTGCAGTGTGTGGATTTTCACTAGACGATGCTTGGTTGCCCCTTTTCGCCTTTGGCTCTTTCTTCTTCTTCTATTTCTTCTTCTTTTCCTTCTTCTTCTCAGGTACTTGATTTTTGGCTTTACTAGCTTCATCAAGCGAAGAGGAAGGAGGAGAGGAAGAATTGGACGAAGTAGAGGGTTGGGGGGTAACTCTGGTATCTTTTAGTTGCTGACTCGATTGTTCAAGAACCACGGTGTTCTGAACGACGGAGGTTGAGAAGAGCCATATGGGCAAGCCAATTGTCAATCCTTGAATCAACAATGTGGCCATATGGGGTGCACCAAAATATCCCCAAGAGGAGAAGGGACTAGGATTTCCTCCAAGGGGAACTCCTTGGTTGGTGGACTCCATTTTTCTCAACCTAATACCAACGTAGGAAAGGTGATAATTATTCCATTTAAAATAAATTTTAGACGCTTTGACACAACTTGTTTTTTCAATTTTTAAGAGTCGAGAAAAAACAAAAGATGACTCTAGTCACCTTTGATTTTTAATGAGCCTGAAGTGACAAGTGCTCAGATGGACCTTTTCCATTAAGGAGTCTGAAAAGGAACGAAAGGGACTGCTCTAGAAATCTAAACAGAGGGATTACCAAACCAATCACAAAACTGCAGAATACTTTTTATGGTACGGCAGTCAATCTTCCCAAATGCTGTGTTTAGTGCATTGCGATCGATAGGGCGGCAGACACGGCTTCCTATGGATAAAGGATTAAGCCTATTGTGGTCTCCCAAAATATACTCGACGGTACATGGGAGCACAAGTCCGTACTGGCACTTATCTTCTCAAAGTGGAGGAATTACCCAACCAACAGTGAAAACAACAGATACCAGGCTTTACGACGCCGGAATATGTCTCTAGCCTAGACTTCTAGATGTTGTGCGTTATGTTCCAAAGCATTTTTAGATTCATTAAATTTATTTTATAGTTGATCTTGCTTAAGAAATATGCCTTTCAGGTTCACCACGTGATGTAGATGTACAATTCCTAAAATGCAATCTAAGATGATAAACAGTCGTTCAGTCTTCTCTTTGCAAATGAAAATCCTAGCTACTGAGGAAAGAGAGATGGCATTCTTTCAACAAAGAGCAAAGAGCACACACTATATGCACTGTCCTAAATCAAACCAACAAACAGTCTAAATGTAAATGCACAGGCATGTATTTGTTTTCAGCCTTCTTAATGTGTAAATGATAAAAAGAAAGCTAATCACAAATCTGAATTATTTTTCAAAGCGACAATTACTAACAAGTTTCTTTTCAAAACAAAATGAGGACAATGACAACACTTTGCGATTTGGAATTGAAAACTTTCTTTCAACACTAGAAAAAACTATTAATTCAGATCAAATACAATAGTAACAGTGTAATTGACTATCAAGAACAATCAGATTCTCTTCTATGACTGAAAACGACACTTGCGACACTTTCAAATCAAGAAACGACAGTACAATTACGCTACTTCTTTGTAAAGGAGAACTGAAAATGACTCAAAAATTACATAAAAACATTTACAGTTCTTTGCACAATGGAGGCAAAATAACATCAAGGAAACGGGTTTCAAATTGAGGTGTACTGACTACAAGCAGCAAAACTCCTGAATAGATCTGAAAAGAGTGAACACAGAAACCAAAATTTAGGAACAAGGCCTTTTCTGATCAGCGCACCTGTAACAAAGTGAAACTAAAATGCAACGCACCTACTACACTCGAGAAGTGCGCTACATTTGAAGTTCACAGAACAGATAGTGCGCTGGACCAGGGACGAGACTTTGATTGGGTTCCGGGTCACAGTTTGCAGTTCAGTTTAGGGATTTAGGCCGAGCAAGTGGCAATCAGTAAATCAATCACAGGGGTAGATCTAAAAAGGTTACTAGAGCCACCACGAGGGCAATTAGAGAGCTTGTAAATCAATTGTTTAATTCATAAAAAAAACCCGAAGATTGACTGAAGCAGCGTTGATCTACTTTGCACTTGCATAGCAAATGCAGTTCGAAGGCTAGCTGGTAGGGAAAATTTTAAGAACCCCCCCTAAATTTATAAATATAATAAATGGGCGAATCTCCATGGTATATAGGAAAAATGGAAGGCGATTTTATCAATAATATAATATGTATATATAATTTTTTGGCGAATCTCTCACTAGGCATGGTGAATATTTTACTCAATTATAAAATCTTGTAAGATCTTGGCAAGTCTTTCACTAAATAATAAAATATTTTACTCAATTATAAAACCTTGTAAGATCTTGGCAAGTCTTTCACTAAATAATAAAACTTTGTATGGATCTAAGACCATAGAATTTCCCCTTTAAATAGTCTATGCTCACATGAATACCATGGTATTACCATGGGTCAATACCATGGGTTATCATAAACCTGGAGCTTAAAAATTACTATTAGTAATTTATAATAATTAATAAAATTAATAGTTGATTTTTATTTTATTTTTTATTTTAACCAAGCTAAAATGTTTAACCTGCATTAAATTACAACATCCATTTTACTCTTGACCAAGCCCCAAGAGGATCAAATATTTTTTCACTCTATGATAGTTTTCATATCACGATATTTGATACCTCTCGGCGGTTAGTAGATCCAGAGTAAAGATGGATCTATGCTGGTTTAATTCCCCCATTTAAATAGGCTACATTCCAGGTGAATACCATGGGTCAATACCATGTGCCATTTTGGTGAATACCATGGTTCAATACCATGTGCCATTTTTATTTTTATTAATTCTAATATTAGGGTTAATAATGGTTTTTTGCATGGTATTAATAACAATCTAGTCCATGGTATTTGTCCCATAGTATTTTGCCCATAGGTTTCACCTAAATATAACCCATTTTTTGAGAGTTCGTAAATATAAGGTGACTTATGGAGTAAATATAAAAAAATGTTTCATTTGTTTACCATACCTCTCGTTTATTTATATTTTTATTAATTTACCATACCTCTGTTACAAATATGGTATTTGGCCCATAGGATTCACTTAAATAAAACCTCTTTCTTGAGCCTTCATAAATAGAACGATGGTTATGGACTAAATATAAAAAGAGGTTTTATTTATTTACCATACGTCTAGTTTATTTACATTTTTATTTATTTACCATACCTTTTGAGTAAGTATAAAAAGACGTTTTATTTATTTACCATACCTCCACTTTACTTAAATTTTTATTTGTTTACACCAGGTGACTTATGGAGTAAATATAAAAAATGTTTTATTTATTTACCATACCTCTCATTTATTTATATTTTTATTAATTTACCATACCTCTTTTATAAATATGGTATTTGGCCCATAGGATTCACTTAAATAAAACCTATTCTTGAAAATGGGCGAATGGAAGGTTGTAACTCCTAATTTCAAGGGCTAAATTTACCTTTTTTACCCTCTCCCTTAAAATAAGGTGGGCTATTTGAGGTGATTTGTAAAAATGTACAATGATACAAAATATTCGCCCACTAAAAATTTAAAACCCCTTAATTTCGCCAAAGGGCGAACATTCGCCCCTAAAATTATCCTTGCTAGCTGGCTTGACTTTAGGCTCTGTCTATAAGTTTATAAAGTAAAAAAATGTAGATGAACAAACAATCTACTCGCTCCCCAGCGAAGTCGCCATTTTGTTACGGGAATAGTGTCTATGCAGAGCTGCTAATCCCACTAAGGCTGGTAGCTACCTTAGAAACAAACAAACTAAAACTACTTTCGTTTTCCTTTATGAGAGATAGATGAGAGAAGAATAAAGGAGACCAACCTCTCTCTTGCGCTTGGTTCCTTATTCGATTCCTCTCCCTTCTGATAGATATTTTGCTACTCGCTTCCTTGTCCACCCAGCTTCACAGGGTACCTGTAGAATCAAAGCAGCATAATACTATCCAAGAACATAGATCTATTATCATAAACAATATAGGATCAGATGTACATTGACCACACAAATGCATAAAACATTAATCATACAAACACGTGGAGGAAAACTTGAATAACTTTATTGATAATCAAGAAAGAGCCAAGAGAATTACAACCAATTGTTCTGACCCAGCATCATCCTCTCAGCAAGAAGCCCTTCTTCACCTCATGAAAAGCTTAGATCACCCAACACTATGATATTGCACCAAGAAACCAGCAGCACTTCCTTACAAGATACAAAATTCCAGCCCCCGGATCTCTGGGATGAGGGATCCATATATAGATGTTTGCAAGGGGGTGAGTCAACTTTTGAGATTTGATTAGTGTCTTCTCTCTGATAGTTCTTGATTCCAATTGGAGATTGATGATCTCTTACTCATCCCTGGTCGAATTCAGAGAGGCAAGTGTCACAGGAGAAGTTTCTGGAAGATTCCATGCTCCTCCACCTTGCGGATTGACCTTGCCATTTGTCCCTTCTCGCCCATCGCACCCCATAGAAGGGCTTTTTGACATGCATCGCACCTGCTATGTGTATTCAGGTGGGATGCAATGCACTTTTCCTATGGAGGAGGTGAAATGGTCCAGTTTTGACTAGTTCTGAGTAGTTTTTCATGGAGAACTTCTGGGAGAAGATGTATTCGATTGACCTTGTTCTTTTAGGGGTCGGAACAACACTTCTAGGGACTTAAGAGCCCTTGGTCTATTAAAATTTATGATTGGGGTTGCAGTGCCCAAAAATGTCTATAACACTTATGTCTTTGATTCTCATGAAGTACTCAAACCTCTTTTCAGGATAGAATGACATGAGAAAATCAATATTTTATATAATAAAATGAGGCTCAACACTTCCTTCTTTTAGAATTCTATGAGGATAGTCATTATCCCTCAAGAGTAGCCTCATCAAGCCTAGTTGCTTGATTTTTCCATCATGTACCCCAACTAAATTAGCAAACATATTTTCTCATTTGATCAAAACCCCTCATCATAGCCTTAGGTCACCCTATCTCATTTTAGAGTTCTATACTTGCAACGATTAAAAAATAATAAGTCTTTTGCTAGATTTCACACCCAAACCTTGGGTACAAAACCCCAATGCTTGGATTCTTTACCCAAAAACCCTTTTGTGGTGAAAAATCACACAAACCCAACTCCTAGGGTTGTGGAGTACCTCCAAAGCTACAAAATTCAAAACTCCTATAATAGCCCTAGTTAAAAACTCATGTAAAATATATAAATACCATAGATGATGGGACACGTATTCTAAGATGAATGGTGGGGAAAACACCCTAATGGGTGTTTATTTGGTTTATTATGGCTTAGGAAATTGGAAAAAGCAATGGCTAAGGCTTTGGAAAGGAAAACCGACATTTTTGGCACATTTATTTATGAAAATAATGGAAATTAGGGGAAAAAGGACGTGAAAGTTCACATGTTGCATTTGAGGAGGAAATTGAAGAAAAATAATGGAAAATGAATAAAATGGAGGCCTCATTCGTAAAAATGTTTTTGAGGACCAGTTGAAAAGCTCTTAGTCAATGTAAGCTCTTGGCTCAGGCTTGGTCAATTCAGTTTTGGAGCTCTCTCATTATTCTCTCTCTCTCTCTCTCTCTCTCTCATACTCTTGCAGACTTAGAGTTTTCTTGGAGCACTCTTGGTGGGTTTGGAATACTTGGATTTTTGGAGCAAGAAGGAAAAGGAAGAGCAGGAAAGTGCAAGAAGGCACTAGGATCAGAAACTACATCATATTTCTTTGTAGGTACCAAGTTACATGTATGTTTCCTTCACTAGTTTTGACATGCATGGTATATTCATGTGGTTTGTTGTTTGTGATCTATCATTTCCATGGAGGATTTCCTGGATTAACAGTGGATTTCCTAGCCTTGCCATTTCCTGGATAGCCATGGTGATTGTGGATTTATTTCGTTGTTGAGTTTTTGGCTGGTTCTCATGTTCCCTTAGCTTGGGTTGAGTTACTAGTTCCTGGAGCCTTGGTTGGACAAATGCTTTGGAGCCCTATAACAACTTGAGTTGAGTTACTAGTCTCGTAGCCTTGGTTGGAGAAATGCTTTAAATCCCTTGGTGGGTTGAGTTACTAGTCCTCAAGCCTTGGTTGGGCAAACATTCTAGAGCCTAGCGGTAGCTGTGGGTTGAGTTACTAGTCCTCGATCCTTGGTTGGAACAAATGCTCTGGAGCCCCGGATGGCTAGGATAGATACCAATCTGATGATGGTTTTGTGAAGTTCGACCATGAGATGGAATCACTATTTGATGAGTTGAGGTGGATAGCCTCTTGAATCCCTGGATGAGTTTTGATTGATGTGTTCTAAGAGATCCCACATTCATGCTTGGAATATGGCACAGGGGTGAATGGATGAAGAGAGATTTGGCTTAACCATTCTACAGTCGGGTGGAACATGGAAGTCCCATCTCGGGTTGGATTTTGCATCACCAATAAGAGGTTATCTCTCCTTGTATTTCTATGAGCATTATATTGTATTATATGAGGTTGATATGGCAGTGAGTTCATTGGTATTTATGTTCCTATTATCTTGCTTATGTATATGTTTTATGACAATAGCTATGTATGGCTCTCATCATGTTTCTCCTTGTATGTGAATGAATAATGTATCTATGGTCTAACAGATGGAATGTGAGTTAACGTGTTAAGGCATCAATGCTTCATGGTAGATCTCAGATAAGTATGAGACCCCTTTGCTCAAAACTGTTATTACACATATAGTTTACATATTCATGATATGTTTGATAAAATGCATGTCATGGCTATTAGGGGTCCAGTCAAGGTCTTAAACAAGTATTTTCTTTAGTACTACCATTTCCATGTTATTTTACTTTTATGAAGATATGGTTTAATTCTAGGTAGTGACCTCGGCTATGGGCCTGAAAAAGTGGCTCAAGTCTTAGGGATGTTGGTATAGCACTCACTAAATGATTCTCTAAACGTTGTGAGGCAATCCTGTGAGATCAACTCTAGGTATCTATACATTTTCATGCCTATAACATAAGAGAGACATAGGCCTAAGTTGTCCAAAGGCCAAGTGGGACCCGAGGGAAAGTTGTCTCAAGTGTTGGATTGGTTCCTGAGGGTCCTAAAGTTGATTTTTAATGTATGTATGTTGTGTTTTTGTCAGTTCCACTTCCATAACATGACTTAGGAGGTTGAATCATATCATAGTGGAATCTCATCACATTTTTATCCCAGCTGGACGGTTGCTTGGGCAAATGTGGGAGGAGGGTGTTATAGAGTGGTATCAGAGCATGGTTCACCCCTCAGACTGGATGGGCTATATGTTGGTCATGCATGCATGTCAATTGCATGTGTGTCTCTTACACTTCCATTCCATGTGCTTGTTTCATTTGCATAATTTTAATCATGGTTGTAGTGATGTTGTTATGTTGAATTTGATGTTGATTTTGTGGAATGCATCATCATGAGTGTATGACAAGATACATGTTAGTATATGTTGTTTGATCACATCCTTGTATGTTAGGTTTCATTTTTGTATGTTTGATTACATGTATTAGTCTTGTAGGTTGGTTACAAGAATTAATCACTTATGCTTAACTACATGTGTTCACGTGTATGTGTAGTTGATTAGGCATTGCTTATGCATGTTTATGGTTGCATGTAGAAATGTGTACAATGGAGTAATGGTTGTTGTCATGCATGAGGTCATGGTTTATGTAGTTGATATGATCATGCATTGGTGAATGGACTCTAGATAGAATGATGTGTATATGGTTTGGTGCTCGTGTTATATGTCTATATGCAGTTGTCATGCATGAATGGTCTTGGTTATAGTTATGCATGAATAGTAGATCAAACATGCCTTGTGAAGTCATGGTATGCAAGTTAGGTCATCAAGGTGATATTGTTATGTTATGATGCTAATGTGTTTGCTAAGATAGAGTAGGAGATGCAGATCATCATAATGAGGTTGCAACATTAGACTTTGGGGTAAGAGAAGATTGTCATACAGGTATTGTATGTTTGACATGTAGGTATTAAGTCAAGGATTGTTATATGAATTAGGTTTATATACATTAGGTTTATGTACATGTATTTTGATGTTATGGTTACATTCATGATGGATGTTAGTCGATTAGTGTAGTTATATGCACATGTGTTGGATAGTCAAGAATGATATTAACTTGTAGTTGCATGCATTGCTATTGTTGTTTTATATTAGATAACCTAATGTGTATTGATGAGGCTCCTCAATAGGAAAACTATATGGGCCTTAATGCCATTCTCTGGCTTATTAAAATCAACTTTTCTCACATTTACTTACATATTTTATTATATTTTTCTTAGTGAGAATGGTAATGGTCAGATGTTATGTCATGTGGCCTAATATGCATTAATTGTAGGAATTGGAGCAATTTTGGGCTAATTTAAGTGCAGGAACTTGAAGTGGACAACAAAGATGGATTCTAGGAGATTTGTCTCCTTCCATAACTCTTCAAATCATTCAGATATTCCTCCACAATATCTCATCATCTCAGATTTACAAGAAGCCAAGGAAACCGAGTTCATTAGTAGCCAAGCTAGTGACAATGAAGACAAATCATTCCCGAGTTTGGGAGCCAAGACTCCCTAATTTTCAAGAAGTTATTGGCATCTTCAATTTGTATAAATAAGAAGGACAAGGGCATCATTAGGATTGGACTTTTTGTTGTAGCCAAGAGGAAATTTAGAGCTAAAACATTGTGACTGTTAATCTTATGTTGTATTTGACATTTCAATGATAATGAGAAGGTTTACCTTGATCCAATACTTAGTTGACATAGAGGGATGAATCTCTTGGGTGAGGGCCCAACCCTAGAAGTAGAGGTTCCTCTTTTTGTACATGTATTCTTAGATTAAAATCATAGTTAGTTACTGAAGTTATTTATGCTTTGTTTAGGTTAACAAATATTTGAATGATTGTTTAATATTGTTTCCATTAGTTGAAGAAGTAGACCAATGTGAAAGTAGTGAGAAAGAGTACATCATAAAATCTTGTGATAGTGGCATCTTCCTCATCTCCCTCATGGGATCATGGTTTGAAGGCCCCACTCTCACAGCCCCAAAAATAGATTTATCTTTTCATCATTGCATAGCTTAGGGTTCATTATTGAATAGATCATTGTTTATGATTTGTTGGAAGAACCTGTAATTGTCCTTTTTTTTCTTGAGTTTCTTGTAGTTTAAGAAGTAATTTCATTCAAATTTATGAGACGCGAACTTCGCTAAAAAACAAACGTAAGATCATTGACCTGGAAGCCATGGTCCAGGAGGAAGAAAAGAAGCGGTCGGAAGAGGACATTGAAAAGGAAGTGGATTGGCTGCAGGACCCCGGCACTGTGACCAAGCGGGCAACTCAGTTTGTCAGGACTCAGGCAGAGAGCTGGCGCATGAAAACTCTGCTTGCTCAAGCCTTGAGCATGCAGGCAAACAACGCAGATCAACTGCAAAGAGACCAGCCTATTTCTGAAGCCAAGTTGGAGGAACACATCGCAATCTTAGAGAGTCTGGACTTTAAGGTTAGTGCGCTGGAGCAGGAGGTCGACAACATCTCCAAGAAACTCACAGTGCTCATCAAACTCCTCAGGCACACCATTGGACAAGAATCCAGGCAAGCCGAGAATCCGAAGAACGAACCGATGGGAGAGCTTCACGGCCAGCATCCCAAGCAGGCGCAGGCTGGCATCTCAATTTCTGAACCTGCTCCGGAGACCTCAAGAAACTATGTGGTGCTCAAAATGTAAAGGAATCATTCGGTTTGTGGTTGGTTTCCATGTGTCTTCGGTTAGTCCTCTAGGTGCTCGGTTGTTAAGCTGGTTAGTTGGTTTGTTGTTGTTCCCTTCTATTATTCTGATAAGTGTGTCTGTTGTTTCTGTTATTTGGATGCTGCCTCATGCAGACCAAAGTTTAAGTGTTTATCATTTTTTAAGATATGTGACGGTGCCACCTTGCGTGGTGTGCTTATGATAGTTTTGGTTAGCCCTTTTTGGTCAATTTTGAAGGTAGGCCTGTAATCTGGCAGCCCTTGATCTGCTAATGCAGATTTTTTGTACTATATTTACCTCTTTTTAATATAAATTTCTGACTTACACAACAAAAAAAGAAGGAATTTCATTCATAGATCTAGTCACTAGCCATCAATAAATCAGTTTTCTCAAATTCAACTCATATTTTCCCTATTTATAGGAAGTTATGCATAAATGAAGAGAAGAACATGTTTTGTAGTAGGGATTTTTGATATGCAGGGAGGAATTCATTCCACCAGCCTCATCTAAGTCTTATCCACTTGCTTCCAAGGCCTACCATCCCCCAATCCAACTTTCTATTTTGTAGCCACCGTGGACAACCACCTTGGGGAAATCCATCCTCCCTGAAGTGTTGGGCTTAGTCTTGGGCAACTTTCACCTCCAATACACCTTCCCTCACTATCATACATCTTTTCAACACCATATAGCACCATTCTTTTCCTCATATAGCCTTCATCTAACTTCCTATATAAAACGAGGACATCATGTAGTAAACTAGGACATCCTGTAGTAGCTACAGGATCTCTTGTAGCAATCTATTTGACCTTGTTTTTATCACAAATGCTAGTCTTAGTGTAGGAAAGGCCCTCACCTTGCCTTCCATGCCTCTTAATTCCATCTGATACTAGCTCTCCCATGACTCTCTCCCTTGCAAAGATAGGATAGCATAACCAAGCATTTACATTTCTAATTTAGAAATTAAAAGACTCTTTTTTTCTACAATTTCAACATGAGATAGTTAGTGCATGCATATATAAATCATAGAGTGATAGAATAAATTTCCATGTCCAATTAGTCTAAATAATTAGATGATAAAATGAAAGGCTAGATTAGTTATCTTTTGCAAGCAATTTATGTCATTTCCTAGCTAGATGATTTCATGGAATTTCATAGCATTTTCCCTTCAATAACTTTCATTTCCTCCATAGAAAAGCATTTAATCTCCTGTATCGGAGCTAGCTTTACATTCACGATAAGTAGTCAGACTCCTTAGAGTCAATAGAAGACTAGTTTGAAACCCTAGTGGTCCATCGCCCTAGTTGAAAAGTGACATGAGTAGATTGTTGCATCTGTTGTGCATATAGCACTGTCACCTCCAAGTTTGTACGAAACCCCAAGTTGATAAATTAAAGTTCATAGTCATAGGAGTTTGCAACATACTTTTTGCAATACTGAGGGTCATCACTTTTTGACATCGTTATCGGGGAGGTGTCTAGGTAGATGCAATTTCTGCTTTCTTTTCTATTTGACATTCAGTAAATAGTTGGAATTGTTTCTTTCTTTTTGTTTTTTCATTTACTAGATAGTTGCAATTTTTACTTTCTTACTGTTTTGCAAGTAATTCTAAAAAATCCTAAAAAAAAAAGATAATTTCTTTCATGCCTCATACAAGTAGAGACAATTTAGGAAAAAATTTGCCAAATACCCCCACACCATCACACAACCAACCTTCCCTCTTCTTCGGTGGCTATCAACTTCCCTCTCTAACTGTAGGGGGGCTAGAGGACCCATAAGGTGACCAACTAGAGACCTTTGAAGAGCCTATTGGGGAAGAATAAGAACAAACCCTTCCACACACTTACAACATAGATGAAAATAGAAATGAAGGTGCTTTTCCCATTAGATAGACTAATGGAGATGCTACGATGAAAAACATAAACTCCTCTTCCCTTCCTCACTTCCATGGATAAACCTCAGAAGACCCTAATACCTACTTGTCTGAGTTTGTTGTCATCTACAAAACTTATGATTATACCTCTGATGAAGATAAGTTGAAATTGTTCCCATCCACCCTTAAGGATGCAACCTTGCACTGGTTCAGGGGTTTACTTAGGGACAACATCACTACCTGGGCTCAGATGCAACAATCCTTCATGAAAAGTATAGGGACTATTGTAGCTCCAAGTATAACAAAGAAGAAATCTTCATAATGACCTTGGGACATGATGAAACCTTGGAAGATTATGAGGAAAGGTTCCAACTTAGCTATAAAAGGACCAAATGCACCCTCGATCCTGAATCACTCAAGTTAGTCCTTATTATAGGGATTAGGGAAGATATCTTAGAAACCCTCATACTGGAGGGGACATCTATCAACTATGTTATGATGATATCAAGACAATTTTCAAAAATAATTCTATGGTAGCCGGAAAGAAGGGTAGGGCTAGTCAAGATTTGGCCAGTTCATCCTCCTTCAACACATCCATTAAAAGTGAAATTGGGAACATGTTGTAGGACTTTAAGAGTTAAATTTTGCATACCCTTGCTCTACAAATGGACACCATGCAGATCAAGAAGAAGCAAGAGGAAGAAGAAAGAGCCTTAGCTCTCTTTTTCCCTAGATGCACTAGGAGGCACCCTAGAAATGAATGTCAATTTAATATTATAAAGGTCTACTCAGTATGTGAGGAAAAACACTCCTTACACAAGTGCCCTTCTCTGCCTGGATTGAAAGCTTTGTATCAAGGAACTGAAGGTGGGATTGAACAACCCTATTATATCAACCAAAGGAGGCCACAAGGACCTCGACCATACCAGCAGGGCATGCAAGGGATGTCCTATTCATATTACAACCCCAATCAAAATGCATCAATTCCCCCTTGGCGTCTGCCTGCTCATCCTTCATGGTACACACCTTCTCCCTCGTCTTATGCACCTCAATACCATTCCCAACCTAGATCAAACACAAGAAAGCATTTCATTTCATAGATCTAGTCACTAGCCATCAATAAATTATTTTTCTCAAATTCAACTCATATTTTCCCTATTTATATGAAGTTACGCATAAACGAAAAGAAGAACATGTTTTTTTTGAGGGATTGCTGATTTGCAAGGAGGAACTCATTCCACTAGCCTCATCTAAGTCTTCTCCACCCTCTGCCAAGGCCTACCAACCCTTAATCCAAATTTATGTTTTGTAGCCACCATGGACAACCACCTTGGGGAAATCCAACCTCCCTGAAGTGTTGGGCTTAGTCTCAGGTAATGTGCACTTTCCATAGACCTTCCCCCATTGTCATACATCTTTTCAGCACCTTATCCCACCATTGTTTCCCTCATATAGCCTTCAACTATCTTCTTGTAGAAAACTAGGACATCCTGTTCTTGTAGCAGCGTGTTTGACCCTGTTTTCATCAGAAATTTTGGTCTGAGTATAGGGAAGGCCCTTATCATGACTTCCATGCCTCTTAACTCCATTTGAGACCAACTCTCCCATGCCTCTCTCCCCTGCAAATATCAAATGGAATAACTATGCATTTACATATCTAATTTAGAATTTAAAACTCTTTTTCTGCAATTTCAACATGAGATAGTTAGTGCATGCATATATAAATCATAAAGTGATACAATGAATTTCTATGTCCATTTAGTCCTAATAACTGGATGATAAAATACAAGGTTAGATTTAGTTCTCTTTTGCAAGTAGTTTATGGCATTTCCTAGCTAGATTATTTCATGGCATTTCGTACCATTTTCCCTTCAGTAACTCTCATTTCCTCAGTAGACAAGCATTTACTTTCTGGTATTGGATCTAGCTATACATTCATTATTAGTAGTAAAACTCATTCTAGTCAATAGAACACTGGTTTGAAACCCTACTGGTCCATCACCCCAGTTGAAAAGTGACCCAGGTGACCCGAGTTTGATCCCTGGTAATGGCACCAAAATGTGATAAGGCTCAGTATTGCTGCAAATCCTAGGACTAGCAACTTTACTTTATCAACTTGGCATTTCGTACAAACTTAGAGGTGACAGTGCTATATGAACAGAAAATGCAACAATCTACTCATGTCATTTTTCAACTCGGGCAATGGACCACTAGGGTTTCAAACCAGTCTTCTATTGACAAAAGGAGTCTAACTACTAAAAGTGAATGTAAATCTAGCTCCAATACAGAAAAGTAAATTCTTGTCTACTGAGGAAATGAATGTTTTTGAAAGGAAAATGCTATGAAATTCCATGAAATCATCTAGCTAGGAAATGACATAAACTACTTGCAAAACAAAACTAATCTAACCTTTCATTTTATCATCTAGTTATTTGGACTAACTGGACATGGAAAGTTGTTCTATCAGTCTGTGATTTATATATGCATGCACTAACTATCTCATGTTGAAATTTCAAGAAAAGAGTCTTTTAATTTCTAAATTAGAAATGTAAATGCTTGGCTATGCTATCCAATCTTTGTAGGGGAGAGAGGGATGGGAGAGCTTGTCTTAAATGGCATTAAGAGGCATGAAAATCAAGATGAGGGACTTCCCTATAATGAGACTAGAATTTTTTACCAAAATAGGGTGAAACAAGCTGCTACAGGAGATCCTGTAGCTACTATAAGAGATCCTGTAACTATTACAAGAGATCCTCTACCTAATACAGGAATTGCTACAGGATGTCCTAGTTTACTACAGGATGTCCTGGTTTTCTACAGGAAGTTAGCTGATGGCTATAGGATGACAAGAATGGTAGGATAGGGTGCTAAAATATGTATCACAATGAGGTAAGGTGTATGGAAGGTTCACATTGCCCAAGACTAAGCCCAACACTTTAGGGAGGTTGGATTTTCCCAAGGTGGTTGTCCATGGTGGCTACAAAACATAAAGTTGTATTAGGGGTTGGTAGGCCTTGGCAGAAGGTGGAGAAGACATGGATTGGGCTGGTGGAATGAATTCCTCCCTACAGATCAACAATCCCTCCAACAAAACATGTTCTTCTCTTGATTAATGCATGACTACATATAAGTTGGGAAAAGATGAGTTGAATTTGAGAAAATTGATTTATTTATGGCTAGTGACTAAATCTATGAAATGAAATGGCTTTTTAAACTACAACAAACTCCAGAAACAAAATAACAACTACAAGTGCTTCCAAAAAATCATAAACAATGATCTATTCAACAATGAACCCTAGGCTATGCAATGATCAAAAGATAAATCTATTTTTGGGGTTGTGAGAGTGGGGCCCTCAAACCATGATCCCACGAGGGAGATGAGCAAGAGGCCACTATCACAAGATTTTCTAAATTATTTCTCACTATTGTACATTTATCTACTTCTTCAACTAATGGAAAGAATACTAAAAAATCATTCAAATTCTTGTTAAACTAAACAAAGCGTAAATAAATTAAGCTATTAAGTATGATTTTAATCTAAGAATACATGTACAATAAGAGGAACCTCTATTGCTAGAGTTGGGCACTAAAGGAAGAGCTTTAGCCCTCTGAGTCAACTCAATTTTGGATCAAGGTAAACCTTCTCATTATAACCAAAATGTCAAATAAACCGTAATTTTAATAGTCACAATGTTTTAGCTCTAAATTTTCCTCTTGGCTACAACAAAAAGTCCAATCCTAATGAGGTCCTTGGCCTTCTTATCCATACAAGCCGAAGATACCAACAACTTCCTAAAAATTAGGGAGACTTGGCTCCCAAACTCGAGAATAACTTGTCTTCACTAACACTGGCTTGGCTTCCAATGAACTTGGTTGGCTTGGCTGCTTGTAACTCCGAGCGGATGAGATATGGTGGAGGAATCTTCAAATGATTTGAGGAGTTAAGGAGGGTTGTAGTTACACGATCTCTTGTAGTATAGTGTTTGACCATCTTGTGATCATAAATTCTAGTCTGAGTATATGGAAGGCCCTCATCTTGACTTCCATGCCCCTTAATGCCATATGACACCATCTCTCCCATGTCTCTCTCCCATAAAAATATTGGATAGCATAACCAAGCATTTACATTTCTAATTTAGAAATTAAAACACTCTTTTTATGAAATTTCAACATGACATAGTTAGTGCATGCATATGTAAATCATAGAGTGATAGAATAACTTTCCATGTCTAGTTAGAAAAATAAATAGATGATAAAATGCAAGGTTAGATTAGTTCTCTTTTGCACATAGTATGTCATTTCCTAGCTAGATGATTTCATGGCATTTCATAGCATTTTCACTTCAGTAACTTTCATTTCCTCAATAGACAAGCATTTAATTTCCTATATTGGAGCTAGCTTTACATCCACTGTTAGCATTTAGACTCCTTCTAGTCAATAGAAGACTGGTTAGAAACCCTAGTGGTCCATTGCCCTAGTTGAAAAGTGACACCAGTAGATTGTTGCATCAGTTGTGGATATAGCACTGTCACCTCCAAGTTTGTACAAAACCCCGAGTTGATAAAGTAAAGTTGGTAGCCCTAGGAGTTGCATCATCCTTGCTACAACATTGAGGCTCATCACCTTTTGGCACCGTTGGCAAGGAGGTGTCTAGGTAGATGCAATTTCTACTTTCCTTTCTATTTGAAATTCAGTAAATAGTTGCAATTGTTGCTTTCTTTCTATTTTTTCATTCAATAGATATTTGAAATTTATGCTTTCATTTTATTTTATAAGTAATTCTGAAAAAACCTAAAAAAAAGATGATTTGTTTCATGCCTCATTGGAGTAAAGACAATTTAGGAAAAATTTTGCCAACTACCCCCACACCGTCAAACAACCAACCTTCCATCTTCTTGAGTGGTTTTGAGCTTCCATCTCTAACTGCAAGGGAGCTAGATGACCCATTAGGTAAACAACCAGAGATCTTTGAAGACACTATTTGGGAAGAAGAAGAAGAAACTCTTCCACACACTTACAACATGGCTAAAAAACATAAATGAAGATGCTTTTCCCATTAGAGAGATTAATGGAAATGCTAGGATGAAAAACATAAGCCCCTCTACCCTTCCTCACTTCCATGGATTAACCTCAGAAGACCCTGATACCTTCTTGTTTGAGTTTGTTGTCATCTGTAGAACTTATGATTATACCTCTGATGACCAGAAGTTGAAATTGTTACCATCAAACCTTAAGGATGCAACCTTGCACTAGGTCATGGGTTTACCTAGGGATAAAATCATTACCTGGGCTTAGATGTAGTAATCCTTCAATGACAAGTTTAGGGAATACTATAGATCCAAGGATACCAAAGAAGAAATCTTCATAATGAACTTTATACATGATGAATCCTTGGAAGATTATGAGGAAAGTTTCCAACTCAACTACAAAAGGACAAGATGAACCCTTGTTCCTGAATAACTCAAGTTATTCCTTCTTAGAGGGATGAGGGAAGATATCCTAGAAACCCTAAACATGATGTATGTAGGGGACATCTATGAGTTATCTTATGATGATATCAAGACAATTTACAAAAGGCATTCTAGGGAGGCCATAAAGAAGGGTAGGGCTAATCAAGCTTTCGCCAATTCATTCTCCTCGAACACATCCATCAAAAGTGAAATTGGGAACATGTTGGAGGACTTTAAGAGTTAAATGATGCATAACCTTGATCTACAATTGGACACCATGTAGATCAGTAGTACAATAGTGAGAAAGAATACTTTATAAAAGCTTGTGATAGTGGCCTTTTCCTCATCTCCCTCATGGGATCATGACTTGAGGGCCCCACTCTCACAACCCCAAAAACATATTTATCTTTTGATCATTGCATAACTTAGGGTTAATTGTTGAATATCTCATTGTTTATGATTTCTTGGAAGCACCTGCAGTTGTTATTTTGTGTCTTGAGTTTGTCGTAGTTTAAGAAGGCATTTCATTTCATAGATCTAGTCACTAGCCATCAATAAATCAGTTTTCTCAAATTCAACTCATATTTTCCATATTTATATGAAGTTATGCATAAATGAAAAGAAGAAAATGTTTTTTACCGGGGATTGTTGATTTGTAGGGAGGAATTCATTCTACCAGCCTCATCTAAGTTTTCTCCACCTTCTTCCAAGGCCTACCATCCCTTAATCCAACTTTTGGTTGTGTAGCCACCATGGACAACCACCTTGGGGGAATCTAACCTCCCTGAAGTGTTGGGCTTAGTTTTTGGAAATGTGAACCTTACATACACCTTCCCTCACTTTCATACCTCCTTTCAGCACCCTATCCCACCATTCTTACCCTCCTATAGCCTTCAACTAACTTTCTCTAGAAAACCAGGACATTGTGTAGTAAACTAGGACATCCTGTAGCAGTTCTTATAGCAGCTACAGGATCTCCTGTAGCAGTCTATTTGACACTGTTTTGATCAGAAATTCTAGTATTAGTACAAGTAAGGCCCTCATCTTGACTTCCATGCCTCCTAATACCATCTGAGACCAACCCTCCCATGTCTCTCTCCCCTGCAAAGATCAAATAGCATAACCAAGTATTTACATTTCTAGTTTAGAAATTAAAAGACTTTTTTTTCTTCTGTAGTTTCAACATGAGATAGTTAGTGCATGCATATATAAATCATACAGTGATAGAATAAATTTCCATATGCAGTTAGTCCAAATAACTAGATGATAAAATGCAAGGTTATATTAGTTCTCTTTTGCAAGTAGTTTATGTCATTTCTTAGCTAGATGATTTCATGGCATTTCATAGCATTTTCCCTTCAATATCTTTCATTTCCTCAATATACAAGAATTTACTTTCCTGTGTTGGAGCTAGCTTTACATTCACTATTAGTAGTTAGACTGCTTCTAGTCAATAGAAGATAGGTTTGCAACACTAGTGGTCCATCATCCCAGTTGAAAAGTGACATGAGTAGACCGTTGCATATGTTGTGCATATAACATTGTCACCTCCAAGTTTGTACGAAACCCTGGTTTGATAAAGTAAAGTTGGTAGCCCTGGGAGTTGCAACATCCTTGCTTCAATACCGAGTCTGATCACTATTTGACATCGTTGCTAGGGAGGTATCTAGGTAGATGAAATTTCTACTTTTCTTTCTATTTGACATTCAGTAAATAGTTGCAATTGCTTCTTTCTTTCCATTTTTTGATTCAATATATAGTTATAATTTCTTCTTTCTTTCTATTTTTCAAGTATTTAAAACAAAACTAAAAAAAAAAGATAATTTATTTCATGCCTCGTAGTAGTGGGGACAATTCAGGAATTTTTTTGCCAAATACCCTCACACCATCAGACAACCAACCTTCCCTCGTCTTCGATGGTTATTAGCTTCCCTCTCTGACTGCAAGGGAGCTAGAGGGCCCATTAGGTGAATAACTAGAGATCTTTGAAGAGCCTATTGGGGAAGAAGAAGAAGAAACCCTTCAACACACTTACAACATGGCTAAAAACAGAAATGAAGGTGCTTTTCCCATTAGAGAGACTAATGGAGATCCTAGGATGAAAAACATAAGCCCCTATGCCCTTCCTCACTTCCACGGCTTAACCGTAGAAGACCTTGATGCCTTCTTGTTTGAGTTTTATGTTAACTGCAAAACTTATTATTATACCTCTGATGACTAGAAGTTTAAATTTTTCCCATCCACCCTTAATGATGCAACCTTATGCTAGTTCAAGGGTTTACCTGGGGACAACATCACTGCCTGGGTTCAAATGCAACAATCCTTGAATGAAAATTATAGGGTCTATTGTAGATCCAAGGATACCAATGAAAAAAATCTTCATAATGACCTTTGGACATGATGAAACCTTGGAGGATTATGAGGAAAGGTTCCAACCTAGCTACAAAGGGACCAAATGCACCCTCAATCTTGAATCACTCAAGTTATTCTTTCTTAGAGGGATCAAGGAAGATATCCTAGAAACCCAATAACATGTTGTCTCAAGGGGATATCTATCAACTATCTTATGATGATATCAAGACAGTTTTCAAAAATCATTCTATGGCAACTAGAAAGAAGGGTAGGGCTAGTCAATATTTAGCATGTTCATCCTCCTCTAACACATCCATTAAAAGTGAAATTGGGAACATGTTGTAGGACTTTAAGAGTTAAATGATGCACTCCTTTGCCTTACAAATGGACACCATGAAGATCAAGAGGAATTAGGAGGAAGAAGAAAGAGCCTTAGCTGTCTTTTTCCCTAGATGAACTAGGAGGGACCCTAGAAATGAATGTCCATTGAATAGTATAGAGGTATGCTTAGTCTATGAGGAAAACAACTCCACACACAAGTGCCCTTCTTTGCCTTGATTGAAATTTGTGTATCAAGGAACTGAAGGTGGGACTTAACAACTTTGAGATATCAACCAAAGGAGGCCTCAAGGACCTTGACCATACTAGTAGGGCATGTAAGGAATGTCATATTCATATTACAACCCCAATCATAATGCATCCATTCCCCCTTGGTGTCTGCCTGCTCATCCTTCATGGTACACACCTTCTCCCT
Organism: Pinus tabuliformis; assembly: GCA_031772625.1. Classification (NCBI taxonomy): domain Eukaryota; kingdom Viridiplantae; phylum Streptophyta; class Pinopsida; order Pinales; family Pinaceae; genus Pinus; species Pinus tabuliformis. Next base: position 1,523,774,194 of record CM062817.1, read on the forward strand.
CGTCTTATGAAACTAAACACCATTCCAAACCTAGATCAAACATAATAAGTTGTCACTTTTATTCTTCAGTTTAGTTTAAGAAGGCATTTCATTTCATAGATCTAGTCACTAGCCATCAATAAATCAGTTTTCTCAAATTCAACTCATATTTTCCCTATTTATATGAAGTTATGCATAAATGAAGAGAAGAACATGTTTTGTTGCAGTGATTGTTGATCTTCAGGGACCAACTCATTCCACCAGCCTCATCTAAGTCTTCTCCACCTTCTGCCAAGGCATACCAACCCCTAATCCAAATTTCTATTTTGTATCCATCGTGGACAACCACCTTGGGCAAATCCAACCTCCCTGAAGTGTTGGGCTTAATCCTGGGCAATTTTCACTTTCCATACACCTTCCATGACTCTCATACATCTTTTCAACACCCTATCTCACCATTCTTTCCCTCATATAGTCCTCAACTAACTTCCTGTAGAAGACAAGGACATCCTGTAGCAGTTCTTGTAAAAGCTACAAGATCTCCTCTACCAGCCTGTTTGACCCTTTTTTTTATCATAAATGCTAGTTTGAGTATAGGGAAGGCCCTCATCTTAAATTACATGCCTCTTAATGCCATTTCATACTAGCTCTCCCATACCACTATCCCCTACAAAGATCAGATAACATAACCAAGCATTTACATTTCTAATTTAGAAATTAAAAGACTATTTTTCCTGCAATTTCAACATGAGATAGTTAGTGCATGCCTATATAAAGAAAGAGGAAATTTAGAGCTAAAACATTGTGACTATTAATCTTATGTTGTATTTCACATTTTGATGATAATGAGAAGGTTTACCTTTATCCATCACTGGGTTGATGCAGAGGGTTGGAGCTCTTGGGTTGGGGCCCAAACTTAGCAAGAAAGGTTCCTCTTTTTGTACATCTACTCTTAGACTAAAATCATAGTTAGTTGTTGAAGTTCTTTATGATTTGTTTACTTTAACAAGTATTTGAGTGAATGTTTATTCTTGTTTCCATTAGTTGAAGCAGTAGATTAGTGGTGCAGTAGTGAGAAAGAGTACTTCAGAAAATCTTGTGATAGTGGCCTCTTCCTCATCTCCCTCATGGGATCATGGTTAGAGGACCCGACTCTCACAACCCCAAAAATAGATTTATCTTTATATCATTGCATAGCTTAGCATTCATTGTTGAATAGATCAATGTTTATGATTTTTTGGAAGCATGTGCAGTTGTAATTTTGTTTCTTGAGTTTGTTTTAGTTTAAGAAGGCATTTCATTTCATAAATCTAGTCAGTAGCAATTAATAAATCATTTTACTCAAATTCAACTAATATTTTCCCTGTTTATATGAATTTATGCATAAATGAAGAGAAGAACATGTTTTTGTGTAGGGATTATTGATCTGCGATGATGAACTCATTCCAATAGCCTCATCTAAGTCTTCTCCACACTCTGCCAAGGCCTACCAACACCTAATCCAACTTTCTATTTTATAGACACGATAGACAACCACCTTGGGAAAATCCAACCTCCCTGAAGTGTTGGGCTTAGTCTTGGGAAATGTACACCTTCCATACACCTTCCCCCACTATCATATATATTTTTCGCACCCTATCCCACCATTCTTTCCCTTCTATAGCCTTCAGCTAACTTCAAGTAGAAAACGAGGACATCCTATAGTAAACTAGGACATCCTATAGTAGTTCCTATAACAACCTGTTTGACCCTGTTTTGATCAGAAATGATAGTCTGCGTATAGGGAAGGCCCTCGTCTTGACTTCCATGCCTCTTAATTCCATCTGAGACCAACTCTACCATGCCTCACATAGCATAACTAAGCATTTACATTTCTAATTTAGAAACTAAAAGACTCTTTTTCTGCAATTTCAACATGAGATAGTTAGTGCATGCATATATAAATCATAGAGTGATAGAATAACTTTCCATGTCCACTTAGTTCAAATAACTACATGATAAAATGAAAGGTTAGATTAGTTCTCTCTTGCAAGTAGCTTATGTCATTTCCTAACTAGATGATTTCATGGCATTTCATAGCATTTTCCCTACAGTAACTTTCATCTCCTCGATAGACAAGCATTTGCTTTCCTGTATTGGAGCTAGATTTACATTCATTGTTAGTATACAGACTCCTTCTAGTCAATAGAATACTAGCTTGGAACCCTAGTGGTCCATCACCCTAGTTAAAAAGTGACCCATGTGACCTAAGTTCAATCCCCGGAAATGGAGCCAAAATGTGAAAAGGCTTAGTAATGCAGTAAGGATGCTAAAACTTCTAGGGCTACCATCATTTACTTTATCAACCCAGGGTTTCATACAAACCTGGAAGTGACAGTTCTATATGAACAGCACATGTAATAGTCTACTCATACCACTTTTCAACTGGGGTGATGGACCACTAGGGTTTCAAACAACTCTTCTATTGACTAGAAGGAGTCTGAATACTAACAGTGAATGTAAAGATAACTCTAATACAAGAAAGTAATTTCATTTCTACTGAGGAAATGAAATTTTTTGAAGGGAAAATGCTATGAAATGTCATGAAATCATCTATCTAGGAAATGACATAAACTACTTGCAAAAGAGAACTAATTTAACCTTGCATTTTATCATCTAGTTATTTGGACTAACTGGACATGGAAAATTATTCTATCACTCCATGATTTATATATGCATGCACTAACTATCTCATGTTGAAATTTCAGAAGAAAAAAAAAAAAAAAAACTCTTTTAATTTATAAATTAGAAATGTAAATGTTTGGTTATGGTATCCTATCCTATCTTTGCAGGGGAGAGAGGGATGGGAGAGATGGGGTTAGATGGAATTAAGAGGTTTGGAAGTCAAAATGAGGACTTCCCTGTACTCATACTAGCATTTCTGATCAAAATAGGGTGAAACAGGCTGTTATAGGAGATCTTGTAGTTGCTACAGGATGTAGATGCAGGCTATAGGGGGGAAATATTGGTGGGACAGGGTGCTAAAAATGTGTACGTTATTGAGGTAAGGTGTATGGAAGGTGCACATTGTCCAAGACTAAGCCCAACAGTTCAGGGGGGTTGGATTTGCCCAAGGTGGTTGTCCACGGTGGCTGTGAAAGAGAAAGTTGGATTACGGTTTGGTAGGCCTTAGCAGAAGGTGGAGAATACTTAGACGAGGCTAGTGGAATAAGTTCCTCCCTACAAATCAACAATACCTGCAACAAAAAATGTTCTTCTCTTCATTAATGCACAACTTCATATAAATAGGAAAAGATGAGTTGAATGTGAGAAAACTAATTTATTGATGAATAGTGACTAGATCTATGAAATGTAATGCCTTCTTAAACTACAACAAAATCAAGAAACAAAATGACAACTGCAAGTGCTTCCAAGAAATGATAAAAAATGATCTATTCAACAATGAACCCTAATCTATGCAATTATCAAAAGATCATCTCTTTTTGGCGTTGTGAGAGTGGGGTCCTCAAACCATGATCCCATGAGGGAGATGAGGAAGATGCCACTGTCACAAGATTTTCTAAAGTATTTCTCACTATTGTACCACTATTCTATTTATTTAACTAATGGAAATAAGACTATAAAATCATTCAAATACTTGTTAAACTAAACAAAGTATAAATGACTTTAGCGACTAACTATGATTTTAACCTAAGAATACATGTACAAAAAGAGGAACCTTTGTTGATAAGGTTGGGCCCTAACCCAAGAGCTTCAACCCTCTGAGTCAACTTAGTGTTGGATCAAGGTAAACCTTCTCATTATCATCAAGATTTCGAATAAAACATAAGGTTAACAGTCACAATTTTTTAGCTCTAAATTTTACTCTTGGCTACAACAAAAATTCCAATCCTAGTGAGGCCCTTGGCCTTCTTATTTATACAAATTGTAGCTACTAATAGATTCCTAAAAATTAGGGAGACTTGGCTCCCAAACTCAAGAATGACTTGTCTTCATTCTCAGTGGCTTAGCTGCCAATGAACTCGGTCAGCTTGGCTACTTGTAACTCTGAGCTGATGATATATGGTGGAGGAATATTCAAATGATTTGAGGAGTTAGGGAGGGTTGTAGTAGCTACAGGATCTCTTGTAGTAGATTGTTTGACCCTATTTTGATCATAAATTCTATTCTAAGTATAGGGAAGGCCCTCATCTTGACTTCCATGCCTATTATTGCCATCTGAGACCATCCCTCCCATGCCTCTCTCCCATGCAAAGATTGATAGCATAACCAAGCATTTACATTTCTAATTTAGATATTAAAAGACTCTTTTTCTGCAATTTCAACATGAGATAGTTAGTGCATGCATATATAAATCATAGAGTGATAGAATAAATTCCCATGTCCAGTTAGTCCAAATAAATAGATGATAAAATTCAAGGTTTGATTAGTTCTCTTTTCCAAGTAGTTTATGTCATTTCCTAGCTAGATGATTTCATGGAATATCATAGCATTTTCACTTCAGTAACTTTCATTTCCTCAGTAGACAAGCATTTACTTTCCTGTATTGGAGCTATATTTACATTCATTATTAGTAGTTAGACTCCTTCTAGTCAATAGAATACTAGTTTGAAACCCTAGTGGTCCATCGCCCTAGTTGAAAAGTGACATGAGTAGACTATTGCATCCGCTCTGCATATAGCACTCTCACCTCCAATTTTGTATGAAACCTTAGGTTAATAAAGTAAATTTGGTAGCCCTAGGAGTTGCAACATCCTTGCTGCAATACTGAGGCTCATCACTTTTTGGCATTGTTGTCAGAGAGGTGTCTAGGTAGATGCAATTTCTTCTTTCCTTTGTATTCGACATTCAGTAAATAGTTGCAATTGTTTCTTTCTTTCTATTTTTTCATTCAATAGATAGTTTCAATTTCTGCTTTCTTTCTAATACCCCACACTATCACACAACCAACTTTCCTCTTCTTCAGTGGTTGTCAGCTTCACTCTCTGACTGCAGGGGAGCTAGAGGACCCATCAGGTGAACAACCAGAGATCTTTGAAGATCCTATCAGTGATGAAGAAGAAGAAACACTTCCACACACTTACAACGTCGCTGAAAATAGAAATTAAGGTGCTTTTCCAATTAGAGAGACTAATGAATATGCTAGGATGAAAAACATAAGCCCCTATGCCCTTCTTCACTTCCATGGCTTAACCTCAGAAGACCCTGATACCTTCTTGTTTCAATTTGTTGTCATCTGTAAAACCTATGATTATACCTTTGATGACCAAAAGTTGAAATTGTTCCCATCCACCCTTAAGGATGCAGCCTTGCACTAGTTCATGGGTTTACTTGGGGACAACATCACTACATGGGCTCATATGTAGCAATCCTTGAATGACAAGTATAAGGATTACTGTAGGTCTAAGGATACCAAAAAGAAATCTTCAGGATGACCTTGGGACATGATGAATCCTTGGAATATTATGAGGAAATTTTCCAACTCAGCTACAAAAGGCTTAGATGCACCCTCGATCCTGAATCACTCAAGCTACTCCTTCTTATAGGGATCATGGAATATATACTAGAAACACTAAAGATGTTGTCTTGAGGGGACATCTGATTTAATTGTGACGAGAGGTGCTCTACAGCCCAGTATATGAGGGAGATGTTGTCACGTAACGTTACATTAAAAAATATTAAAAAATATGTAATGTTGCATTAAAAAGATATTAAAAAAATATATGTGTTGGCTAATATATATTGTATATTGTATATTGAGAGAGAGAGAGAGAGAGGGAGAGGAAGAGGGAGGTAGAGAGATATGGAGATAGAGAGTGTATGTTTTGGGGGTGAGAAGGAGAGAGAAGGGGAGATAGAGATATAGATGGAGGGGGTAGAGAGAGGGAGAAAAGGGGAAGAGATAGAGAGGGAAAGGAAGAGGGAGAGATAGATATATAGATAGATGGATATGGGGAGAGAGGGAGAGAGTGTGATATATGTTTAGGGGATTGAGATAGAGAGACAAAAAAGGAGAGATGGAGGGAGTTATAAATATAGATAGCAGGGGGAGAGATGAAAGAAGAGAAAGATAGAGAAAGTTAGGGAGAGGCAAATGGAGTGAGATGGGAGAGAGAGGGAGGGGAAGAGAGAGAAGGAGAGGGGGAGGAAGATAGACACAGAATGGAAAGTGGAGAGACAGGGAAGAAGAAAGAGTCTCATAGAGACAAATATAAACATAGAAGTTAGATCTAGAAAGTCATGAATATTTTAGATTTTCAATGTGGTTGTTGATTTCTAATCCTATTTGATCACATGCACTATATGCATTTATTTCAATTTACATGTCAATTAATAATTCTATTTAATGCCTTACACTAGATGCATTGATTTTAGTGTTGGTGTTGATTTCCACTCCTATTTGATTGTTTGCACAAGATGCATTGGTTTTAGTGTAGATATTTATTTCTAATCCTATTTGATCGCTTGCACTAGATGCATTGATTTTAGTTTAGATGCCAATTTCTATCATATTTAATACCTTACACTAGATGCATTTATTTTAGCGTAGATGTTGATTTCTACTCATATTTGATTTCTTGCATTAGATGCATTGGTTTCAGTGTAGATATTGATTTCTAATCCTACTGGATTTCTTGCACTAGATGCATTGGTTTTAGTATAGATGTTGATTTATAATCCTATTTGATTGTTTGCACTAGATGCATTGATTTGAGAGTAGATGTTGATTTCTGATTTGATGCAACAAGATGTATGATGTACATTAATTTCAAAGTAATTAGATTAATTGTGTGCATTGATTATAGTGTAAGCACATCTCTACCTCCTCCATCTATATCTCTATATCCCATTGTCCTTCCTTCTTTATCTCTCTAACTCAACCCCTAAAAATACACACTCTCTCTCCCTCCCTCCCTTTCCCCTCCCTCTCTCTCTCCCTCCCTCCCTTTCCCCTCCCTCTCTCTCTTCCCCTTCTCTATCTCTAACATTTCTCTCTCCATATCTATATCTCTTGCTCCCTCCATGTCTTTGCCTCTCTCTTCTTCCTTTCCCCCCCCCTCCTCCCCCATATATATCTCTATCTCCCCTTGTATCTCCTTCTCACCCCCAATACATACACACTCTCTCTCAGTGTAAGCACATAAAAAGTATTCAACCATAAATACAATACTTGAATTTTCATCCTAAATAAAATGTTTGCATACACCAAATGTTTGCTTATTGAAACTATAAACTATTTATAATTGGGTACATTCTTATTATTCCCATTTTCCATCATGCAACATTGTTAATTACTTTGCATTGAAATGTTGTAAGAGAAAATAACTACCATTGAAAATTATTTGGCGTTTAACACTCCATAAGTCACAATGATTTAATTTCGAGAAAACTACTATTAATATTGGAGAGCAATAAAGACAAGGTATGTTGTTTACTACAGTAGCTCGTGTTAAATATTTGAATGGTCTATGATTCCAACTGCTCTTTTCATATGATCGATATGAGAAAATGAAAAAACTAGTAGGTGTGACAATAACAATAGAAGAAAATCATTTCAGATTGATTGCAATGAAGATTGTTTGTAATTGACTATATTCTTAGTATTAACATTTTCTATCTATCAAAATTGTTGCATTGACACTTTGCACTCAAAATTTGTATTTCATCATTTTTCATCATTCAAGCTACTAATAGTCTCTCTCATCTCAACAAACTGAGGTAACGGAGAAAATTTTAAATTAAATTGATCTAATTAATCTTAGACATATTTAGCATATTTAAAATGATCAAAAGAATTAGATGTTCAACAAATTTTGTATGATCACACACGACTGAAACTAGCCTAGATCCATATTAACATCGCCGAGAGGGATCAAATCTCTCGAGGTGCAAACCTTTCCTCAAGTTTTTCACTCAAAAAACAAGTTTGCACATCAAGATATTTGATCCCTCTCGGCGCTTGATAGATCCAGTGTTAAGATGGATCTAGGCTGGTAATTATTCTAATAACAAAACTAAGGAAATTCAAATAAATAATGATTTATTTAAATATTCCTAAGGGATTTAGTCAAATGTGAAAAGGCTTAATTATTAAATAATGATTTATTAATCATTCCTAGACTAAATTTAGTAAATAATGATTTATCTAATTATTCTCACGTTTTTTTTTTATTTAAGTCAGAAAATAATTTAATAAAATTGGTTGTAAATTATTTTCTACAATGAAAGTGATTTTACTATGGTTAAATTAAATCTACATGGTGTATTTTGATCCAACTAGTTAGAAATGGCTAGGTGATCATTTTTTGTGATAACAAATTCCTCCCACAAGTATGAGTGTTAGGAGCACACGTTGTAAATTACACTTCTACGAGACGGAAAAAGGGGAGTCAGAGAGAGAGAGAAATATCTAAAGCAAGTCAAGGATGGAGAAATAATGGAGGGGGTGAGACCTACAATACTGATAGAAGTCTCATGTTATGTGGTAGTACATGATCTCAAATAAGGTGAGGGAGGCATACCCATACCTGCTGAGATAACTGAGTATAAATAATAATGGTGAGCACAACAATGTCAGATTGAGCTATAAAGTACATGATACATGATACACTGGAATCAATGGGCCAGAAAATAATACAATGGATCCCCTATACATAATGCAACTAGAGAAACATAGTCTAGGACTGGGTACAATAACATCTGAGTACATGAGATATAATTCCCCTCCAACTGACATGGGGAGGGTGGATCACAACCAATGAAGCCTTGCTAAATAGGAAAGGGCTCTGAAGATCTGAATGGATCATCTTGAGGATACATGCATGCTGTGGGCGCTGCAAGCAACAGAAACTGAACCCATCAAATCTATGGAACTGCATCGGAGGCTGGACCAACATCTATGGTCATTCGGGCATGTAGGGTGCTACCTGAAGGACCACCCCCTCATGAGGTTTGAAGCATCTCACACACACCAATGAATCACTAGGACAATCGTCTGGATCACCAAACAGTCAACTGTATGAATCTCAATCATGCGATAAGGAGCTGATGTTGAGCACGTGAGAAAAAACTAAGTCAAAAGGCAACAATGAGTCCCTTTGCATGATCCGAGGAACCGAACAAAGATCAAAGATGGAATGAAGGTACATCACCGTCTAGACGACTCTTCTAGAATATATGTGTTGAGATCGAGAGAAGAGAACCTGTCAGAGTTAAGGTAATGAGGAATCCTTAACAAAGGCTCGAGGGGATATAATAGAGTGATTGATGGATTGACATAAGGGATAATTATGGAAGGAAACAAAATGGATGGTAGAATGATGACCTCCCTTGTCAGATCATAATAAAAGTGGTTGAACTGGAAAAAACTCACTCAATTCTAGAGGGGATGTTCGATGACTCAAATGGGGATTCGGTGAAGACAGAGCAGAAAGACTAGAGGCCAAACATGAATAAAATGGAAGAAATGTAGCATGATGACGAATGAAACATTATAAATGGATACAAAGGGGACTCGAAATAGACTCCATATGTACAAGGGTGACACATCTTGGATCCTCTGAACAAGGGTTACTCAATGATACTGCCACATGGGGGAGGCCAATTGGGGACCATAAAAACATGAGTAAATGATGGTTACTCATGGCGAAAATTGACACGAGTCAACCAGTGCAAAAGTAAAGTGGTACTAGAGTACAAGTGTCTCAAATGTAGAGATTCGATTTTAAGAGGTGAAAACGTGAGACCTCATGGAAAAAATGGCTTCTTCGTGAAGTTTCAAATTATCCAAAAAGAAAGTGGAGACTGATTATAAAAATTGGTAAGAGATTTCCAATGGTACTAATGGTTCTTGAAACTGAGCTACGGTTTGGTCATAATGGACGATGGAACAAACTAGAGTTTTTCCTATAAAAGAGCTTTTTGCCTCCAAATCCAATTCATTTGCATAGTGGGATATGGAGAATTTGGAGAGGAGGAGCAGGCCCTAAATCTTATGGAGATCGAAGTGGACAAACCAACCATCGGAATTAGGATCTGCAAGTTGGAGAGAGGTGGCCTAACCATACTCATCAATTTCACTGGTTTATATTTTCATATTAGGGCTTCAATTTCCTATTGGGGACCCTTGGTCATCCTCATGGTTGTAGCAGACTTATTGGGGCTTGATCTACACTCTGGAGCATAGACATGGGGCCCACAATTTTTTTCGGTGTATTTTTGTAGGAAAAAATGTGCTCTGGACTAAGAAGATGGGCATGACTGGTGGTATGCTGGAAGCTGAAGCTGAGTTCTGTCATGAATTTATTTTGTAATCTTCACTGAAAAACATAATGATGTCTTGCAGGTATGGTAGAGTTAAAGATATTATGGTGAGAATGAGAGTTTCCCTCTGCGTTGAGATTCAAGGGGATTAAGCAATGAGAGGGATACTGGCATGATGTGGCATGCTGAAGTTCTTAGAGAACACTTTGATGAGGGTTGGTGAGACTTTGCTATCAAGGATAGTGAGTTACTGGGACCCAGACTAAGAGGCCTTTGTAGTGCAAGGGCATAGGATTGAGCTCCTGATTCAAGACATAAATTTTTTGACAGGATTTCCCCCCCTTGGGGGTAGTAGGGGAGATACATCCAGTGTTGCCTCGTGGGAGGCATATTGATGATTTTTTTGAGCTTCATTGTGTACGGAGTAGCTGTGTTAAGGGCACGACCATATGGGTTGATGACTAGGAAAGGTCTGAGACACGATCTATAGCCACAACAGTCCTATGAATCTATGGTATCCATGCCCTCTACCATATCACTAGAGAGAAGATGATGATGGTGGAGAGTGTTTTGGGAGGGACCTACTATGGGTGGGCCCAGATGTTACTATCATCATTAAAATGACAGTTGATATTATGCAGATGGGTGACCAATGATAATTTTTCATTTGGGATAGCTTGATGCTCACTCTTCTTTGAGAATATCCCCACTATACAACCTCATGTTCAGATCCATGATGGGAGCCCAAGATGTGTTGCTAGGGGCATCTCCTAAGATGAGGAGGTGGAGGGGGAGTCAGACCAGTGTTCTGACCTAATTTTTTTTTCTCATCAGGACCAGATACCACTATACATAGATGACTATCCATATAGTGGCATGAACTATCAGGGGGATCCTGACTTACCGCTTCCATGAGGATGAGCATGGGACCCAAATGGTAAGTGAAAGTTTCTATGTATTTGGTGAATTTATAGTGTAATAATTATGTGTATGTGGTACTAATTCCTAAACTTTGTGGTATATATATATAGCACCGGTGAGGTCGGTAGGATACGCAGGATCAGCCGCAGTGCTTGGGGGTGAAGATCAAGGGGGACTTCATCATGACAGATACCAGATGATGGTTCTCTACTAGAAGATCTCTAACATATGTGCGACATACTACTGATTGGGCTGATAGAGCATGGGTAGCATAATCTAGAAGATTGGTATAAAGATGAGTGTATGGTCCTTCTATCAAAGTGGCGAGGAATCATGCGACACACGACGATGGCTGGTTAGGGTATAGGGACATAGGAATCTCTAGAGGATAGTGATTAGGCATAGGGACATGTGGGTCCCCATTTTTATTTTATGATAACATGATAGTGGGCATGTCAGATGTAATTATAGTAATGGATTCAAAACACTATATGAAGAGATATATATATATATATATATATATATATATATATATATATATATATATATATATATATATATATATATATATATATATATATATATATATATATATATATGCATCTTTTTGTTTGTGACAATTGTGGTTCACCATTATTTTTATGGATGTCTTCTTACATGTGATAAATGCCAATTTAGAATGTTATTAGCAATGCTATCTACATAGTGATTTTGGGCTCTAAACATATGACTAAATGAAATGGATTCAAATTCATGCATCAAAAGCTTCCCTCATAGATATTTTCTAAATAGGACAAGATTATGCACATGATAAACACCATTCAGTTGCATGACAAGTAGCAAGGAATCTAGACAAAGATGAAGGTGAAGGATGTGACGGTCAATGGCATCAACTAGAAAACCTATCACAACATCATATTCCGCCTAGTTATTGGTGGTAGATCCAATGAAAATACCGTTGGATTGTACTAACAAATGAAAGGGGGTAAAAATGGACCAAGTTGTCAAGGCAAGATTCCTGGTGAAGTGACTTGCACCATTGGCAAAACTGATATAAGGTGTGGATGATGGATCCATATGAAAGATACAAGAATACAATGTGTAAGAATGTGGGGGATGAAAACTACCTAAATGCAAGAAGAAATGAATATATACACACATTTCAATGGGAAATGTTATGGGTAAAAGTTCTTGAGGTATAGTGCATTTCGAGGATTAGGAAGGATTTCTCCTTTTGGATCCTCTAATAGATATTCCCCATTGCCCAAACACTTATGAATGATATCAAGACCTAGCCATAAAGGTTAAAAAATTCCACGCCCCAGGACATCGTGAACTTGGTCATACAGGAGAACAAGGTCACCTTCATCAAAGGTATGAGGATGGACTTTGTGGTCAAACTGAGCTTTGGTGCATTTCTTATCCGCTTCAATGGTTTGAAACGAAACCCGACAGTCTTCAAAAATAGACTCGAGCATGATGAGTCATTATTCTAAGGGTTGGGTGTCTGGGAGGAGTTTGACGGCAAGGTGAAGGGAAGGGATTTTGCACTCTATTGGTAAAATTTCCTTCTCTCCAAAAACAAGGTGGAAAAGAGTGAACCTGATGGCAGTTTTGACAGAAGTTCTATAGACCCATAATGTAGGGAAGAGAATTAAATGCCCGTTGGTCTTATTTTTATTCATTGTCTGCTGAAGCATAGTCTTCAGGATCTTGTTGATAGCTTCAACTTGGCCATTTCCTTGGGGAGAATAAGACGACGAATATTGATGTTCAAAGATCAACAGAGAGGATGACTCATGCCATATCTCATATCTCATCTTCAAAGTGTCGACCATGGTCTGAGACCAATTGTTTCGGAACCCCAAATCGAGCGATAACATAGTTAAAAAATAAGATGGTTGCAGTAGCCGCGGTATTAGTGAACATTGGCGTGGCTTCAACCCCTTTGGTAAAATAGTTGACAACCACAATAATATACTTGTGGTTATTAGCAGATGAGGGTCGACACTCCATAAATTCAATAGCCCATTTACAGAAAGCACCGAATGCAACAATTGGATGGAGGGGAGAAGGTGGAGCTCGTGCCTTAGGGACGTATAACTGGAAATTGGGACAATGTTTCACTTTTGCAATACAATCACTAAAGATAGAATGCCAAAAGTACCTAACACGCATGATTTTCTGGGCAATGGCCATTCTAAAGAGGTGGCCACCACAAGAGCTACCATGGTAGGCATTGAGCACTTGCTCAGCTTCAAGATGGGTGAGACAATGATGAAGGATAGTATCGACACTGTGATGATAGAGATCATCACCAATGAGGAGGTAGCGGGAGGCTTGATGTCGAATCCATCATCAATCATCATGAGTGAGGTGGGAGACGAACTTTTGGGTTTACAGATATGTAATTATGTCACCATACCATGGATCATCGGAGGTGATGAAAAACCAGTGTTTTTCCAGGACATCTTCATTAATCAGCAGATCATGTGCACTAGTGGGTAGTTCAAAAATAAGTTCAAAAACAACCAAACCTTTCTTACTTTTGGGGGTGACAAACTCGAGATCATAGTCTTTCAAGATAACAATCAAATGGGCATACTTCCCACTGATGATTAGTCGACTCAACCAAAAGGCCATTGGGTTGGAATTTGTCACCACTTTAGTGGTACATGTGAGGATATAATGGTGAAGTTTTTGAATGAAGAACACAACAACCATCACTAGTTTTTCTTCATGGGAATAGGACATAGGGGGACCCTCGAGTTTCTTACTAACATAATAGATGACATGTTCTATTCCTGCTAAATCTTCATGTATTAATACCCTAGCAGCTGAATAGGTGGATGCAGAGATATACAGGACGAAATCCCTTTCAAAGTTTGGTGGACTAATAAAGGGAGAAGAAGAGAGCATGTTTTAGGGCATCGAAAGAGCATTGAGCTTGGTCATCGCAAACAAATGGAATGGAATATCTAAGGAGTATAAGGAAACCATGAGCTATTGTGGCATAATTAGGAATAAACTGATGAAGGAAGTTAGCCTTACCTTGGAGGCTTTGTAGCTAGTGGATCGTATGAGGAGGAGGGAGTTCAAGAATGGCTTGAACTTTTAATGGGTTAAGAGTGATATTGTCCTTGGACATGATGAAGCCCAACAAGCGGCCAACAGGAACGCAAAAGACACACTTTAGGGGTGTAAGGCGGATATTATACTTGCGACATTGTAAGAATACAATACAAAAATCATGAAGATGTTACAATTGGAGTCTTGAATGAGCAGTGAGAAATAGGACATGGCACGTTGGAAAGTGGCCCCAAAATTATTTAAACCGAAAGGCATGATCTTGTAAGAAACGGTTCCACACGGACTAGTGAAAACGGTTTTTAACTGATTGGCAGCGTGGATACAAATCTAATTGTACCTGAAGAATCCATCCATAAAGGAAAGAACCTCATGCTCCACACACTCATCAATGACCTAGTCAATGAAGGGTATGGGAAAGTTGTCTTTAGGACAAGCTTTGTTCAGATCACGAAAGTTGGTGCAAACACAGATGGTGCCTTCACCTAAGTCAGTAGGCGACAAGTGACCCTAACAACAAGTTGATGGCTTCTGTCATATTAAATCTGAAACACAAATAGAAAACTTGCAGTAAAAGAATATATAACCCAAAACAGAAAGCAATAATATAAAGAATCCAGTATGATAACCCAATTTGAAATACTTTTTGAATGAACAAATCTTTTATTGATAACACCTAATGAAGGAGTTCTAAATATTGGTATATAAGTCCCCCTCCATGGAATGTGTCCTTTGATATCCTTGACGCTTGATAAAATTGGTCTTCTCTCTCAATGTGAAAAACTGAAACAAAAGTGAAAACATCAAAATGGGAGCTCAAGAAAAATGAAGATATGTTGACAATAATTATGATCATGGTGTAAAATGAATGAAAAACCGTCCTTTATATAACAAATTATGGAGTTAATCTCGAAAATGGAGAATAATAAAATATTATTAACCAAATTCAGATCTAACTACTTGGAATACTTTATTATATTTATTGGAGAGGGAAAAGGAATTTAAAATGGTTAAATACATTTATTTAGAAATAATTAACAAATAAAATGATTTATTAATTATTTCGCAAGAAAAAAAAAAGTGTGAAATCAAAATAATTATGTGATGTAATAATTATTCTAATAACAAAAATAAGGAAATTCAAATAAATAATGATTTTGTTTAAATATTCGTACGAGATTTAGTCAAATGTGATAGGGCATAATTATTAAATAATGATTTAATAATCATTCCTAGAGAAAAATAAATAAATAATGATTTATCTAATTATTCTCAGGGGTTTTTTTATTTAAATGAGAAAATAATTTAATAGAAGTGGTTTAATAAATTATTTTCAAGAGTGAAAGTGATTTTACTATGGTAAAATTAAATCTACATGGTGTATTTCGATCCACCTAGTTAGAAATGGCTAGGTGATCATTTTTTGATCATAACATAAATCATGAGAGATTTAAAGAATAAATTAAGGAGAGTTGTCTTGTGTTGGCATGCACTTCATCCAAGTCTTCATGATTATGCTCATGGAGATGACTTATTGTAGTGATATTTTTCCCTTATGATGATGATGGAGATGTATTACATGTTTGTTCAGAGATGTTGTAGATGATAGAGGTGAGTTGTTGGCATGGTGCCAACTTGTTTGGAGACCCTAACATGTTGATTATTTATATGGGGTTGGAGGCATTGACATGATGACTTAGAGCCTTCATATGAGCATGATCAAATGGTGTATTCATTCTACTAGTTTAGGAGGTGATTGCAGGTAGTGAGAGGATGATTCTGGAAGTTTTGGAGCAGTGTTGACTTAGTTTTAGGGACCAAACTTGGGTAACATTGTCTAACAAAGGATTGGGGGAATTATAATTGGGGGTTCCTTCATTATAAAGGCATTATTCATGATATCAATGCTTTTCCCAAAGGCAAAAGGAGTGTTACATTGTCCATACTCCGTTTTCTCGCATTCCTTGTGTATTAGATGTTTTTCAGGGATTGGAACAATTGTAATTTCCCATGTTATGAGTTGGAATATTCATTTTACTTAATATAGAACTCAAATAAGTGTTTAGAGTGTGAATAAATTTATGATATGAGTATTGATGGTGGAAAATTTTTCTTAAGTGGAGGAGCAAATCCATGATTCAAAGGTTAGATGGTTGAGTGCAGGGTGAGCAGATGTGAGTGAAGATAGAGCAGGTTGAGATCCCACAACACATGTGCACACAAAGGAAAAGTTACTAATTCATGTGCATATACGAAAGAAATGTTAGAGGTTAGAGACTAGTGTTGAGGCATGGAGAAGGCAACACAATGACAGAGTTTTGGTGCAGTGAGAAGATCTGAAGTTGTTGCAAAATTGAGTAGTTTGTTGTAAAAATATATCATTTTGCAGAGTACAGTTTGTGTGGAGGATATGGAGAAGATTTTATGATGTTGGTTGATAATGGCATTAGTGATTTGATGGTTGTATTGGAGCCATTATTTTCTTATGTAGAGAGCATCCTATTTTGTTGTATTTTTTATTTTGATTTGCATAGTGTCTTTCTGCTGAGATTATGAATGCATAGATGAATCAAAGTTGAGTAGAGAGTTTGGGATCTAGTATGAAAATAAAAGAAACAGGGTCTGCATAGAGTAGAGGAGTAGTGAGTTCATGAGAGTGGAGCAGGGATTTCAAAGCTTCATCCAAAGGAAAAATTTCTTCATCCAATCAGAGTTAGGTGAGGATCATTGATTCTATCCTAGCCTACTCCATTCTACTCTACTCTAGCCTAACCTACTATGGCTTAGTGTAACCTAGCTTACTCTAGCGTTGTCTAGCCTAGTCTAGCCTACCCTGGCTTAGTGTAACCTAGCTTACTCTAGCATAGCCTAGCCTAGCCTTTCCTAGCCTACTCTAACCTATCCTACCATAACCTACCCTAGCCTAGCCTACTCTAACCATTCCTGGCATGGGCTAGCCTAGCCTAGTAGAACCTAGCCTAGTTTACTCTAGCCTAACCTAGCCTAGTCTATAGCCTAGTCTACTATAAAGTAGGCTAGCCTACTCTGGCATAGCCTACCTAGCTTATCCTAGCCTAATCTACCCTATCCTAGCCCAATCTAACCTAGCCTAACCTACCCTACTCTAACCTACTTTAGCCTAGCCTACTCTAGCTTAGCCTAGACTTTGCTAGCCAACTCTATCTTACTCTAGCCTAGCCTATAATATCCTAGCCAAATCTATCTTACTCTAATCTAGCCTAGCCTAGCCTAGTCTATCATAGGCTAGAAGTTTAATCTAGCCTAGATTAGCCTATCCTATCCTACCCTAGCCTAGCCTACTCTAGCCTAGCTTAGGCTACTATAGCCTAGCCTAGCTTAGGCTACTATAGCCTAGCCTAGCTTAGGCTACTATAGCTTCGCCTAGCTTAGCTTAGATTAACCTAGCCTAGCCTAGCCTACTTTTCTCTGACCTACCCCTGCCTACTTTAGCCTAGCTTAACATACTTTAACATAGCATAGCATAGCATAACCTAGTCTAGCCTAACCTAACCTAGCATGTCCTATCCTATTCTAGCCTAGCCTAGCCTACTCTATGCTAGCCTACTCTAGCCAAGCCTAGCCTAGCCTAGCCAACTCTAGCATAACCTAACCTAACCTCACTTAGCCTACTCTAACCTAGCCTAGCCTAGCCTAGTCTATCCTAACTTAGCCTACTCTCGCCTAACCTAGCCTAGCCTACTCTAGCATAGCTAGGCCTACGCTAGCCTAGCCTAGCCTACTCTAGCCTAACTTAGGTTAGCAACTCTACCCTACTCTATCCTATCCTAGCCTACTCTAGCCCATTTTAGCCCAGCCTACAATAGTATACGCTAACCTAGCCTAGCCTAGCCTAACTTAGCTTACTCTAGCCTAGCCTATGATATCATAGCTTATCCTAGCCTAGCCTAGCCTAACTTAGCTTACTCTAGCCTAGCCTATGATATCTTAGCTTATCCTGGCCTAGCCTACTCTAGTCTAGCCTAGCTTACTCTACCCTAACCTAACTTAGATTACTCTACCCTATTGTAGCCCAGACTAGCTTACTCTAGCCTATTTTAGCCTAGTCTACTTTAGTCGAGCCTAGCCTAACTTAACCTCTTCCCTATTGTAGCCTAGACTAGCCTACTCTAGCCTATTTTAGCCTAGTCTACTCTAGTCAAGCCTAGCCTAACTTAGCCTACTCTAGCCTAGCCTAGCCTACTCTAGCCTAGCCTAGTTTATCCTAGCGTAGCCTAGTTTAGCCTAGTTTATCCTATCCTAGCCTACCCTATCCTAGCCTACTCTAGCCTAGCCTAGCCTAACCTAGCCTAGCCTAGCCTCACTTAGCCTGCTCTCACCTAGCCTAGCCTAGCATAGTCTAACCTAGCCTAACTTAGCCTACTCTCACCTAGCCTAGCTTAGCCTATTCTAGGCTAGCCTAGCCTACTCTACCCTAAATTATCCTAGACTACTTTACCCTACTCTAGCCTAGCTAACCTAATCTAGCCTACTTTAGCCTAGCCTAACCTAGTATATCCTAGCCTAGCATAACCTAACCTAGCCTACTCTAGCCTAGCCTACTTTATCCTAGCCTAGCTTAGCCTAACCTACTCTAACCTACCCTACTCTATCCTAGCGTAGCTTAGCCTAGTATACCGTAAACTAGCCTAACCTAACCTAGCCTACTCTAGTAAAACCTACTCTATCCTAACCTAGCCTAGCCTACCCTAGCCTACCCTAGTCTACCTTAGCCTATTCTAGCCTAGCCTAGCCTATCCTACCATAGCCTAACCTATTCTAGCCTACTCTACCCTAACTTAGCTTAGCCTACTCTACCCTACTCTAGGCTAGCCTACTTTATCCTAGCCTAGCCTAGTCTACTCTGGCCCAACCTAGCATAACCTAGTGTACTCTAGCCTATCCTACTATATCCTAGCCTAGTTTAGCCTAACTTAGCGTAACCTAGCCTAGTCTAGCCTAGCCTAGCCTATCCTAACATACCATAGCCTAACCTAGCCTAGCTTATCCTAGCTTAGTCTAGCCTAGCCTAGCCTTGTCTAGCCTAGCCTAACCTAATCTAGTCTAGCCTAACCTACTCTATCCTAGCCTATCCTAGTCTAGCGAAGCCTAGCTTAGCCTAACCTAGATTAATATACTCTAGCCTAGCAAAGCCTAGCCTACTTTATCCTAGCATAACCTACTCTAGCCTAACCTAGCCTAGCATAGTATACCCTAGCCTAACCTAAACTAAGCTAGCCTAATCTAGCCTAGCTTACTCTATCATAACCTAGCCTAGCCTAGCCAACTCTAGCCTAGCCTACTCTATCCTAGCTTAGCCTAGCCTAGCCTACTCTAGCCTAGCCTAGCCAACTCTAGCCTAGCCTACTCTATCATAGGCTAACCTAGAATACCCTAGCCTAGCCTACTCTAGCCTAACCTAGCCTAACCTAGCCTACTCTAGCCTAACCTAGCCTAGCCTAGTATACTCTAGCCTAGCCTGCTCTAGCCTGGTGTAGCCTAGTATACCCTAGCTTAGCCTAACCTAGGCTAGCCTACTATAGCCTAGCCTACTATAGCCTAACCTAGCCTACTATATCCTAGCCTAGCGTAGCCTAGTATACCCTAGCTTAGCCTAACATAGCCTAGCCTACTCTAGCTTAGCCTAACCTACTCTAGCCTACCTTAGCCTAACCTAGCCTAGCTTACTCTAGCCTAGCCTACTCTAACCTAGCCTATTCTTCTCTAGCCTAGCCTAGGCTGCTCTAGCCTAGCCTAGCGTGCTCTAGCCTAGCCTAACCTACTCTAGCCTAGCCTAGACTAGGATACCCTAGCTTAGCCTAACCTAGCCTAGTATACCCTAGCTTAGCCTAAACTAGCCTAATATACCCTAGCTTGTGCTAACCTAACCTTGCCTACTCTAACCTAGCCTAATCTATCCTAACTTAGCCTAGCCTAGCCTACTCTAGCCTAGCCTAGCCTATCCTATCCTAGCCTAGCCTAGCCTAGCCTACTCTAGCCTAGCCTAACCTACTTTAGCCTAACCTTGCCTACTCTACCCTAACTTAGCTTAGCCTACTCTACCCTACTCTAGCCTAGCCTAACCTAGCCTAGCCTACTCTAGCCTAGCCCAGCCTAACCTAGTATAGCCTAGCCTAGCCTAACCTAACCTAGTCTACTCTATCCTAGCCTACTCTATCCTAACCTAGGCTAGCCTAACCTACTCTATCCTAGCCTAGCCTAGCCTATAATAGCCTTCTCTAGCCTATCATAGCCTAGCCTAGCCTTCTATTTCCTAGCATAGACTAGCTTAGTATACCCTACCCTAACCTGACCTAGCCTACTCTAGCCTACTCTAGCCTAGCCTAGCCTACTTTGGCCTACCTTAGCCTAGCCTAGTATATCGTACCCTAGCTTAACCTAACCTAGCCTTCTCTAGCCTAGACTACTCTATCCTAACCTAGCCTAGCCTAGCCTACTCTAGCCTAACCTAGCCTAGTATACCCTGTGAAAAATTCTGAATCTACACATCAAAAACCGCTACTACAATTACTAGTTTAACATCTCCTACTTGTTCTTTACATTAACAAGTTATTTAATTACATAAACATCAATGAAAAACACTATTGTAGCCTACATATACATACAGATCAAGAACTTAAATAAATTGAGACAATCACATAAGGGACACCATTATTTTTGGACAATCGTCCCTGGAAAAATCCAATTCGAAAAAACCAATGCAGCATATATAGGGTTTGTATTATTAAGCAGATTCTTGAGTACAACCAGGGTGCCAGATATGGCTCACCCAATAGAGCAAAATCATGGGAGAAGTACCTCCATCCAGAGATAGATATTTTGGCAAATTCAACAACTAGATTGTCAGATCACCTGACTATTCCTAGTGCTGGGCAGTGATGGCTACTCCAAGATTTGTGCTGGAACTGTGTCACCTCCACAGTGAGCCTCCTCTGCTTAGAAAGTCTATTTGTTGAACTGCTCCCTCTCTATCCCACAAAATCTCCCTAGCACTTCCTCTAAGGGCCCGTGTCAGCCCCTACGACTTCTGCGTCACCTACGTCAACCTCTATGGCCTCTGCATCACCCTCTCTAGGACTACGTTGTCTCTCCTATTGCTGCTCTACCCCTATGCTATGTATTCTTCGCCCTTGAACTGAAGTTCCCTTACGGAACTGCCCCTCACTACAACTTAGATCACTAACTTGATTTTCTCAGCAAACCTCACTTGGAAAAATCAAATTCTT
The DNA here is from genome assembly GCA_031772625.1 of Pinus tabuliformis. NCBI lineage: Eukaryota > Viridiplantae > Streptophyta > Pinopsida > Pinales > Pinaceae > Pinus > Pinus tabuliformis. The sequence continues at coordinate 1,523,795,709 of CM062817.1, forward strand.
TGATCTCTTTGGTGTATCTCCAACTGATCCTCAAGCCTCCTCTTATACTTTTCCTATTGATGAATCAATGATCGAGATTAAGTCACTAATCAATGACTAAGATTAGAACTGGCTTGATCCTCACCACTTAAAACCTTCTCACCCATATTATTATTAATACACATTAATATTTTTATTTTCCTATGTTTAGACTTCGGAACCCATTAAAAATATTAATTGTTTTAATAACTCCTCATCTGGGTGGAATTTCTACAAATGATTTTTGTGTTTAGGAGATCTCATGTATTCTAGCCCCTCCACAAAATTTCAGAGCTAGAGAACATCCAATGCTATCCAAAATCAACACTCCCTCTGAGCAAGGAATGTGCTCTAGTAAGACTTCTCACTAGAAGTATTACACTAATCCACTGCATTGGTCCTCTGTGTTCTTGATGCTTGGTGTGCTTCCCTTCATCCCTGCACCACTGCTTCCTGTACTGCTACCCGTGACTCTCCCACTGCCACTTCCACATTTGTACTGCAACCCCCTCTCAAAATGTTGCATCATGCTGCCCATGGCACTGCCACTGCTAACTCGTGCACTGCAACTCATTTGCTGAGAAGTAAGTGACTGACACTTCAGCCAAAAACAAACATCCTGGTCAGTATGGATGCCTCATGATGTTGAAGCTACCTCTACTATTGATCTGTGCTGACTCTCTGCTACCACTATGCTACTAAAAACTACTATGTGCCTCTCGCACTACTACAACATCCATTGTGTTGCCTCAAACTTTGGCACTCTAGCTCTGCCACTGTCGCTCCATCACACCTCACTCCAACCGACACCTGTCATTATGCTACATTCATTAAGATCTGACATAGTTGTATGCGATCCAAGAGTTTGGGCACCTCAATGATCCTACCCCTTCATGTAGTCCTCTCGACCACAACTCTATATCACCCCTACTCTTCTCCAAAGGCGCATGAACACTCAAGGAACAATCATCATCCTCACCATCCTTGTTTGCTTTTGCTTGAGCAACCTTTGATTCAAAAGCCTCCCCCTTGGCCTTCTTCTGGGGACACTGAGTGGCATAATGTCCTAGCTCCTCACGTAGACCCCGCGAAAGTCAAATCGTCATGAATCCCTTGCAACCTGAGAAGTAAGGGATCTATCTCTTCTCCCTTCTACATCTGATACTGTCTCAGCTGATTTTCTAATAACATCTTTCGTTGCACAGAAGAGCCCTGGTACAAGGTGGTTAGGGTCTCCCGCATCCCCTTTGTTGTTTCCTCCTCAGCAATGTGTGGTACTACATGATCTTTGACCCCGCCTAGGTGTTAGGTTCCTATACCAATAGGAGTTATAATTTTGAATGACTAAGGTTAATCCTTGTAATATTGTACATACCTTTGCTTTCTGCAAATGTTTTCTATATTAGAATTAAAAAATGTAAAGAGGCTATGTCCTAAAATAAATATCAAAGGACAAAAAGAAAAAAAGAAGGTCAAAAAATGAGAATATATGAACCCCAAAAAACAAAAATAGACCATGAAAGTGTGCAAGTCTAAATGCCACTACTATTTACTTTTATGCATAATAATGATTGTTGCAACAATCCATGGTAATCAAACTATTTAACCTTGGTTATTTTATGCTTTGAATTTTATGTTTTTAGTTAGAAAATAAAATCTGACCAAACAGTTTAATCTTGACAGATCACTATATAGGTAGAAAAAATAAAAGGAGATCATCAGTTTAATCTGAGCCCTTGGATGATATAAGGATAGAATTAGATATATTACCTTTCAAAAGAAAAATGGATGATAAGGGTTTGATAGTCTAAATGCACCCACATAAAATGAAGAAAAAATGGTAGGGTAAGTAATGGGTAAGTAGAAGAAAGGTTGTTGAAGTATAAGATTGGTTGGATCAAAACACATTCATCATGCTTAGACATATGTGATAATATGTATGATCAATTATGAAGGCAAAAGAAGAGGTTTACAAGTTAATTAACTCTCCCTCAGTCATGTTTTCCCCTATACTTACTAATTTCCTATCCACAAGCACGTTCTGGTACTTTTAATCCATCAAGTCAAAGAGGCTCAGAGCATGTCTCTGACTTTTGGTGGGACCAGACCCTTGGTTTAATGACTTATGGACATCAAGTGTTAAAATCCCCTTCATGAAATTCATTTTCCCTTTCATTTCCCTAATAAAACTCTTTTTCCTAAGGTTAAACTCCATTAGCCTATGAAAAGTGAGAAATACCATGTTAGAATCCCATTTTATTCAAAAAAAACTGACAAAAGATTTTATCCTAAGTAAGTGTATGTAAAGGAAATGTACAAGTATTACATTACACTTAATACTATTTTCATCTCCGCTCATTTCATTTCATATTAATTTCTAATTTAATTAGATAGCTCCCATAATCCCCTGTTTCTTTTATATAAATAAATCCATATATAATATCCCAACCCATAGTTTAATTATAAAATATAGTTTTACCCTCCATTTCATACCTCCCCGAAAAAACAAGAAAATCCGCCATTAACCTTAAATAAACACAAATCACTTGTGATTAAAGTGTCGGGCCCCCCTTAAACCTCTGTACATTTCACCCGTCACCACCCGACTACCATCAGATCAAAAACACCTAAATCCAACAATCCACAGCCATATCGACCGCGCACAATGACCGATCGTTACCCAATCGATAAAGCAGTTTTCCCCCGAACCCCAAATGCTACGTGTCAGGTGTGGAGGTAGATCAGGTGACCCCTCCCAAATACCACCTTTGCCACAAAAGCGGTGCGATGGCTTGGAAAACTGCCTCCTTGCATAAGAAAAGACCTTCACTGTTTGCTTATCTAATCCCATGCAAAATTTAAAAAGTTGCTTGTTAAAACCCTGAAATCCCTCGTTTCCATTCCTTTTGCCCTGTTTCACAGTAAAACCTATTAAACCCTTTGGCACCACCCTGAACCTCTGCAACATAATTCGACCTTTGATTACATTCACAACACTACCATGACTCCTTCCTCTGACATCCCTGTGCCATAAAGCCCTCAATTGCATTTCCTGTCGACCTGTGTTTTCTTAATAATTGTTGAATTTTGTAGGAAATTGACAGAAGACCAGAGCTTGGATAAGCAATTTCGATACTAGTCATGAGACTTGTTTACTCCAAGACTCAAAAGGAAATCTATTTAAAAACCTTCATTCAGAAGAACAAATAACTATATAGAGAACAGAGAAATAAATCATTCACACAAAGACATTGACTGTTAAAACAAATGAACTAGACAGAGTATACAGTCAAAAGACAAATGGATCAAACATTCAAAAATTTGATCAATATCCATTACCATATGCTGATACATATAAAAAACTAAATGATTTACTGTTGAAATACACTGGTAAAAAGTTAAAATGTTCAGTAAAGGTAAAAACACAGTAAAGGATATTGATAAGTCATCAATGTAAAAGTGTATCAGATGAAAGAGTATCAATGAAAGTGTGTCAGATTGAAAAATCAAAGTGAAAAAAGATGAAATTAGAACAAAAATGGTACATTTTCCGGAAATTTCATGTTTAAGTCATAATTTTTTAGAAACTATTGTGGCCACTACAAGATGAGTTTTGAGAAACTGGAGGAGGCTTGTGTTCCTAAAAGGCCAATCTACAAATACGTATCTTACTTTTTACATAGGTATTACAAAAAGAGAGATAAATGGATATCTTCAGAGTCTCTATTTCGGACTTTGCACAGTCAACAATGTAAATTTTGAAACGGGAACTATAAACTCAAAGCGGAAACTCTGGCCAAAAAACCCCTAAAAAACATAAAAAACAATGCTAAAAACGAAAAGTGTTGATGCTGGAATAACACCTTTTTTTTTTTTTTTTCTAGGGTAAATTTTGAACATGTTTTTAAAATGGCAGTGAAAACCAATTTTTTGTGCAAAAATTGTCCAAAAAACACCCTCAAAATGAAAAGTGTTGATGTTTGAATAACACTTTCTTTTTTCAAGGGTAATATTTCAACATTTCGAAACAGTGGCATAAAATATTTTATCATTAAAATTTCGAAAAAATAATGAAAATATAAAATAAAAATTAAAAAATTAAAACAATGAAAAAACACAAAACAAAAAAAAAATTAAAAAATAACAAAACATAGATTAAAGTATATACTAAAAACAAAACATAAAATAAAAACAAAAAATCAATCATTAGAAGAAAAAAAAAAAAAAAACTTAAAAATTATAAACAAATAAATAGTAAAAAAAACATATTTAAAAAAAAATGGAAAAAAAAAATAAAATAAAAAAAAAATCTTGTAAATTATAAAAATAAAAAATGGCAAAAGAAAAGAAAAAAACAAAAATATGGAAGAGAAAAATAAAATAAAATTAAGTAGGTAAAAATAGAAAATTAAAAACAAACTAGATTTAAAAAAAAAAAAAAATAGAAAATTAACAAAATAGAAAAATTAAAAACTACTAAAATTAAGATTAAAATGTTGGTTACAGATATATATATATATATATATATATATATATATAAGAGACAACAAAAAAAACATGTTAAAAAAATATAAATAAATAAATAATAATAATAATTATCTCATAAAACATAAAAGAATTTCGAAAAAAAAAAAAAAAAAACAAAACAAAATTAAAAAAATATAAATATAAAATTAAGTAAATAAAAATAGAAAAATTTTAAAAAACATTAACAAAAACTAGCAGAAGAAAATAAATAAATAAATAAATAAAAATAAAAATTAAAATTAACCAAAAAAAATAGTAAAATTAATATTAAAAACATTTTAAAAAAATCATAAAAAATAAAAATAAACTCAAATTAAAAAAAAAAATTAAATTAAAATCAAAATACAAATAAAAGAATGAAAATTTTAAAAATATATGTGTGAAATATATATTTTTGATTAAAAAAAACAAAATCAAATATTTTTTTTGTTAAACTTACATTTTTTATTTAAAGATAAAAAAATAAAAAATTAATTTTTTTTTTTATATATAAAATCAAAAAAATCAAAAAATTTTAAATTTGTTTTTTAAATCATTTTTTTATTTAAAAAAAAAAATAATTTAAAATTAAACCAATTTTTTATTATTTAAAACTAAAAAAATTATTAAAAAAATTACGAGCCGTAATATTTAAAAAAAAAAAAAAAAAAAAAAAAAGAAAGAAAGAAAAAAAGAAAGTAAGTTTGTTTAAATTTTTTAATAGTATTTATGTTTAAAAAAAAAACACTTTTTAAGAAAAAAAAATTATAATTTTTTAATAATTTGTTTTTTTAAGAAAAAAAAACAAACAAAACAAAACAAAAAAATGGTTTAATTTTTTTTTTTTAAATTTGTTAATATTTGTTTATATATATAGTTAAGAAATAAAAAATAAAAATTAAATTTAATATTTATTTTTTCTAAATAAAAAATGTAATTTTGATATTTTTTAAAAATAAAAAAATACATGTTTATTTATAAATTTTAAATTTTTTTAAATTTTATTTTTTTTTAACCTCAAAACACACACACACACACACACACACATATATATATATATATATATATATATATATATTTAATTTTTATTTTATTTTATTTTATTTTATATATTTTTGTTTATTTTTGTTTTTTAAGTTTTTTTTTATTAAATATTTTTAATATTAATTTTATTAGTTTTTTTTAGTTAATTTTCTGTTTTTTTAATGTTTTTTTTAATTTTTCTATTTTGACATATATATATATATGTGTGTATTCTAAATTCTTTTATGGTTTATGAGATTTCTTTTTAACATTTTTTTTTGTTTTTTTGTCTATATATATATATAGAGAGAGAGAGAGAGAGAGAAAGAGAGAGAGAATTTTATATTTGTTTTTTTAAGTAATCAACATTTAAAAAAAAAAAAAAAAAACAACTTGAAAATTCATTAAGTAATCATAATTAAAAAAAAATAAAAATGGACATAATAAATTTTAAAGTGTAAAAAATAAGTCCCCTAAAAAAAAGGTATGATGTATCAACATGTTGCATCAACACATTTCAAAATCAGTATGAAAATCACTAACATTTAAAAACAAATATTTATATTTGATAGATAAGAAAAATTAAATTGTCAAAAATATGCTCCAAAAAAAAAGAATTGTATTTTGCATCACCACTTTTCAAAATCGAGTGACATTTTTACTACTCCTACAAAACGGGTAATCGTATCAGTTATTTAAAGTGCCAAAGACTATGTTCTAAAAAAAATATGTGTGTTCTGCATCGCCCCTTTTCAAAATCGGGTCAATTTTTTGCTATCTCTACGAAATGGGTAACAGTATCAGTTCTCATTTCAAAGTTTATATTGTTAGTCCTCTTTTTGACATCTTTTTGCAGAGAATATTGTGAACAGCTAGAGATGAATTTTGGGAAACTGAAAGAGGTTTATCTCAATAACATACTTATCTATAATAACCTCTTTAAATTTTTACATATCTATCTCGGATTGAGATATACAAAGGTATCACTGGACCCTAATTTTGCAGAATTTTTGGGGCATAATGCACAAAGGAAGGACTTAGTTAGTGATTTGGAAACCTCATCATCAATTAAGAGTTGCTATCAAATTCGAATTTCTCTTCTTTGTTACCACCAATCCATAAATATAGTGCCAAATAGATTCATTAGTTTTGAGTGTCCTTTATTTAAGTTCTATTAATGTAAAACAATTGGAGATATTTGTAAAACCAATATTGATATTTTTTCAAGATATTTCAGTTTAGAATTTGTATAAATACTTCTTCATTTGAAGTATTTTGGGGTGGATTCTTAGACATTTCTATAGACTTCTTGATCAAAAGACTGTAAAGCCATTGGAGCATTGACTGAGCCAGCAAGCTAGATTGATGAATAAAGACCAGATATTTCAAAGGATTCATGTGTTGAGCAAAGTGCAGACAAGTATTTTCTCACGTTGTTGTTATCTTTCTTAAAGTTTTTCCATAATGTATATCTGAATATGAATGCTATAACTGGAGTATTATCTTAGAATTTGTTTAATTACACTCTGTTTTAACAGTTAGGCAAATACATGTTTTCTATTGATATCTAAGTTAAGGAATTCTTAATTGCTCCTTAGTTTAGGTTGTTTCTTTATAATCTATAGCAAAGGATTCTTAATTGCCCTTTGTTTCCGATTACCCTTTGTTCCTCATTTAAATCTCGGTCTGAGAATTCTTGATTTCTCTCTCACCCTGATTCAAACCATTTCACCCCTCTAGCCCAAAGACCTACACTTTACTCTGCTAGCTTTCCCTTTGAACACTCCCTTTAGTGAGTTAATTCTAGTTCTGCTGCCCTTTTGTTGACTCCATAGCCCAATGGTCTAAAGACATCATTCTATCCATCTGTTTTAAGGATTCCACCATCCAATCTCAAATACAAATAAAAAACCCCCCTGAACATTCAGAACTAACCTAAAATCCTAGCAAAGAAAGCTAAATCACATAGACAGAGCCCTCTTTGAGCCTAGGTTGGCTAAAGCCTATGTTCCAAAAGTGGTTTTTGGTTACCTCGGTGACTTATTTCTTTAACCTTAAGAAAATATTGAGTGCTAACACTAGGATCATGCACTCTACCTTCGCTTAGGCCTCCTCGTACTCTTTGCCACATCAATGTCAACCAGAACGGAAACCAATTTCAAGGCATAGTCCTTGATGTGATGTTTATCTAGGATTCCCAGAATCCTGGCCTTCCAAGTGACAAAATTGGATGCTCCATCCAATCTGTCCTGATCCCTCAACCCATTTATTTCCATCTCTGCTATAAAATAGGTTTGGTTCTCTTCTTCCTCTCCTGCTGTCAATCTAGAAGAACTTGGATCTACATTCCTTGGGTGCAAGAAACCCTTTAAGGAAGAAGTTCCTCTCTATACTCCCTATTAACCTTGATTTGCCTCTCGAAAATTATCTATCCAACTTTTGAATCGCTCCTCTCCAATTCTCCTTTGATACGGCAACTTGGATCTAGATTTCCTGGCTAGAAATCTGTTAAGGCAGTGATTCCCTCTACCTTGGTTCAGTCTCCTTAGACGTTATTTTGCACCAACATAAACACTATCCCACCAGCTCCTCAATTTGAAATCTGCTAAGCTCCCTTAGCCCTGGCAGTTGAAGAATTTGAGCCCTTCTAGCTCTGTGCAATCAGTGTGAGAGCTGGATCAGCTCCTCTTCACATTGTGTCAATCCTTCCTAGCTGAGAAAGATGACTTGGCACTTCGTGAGCCTAATTTGCCCCCTTCTTCCTTTGCGTTGGCTTAGACAACTAACCCAACTACTGTGTGGGATCCTCCCAGCTACTGTGTCACCTTCACATGGCTCAGAGTGCTAACACAGACACTGCATGAGCCTCTGCATCACCTTTTATGCACTGCATCACTTCTCCTTCTACGTCTCTCTAGAATAACTTTGTCTATCACGACAACTTTTTCGCTACAAAATTCTCTAGATTTCTTGGCTGGTGTCTTCAGTCACCTATGATCTACAATTTCTCTCATACCATGTGAAAATTTCTAAATCTACACATCAGAAACCCCTACTGCAATTACTGGTTTAACATCTTCTACTTATTCTTTGCACTAACAAGTTATTTAATTACATAAACATCGATGAAAAACACTATTGTAGGCTACACATATGTACAGATCATGAACTGAAATAGACTAAGAAAATTACACAAAAGACACTGTTATTTTTTGGACAATTGTCCTCAAAAAAACCCAATTCGGGAAATCTAATGCAACATATAGAGGGTTTGTATTATTAAGCAGATTCTTGAATACACAATAGGGTGTCATATATGTCTCACCCAATAGAGAGAAAATCCTGGGATAAGTACCTCTATCCATAGAGAGATATTCCAGAAAATTCAGCAACTCAACGATCAAACCCCACAGATGACCCAGTTGTTCCTAGTGCTCGATAATGATGGATGCTCCAAGATCTATGCTAGAACTGCATCACCTCCTCTAGGATTTGTGTCACGTCCATGGTGAGCCTCCTCTGATCAAAAATTAAATTTGTTGAATTACTCCTTCTATGTCCGACATAATCTCCCCAACTCTGCCTCTAAGGGCATCCTTCAGCCCCTACGGTTTCTGCGTCACCTGCGTCAGCTCCTACGGCCTCTGCGTCACCCTCTCTAGGACTGCATTGTCTCTCCCAGTGCTACTATGCCTCTATGCTATGTATTCTTTGGCCTCGAACCGAATTTCCATTGCTAAACTGCCCCTCACTGCAACTCAAATCACTAGCTCGATTTTCTCAGCAAACCTCACCCCACAAAATCGAATTCTTTGATCTTTTTAGTGTATCTCCAACTGTCCCTCAAGCCTCCTCTTATACTTTTCTTGTTGATGAATCAATGATCAAGATTAAATCCCTAATCAATGGAAAAGATTCTAATTATCTTGATCCTCATCACTTAGAACATTCTCACCTGTATTTTTATTAATGTACATTAATATTTTTATTTTCCTAAGTTTACACTTAGGTACCCATTAAAAATATTAGTTATTTTAAAAACTCTTCATCCGGGTGGAATTTCTCCAAACGATTTATGGGTCCTGGAGATCTCATGTATTCTAGCACCTCCACAAAATTTCAGAGCTAGATCACATTCAATGATACCCAAAATCAACATACCCTAGCCTAGACCAACCTAACCTAGCCTACTCTAGCCTAGCCTAGCCTAGTATACCCTAGCCTAGCCTAACCTAACCTAGCTTACACTAGCCTAGCCTAGCATACTCTAGCCTACCCTACTCTATCCTAACTTAACCTAGCCTAGCCTACTCTAGCCTAGTCTAACCTACTCTAACCTAGCTTGGCCTACTCTACGTTAACTTAGCTTAGCCTACTCTACCCTACTTTAGCCTACCCTAACCAACTCTAGCCTAGCCTAGCCTACTTTATCTTAGCCTAGCCTAGTCTACTCTAGCCCAACCTAGCCTAACCTAGCCTACTCTAACATAGCCTACTCAAGCCTACTTTAGGCTAGCCTACTCTAGGTTACCCTAGACTATGCCAACCAACTCTATCTTACTCTAGCCTAACATAGAATATCCTAATCAACTCTACTTACTCTAATCTAGTTTAGTCTAGCCTAAATTAGCCTAGCCTATCCTACCCTAACCTAGCTTACTCTAGCCTAGCCTACTCTAACCTACTCTAGTATACCCTAGCCTAGCCTAGTATACCCTAGCCTAGCCTAACCTAACCTAGCCTTCTATAGCCTAGCCTACTCCATCCTAGCCTAGCCTAGCCTAACCTACTCTATCCTAGCTTACCCTAGCCTAGCCTACTCTAGCCTATCCTAGCCCACTATACCCTAGCCTAGCCTAACCTAACCTAGCCTACCCTAGCCTAGCCTACTCTATCCTAACCTAGCCTAGCTTAGCCTACTCTATTCTAGTCTAGCCTACTCTGGCCTAACTTAGTTTAGCCTACTTTACTCTACTATATGCTAGCCTAGCCTACTCTAGCCTACTTTATTCTAGCCTAGCCTAGTCTACTCTAGCCCAACCTAGCCAAACCTATCATACTCTAGGCTATCCTACTATATCCTAGTCTAGCTTACTCTAGCATAGACTACTAGCCTAAACTACAAGCCTAGCCTACTCTATCCTATCCTAGCCTAGTTTAGCCTAACTTAGACTAACCTAGCCTACTCTAGCCTAATCTAACCTAATCTAGCCTAGCCTAGCCTAGACCAGTATATCCTAGCCTAAGCTAAACTAATGTAGACTACTCTAGTCTAGCTTGCTCTATCCTAACCTAAACTAACCTAGCCTACTCTAGCCTAGCTTACACTATCCTAACCTAGCCTAGCCTAGCCAACTCTAGCCTAACCTACTCTATCCTTGCCTAACCTAGCCTAACTTACTTTAGCCTAGCCTAGTATACCCTAGCCTAGCCTAACCTAACCTAGCACAGCCTACTCTATCCTAGCCTAGCCTAGCCTAGCCTACTCTAGCCTATCCTAGCCTAGTATACCCTAGCCTAGCCTACTCTATCCTAACCTAGCCTAGCCTAGCCTACTCTATCCTCACCTAGCCTATCCTCACCTAGTCTAGCCTAACCTACTCTCACCTAACTTAGCTTAGCCTACTCTACCCTACTCTAGGCTAGCCTACTCTAGCCTACTTTATCCTAGCCTAGCCTACTCTATCCTTGCCTAACATAGCATAACTTACTCTAGCCTAGTCTAGTATACCCTAGCCTAGCCTAACCTAGCCTAGGCTAGCCTACTCTAGCCTATCTTAGCCCAATATACCCTATCCTAGCCTAACCTAACCTAGCCTACTCTAGCCTAGCCTAGCCTACTCTAGCGTAACCTAGCCTAGTATACCCTAGCCTAGCCTAACCTAAACTAGCCTACTCTAGCCTAGCCTAGCCTACCCTAGCCTAGGCTACTCTAGCCTATCCTAACCTAGCCTAGCCTACTCTAGTCTAGCCTAATCTATCCTAACCTAGTCTAGCCTAGCCTCCTGTAGCCTAGCCTACTCTATCCTAGCCTAACCTAACCTAGCCTAACCTACTTTAGACTAACCTAGCCTACTTTACCCTAACTTAGCTTAGCCTACTCTACCCTAACTTAGCTGAGCCTACTCTACCCTAGCCTAGCCTAGCCCAAGCTAACCTAGTATACTCTAGGCTAGCCTAACCTAACATAGTCTACTCTAGCCTAGCCTACTCTATCCTATCCTAGCGTGGCCTAACCTACTCTATCCTAGCCTAGCCTAGCATATCATACTCTAGCCTAGCCTAGCCTAGTATACCCTAGCCTAGGCCAACCTAACCTAATATACCCTAGGCTAGCCTAACCTCACATAGTTTACTCTAGCCTAGCCTACTCTATAGCCTAGCCTACTCTAGCCTATCCTAGCCTAGTATACCCTAGCCTCACCTAACCTAACCTAGCCTACTCCATCCTAGCCTACTCTATCCTAAACTAGCCTAACCTAGCCTACTCTATCCTAGCCCAGCCTTTCCAAGCCTAGTCTAGCCTAACCTACTCTCGCCTAACTTAGCTTAGCCTACTCTACCCTACTCTAGGCTAGCCTAGCCTACTTTAGCCTAGTTTATCCTAGCCTAGCCTAGTCTACTCTAGCCCAACCTATGCTAGCCTACTCTAGGCTAACCTAGCCTAGTATACCCTAGCCTAGCCTAACCTAACCTACCCTACTCTAGCCTAGCCTAGCCTAGCCTACTCTAGCCTATCCTAACCTAGCCTAACCTACTCTAGCCTAGCCTAACCTAGCTTAACCTAGCCTAGCCTAGCCTACTCTAGCCTAGCCTACTCTATCCTAGCCTAACCTAACCTAGCCTAACCTACTTTAGCCTAGCCTAGCCTACTCTACCCTAACTTAGCTTAGCCTACTCCACCGTAACTTAGCTAAGCATACTCTACCCTAGCCTAGCCTACTCTATCCATCCTAGAGTGGCCTAACCTATGCTATCCTAGCCTAGCCTAGCATATCATACTCTAGCTTAGCCTAGCCTAGCCCAGTATACCCTAGCCTAGCCCAACCTAACCTAGTATACCCGAAGCTAGCCTAACCTAACATAGTCTACTCTAGCTTAGCTTGCTCTATCCTATCCTAGCGTGGCCTAACCTACGGTATCCTAGCCTAGCCTAGCATATCGTACTCTAGCCTAGTATACCCTAGCCTAGCCTAACCTAACCTAGCTTACTCTAGCCTACCCTAGCCTACTCTACCTTAACTTAGCCTAGCCTAGCCTAGCCTACTCTATCCTATCCTATCGTGGCCTAACCTATGCTATCCTAACCTAGCCTAGGCTAGCCTAGTATACCCTAGTCTAGCCTAACCTAACCTAGCCTACTCTAGCCCACTCTAGCCTAGCCTAGCCTACTCTAGCCTAGCCTACTCTATCATTTCCTACTCTAGCCTAACCTACTCTAGCCTAGCCCACCCTAACCTAGCCCACTCTATCCTAGCCTAACCTAGCCTACTCTAGGCTACTCTAGCCTATTATATCCTACTCTAGCCTAGCCTAGCTTATTCTATCCTACTCTAGCCTAGCTTAGTCTAGCCTAGTCTAGCTTGCTCTACCCTAACTTAGCTTAGCTTACTCTACTCTACTCTACATTAGCCTAGCCTACTCTAGCTTACTTTAGCCTAGCCTTACCTAGCCTACTCTAGCTTAGCCAACTCTATCCTAGCCTAACCTACTCTAGTATAGCCTAGTTTATCCTAGCTTAGCCTAGCCTAGTTTAGTCTAGCCTAGCCTACTCTAGTCTAGCCTAGCCTGGCCAACTCTATCCTACTCTAACCTAGCCTAGCTTAGCCTACTCTAACCTACTTTAACCTACCCTATCCTACTTTATTCCTAGCCTAGCTTAGCCTACTCTACCCTACTAAATTTATAAGAGTTTATATTATACATAGTATAGTTGAAACAATTACTCAAACATACATTCAAAATTAGTCTTAAAAAAAGCACAATTTTATTTTATAATATAGATTTAAATATAAAAACATTGTTAATTAACCTAAAAATTACTTTAAATAAATTTTATATATAGTAAAAGCAAAATATAACCTATAAATTTATAAAATATTAATGAATAACTTATTTAGAAGAGATAAAAGCCCAATTCAAAATCTTTTTTATAAAACCATTTAATATAAAACCACATCGTTTCAGAAATTACATTTAGTTAAAGAAATGGCCATGAAAAATGGATTTTGAGAGTTACAGGTTACGCTATCTAATTTTTATAACTCACACGGAGCTACTTAGCCGAGAAGCTAATTTAAATAAAATTAAAATACAGAAGAATTGAATTAGAGGGAAGCTACAACACACTACACTAGCGGAGAAACGAAAGCTAAAACTACACTTATTTAAAATCGGTGGTGTTATTTTTTGTTTTTGCAATACCACAAGAGTTTACATTTCAGGGATCTGAATTCTTTCACAGTTTAATAGATTGGAGTTAAAAGATGAATTTAAGCCGGTGATATTATAGAAATAATTTTTAAAAAAATTATTTAGGTAAATTGTAGACTTAAATTTTAAATAGGTTTGTATCAGTAATATTAAAAGAAAAATAAAATCAAATAAAAAATTGAGATTTTTAGTAATTTAGCAACCACATTTGGGATTTTCAGCAACCAACAATTACCTGGGAATAAAAAGAGAGAACAAAGTATCTTGAAAAGAGAGAACAAAGTATCTTGAAAAGAGAGAAGGGGTATCTTTGAGGAGAATGACAAACACAACTTATTTAAAAACAAAAAAAAAACTTAAATAGACCAATTTAGAATGTTTTTTAAATTCCATAAGAATTTTGTCAAAAATTATGATTCTATGATTTTTCGTATGAAATTAATTATTTAAAATTTAAAATTATTAAAAAAATCAAACTAAATAATATTAATAAAAAAATTATTTAAAAATTAAATTAAAATATATAATATTAATAAAAAATTAAATTTAACAAATATTATTTAAAATAAATTTTATATATATATATATATATATATATATATATATATATATAAACAAAATTTAATATGAAAATTTATAAAATATTAATGAATAGCATTAAATGATGTAAAGAGAAACTCAAATTTTTTTTTTTATAAAATTATTTAATATAAAATTATATCTTTCCAGAATAATTATAAAAAAGTCTAACTGAAAGTCTTTTTAATAAAATCTATTTAATATAAAACTACATTTTAATTATAAGAAAAGTCTAACTCAAAGTCTTTTTAATAAAATCTATTTAATATAAAACTATTATAAGAAAATTCTAACTCAAAGACTTTTTAATAAAATCTATTTAATATAAAACTACATTTTTATTAAAAAAATTTAGAGTTAGAATTTTCTTATAATAGTTTTATATTAAATAGATTATATTAAAAAGACTTTGAGTTAGACTTTTCTTATAATTAAAATGTAGTTTTATATTAAATAGATTTTATTAAAAAGACTTTGAGTTACACTTTTCTTATAATTATTTTGGAAAGATATAATTTTATATTAAATACTTTTATCAAAAAATTAATTATAAGAAAAGTCTAACTCAAAGTCTTTTTAATAAAATCTATTTAATATAAAACTATTAGAAGAAAATTCTAACTCAAAGTCTTTTTAATAAAATCTATTTAATATAAAATTATATTTTTCTAAAAATTAGGGTTAATTTTAAGAGAAAATTAATTCAAAGTCTTTTTGATAAAACTATTTAAAATAAAACCACATGGTTACAAAAATTAGAAATTAGGATTCATTATAAGAAAAGAGTAACTCAATATTTTTTTGATAAAACTATTTAATATAAAATCACAAAATTTTAGAAATTAAAATTAATTATAAAAAATGAACCACTCAACCTCTTTTTAATAAAACAATTTAATATAAAACCAAAATAAGGTGGATTATAATAGAAGGGCTGCCGTGGAAAATAGATTTTAAGAGCAGCCACAGGTCAAGCCAACTAATTTTTGTAACTCAGGCTAAATTGCATCACTGAGAAGCTCATCTAAATAAAACTACGAATTCACACCAAACTGCATCACTAAGAATTTAATTTAAATAAAACTAAGAATTACACTGAAACTACACCACAGTATAATACACTAGTGGAGAAACGAACATGCAGATGAAACTACACCAATTAATGGGAAACTACAATGATTTAATAAAAGCGAAAAACATCAGTTAAATGTTCTGGTCAATTCAAATTAATAGGGATTCAACTCTGATGCGAATGCTATAGTCCTTGCTATGTCTAAGGTAGGGACTAATAAGAGTGCTATGTACAACTACAATAAGGAACAAAGAAACTAAGCAAAAAATAGATGGATGAGATAATTTGAAAAATAACTATTGAACAATAATTCATAAAATTGAAAATGGATAGATGAGATAATTTGAAGAATAACTATGCAACAATAACTCATAAAATTGAAAAGAAACTAATATGAAGAATAATTATTGATTAGATTGATAATCAATAGAAAATACTCATAAAATTGAAAGAAAATTAATATGAAAAGAAGCAAGAGGAAATCTTGATTTTTGTCATTACAAGGCTGAAGAAAATAACATTAAAAAAAGACTAGGGTATGCTTTGAAGAAAATAACATAAAGAAAAGACTAAGGTATACTTTGAAAGAAGAGATTAGAGAAAATGTTTTTGTAATTGAATCCGTGTGAATTATTGAGGAGGTAAATGAAAGGAGAAGTAAATGGGAAATTCTGCAACTTTCCATACGTATATATAGCGTTTCATTCAACGAATATATTGCCCTTTCATTCAACGAATTTATTCCAACGGATATATAAGTTTACTTCAACCGATATATTGCCCCTTTCTTTACAAAAAGCCCGCATGCTTTGCTTTTCTATTCTTTTAATTTCGATTCATGCTTTTTTGTTTTTAACTTTCTTTTAATCCCTGTGTTTTACCATGTCTCTATTAACCCTAGTTGACCGTTACTTTTTCAAATTTAGACCATAATTATAGGACTTGGGTGGAATCCACTTATGAACAACACAGAAGCCAAAATTTTGAAAGGTTAGAAGTGGAATTGTATTAGTGAAATATGAAGAGTGGTTTGATATTCAAATTAAAAATTAAATTAATTTAATTTGCATTTAAAATAATAATGCTTAAGTTAATTTAATTTAATTTGTACTCGAAATAAGGATAGAGGTGAAAAGATAAAAGTTAATGTTGGTCTAAAAATTAGAAAGCTTTATTTATATTATATCTTAGATTATATGTTACTTTAAAATTTTTTGGAGCATTATTGTTATTCATGAATCTATAGATATTTTTATTGGTAGTGTGAATATGCTTATCACACCACTAACTTAATTCTTGGTGTTTCCGTCGAGGTCTTTCTTTGATTTTATATTTTAGTTTGTAGTTTAGTGTGGCTTTCACTTTTAAAGGATGAGAGAATCATTTTTCTTTTTGGATGAGAATTTTAGAATTGTTAAATATGTAAATACAGATATATCTCATTAGCTGAAAGACCCTTCAAATGAAATTGCAAATGTCTATAGAAACAATCTTATTAGATTAGACTTCAATGACCTTAGCCTTCTTACATGGTTACATTTCTATTTTCTTGGGGTGGTGCATTGTCATGGTGATTAGGTTTGTGTATATTCAAGATTTTGATGGAAATCAAGCTTTTTCCGATTAGAGGAATCTTAGTGGTACCCATTACTACAAATATCATGACAAAATGTGTAGCTAGAATGTGGTTATCATATTCTCTTTTCAAGTACATTTTTTTCCCTGGAACATTGAAATCAAACTATAATTAATAGGCTTACACTAAGGATGGATTTGTAAACCAAAATGGTAAGGTGCCAATTGTTCCATAAGAAGCAATAAGGAGGTTGCTTGAATGAGATGTTTCAAAAGACTGCAAAGTAATTGTGCATTTTGATAAATTAGATTAGCAAACAATTTCTTGTGTCCCCTCTTTTTTGGCATCAACTTCTAGTTCCAACACTAAATTTTTTTCTTCTTTTCCAAGTAAAACCTTTTGGGAAACGCAAGTAGTGCTTCTCCACATTTGTGGATGGCATCCTTAATAAATCTATTGGTGTAGCCTAGTGTACCTAACCCATGTGGATTTGAACTAGACACGTGTTGGCACAAATCTTGCTAAATTCCCAATGAAATTGGTAACAATCAACTAAGCTAACCCCTTGGACTAGTTCCAACATGAAGTCAGCCTAAGCTGCATATACCCCAATGATGAAGCCTAAGCCGCATATACCCACAATATGCAATAAAATTGCATGTCACATTAGGTGTGTCCCAGGAATTCCCAAAGATTCCTTACTTAGGAAAAATTCTCGTAGATCAAGGATTAAGGCTCCTTAAACAAACCTATGTGGAATCACTTCATTTGACTCTTCAAAGTCTAACCCTTTGGTAAACTCTAAGCGGAACTTTATACGACTCTTCATAACCTTTGGTTAATAGCCCGCACATATTAACCGTAACATGGCCTTTTAGACTTTGGTTAACCTCGACTTAACCCATAATATATATATTCCACTTTATTTCTATTATAATTCCATATAATAGAAATTACGCATAAGCCATGCTTAACCCTTACCTTTCCGCCATTCCATGACCTTGGCACATATATCGATGCTCAACCTTTCACTTCAAATTTTCACTGTTGATTTCTTCCTTCAGATCAACAGCTATCGCGCGATCTCCAACTTTAACCCATTCACCCACCGGAACTCAAATAAGTTAAACTTTTTTGAGTAACTCATCGGGTCTACCCGACGTGTTAATCTATGCGTACATTCGAGTGTGATTATCGTCTGATCAATCAACCATCGAATGATAATGATTATCGGAACCCAACGAGGTCTTAAGCCCGTTGTATAAAACTTCATCGTGTCTAGATTCGAAATTAACCAGCGCGCACTTTCAAAAGCAATATGCACCCAATCAATCACCCAATGGACGGTCTTGATGACTGGAATTCAACAAGGGTTTAATTTCATTGCATAAAACTTTATCATGTCTGATTTTGGACCATTGCTTACAACTTCAAGGGTGCGCGAGAAACAACTTCCTGCTTACGAAAATCACTTCGTCCTTCTGCTAACACGTGGCTTAATCTCCACCGCTCAACTTCTGACTTTATTTGCACAATAAGATCTTATCCATCTATCACACACAATCTCACCCATTGATCTAATTGATCAAACGGCTCCTGTGCACGTTTTATTCATTTCTTCATGCCTTTACTTTCTTTTGGTTCTTACTATGTAATGCTCATTCGACTTTCTGCTGTGTATTTTCCTTCACCTTATGATCTTCACTTGTTCGGATCTCGATCTCTGCTCGCGCCTTTATGCTTCCTTCACCTTCGCTATAACATTAAAGGCTTCCTCCAATGTTGTCTGTGTGTAACCACGTAACACACTTCTCTGTTACTCCTTCTCTGCTTCTACACACCTGTAACCTAAGTTATGCAGAATTTCTCTAGTCACACACACAGTCTAAACTCAATTACATAGTACACATCATACAAACTCAGAATTGAGTTATCTGTATTAATAAACAAACATTTACACAGGAATTTCTTCCTCGGCCTGATTTTCAATATCAGTGGCCTTTCCTTTCCTGCCCATAGGCTTATAGTCAAACCTATCTAATCTCACTCTAACTAACTCTCTACCTATCTAACCCCTGACTATGCCTTTTAGGCTTACATTTATACAAAAGTTTTTGTTTAACCAATTCTGGTTCAAATCCTTAATTTGCTAAACTAAATCCTGAATATCCTCTAAATCCACTTTTAGCTCCAATTATCCCTAAGAATCCTTTCTAGTTCCACGAATCATGACACCAATTTCTAGTCTAAGAGTTATAGTTGATTTCCAACTCTCTCATCATCACTCATGTTCTACTACATTCTAGAGCATTTACAAATATCCTCACAACATCTAATTAATTCCTATTAAAACATTAATAATTACATACATAGGAATCCATCTTCCTTGAAAACAAAAGACCCCCTATGTTAACTAGAATGTAATGAAAATGTTGAGTTGTATGCTCCTGCATCACTCCCAAGGTTAAAATAATCACGATCTCCTAATAATGTGCTTCCATATGTTGATAGAAAACCTCCAGGGTCCCAAACTTTAGTTTGTAACTGCCCAAATGCCTTGCACCTTTGGTGATGTTGTATATCTATTGTCTTCTCGTTCATCTTCCTTTCTTCAATCAGTTTCAAATTTTGATTGATCACTCCTCTTGTTGTCATTTTCCTCATCTTGGATTGTTTCATCATCAATTTCCATAATTCTTCAATGTCCATCTCCAGCACATCGTTGGGATGGTACATACTCTCCCACTGCATCTCACTGCACATTATCCATTCATATTTAAACTGTTGATTATTTTCTTCAGCTTTTTCTACTTCAGCTTTTGTTATTACTCTTGAGATTACTCCATATATTGTTGTAGATATTTCTTCCACCCAAACTTCCTGAATATCCTTAAAGATATCTCCCTTTGCAATGTCTAATTCCTTCTCCTTATCTGCAAATTTACTTTCCAATGGTTTAATTTTTTTGTTCCATGGGCTAAGTACTATCATGGAATCTTCCTTTTCCTCCTTCATTTGATTGTTCTCCTATGCCAAATATTTTTTTGTCTTTGCAACAGTATATTTATCAAAACCTGAAATCATAAAACAATTATTGAAATAAAAAACATAAGGCTTTTGTGCCTTTTCTTCCTTTGGCAACATTTCAGCGTGCTACTCTGATTTTTCCTCTTTTATCAGCACATCAATATGTTGACTCAACCTCTCTAAAGAGTCCTCCAAATAAGTCTCTCTTCCACACCATCTACTTCAATGATGTTTTTTTGCTCTTGTCCACTGTAGTGAACTTCTTCATTCTCATTCAGCTCTGATTTTACAACCTGAACACTTATTCTTTGGTTTTCTAGCCTTTTCTCCAAAAGACTTAACTCATGCCATAAATTTTCCATCTCACTTGGGATTTTTCCTAAAAGCTTTATACAATCCTCACTATCTTCTTCTTTGTCACAAGTATAATTTCTTGGTGACACTACTTCTTCATTCTCGATCAGAATAAAATTTGATCCTCCATCTTTGTGATAGTTTTAGATGTCTGTCCATCACTCTTCCTTTGGCCATTTAAGAAAACCAATTTCTCTTTGTCCTTACCAATAACAAATTCCTTATCATAAGATATAATTGTCTCATCTCTACTTGAGATATTTCCTTCACTAAGCAAGGAATTTATGAAATCCTTCTATTGCAATAACTCAACTTGATCTTCATTTGAAAGACAGTCATCATCATACTTTGCTTGGCAACTTTCAACATTATCATGCTGCAGATGCTATGATTGGTTCTGACACATACAATCAGCATTCCTCATATCCATAAGGATGGATGAGATATGGTCAGCCTTAAGGGGGCCTAGTACCTCATATTCTTATCCTCCCCCATATATTTCTCAATATACTTCACAAGGGGAATAAAGTACCTCTTATGCATATACGCATGCATATCATCCTATGCCTAGGCCAACATGTACTCAACCCACTTACCAGTTGTAATTGTAAACCCTTATTATATGTATGAAGGTGATAACAGGAAAACCCTCCAGAAAATAACATCAGAATCTTTGTCTCGTCATGCTGGTTTTTTACTATGTATCTCCGAAAAGACTTTTTGTTTTTGAGGTCACTTCAATCTCAACATCATTCTAACGTCAGTCCACTAGTCACCAGTCTCCCTTCAAAGACATTGTGCAAGTGTACCATGTCTCTAATGATGAAGATTTGGATAAATCTATATCGCCTACATCATATGGTCCTTCACAGAGTCACATTCTAGTCTTTCACTCCAATGATGACATTATGGAGTCTCTAACCATGCCAATTATCCATGGGATGATATGCATCATCGCTCATACTTCCTCCCACAAAAAAAAGGTCTTATTGACTAATATGTTATGGAATTGAAAGACTTTATACATAGTTAAGTAGATTGGTCTAAAAACCATTTATTTTGAACCCAAAAAATTGAACCACGTCCACCTTATGTCCATTACATTGTTGCACAATGTTTGCGTGAGGTGGTATCCATTTTTTAGGGTTTAGAAGAATATATTCTCCCAAACCTTCATATTTCATATGGTTCTATGGTCTCTAGTACCACCATTATTCCCCATCTTGAAGAAATTTTAAAGTCCCATATCACTCCAAATCACCCTAGGAATGATCAACTTCATTCTTACATCTTACCTCTACAACTCAGTACCTTTTGACATTTTGTTTTCCTGAAAATTGTCCTTTCATCCTAATATGCTAAAAGGTCATGATGTCCTTGTTTTGTAGATTTTGACGTCTTCTACAAAAATATATCCTCTATAAACTATTCCTAAGTATCTGACTCCAAATCCCCTATAGAAGGTATCACTATGTATGGCGGTATATTGATTCTATAGGCATCATCTCCCACCATTTCTAGTATCTGAAAGGGACCATATCGCAAAACCTTGATTTTCTTACTACAACCTTGTAGCCTCTCCTTGTTCAACTATGACCATACTTTGTCTCCCACCTTGAACAACCTCTCTGTTATATGTCAATCATTCCCGACCTTGTATTTTTCCTATGACTTATGTAGTGTCTCCTATACCTATATATGGATCTACCTGATATTTTCACCAAATTTTTCTATTGTTAAGGAATCCCCTATAAGATCATCCCTTTCTCCTCCTTGTTTCCTATATGTAATATCAAAATGTGAAGGTGGAAAATATCCATAACAAGTTTCAAATGGGGACTTACCAATAAAAGTATGGACTACTCTTTTATAAGAGTATTGTATATATACCAATTTTTTTTGCATAATTAATTTGATGCTTCTAATTATAACACCTCAAAAGTTGCACCAAAGTCCTATTGAATAATTCTATCTTCCCATATGTTTATGTATGGAATGTTGTATACCTATTAACTTTGTGTCCATCTTCTTCCACAACATTGTACAAAATGCACTAACAAATCTCATGTCCATGTTTGAAATGATTCTACTTAATATCCTAAAGTGTACCCAGACCTATCCAAGCAACAAGTTCATTGTAGTCATGCCCCTTCCTATATGTTCATAAACCTCCTAAAACATCCATGGAAATGATCTCCCAAGGATAAGAGGGTATAGGTAAGGGACAATGTATACCCTATTTCCTTTTATTAGGCTTGTTGATACAACAAAAAATGCATCCTCTTATGAACCTAGCTACTTGTTCTTGCATCTTAGGCAAATACTCATACCTCTGCAAGTTGGTCATTTTCTTCCCTACGCTAAAGTTCCCTACAGCCTTGAAGTTGTGAGCCCCTATAATATTTTGCAATAACTCACCTTTAGGAACACATAAATTATCCGACCTATAAAGTAAACCATCTTGGAGATGGTAGTGAACTGTGTTGTCACTATCATAAACATGAATCTCATTCTACAACTACTAAAACACCTCCTTTTAGTTCTCATCCTATGATTATGCATCTTTGTATGGATCATGGGTGAACGGCTCCATGTGCATCAAAGTTCCCAAATCTATAATCTTTGATGCAGGTGGCCCTCAAAGAATTTCATCCAACTTGTTTTCACTTCCTTATTATACATTATCACTAAATGAAACTTCTATAAAACCCCATCAAATTGTAATGTTTGGTTTTTTTTAGCTTACTATGGGCCTATAGATATTGTAGTGTTTGGTGATCTATGTCCATTACTCTCTCCTTTCCCACCAGATAATGTTTTCACTTCTTCATAGCTTGTACGAGGGCATAGAGCTCCTTGTTGTAGGTAAGGTAGTTAAAAACCACCCAATGAAGTACTTCATAATGGTAGCATATAGGCCTTCCTTCCTTCATAATATTGATCCCATATGGCACCTACTCACATCTATCTCCACTTCGAAGGGTTGTTGAAATTTTGGTGATTAGAGAATTGATGCTTGAGTAATCTTATTCTTTAACACCTCAAAGGCCCTCCTCTAACCATTTCCCCACTATAAAATCTTATTACTCATTGTTATGGCATGGAGTGATGTTGTTTCTTCTAAAAATGAGGCTATGAATTTCCTTAAATATTGTGTTTCCCCAATGAAACACCTGACCTCAAAAACATTAGTATGCATCAAACACTTGATAATGGCCTCCATCTTGGTAAGATATATCATTATCTCTCCTCCATCTATCACATACCCTATATATAAC
This sequence comes from Pinus tabuliformis, assembly GCA_031772625.1. NCBI lineage: Eukaryota > Viridiplantae > Streptophyta > Pinopsida > Pinales > Pinaceae > Pinus > Pinus tabuliformis. The sequence continues at coordinate 1,523,819,575 of CM062817.1, forward strand.
AAATATTATTTTTCAAACTCGTACTTCTTAAGATTCTCCATCAGCCAATGCTTCTTTAATGTCTCTAGCACCTACGTTAAATATGAGTTGTGCTCCTCCTAGGTAGCATTATATACAAGTATATCATCCAAATACGCAATAGAAAATGAATCTATAAAATGGCACAATATATCATTCATCAACCTAATAAACATAATTGGTGCATTACATAGTTCAAATGACATGACTAATCACTAATACAAACCTTTCCTAGTTGAAAAGGAAGTATCCAAGTATCTTATTCTCTAACTCGAACCTAGTGATATCCAGACTTTAAGTCCATCTTGATGAAGTATTTGGCTTGTTGCAACTAATATAGCAAATCATCTATCATAGAAAGGGGTATCTATCCTCAAGCCTAATTTTTTTAATGCCTTGTAATCAATACACTTTTGTCAAGTCATGTCCTTCTTTGGAACAATGATGATTGATGACCTAGATGGTGATATATTTGGTCAAATGACACCTTGTTCTAGTATTTTTTGCAACTTATTCTTCATACCACTTGCTTCTATAATGGACTACCCATACAACCCAATATTTTTCAATGGGGAGTCTAGAAATAGTTGGATCTTGTGCTCCACTCCCCTCTTGGAAACTAGCCCTTTAGGCTCCTGGAGCACATCATTATATTCTTGTAGCAAATATTCTAGTTGTTGTTTATGTCTCTTACTAACTCTCCTACAAACTATTTCTTGGCTTGGTTGGCACTTACCAACAAAATTTGGACTTGTTCTTATGTGCATTAATGGAAATTTCTTTTCCATCCTTGATGTTGTGATGTTGGTTGTCCCTCCACATGAAGATTGCATGCCACATGTACATGTAAGGAATTCTAAATACTATTCCACATACATCAAGGGCAACCACATATAGTTCTACTTCATCATAAATGAGCACTGATACAAAATATATTTTTTCATTATTTAGTTACCTTTACTTATTCATCCTTATTCGCCCATCCCAAGGATGATCAAAAAATTCCAAGCATTTCTTTTTACCATCTCTACTACAATGATATTTTCCTATGATCCTAAGTTGAAAAAAGCATCAATATTTGTTTTTTTGACACGTGTATCTTTATATGGAAGAGTCTAGTGTTTTTTTCTCTTCCTGTAGTTGAATGCTACAAAAATTCACCTCCTTTTACACTAATGGACAAATGATCTTCTCATCCACCTCCAATTTCCTTTCAACCTAGTTGCTTGAATCAATGGCCATGAGGTTCTTCTTCTTTTCATATTTTCTTTTGTTCTTCGGGTTAAGATATAGATGCAACATCCAACACTTCTCCTTTGTATGATTTGTAATGTTACAATGGCTACAGTGGTTGCTAGGATCTTTGCACTATTGTACCACCATTGTCGTCTTTTTATCTCCCCTCCTTTCCACATCTTCTTCCCCTCCTTAGAAGCATCCTACTGCTCCTTTTACTTCGACCCACTCGATTTCCCTTTCTCTTGGCCTATGTTCTCCAAGTATTGTGCATGTACACAAGCTCATCCACCAATCGCAACTCAAAAATGGTTTTGTAGATCCTCTAGATACTTGAGGAGCATGTCTTACTTCTTTTGGGAGATACACATCATTATTTTCATCAGTCTAAATTAAATCGTTTACTCTTATACACTTTACCCCGCTTCTTCCCAAAGTAATGTCATTAGATCCACTAGTCCTCTACATACCTAACAAGGTAAAATTGTGAATTTATGAGGCTTTTAAAATCCTCCCACCTTTTCACTAGGAGGTATCCCTCCAAACTTAAGGTCTCTACGTGGGTTTCCTACAAGGGAATAAACTTTTAATTCCCACTAAGAAAATGAATTTTATATTATTCCTCTATATGATGAACATAAAATAAACTTAATTGTTATAACCAATTATTTATCTTTATAGTTTCAATCTCACCTTGATATGGCTTCATTTTGACCTTCATTTCCATTTTGAAAAAGGAATGTGAATGGCTCAGAGCACTTGAAATAGGTTAATTATAAATATAATTATTATTATTATTATTATTTTCAGGTTATTTCTTTAGCTTCTTCATTGTTTCTTCTCGACCTCTTGATCTCCCATTCAATCAAACCTTTGTGTTAGAGACTCCATCTTCTCCAAAATAACGTGATATTATCGGTTAGGGCCACCATGGGTATACTCACATTGTGGTTTATATCTCTAACTCATGTTTCCAACCACACAAACATTTCCTCTATGGAATCAGGAAGGTTATTCTCATATTCGTCGACTATGACTGGGGTTTTATGACTTTCATCTTAACCAATTTGTATCTCCTACAAATATCCATAATATAGCCAAAGAATCCTACTTAAATACCAATATGATCCATAAAATATCATGGATATTCCACTGGATAGATAATCACAACAAATCTAATAAAGTTATGCTTAAAATATGAATCTACTCTATGAGGGTTTATTTCTCCGTAGATTTCTAAGTTTCTAAATTATGATTTATTGCATATGCATGCAAATTATAATTATGCATCAATATGGAACAAAAAATTAAAATAAATTCACAAACCACAATTGACACAAGGTATATCCTAGGAAAATATTTTGGAATAAAACCCAGATGGAAGGTAAGGTTTCTCTTCTCTCTTTATTTAAATAAAAAATGTATACAAGTACAAATGCAAAAATCCTCCTTTTTTCTCTCCTTATCCACTCATGGCTACTTTGTTCATCTATGGAAGAAAATACACTCAAATAGAATGGGTCCCCTTTTCCTCCTAGCATCCCATTTATAACATATCTTGGTAGCCTACTAGTGTTTAATTTTGACTTCGTAAACTCTCAACTTGAGTTACAATATGGACTTTTATAGATTCTTAGTCTTCGTCATCTTTTGGCTAGCCTATTTTCATGAATAATGGAGTTGATCTAGTATCTTCTCAAATATGGTGGTAAAAATAATAAGGTCATCTTCTTTATGGCATAATGTTGTCATACAAATTCTAATTAAGGTGGTTCTTTCCCTGTTGGAAAATTATTTGTGTGTAGAATAGCACACAATGGTTCGGTGCTTATGTGACAATTTTATCCTAAAAAACATCATATGATGCCTCAACTTGCTATCAGAAGGTCTTAGACCCTAATTTTTCAAATTGGGCCTCGCCACTAAAAATGCTATTGTTTGTGAAATGTGTATCTTGGGAGGTGATCCATAACCCTAGGGTTGGTTTTGTGTGATTTGTCACTACAAAATGGTTTATGGGCAAAGAATCCAAGTGTTTGGGTTTTGTACCCTAGTTGTGGGTGTGAAATATAGAAAAAGAATTATTATATATTGCTTGTTGCAAGTGCAAAACCCCAGAAGGAGATAAGGTGACCTAAGGCTATGATGAGGGGTTTTGATCAAATGAGAATACATTTTTCCTTAGTTTAGGTACATGATGCAAAACTCAAGCTAGCTAGACTTGATGAGGCTACCCTTGAGGGCTAATAAATACCCTCATAGAATACTAGAAGAAGGAAGTGTTTATCTTCTCATGTTATTTTTTCCCAAAAGGAGGTCTAAGTACCTTAGGAGATGTAGAGACCTAAGGAGGTCGAGTAGGAATAAGGGAGGTCATATGTAAATATGGAAAGAAGGCCAAAGATGCTCAAAATTATGGAGACGGTTCTCTAGGACACTTAGTCCTCAAGAAGGTAGATCCATGCAAAAAAAATAAGCCTCCTTCATCTATGAAAAGGACGAGCCTAAGTAGGGCTAATACTAGGATCTACAAACCTTAAGTTTCTGTGCAGAGGTATGGTTTTAATGCACTCAACCTATGATGGAAGAAAGGGCCTAGACCCTTAGAAAGCATATCATAAAATAATGATAAGGCCACAGATCTAAGTGTAAATCTCTATGGTTTTGATCTAAGATTAGGGAAACCAAAATATATATAGGATTGTGATATTTAGGGCTGAAGAGAAGGATAGTCCCATGAGGAACAAAGTCAATGAAAGAGAAGAATGAAGGAGAGAATGGCGTAAGTGGATGGGTTGTCTCAAAGGTTTTGAGACAACAATAAATCTGAATACCTATATCAGTAAATCATTTACTTTGTGTCAGCCATCCTTGATACCTAGACTGAGATGAAGGTTCACTCCTAAATTGGAATAGTTTTATGCACTAAATGAAGGTTGAAACCCTTACAAAGAGACATCCATGTGTGGTATGATTTAGTCATAAGGGCCACAAACAATAATATTTGTGCATAAATGTTTCAGAGAGAAAAGTGAGGTTGAGACATTATTTGGATTGAGGAAAGAACAATGAGAATTAGGAATTTGTGGTGGGATGTCATGAGATGAAGGATAGTAGGCATAATCAAGGAAAAATTGATGGTATTTGGAGGTGTATTCATAAATCATGAGCAATAGTATTTTGGTGTGCCTTTGATCTGTAATTTGAGGATCAAATTACAAGTGTGATTGCAGTGTATTTGGTAGCCCTAGATAGGTCAAGGTGTTGATTGTATGTGGGTTTTATTGGAATCCATAAAGAGAATAATTTATAGATAGTTAAAGGGACTATTAGAGGGACGTTTTAGAGGCCCTAGCATCAACCTTCTAAAGTGGAAAGAAGGATGACAAGTGGGTATATTTGGAAGACTGAGCATTGTTCACAAATGAAGTTATGAACAACAACTTGTATATGCAATATGCAGCAGCTTGAATACCTCAAGTATAGTGTCCATGAAATAATTCATGGACTGTTAGGAGATATATTATTGGAGCTCTAATTCAGGAGTTTCATATGGGTATACTTGACTAAAAAGTGGGAATTTCTAGAAGACCAAATGATTAGTCATCCTAATGGAGTAGGAGGTCTATTAGTGGTAATATCGATGAGCCAAAGTTTAGTGACACAAAAGGAATTGTGATCATTGATATTGGTAAGTTTATGAGTTAAAGATTCATTTGTAGCAATTATTAGATGAAAAGGAAAAAGGATCCACTAGATGTGTTCAAGGTACATGGACTAAAAGGGTTATGTGTGGCCACCATCAGCAAGTAGGTCAAGGGTTATCTTTTTAAGGTTATATTGGTAGTCAAAATTATGTACATGGATTCATATTTGTATCCTTGTATTAGGTATACATGTAAGGGTCATGATCCCTCCTATAGGAGCCCTAAGACTATTGTATTCTAGATTGTAATATAACAAGTAGTGGATTTAAAGGGTTAAAATTATCATGTGCACTAGTAGATTCACTAATGGTTGTTATTATGTTGTGAAAAGTAGTATTGTTGTGGCATTTGAGTGTGCTTGTTTCATATATGTTAAGACCCAAACCATATTCTTGAGTGCCCTGGAAATTAAACATTGTATCAGAGCCAAGATTGAATGGCTAGTGGATCATGTAGACTCGGTATGGAAGTTCATAATATTCAAGTTCTAATAAGGCAAAGACACTACCGAGATAATGTGATCCATTCTTCAGGGTATGCTTTAGTGGTGGATGCTAGATGGGATAGTGTCATCAGTGATGATGTTGGATACTTCCTATTAGTTAAAGCACCTCTGATGCTAAGAGGGAGTGTTGAATTTTGTAGCTTTGGAGGTACTCCAAAACCCTAGAAGTTGGGTTTGTGTGATTTTTCACCACAAAATGGTTTGTAGGTAAAGAATCCAAGCGTTGGGGTTTTGTACCCAAGGTGTGGGTGTGAATTCTAGCAAAAGATTTACTATTTTTTTATCGTGAAAAATGAAGAACACTAAAAGGAGATAGGGTTAACTAATGCTACAATGAGGGGTTTTGATCAAATGAGAAAATATGTTTCCTAAGTTAGTTGGGGTACATGATGGAAAAATCAAGTCAACTAGGCTTGATGTGGCTACCCTTGAGGTCAAATGGCTACCCTCATAGAATACTATAATAAGGAAATGTTGAGCCTCATTTTATTACATAAAATATGGATTTTTGCATGTAATTTTGTCCTAAAAGGAGGTTTGAGTACCTCAGGAGAAATAGAGACATAAGGAAGTAAAGTAGGAGCAAGGGAGGTCAGATCTAATTTTGCAAAGAAGGTCAAATATGCTCAAAATTATGGAGAAGGCTCTCTAGGACACTTAGTCCTCAAGAAGGTAGATTTGTGCACAAAAAGGATGGATCCTCCTTATGTGAAAAGGTTGAGCCCTATGTAGGCCCTATTTTGTGATGCTATAAACCTTAATTTTATTCTCAGACATCTAGTTTTTATGCACTCAGCATATGATGGAAGAAAGGGCCAAGACCATTCAAAAGAAGACCATAACCTAATGATAAGGTCGTAGATCTGAGTGCAAATATCTGTTTTTTTTATCTAAGAATAGGGAAGTTGAAATCTATACAAGAGTGAGAGATTTATGAAAAAAGAGAAGGATAATGTGGCATGAGGAATAGGACCACTGAAAGAGGAGAATTAAGGAGGGAATGGCCTAATTGGATGGCTTTACTCAAGGGTTTTGAGATAGCATTAAATCTTTTGAGATAACTATAAATCTGAAACCCTGAATCATTTAAGAATTTACTATGTGGGAGGCATCCTTGATCCATATATTGAGAAAGAAACCTAGTTATGTGTTCTAAATGAAGTTTGAAACCTTTACAATAAGACATCCATGTGTGGTAGGATTCAGGCACAAGGGCCACAAACCTTAGGAGTTTTGCACAAAATTTTCAAAGAGAAAAAGGAGGTCGAGACATTATTTATATTAAAGGAAGAACAATGAGAGTTAGGATAGCTTGGTGGATTATCCTAAGATCAAGGATAGTGGGAAAAATCAAGGAAACTTTGATGGTATTTGGAGGTATGTTCATAGATCATGAGCAACAGTATTTTAGTTTTCTCTATATCTATAATTTGAGGATCAAATTACAAGTGTGAGGGAAGTGTATTTGGAAACCCTAGATTGGTCAAGGTGTTGATTATAGTGGGTTTTATTAGAAGCCCTAAAGAACATAATTTTACAGTGAGTTAAAGGATTGTTGGAGGGAAGTTTTGGAGGCCCTAGGATTAGCCTTCTGAAGTGGAAAGCAGGATGACAAGTGGGAATATATGGAAGAATAAGCATTGTTCACAAACAAAGTTGTGAATAATGACTTTTGTATGCAGTGTGTAGTAGCTTGAAGAGCTCAAGTACCATGTCCATGAAAGAAGCCATGGAGCATTAGAAGGCATATTGTTGGAGCACTAATTCAGGAGTTGCATATGGGTATACTTTAGTGAAAAGTGGGAATTTCTATAAGACCCAATGAGAAATCAACCTAATTGAGCAGGAGGGCTATTAGTGGGAATATAATATTAGTGGCAAGTTGGTCGGCTGAATATTCAATTGCAGTGATGAGTAAATGGGAAGGAATGAGGACCCACCATATGTCTTCAAGGTACATGGACTAAAAGGGTTGTGTATGGACACCATCATCAAGTAGGTCAAGTGTTATCTTGTTCAGGGTAGATTAGTAGTCAATGTGAGTGAAACTAAGCCTTAGTTGTGTCCTTCTATCAAGTTTGTATGTAAAGGCCATGATCCCTGGTACAAGAGCCCTAAGGTTGTTGTATTCTAGATTGTAATATAACTAGTGGGCTTAAAAAATTAAAAATTATCATGTGCACTAGTAGATTCACTAATGAATGTTATTATGTTGTGAAAAGTAGTATTGTTTTGTTATTTGAGTGTGTTTGTACCAGATATTTTAAGACCCAAACCAGATTATTGAGTGTCATGGAAATTCAACACTTGTGAGTTGATTCCTCCATAATTCCACTCTAAAAACAACGATATGGATGAAAACAAATATAATGACCCTACCTAAATAAAAAATTCTCTCACATTTTGGCTACATATCCTTCCTAATGTGATGGAAAGGTGACAATCCATCATTAAAGGGATAATTAATGTATTTGTGTGAAACGAACTTAAAAACACTTTGAAGATGAAGTGATACCATCATCATTAGAGACAAAAAACATTAAAGTAACATATTGTACCATAATCAATGTTAGGGGTGTATAAATACTTCAAACAAACCTTATCTTCAAATGTATTTATAACCTGTGATTTGTAAGAAAGTTACCATACTTGTGTTAGTTATGATTATGTAGTTATCCCTATTAGACTCTTTGAGCCCCCAAGGGGAGGTACATTTCCTTAGTATGCTCATCAATCCATAGATCCATATGATAAATGTGGCCATGGAATGGGAAAGACTTCAAGGAATATGGCCATGGCTATGACACTAGTTGAAGATATCTTGAGTATAATGATGATAAGGGGGAGAAATAATTGAGGCATGAGATACCCCTTTCCTTGACCTTACTTTTGCAACCCTTTTATATCTCTTTGCTTTAATGATTGTCTTTATTTATTACATAGATTAAGTGACATAACTCGCTTTATTATTTTCTAATTCCCATTAAATATATAGTTCTTTATCACCCATTAGGGTTGGAACATTCATTAGTTCCTTTATTTAGATAAAGAAATGAAATTCTTGGGAAGTGGGTGATGGACAATGAGGGGGTTAGAGCTCATAATTGGTTTTTTCCCACGTGTTTAATTACATGTCTCATCCATCCTTTTCATTTTTCATTTTCTTTCATTTGTGGCTTCATATTATTTTATGATTATTTCAACTACATCAACCTCTTAGGACAAAATGTTTAGGTCCTCACTTAGAGAGGAGGATATAGGGTTTTAGTCTAAGGAAGAGATGGAGCGTAATACGTATGAATTACCTTGGGAATGTTATATCAATCAATGCATTCTATTTTTTCCCATTTTAAACAATGGAAGAAAAGTACCTCAAGGGAGGTCACACTAGACTAGGAGAAAAGGATAATCTCCAAGGTGAAGTATGAGAGCAAGGGTACGATCAGGAGTATTAATCATCTAGCTTAGAAATTAATCCATATTAGTATTCCCAAACATTAAATGAGAACACATGATTACGTAAATGGTTAGTATACATTTTGATAGATGACCCAACTTCTTAAAGAAGTGTGGTAGATGGGAAAGAGAACTAATCTAAGCATAGGTGGACAACTCTAGAGTAATGTTGTTTGTGTATCATCATAGAGATAATGGATGGCTAGTTTTTTGAAGTGGAGAACCATTTTATCCTAGCGTTTACCCACTTTCCTTGGGTATTGTTACCCTCAAAATTAAAATTCCCTGAACATTAAATGAAAGTACATGATTACATAAATGGTTAGCATGCCATTTCATAGTTGACCCACCTTACTTCAAGATGTATGCTAGATGGAGATAGAATTAATCAAGCATAGTTGTAATTCCCTGAAGTGAAGTTATTTATGGATCGTCATGGGGATAATTGTTGGCTAGCTAACAGAAAGGGAGAAAATATTTCTCCTAGGGGTTACCCACTTCTAGTTTGTAACGTTATCCTCACAATTGAGAAAGGATGATGTTAGCCATCATAATCACCAGTAATTTTATTCAACTATAATAAAAAACCATTATACCTCAATCTTGTAGGAAACCTTAGTAAATTACTATGCTAAAATTTTGAATGTGATCCCAAACATACTAGTTGCATTGCTTCAAACGTTATGATGGTTCTCACTAGTTCCTAAAACATGATACATTTTGACATAAAAATAGCAGAGAAAGAAATCTTGATTCTATATGATCACACCATGAATGCTTCCAAAATATAAACCACTTGAAAGTAATCTATCCAAGTTCAATAAAAACATCATAAAAATTCATAAATTTCTTCAAATTCACCTAACATCTTATTAACCCAAACTTGAGGAAAAGTGACAATATGCCATAATTGAGTAAAAAAAAACAATAATAATATTTAGGAATATCAAGATCATTGTCAAAGTTGGTAATAAATATATTATTCATGGAAAAAAGGAAATGAGTGTATTAAATGCATGTTGTGAAATTACAAATTAAAATGTAGTTAAAAGGATCAAGAACTTCCTCCCTAAAATTATAACTAGGGAAAGCGAAACTATCTTGGTAAAGGGAAAAGTGTAAATATTTCCCTGAAAACTTATTTTTTTAACAGGCACTTATGTTATGTCATAGATTGTACTATCTTAACCATTTTTGTTCTAAAACAAACAAAATCAAGTCTTGACATTCTAGTAAACATCATAATATAAACAAGAAATCATATAGGATAATATTCATGAGCTTAGTTTCTACTTTCCAAATTTACCCCATTCTTGTATCTACTTGTCAACCAATTAAGAAAATTAAAGAGGAAAATGTTATTGGATTGCAAGGCATATATTTCCTATAATGTAACTAGTTGTTGAAAAACTAGAGTACAATCCGACATGAAATATGTAACAAGATGATAGACAACAATAATAATAGAATCCATATGAACACTGGCTCTTCTTAATATTGAGAGATAATTCAAGAGTGAAGATAGTATAATGAACTAGTTGTTATGATAAATTCATTGGGAAAAGTGACTCCCTCTATTCCTCCTTGTCCATTTCCTTTTCTTTATGTGCCTTTATAGGCAAGAATAATACTTATCCATTAAGCCAAACATATTAGTTGAGCTAAGTGACATTTTAATAAATAAATAAGGACATTGTCCCCATAACATTAGGGTCCATATGTAGGTTCACCTTCCTCTTTGTAATTCACTAGCCAAGCTAACCCTCTATGTTTTACTTTGTAACTACAAAATTTTAAAGTTACAGAGCCAATTTACCTATGTAACTTAATCCCTATCCGAGAAGAAAATCCCACAGCCAATTCCATGAATAAAAAAAAATCTTCTTTGAAATATAAAAATGAGAGATAGTAATATGGTGTCTTTCATTAGTGTAGAAAATACATCCAATTTACCATCTTTGTCCCCAGCCATTACTCCATGCCTAAACTTTGAAAAGCAAACATTTTGTAAGATGTAACTAGTAAGAAGTAAAATGCATATCTAGAGTAATGTTACTTAAGAGTCAATACATACTTTGCAATTTTTTGTCAGTTTTAACCCTACAGGATTATTTTTTACAGACATATTCTTAATAAAACTAAAAAAGTTACAATGGCTTACAAACACATTTAACATAAAGATTATTTCCTTGAAATCCAAACCTGGAAAACCAAAATATTTTTCAGTATTTGTATCTTTACAATGTTACAATAAAATATGTATATTATGGAGCATTGATAAGCCCTCGATCCTTTTAGTAATTGTATCTTTACAATGGTACAATAAAATATGGATATCATACTACGTTGATAAGCCCTCAATCCTACCAAAAGAAAAAAAAAAAAAAAAAAAAAAAAAAAAAAAAAAAAAAAAAAAAAAAAACTATGAAAAATTGCAAAAGGTAGATGTCAAAAACCACACAAAAAGATTTTGGGGCGGATAAGCCCCCACTATGACCCCCAATTTCTCATGAAACATACAAATTACACATGCAACTAATCACACAAAGAATATAACATGCACCCAACATTTTCAAAATAATTTCAATGTAGTTCCCATTGCATTTCAAGTGTGGGGAACTAAATACTTTGATTTCATTACAATGGGCTTATTACTAGTATGTCAAAAGTTTTAATACTTTATTTTTCTTACTAATACTAGGAATTTTTTTTCCGTTCTTTTTATACATTTACTTTTCCATGTGTGCTTCCCATGGCCCATTGTGCCTATCCAAAGGCACCATTTATTAGTGGAAGATGTCATGGTTATTAAAGTAGAGATGGGTAGTCACAAACTCCTATAAAGGATGTATGGAATCACCTACCTTTTTATGGTTAATACTCATCACTTAGTTAAAGAAATATTATTGACAATTTCTTTTGTATAAAGCTTGTTGTTTAAATTATATTGTACATGTTTGAAATCAAAGTATCAATGGCAATCCTCACGTTCAACCTTTTTTCTTTTCTTACCTTTCAACCAAGAAATAATAATTTTATTTAAGAAAAATGAAAGATATAAAGGCTAGTTAGACAATGTAATCAAATTAAAAAGGGTATGGATTCAAATCATATGATCATTTGTAATTTCCTTATATTAGTTTTCTTTTGCAGGAAATTACAAATGAAAAAAATTATTTTATCCCTTGCTTAAATCACGCATTGAGATTTACTTTGAGAAAATGATAATTAGCATAAAATATTAATAAACATGAAAATTAAATTCAAGCATCTCTAAGATATTCTTGTTTTTCCTCTTAATAAAAACATACAACAAGATGCACCAAAATAAAAACCCCTTCTTCATATGTAAACAAGTATATCCACATATGTAGTTATTCAAAAACAATTACTCAAACTTGAATGCTTATCTAGATCTCTAAACAATGCTTCTAGTTTGTCCTTAAGTGAAAACTTGAAAACTTGACTTACATACCCCAATTTCATTGCATGTATAAATGCTCTATTATTTTGGTCATTTTACATGTACAAGGGTGCCATCTCTTCCAAATCAAGACCTATATTTGTAGCATTTGTATGCCTTGACACAAAGAGTGTGTCTCATGCTATCAAAAACAAGCTTAAAACATTGTTCTACTCACCACGAGTTCATGGTTGGTATAGTATGTAGAGTGAACTACCTAGTTTTAAGGTATTTGGTCATCCCTTTAAGATTATTTGATTTTTCTTTAAATTATTTAATTGTCTTATGTTGTTCTAGATTTTTACAAATAGAGGTACAAATCTAATAGCGGCCAATATATTGAAATTATATCCAAAACAATAGACAATGACATTCAAAATCATCAAATTTTCACTATAAGTCAATAAAAAATAGTTAATCCACAAAACATAGTGAATAGGTAGATAATATAAACTAAGATAATTTTATTAATGACCAATGAATGATAGAAAAAAATATACCCATGGGAATAAAACTACAACTAATGCAATACATAGAAAAAGTGTAGGAGGAATGCAATAACAACTCATATAGCCATGTTAACAATAGAAGGAAAATATATAATATCTAAAAGGAAAGTTACAAAAGGCTAAAAGAATAACTCAAAGAAAGAAAGATGTAAAGAAATAAAATGGATACATTTAAGAAAAATCTCATCAAGAACATGTCAAGTGGTGTTGTGATGCAGGAGCATACAGCTCAGCAGTTTCATTACATTCTAGTTAACTTAGGGGGTCTTGTGTTTTCAAGGAAGTTGGATTCCTATGTATGTAATTATTAATATTTTAATAGGAATTAATTAGATGTTGTGATGATATTTGTAAATGCTCTCCAATGTAGGAGAACATGAGTGATGATGAATGATGATGAGAGAGTTCGAAATTAATTGTAACTCTTACACTAGAAAGTGGTGTCATGATTCCTGGAACTAGAGAGGATTCTTAGGGATCACTGGAGTTAAAAATGGATTTAGAGGATATTTAAGATTTAGTTTAGCAGATTAAGGATCTGAACTAGAATTGGTTAAACAGAACCTTTTGTATAAATGTAAGCCTAAAAAGCATAGTGAGGGGTTAGATAGGTAGAGAATTAGTTAGAGTGAGATTAGATAGGTTTGGCTATAAGCCTACATGCAGGGGAGGAAAGGCTATTGATATTGAAATTTAGGTCGAGGAAGAAATTCTTGTGTAAATGTTTGTTTATTAATACAGATAACTCGATTCTGAGTTTGTATGATGTGTACTGTGTAGTTGAGTTTAGACTATGTGTGTGACTACAGAAATTCTATGTAACTTAGGTTGCAGGTGTGCAAAAGTAGAGAAGGAGTAATAGAGAAGTGCGTTACGTGGTTACACATGGATAGCATTGGAGGAAGCCTTTAATGTTACAGCAAAGGTGAAGGAATCATAAAGATGTGACCAAAGATCAAGATCCAAACAAGTGAAGATCGTAAGGCGAAGGAAAATACACAAGCAGAAAGTCGAATGAGCATTACATAGTAAGAAACAAAAGAAAGTAAAGGCATGAAGAAATCAAGTAAATGTGCATAGGAGTCATTGGATTAGTCAGATCAAAAGGCGAGATTGTGTGTGATAGGCAAATAAGATCTTATCACCCAAATAAAGTAAGAAGTTGAGCGACGGAGACTAAGCCACATGTTAGCAGAAGGATGGAGTGGTTTTTGTAAGCAGGAAGTTGTTTCTCGTGCGCCCTCGAAGTTGTAAGTGGTATTCCAAAATCAGACGCGAAAAAGTTTTATGCAAGGGAATTAAACCCTCGTTGAATTTCGACTATCAGGACCGTCTGTTGGGTGATTGATCGGACACATATCGCTTTCGAAAGTGTGCACTGGTTATTTTGGAATTCAGAAACGATTAGGTTTTATACAACGGGCTTAAGACCTTGTTAAGTTCCAATAATCATGATTTTTCAATGGTTGATTGATCTGATGGTAATCGCACTTGAATGTGCGCATAGGTTAACATGCCAGGTGTTGGCTTATGGGGGCCTAACCCAGGTTCAGAGATGATTTAGCCAAACAAATCCCAGTACTACTAGCCCTTTCGGCAACAGTCCACGGAGTGCGGACTGAGGTCTCACTCGAAATAGTATAGGAGGGTGCTACAACTAGGTTTCCGCACCCTAGAGGTGTTTGATGATTTTTGGGTGGTCCGCAGGTTGACCCTACACGCACGTCGCTACGCACATCTAGCAGTATCTTGCATCTTGCAATGCTACCCTCGTGCAGCTTTGTTTGAGGTGCGATGTGTTATTACCCAAGTTCCTTACTATTAACCTGATATTATCTAATTAATTAACTTATTTGTATGAGCCCAATTATCCTTAATAGTGTTCAATATTCATATAAGTGCGCGCAATAATCAAAATAGTATAAATGTATAGACAATCATACAAACACAGATACACAGTATTTAGAATCAAACTTCTCTTTATTATTCTTCTTCTTGGGTTACAGACTCAACTTCGCCCTACACACTCAGCTGCAGGGGTCCGCGCACTTAGCTGCAGACTCTACTAGGCCTCTGCACACTCAGCTACAGAGTCTCTTCCTACTACTACGACCCAATACACTTAAACTTCTTCTATATGCGCTACTAGATCATTACATTAATCCATCTCTTCTTTTTTTCAACTATCTTTACAACTTAGAGCCTCACTCTATTTATAGAATCCCATGGTCTATAGACCATGGGTAGGCCAACATGACATTACATTACTTAAGGTAGACAACCCTATGACTCAATGTACATTTTGCGCTTCGTGCCTGCAATTTTTGGACTCTTACAACATATTTGACCAAAACCTGGGCTTTGAGCCCCAAACCATGTTATGGGGGGATTCCATGCCCAACAAGCTCCCAACACAAACA
This sequence comes from Pinus tabuliformis, assembly GCA_031772625.1. NCBI lineage: Eukaryota > Viridiplantae > Streptophyta > Pinopsida > Pinales > Pinaceae > Pinus > Pinus tabuliformis. The sequence continues at coordinate 1,523,834,889 of CM062817.1, forward strand.
TCATGACTCACCCTCAAGTCACTCTGTCGGTGCAGTGATCTTGGCATAGAGTCCCTCCAACTAGTCCCAAACGGCCTGAATGTCGGCAGTGCGCTACGCTGCTTCCTGCTGGACCTATTGCATTCTTGCTTCTGAATCCTCTATTTCTGAATTATGTCCTTACCTTGGTACTGGCATCTGCCTTATGTTTTTATAGTCTCCTCGCCTTGTTCGGCTCCTCGGTTCACGAAGACTGTGCTTTGACCAGTTAGTCAAATAGTTGGCCCACCCGTGTAGGGCTTCAAGCGATTGTCATTTACTTTGCCTGGGAAGGGTTCTCCATTTAGTTTGACTAGCTAGACTGTGCCTCTGTCTATGACCTCCTTAACCACGTATGGTCCCAGCTAGTGCATTCTGAATTTTCCTGGAAATTTTTCAAACTTACTGTCATACAGCAGCACTAAGTTGTTTATCTCGAAGGTGCACAACTTTATATGGCAGTCGTGTCAGACCTTTTCACATTGCTTTTATACCTGCTGATGAAATCTAGCCAGAAACCATTCTTCCTCAAGTTCTTCTAATTGCACAAGCCTTTCTTCCAAAGCTTTGCAGTTTTTCATGCCTGTGAGCACTGTTATTTGCAGACTAGGTACGATGTATTCTATCGGCATGATAGCTTCCGTACCATAGAATAACTGAAAAGGTGTCTGTCACATCAATTTCTTGCACGTTGTCTTGTAAGCCCATAATATGGCAGGTACGCATAGGTCCCAATCATTTTTTTGTATGTTACACACTTTGGTCAACGCAGTCTCTAGTATTTTGTTGAATGCCTCTATTGTGTCATTAGCTTGTGGGTGGTACGGTGTAATTTTCTGATGATACACTTGGAACTTCTCTGTGAGTGCATTGATGGTTTCATTTAGGAAATGTGTTCTACGTTCACTCATTAAGATTTTTGGACAGCCAAATCATGTCAACATGTTTTTGAACAAAAAATTCACAGCTGCAGCGGCCATGTAGTCTTTGACCAGTTGCGCTTCCACCCATCGTGTCAAGTACTCCATCGTGGTGATGATGTAGCACGCACTCATCTTTTCCTAAGGTTTGATCAGTCCCACAAAGTCGATTGCCCATTTTCCAAATGGTTACAGTGTCATTTGTGGATTTAACAGCATCGGGTCCCTACGTGATGGTTTTCCAGTCCTTTGACATACATTGCAGGCCTTACAATGCACTTTCAAATCCTGGTGCAGGATTGGCCACCATAGCCCTACGCGAAGAATCTTCTGTGTGGTCGCGTGTCCTGCATAGTGTCCTCTTGCAGCGCCCCCATGTGCTTCCACGAGGATCTGACCTCGTTCAAATTCAAGTACACATCTTCACAATATCTCATCATTGCCCATTTTGTATAACTGCCTTGCGATGACAAAAAATTCTGCCATGTGCACCACCAATTCCTTTTTCTGTTGGACTGAGTATTCCTTCAACGTAGTCCTTGTTGTTAGAAAATGAATTATATCTTCTAAGATTTTGTCCACGACGCACACTGCAAAGACCTGTGCATCATGTAGTCCCTCCTCCAAATTTGTTGGTTCCTCGCCTGTCTCAATTCATGACAAGTGATCTGGTCTTGCATTTAGGCATTTTGGCTTGACTGTGACCTCAAAATCATATTATTGGAACAATAAGAGCCATCTGCATATGTGCCCCCTAACACAGGCTTATTCACTAGGTATTTCAATGCAGAATGGTCGGTATACATCTTGAAATGTCCTCCAAGTAGATATTGTTGGTATTTTTGGAGCATGTACACCATTGCTAGCCCCTCACACTTGGTGGTGGAATACGTTTTTTTCGCCTTGGACAATCTTTGACTTGCAAACAAGATCAGGTGATCCACGCCCTCTGTGCCTTCCTATGTGAGTACAACTCCCAGCGCAATACATGACACATCAACATGTACATGAAATTCCACATCCCATTTTGGGAAGACCAAGATTGGAGCGGAGGCTAGTTTCCCCTTCAGGACATCTAAACTCTTCCTGCAATCATCATTCCAACAATATGTAACATCCTTCTTCAATAGCTTTTCCATCGGTGCTGTTATTTGGGCATAATTTTTGATGAAATTCCTATAGTATTTGGTGTGTCCCAAGGTAGCGCGCAGTTGTTTAACACTTCATGGTGCTTCCAGATTTAGAATAATGACAATCTTCACAGGGTCCACCATCAGCCCTTGTTTGCAGACCACATGTCCTAGCAGGTTTCCAAAGGGAATGAGGAATGTGCATTTCTTAAGGTTCAGCGCAATCTGGTGTCGACGAAAAGTGTCCAGCACCAAGCGTAACCTTGCTACATGGTGCTTAACTAATCCAAAAACAATCCAATCATCCAGATAGACCTCCAAGAACTTGTGGATGTATTCTTTAAATGCAGCCACAACGATGCGCGAAAATATGGCTGGCATGTTCTTTAGCCCAGACAGCATATCGGTGTATTGAAAGAAGCACCATTCTATTGTGAAGGTTGTTTTTCTCCTATCTTTCGGTGGGATCTTGATCTGATGGTATCCTGAGAACCCATCCATGAATGAGTATGCTTCTTGACTGCCAACATTCTCCAATACTTCATCTGTGAATGGTGTCAGGAATGGATCGTGTACACAGGCGTCATTCAGCTTCCTAAGGTCCACGCATATTCTTATTTCACCCTTCTGTTTTTTTCTCTTGTACTACCATAGGACTCACCCAGTCGGATTCTTCTACTGGCTCAATAATTCTAGCTACGAGCATTTTGTCTAATTCTTCGTGGACCTTTTCTTTATATTTCAGATTCAAGTGGTAAGGCCGCTGCTTAATTGGCTTCGTGTTGGGTTTCACGGTGATCTTCATCATCCTTAATTCGCCAGCGATCCCTTTTAAGTCCGTAATTTTGGTCAGGAACAAGTCTTGGTATTCACAGAGTAACTGAGCGACCTTATCCACCGTGGCATTATCCCAATAGTCCCCGAGCATTGCGTACTTTGGATCTGCCTCTGTTCCAATGTTTACCTACCTTTTTTTTTAGCGGCGTGGAGATTTCGGGATCCTCAATCAATGGTCCTCGAACCTCATGACAGCCTTTCATTTCTGAAATGTTAATATTTCATGCGTCCTCATCATCCTCCTCAACATTTATGTTGTAACACTCTAGCATGCAGCTCAGCTGTGTCGCCCATTCCGGTTGAAGTACTTCCATTGGCTCCTAGGGAATTTTGAAGATAGCCTCTTTTACTGCCTGTAGTGCATCATCAACAGTATCCGACCAACGATCTTCAAATGTCAAGTTAACAAAAATCCCTCGCACAAGATATCCCATTCGCTCATACCATGGTGAAGCCCTGTCTCAATATACCAATTCATGGGTATGACATCCAAGGTATGGTAGAATAAATGTACCCATTTAGGCTATGGCACTTCCCCATAGACCTTGGTCCATTTCACGAGGTGTGTACATGGATCATCTCGTACATCATATTTATCTACTAGCTGTATCTGCGATTTCCCAAATTGTAGGTGCATCATCCTCTTGCATCTACGCCAGTCCTCAAAACTGCTCTGATGTGTACCCCCCCACATTGTGGGTGTCGCGCGCAATGCCCACTTCAAGCGTCAAACCGCTGTTGTTCTGGTACTACAATCTCAAATTTGTTTAGGAATTTATCTACCGCTGTCAACCCATCATATGTAGGCAGATCCCTTGCCTCTTTTGTCACACAGCACAATGATCTAACCATCATGTTGTAATTTAGAGTTGCTACTTCATGCAGCTGACTCTGCCATCTCTCTATCTCTTTGTCTGAGTCCGAAGTGCACGAGCTTCCGCGCTCCCATGAAATCCATCCATCTACAGTTGGATTCACCAAATCTTGTTCTCATGCAGTTACCTGGTAGATGCAATTGAGATCATCATCATTATCATCATCATGCACCAGTTCAATGTATCACGTTCCCTCGGCTAGATCTACAGATACTTCTATGTGTGGTCACTTTTTCTCAAAGGTCATTTTGTGCTTCTTCAGATTTATGACTCCATTCATATCGGTGGACCAATCTATTCGTAGTAGAGCAGGATAGGGATTGGTATCATTGAAAATCTCTATCACTTCAAAATCGACCTGCGTGCTTGCACCTTCAATATCCACTATTACCCCTTGAAATCTTCTCATGGGTAAGATCTTTTGTTGGTTCACCATTCGCAACTGAATAGGAGACCATTGTAGTGTGAGTTTGACCATGTATTCCCATGTTTGTTTTGGTAGTACATCTACGTCCGACCCAAGATCCAAGATTAACTGATCCATTTCATACTCGCCAATTTGCATAGCCAACCTCATTTCCCTTCTTGTGTGCAATGCATGCTTTCCAAGTTTCTGAACCACACGCAATTCTCCTGACCCCATGCACCTAGTGATAAGTTCTTGTAGTCCTTTTACTGCCTTGCTGTCGTGTAGCAGTTTCATGCATGTCTTAAGAAAGGTAGTGAGCATTGAAGGATCCATCCCTGGTTCTAGTTGATCCTTACTACCTGAAGTGGAGGCCTCCGTGAAGCTCTTCTTAGCTTCCATGAATGTCTCCTTCGCGCGTTCTAAATCAAATTTGGGTTCCTTGCTAGGAGCCTTGCAAACCCACGTAATTTCTTCTAACTACTTACCTTTATCATCGCCAATGGTCATACCACTCCTGAGCATCATGTTTACATTCGGGTCTTCTTCACGTGGCTCAGACCTCATCATCTGCAAATTCTGAGTTGAAGGGGTTGAAGTACCCATTTTTTGCTTAGTCTCACTATCAAGGTAGGGCAGTCTTCTACTCCATGATCAAACTGAGTATAGTACAAACATGATGTCCTTGTCGGGTTTGTAAAATCGCGGGCATAGTGCCCTGTCCCCCCACAATTGTAATAAATTAGTTGTTTGCAACCCCTTGCTGGTCCCATTCCACCTTGACCTCGCCCGCGCCCCTGAAATCCAGCATGTGCCATTCCTGTATTTGGGTCGAGGGATTGCATTTTAGTCTGCACCCTGTAGGTAAGAGTCTGATCCATCATTAGTTCATAACTTCTGTAGGTGTGCTCATCATGGCCTACCAACCTATAGAAGTTACAAAACAATTGTTGGGACATCTGTGTATACTTCTGCAATAGATGACAATTATTTGTAGTGTGTTTTCCTCCTATCTGACAGATCACGCACCATAGTGCAGGCACCGTGATTGTCCCTTCTTGTGCCTCGGGCCTTAATGGCATCAACCCTCCTCCTGCTAAATAATTCGCGAACACTAGAAAATAGTCCTTATCATGCCCCTGGCCTTTTCATTTTATGCACCATACCGCCTCGCACGCCTCTGGCCGTGGTGTCCTATCCTGTTTTAAAATTTGCATCTCCAGACATAGATTTTGCAGTTGCGCATGGATTTGTTGGACTCCCATACCAGGGTCATGTATAGGGGCCTCATGTAATCTCATTGCCATCTCCAAAGTTTCGGCCTGGGTAGAAATTTTTTGTTGTGACAGCGTCGTCCTTAAGTGCGGTGTTAGTGATGCTACAAACCATGCATGGTGTTGTCCATCCGTCAAAGTCATGTTGGCTTCGCGAATCATACCCTTTAGCCTTTGGTCCAGATCCTAAGGGGTCTCACCTGGGAGCATCATGATCTCCTTAAACCCGATAATTGATTGATTGATCACATCTCCGACTTTGGTCTGCTAAATTCCATGTTCAGTGCTATCTGGATTTCTGTGATTCCTGCATTTGGATGGTCATTAGAATGCTTGATGTAACTTGTTAACGCACAATCCTACAACATGCTTACCAGTGTAGCATTACTGATATTCTTATCCACTACTCCTTGTGCTTCCTATACCACCCTTACCTCGAACCAGAATTGATCTGGATCTTCATTACCTACTCCTCTGAATATCGGTAGCTTAATCGCACTTGCCATACTATACTGTGGTGGTGGCAGAGGTGAGGTAGGTGGAGATGGAGGTGCGAAGGATGAGACGGGTGGTGATGCAGGTGGAGTTGGTAAGCATGGAATCCTCTACCTCATCAGACTAACCACGCTTCTCAGAGAAACCTTCGCGAGCTCTTCCTCGCTTTCCCGCGAGGGTGAAATTAAGGGACTAGCTTCTAATTCTTCACTACCCTCACTTCTGTAGCTCTTCCCACTTCGCGTAGTCCCAAGCATTAATTTATTCGCATAACCCAATTTTCACAAAATAGCATCTAAGTATCCTTCAGGAAACATCACTCCACCTCACTGCAGCTGACGGTCGTATCTACCGTGAACTCAGTGATAAATCCTCGTATAATTTGGTCGAGACAATGCTCCACAGCTTGTGCGATCTTATCTCCTGATGCTCCCATTCTACGCACTAATTCTAGAGTCCACACGATTGGTTTGTCGATCCTACACCTTCCCCGACTGTTTGCTAGCTTCACGATCTTCTCATACAGCTTAGAAGGAAAGGATGCAAATAAAATTTCGTGGATTTCCGTATACAAGTAATGCTCCAACCATTGTCCCTTAGATAGTCACGTATTTCTGCTTTCCTGCACTGCGAACTCGTGAATCTTCTTGTCCAACCACCCTTCAATTTCTTTCTTTGTTGGATTCCAGTGGCACAACATTGGACATCCCTTATGCAGATCCCAATCCCAGCATCGAAACCATTTGTTGGCTTATGGGGGCCTAACCCAAGTTCAAAGATGTTTTAGCCAAACAAATCCTGGGACTACTGGCCCTTTCGGTAATAGTCCACAGAGCACGGACTGAGATCTCACCCGAAGTAGTATGGGAGGGTGCTAGAGCTAGGTTTATGCACCCTAGAGAAGTCTGATGGTTTTTGGGTGGTCTATGGTTTGACCCTACGAGCATGTCGTTATGTGCACCTATTAGTACCTCGCAGCCTGCAATGCTACCTTCGTGCAACTCTATTCGAGGCATGATCTATGTCATTGCCCAAGTTCCTTACTATTAAACTGATATTATCTTATTGCCTAACTTATCTTTATGAGCCCAATTATCCTTAACAGTGTTCAGTATTTATATAAGTGCATGCAATAATAAAAATAGTATAAATGTATAGGAAATCATACAAACATAGATACACAATATTTAGAATCAAACTTCTCTTTATTATTCTTCTTCTTGGGTTACAGAATCAACTTCACCCTATTCACTCAGCTATAGGAGTCTACACACTCAGTTGCAGACTCTACTAGGCCTCTGTGCACTCAGCTACAGAGCCTCTTCCTACTACTACGACCCAATACACGTAGACTTCTTCTCTATCCGCTACTATATCATTACATTAATCCATCTCTTATTTTTTTTCAACTACTTTACAACTTAGAGCCTCGCTCTATTTATACAATCCCATGGTCTGCGAACCATGGGTAGGTCGACATGGCATTACATTGCTTAAGGCGGACAACCCTATGACTCAATGTACATTTTGCGCTTTGCGCCCACAATTTTTGGAGTCTTACAACATATTTGACCAAAACCTGGGCTTTGAGCCCCAAACCATTCTATGGGGGGATTCCATGCCCAACACCGAGCGGACCCAATGAGTATGTCTTTTACATAGATGAGTGACTCCCATCAATCTGGAGACTCGACCTCACTACAATCAACTGAATTTGATCAACGAGGAGACTCGATTTTACTGATCAACTTGGAACACTATGTTCTCACACAGATCTATGGACTACCATCTATTGAAGGCCACCATGATCAACAATCCTCGCCCAAATCTGATTGGACTATCTAACTCTGATTGGATGGAGAAATTGTTCCTTTCAATGAAGCTTCAAAATCCCTGCTCCACTCTCATTAACTCACTACTCCACTACTCTATATGGACCCTATTTATTTATTTTCATACTATATCCTAGACTGTCTACTCAACTTTGATTCATCTATGCATTCATACTCTTAGTGGAAAGACCCTATGAAAATCAACATCAAAAATACAACCAAATAGGATACTCTCTACATAAGAAATAATGGCTCCAATACAACCATCAAATCACTAATGTCATGATCAACCAACATGATAAAATATTCTCCATATCCTCCACATGAACTCTACTCTACAAACTGATGTATTTGTTACAACAATCTACTCAATTTTTCAACAGCTTCAGATCTTCTCATTGCACCAAAACTTTGTCATTGTGTTGCCTTCTCCATCCCTCAACACTAGTCTCTAACCTCTGTCATTTATTTTGTATATGCACATGCATTAGTAACTTTTCCTTTGTGTGCACATGTGTTGTGGGATCTTGACCTCCTCTATCTGCACTCACATCTACTCGCCCTGCACTTAACCATCTAACCTTCAAATCATGGATTTTCTCCTCTACTTGAGAAAATTTATCCACCATAACTACTCATATCATAAATGTATTCACACTCTAAACACTTATTTGAGTTCTATATTAAGTCAAATGAATATTCCAACTCATACCATGGGAAATTACAATTGTTCCAATCCCTAAAAAACATCTGATACACAAGAATGCGAGAAAACAGAGTCTGGAGAAGGTAACAATCATTTTGCCTTCGGGAAAAGCATCGATATCATGAATAACACCTTTATAATGAAGGAACCCCCTATTATAATTCCCCCAATCCTCTGTTAGACAGTGTTACCCAAGTTTGATCCCTAAAACTAAGTCAACACTTCTCCAAAACTTCCATAATCGTCCTCTCACTACTTGCAATCACCTCCTAAACTAGTAGAATGAATACACCATTTGATCATGCTCATATGAAGGCTCTAAGTCATCATGTCAATGCCTCCAACCCTATCTAATTAATCAACATGTTAGGGTCTCCAAACAAGTTGACACCATGCCAACAACTCACCTCTATCATTTGCAACATCTCTGCACAAACCTGTAATACATCTCCATCATCATCATAAAAGAAAACTATCACTACAATAAGTCATATACATGAGCATAATCATGAAGACCTAGATGAAGTGCATGCCAACACAAGAAAACTCTCCTTGATTTATTCTTTAAATCTCTCATGATTTATGTTATGATCAAAAAATGATCACCTAGCCAATTCTAACTAGGTGGATTGAAATACACCATGTAGATTTAATTTTACCATAGTAAAATCACTTTCACTCTAAAAAATAATTTAGTAAACCACTTCTAATAAATTATTTTCTTATTTAAATAAAAAAATTCCATGAGAATAATTAGATAAATCATTATTTATTTAATTTTCTCTATGAATGATTATTAAATCATTATTTAATAATTATGCCCTATCACATTTGACTAAATCCTGTACGAATATTTAAATAAATCATTATTTATTTGAATTTCATTATTTTTGTTATTAGAATAATTATTAAATCACTATTTAATAATTATTTTGATTTCACACTTTTTTTGTTTCTCACGAAATAATTAATAAATCATTTTATTTGTTAATTATTTCTAAATAAATGTATTTAACCATTTTTAATTCATTTTCCCTCTCCAATAAATATAATAAAGTATTCCAAGTAGTTAGATCTGAATTTGGTTAATAATACTTTATTATTCTCCATTTTGGAGATTAACTCCATACTTTGTTATATAAAGGAGGGCTTTTCATTCATTCTACACCATGATCATAGTTATCGTCAACATATCTTCATTTTTCTTGAGCTCCCATTTTGAGTTCTCCACTTTTGTTTCAGTTTTTCACATTGAGAGAGAAGATCAATTTTCTCAAGTGTCAATGATATCAAAGGACCCATCCCACGGAGGGGGACTTACATATCAATATCTAGATCTCCTTCATTAGGTGTTATCAATAAAAGATTTGTTCATTCAAAAAGTCTTTCAAATTGGGTTATCATACTGGATTCTTTATATTGTTTCTTTCTATTTTGGGTTATATCTTCTTTTACTGCAAGTTTTCTATTTGTGTTTCAGATTTAAGATGATAGAAGCCATCAACTTGTTGTTAGGGTCACTTGTCACCTAGTGACTTAGGTGAAGGCACCATCCGTGTCTGCACTGACTTTTGTGATCTGAACAAAGCTTTTCCCAAAGAAAACTTTCCCACACCCTTCATTGACCAGGTCATTGATGAGTGTGTGGAGCATGAGGTTCTTTCCTTTATGGATGGATTCTCCATGTACAATTAGATTCATATCTGCACTGCCAATCAGTTAAAAACCGATTTCACTAGTCCATGTGGAAGATTTTCTTACAATATCATGCCTTTTGGTTTAAATAATTTTGGGGCCACTTTCCAATGTGCCATGTCCTATTTCTTCCATGATTTGGCTCACATTATCCCTGCCTATATCGATGATCTCACTGCTCATTCTAGATTCCAATCGCAACATCTTCATGATTTGTGTATCTTATTCTTACAATGTCGCAAGTATAACATCTGCCTTAACCCCCTAAAGTGTGTCTTTTGTGTTACCGTTGGTTGCTTGTTGAGCTTCATCGTGTCCAATGAAAGTATCACTCTTGACCTATTAAAAGTTCAAGCCATTCTTGAACTCCCTCCTCCTCATACCATCCACTAGCTACAAAGCCTCCAAGGCAAGGCTAACTTCCTTCGTCAGTTTATTCCTGATTATACCACAACAGCTCATGGGTTCCTTAGACTCCTTAGATATACCATTCCATTCATTTGGGATGACCAAGCTCAATGCTCTTTCAATGCCCTAAAACATGCTCTCTTCTTCTCCCTTGATTATTCCACCAGTAGGAAGATTCAATAGGAATAGAACATGTCATCTATTATGTCAGTAAGAAACTCAACGGTCCCCCTATGTCCTATTCCCATGAAGAAAAACTAGTGATGGTTGTCATGTTCTTCGTTTAGAAACTTCACCATTATATCCTCACACTTACTAAAGTGGTGACAAATTCCAACCCAATGGCTTTCTAGTTGAGTCGACTAATCATCAGTGGGAAGTATGCCCATTCGATTATTATCTTGAAAGATTACGATCTCGAGTTTGTCACCCCCAAAAGTAAGAAAGGTTTGGTTGTTTTTGAACTTATTTCTGGACTACCCACTAGTGCGCATGATCTTCTGATTAATGAAGATCTCCCAGAAAAACACTGGTTTTCAATCACCTCCAATGATCCATGGTATGGTGACATACTTACATATCTGGGAACCTAGAAGTTCATCCCCCACCTCACTCATGATGTTTGATGATGGATTCGACATCAAGCCTCCCGCTACCTACTCATCGGTGATGATCTCTATCATCACAGTGTCAATACTATCCTTTGTCATTGTCTCGCCCATCCTAAAGCTAAGAAAGTTCTCAATGCCTACCATAGTAGCATTTGTGGTGGCCACCTCTGTAGAATGGCCACTGCTTAGAAAATCATGCGTCTTAGGTAATTTTGGCCTTCTATCTTTAGTGATTGTATTGCAACAGTCAAACATTGACCCAATTGCCAGTTATGCATCCCTAAGGTGAGAGCTCCACCTTCTCCCCTCCATCCAATCATTGCATTCATTGCTTTCTTAAATGGGATATTGACTTTATGGAGTGTCGACCCCCATCTGCTAATAACCACAAGTATATTATTATGGTTGTCGACTATTTTACCAAATGGGTTGAAGCCATGCCAAGGTTCACTAATACCACAGCTATTGCAACCCTCTTCTCTTCTAACTATGTTATCGCTCGATTTGGGGTTTCGAAATAATTGGTCTTAGACCATGGTCGACTCTTTGAAGATGAGACATGATATATGGCATGAGCTATCCTTTCTGTTGGGCTTTGAACATCAATATTCATCATCTTATTCTCCCCAAGGCAATGGCCAAGTTGAATATGTCAACAAGATCCTTAAGACTATGCTTAAGTAGATGATGAATAAACATAAGACCAACTGGCATTTGATTCTCTTCCCTACATTATGGGCCTATAGAACTTCTGTCAAAAATGCCATCGAGTTCACTCTTTTCCACCTTGTTTTTGAAGAGAAGGCAGTTTTACCAATAGAGTGTGAAATCCCTTCCCTTCACCTTGACGTCGAACTCCTCCCAAACACCCAACCCTTAGAACAATGACTCATCATGCTCAATAAGAAAGCACCAAAGCTCAGTTTGACTGCAAAGTCCATCCTCGTACCTTCCATGAAGGTGACCTTTCTCTCCTGTATGACCAAGTTCACGATGTCCTGGGGCGTGGAATTTTTGAACCATTATGGCTAGGTCTTGATATCATTCATAAGTGTTTGGGAAAGGGGGCATATCTATTAGAGGATCCAAAAGGAGAAATCCTTCTTAATCCTCGAAATGCACTATACCTCAAAAATTTTACCCATAACATTTCCCATCGAAATGAGTGTATATATTTATTTCTTCTTGCATTTAGGTAGTTTACATCCCCCACATTCTTACACATTGTCTTCTTGCATCTTTTATATGGATCCATCATCCACACCTTATATCAATTTTTCCAATGGTGCAAGTCACTTCACCAAGAATCTTGCCTCGACAAATTGGTCCATTTTTACCCCCTTTCATTTGTTAGTCCACTCCAATGGTATTTTCATTGGATCTTCCACCAATAAATAGGATGAATATGATGTTGTGATAGGTTTGTTAGTTGATGCCCTTGACCGTCGCATCCTTCACCTTCATCTTTGTGTAGATTCCTTGCTACTTGTCATGCAATTGAGTGGTGTTTATCGTGTGCATAATCTTGTCCTATATAGAAAATATCTATGGGGGAAGCTTTTGATGCATGAATTTGAATCCATTTCATTTAGTCATGTGTCTAGAGCCCAAAATCATTATGTAGATACCATTACTAATAACATTCTAAATTGGCATTTATCACATGTAAGAAGACATCCATAAAAATAATGGTGAACCACAATTGTCACAAACAAAAAGATGCATAATCATATATATATATATATATATATATATATATATATATATATATATATATATATATATATATATATATCGTCATACAATGTTTTGAATCCATTACTATAAATACATCTGACATGCCCACTAGCATGTTGTCATAAAACAAAAGTAGGGACCCACATGTCCGTATGCCTAATCATTATCATCTAAAGAATCCTAAGCCAATGGCTCCATCCCACCATCCCATAGGTCTCATATACCCTGACCGGCCATCACCATGTGCCGCATGATTCTTCACCACTCTAAAAGAAGGACTGTACACTCATCTGCATACCAATCTTCTAGCTTATGCCACCCGCGCTCTATCACCCCAGTAAAAATTCACCAAACACTTAGCAACTTTCACTTACCATTTGGGCCCCATGCTCATCCTCATGGAAGTGGTAAGTCAAGATCCCCCTGATAGTTCATGCCACTATATGGATAGTCATCTATGTATAGTGGCATCTGGTCCCAATGAGTGAAAAAATCAGGTTGGAACACTAGTTCGACTCCCCCTCCACCTCCTCATCTCAAGAGTTGCCCCCAGCAGTGCATCTTGGGCTCCTGTGGGCCCCCATCACGGATTTGAACATGAGTTTGTATAATGGGGATATTCTCAAAGAAGAGTGAGCATAAGGCTATCCCAAATGACCAATTATCATTGGTCCCCCATCTGCATAATGTCAACTATTATTTTAATGATGACAGTAACATATGGGCCCACCCATAGTGGGTCCCTCCCAAAACACTCTCCACTAGCATCATCTTCCCTCCAGTGATATGGTATAGGGCATGGCTACCATAGATTCATAAGACTTTTGTGGATATATATCTTGTCTCAGGGCTTTCCCAGTCATCCTCCCATGTGGAATCTTCAGCGGATAAGTTCTTCCACTTGATAAGATACTCTGAAATTGATTGATTTCGTAGCTGTCGAGTTCTTATTTCTGTGACTGCTTCCGGTTCCAATATAATTTTTCCTTCCTCGTCAAGTTCTGGCAATATTGTTTGAATTGGGAGCTTGTCACCTATAACCTTCTTTAAACATGAAACATGGAAAACTGGGTGCAATCGAGAAGCTGCAGGAAGCTCCAATTTGTATGCCATAGTACCAATCTTTTGCAACACCTTGTACGGACCATAATACTTTGGTGATAATTTATTATCCTTCTTAGCTTGCTTTAGGGACATTTGCTTATATGGTTGTAGCCGTAGGAATACCCAATCACCTACATCAAAACTTCTTTCACTGCGATGTTGATCTGCCTGTTGTTTCATTCTATTTTGTGCCAACACGAGGTTATCCTTTAAGAGTTGGAGGACTTGTTGTTGATGTTCGATGTGATGTTCCACTGCCTGAACCTTAGAATTTTCTCTTAAATATGATGTGATGGATGGTGTTTGATACCCATAAAGTGCCATAAATGGGGTCATTTTTGTTGCTGTATGGAAGGAAGTGTTATACCACCATTCAGCCAGAGGCAACCATTTGACCCATTGTGTCTGTTTATCAGATACAAAGCAACGAAGATATCCTTCCAAACATTTGTTTACTATCTCAGTTTGCCCATCAGATTGAGGATGATAAGATGAGCTATGAGCTAACTGAGTACCAAGACAAGAAAATAATTCTGTCCAAAAATTTCCAGTGAAAATGGGATCTCTGTCACTTACAATAATCTTTGGGTTTCCATGTAGCTTTTGAACTGTTTCCATAAATGCAGTAGAAACTGTACTGGCTTTAAATGGATGTGATAATGCACAAAAGTGTGCATACTTGGTAAGTCTGTCAACTACCACCATGATGACACTCTTTCCCTCAGACTTGGGTAAACCTGTGATAAAATCCATTGAAACCTCCTCCCAACGTTGGCTTGGAATGGATAAAGGTTGTAATAGACCCGGTGTCTTAATTGTTTCAACTTTATTTTGCTGGCAAACCAAACATTCCGCCACAAACTTTTGAATATCTGATTTAAGGCCATCCCAAAAAAATTCCTTCTTAACCCTGTGGTAAGTTTTTAAAAATCCTGAGTGCCCTCCTAAGGGAGAAGTGTGCAATTCCATAAGAATCTTTTGTTTTAGCTGGGAATTCTTACAGAGGTATAAGCGATCTTTGTACCATAACGAATCATTTTGCCAGCTAAATGTATCAGAAGTACTGGAATCTTGTTGTAGCTTTCGAATAAGTGCCCACACTTCTTCGTCATTCTTCCATTCCTCCCTTGCTTCGTTTATCCAATCTGGTTGGATAATAGAAATGGCACACAACAATGCTTCCACATCCTCATCCTTTCTTGAGAGTGCATCTGCCACCACATTTTGCTTCCCTTTTTTGTAGATGATTTCAAAGTCATAACCCAACATCTTTGTGACCCACTTTTGTTGCTCTTCAGAGGATAATCTTTGTTCTAAAAAGTATTTAAGGCTATCATGATCCGTTTTTACCTTGAAGTGTCTTCCCATTAGGTAGGGTCGCCATTTCTTAAGTGCATGGAGTATTGCCAACATTTCCTTCTCATAAATAGCTTTGCTTAAAAACTTTCCCTTGATTGGACGACTTTCAAAAGCAATGGGTCTTTCATCTTGCATTAGAACAGCACCAATTCCATTTCCTGAAGCATCACATTCCACAATAAAGGTTTTTGTGAAGTCCGGTGTAGCTAAGACCGGTGCTTGGCACATTGCCTCTTTAAGATGTTCAAAGGCCTTTGTTGCTTTCAGAGTCCATGAAAATGAATCTTTCTTCAATAATGTTGTTAGAGGTGCTGCTATTCTCCCATAATTCTTAACAAACTTGCGATAATACCCTGTCAACCCAAGAAATCCTCGCAGATGCTTTATGGATGTGGGGATTTTCCATTCCTTAATGGCTTTAATTTTGCTAGGGTCTACCTTAACTCCATGAGATACAATATGACCCAAATATTCCACCTCCTGGACTCCAAAGAAACATTTGGATCTTTTTGCATATAATTGTTTCTCCTCCAATAGTTGTAGCACCCTGTCAACATGTTCAACATGATCCTTCCAAGACTTGCTGTAGATTAGTATATCATCAAAAAATACTAACACAAATTTTCTAAGGAATGGTTTGAAAATTGAATTCATCAAACCTTGAAATGTTGAAGGTGCATTGGTAAGGCCAAAAGGCATGACCAAAAATTCATAATGACCCTCATGAGTTCTAAATGCCATTTTCGGAATGTCTTCAATCTTCATTCTGATTTGATGATATCTCGAACGAAGATCCAACTTGGTGAAGTAAATTGATCCATGCAATTCATCCAGTAATTCATCAATAACAGGAATGGGGAACTTATCTTTAATAGTGAGCTTGTTGAGCTCCCTATAATCCGGACACATGCGCCATGATCCATCCTTCTTGTGCACCAATACTACTGGAGATGAGAAAGAACTTTGACTCGGTTGAATTATACCAGCCTCTAGCATTTCTGCAACCATACGTTCAATTTCACTTTTTTGGACATAGGGATATCTGTACGGCCTGATGTTTGGAGGAACACTTCCTGGAATCAGATGAATAGCATGATCATGATCACGCATAGGTGGGAGACCCTTGGGAGTCTCAAATACCTTGGAATGATTGTCCAAGACTTTTTGGAGATCTGGAGAAATAGATGATTCCAATGTGGAAACATCTAGCGAACATAATTGTGCAATTACACCTCTTTGCTCCTTTTTTAGAAGCTTTGTCATACCATTAGAGCTGATTATCTTTCCTGGTTTCCCTGCAATACCCCTTAATTCAACTTCCTTTCCTTCCGTAGAAAATTTGATGAAAAGTTCTTGAAAATTAAAAGCTATTGTACCCAAGGATTGTAGCCATTGGACTCCTAGTACAACATCAGCACCTCCCATTGGAATGGAAAGCATTGGGCTAGTCAATACATATTCTCCCATGGATAGCTTGATATTATGGCACTTTCCAGAGCAATTTATTGTTCCTCCATTTGCAATCATCACTTGACACTCTGGTGCTGGATATAGGAAGCAATTCAATTCTTTTGCTACCCTACAATGAATAAAATTGTGGGTGCTTCCTGAATCAATCAACACTATTACCTTTTTCTTCTTGATTTGTCCTTCTATCTTGATGGTTTGAGGAGTGGTAATTCCCGCCAATGCATTACAAGATATGGTCGGATTTATTTGTTCTTCATCTAGGCTTTGTTCCTGAAGTATATCTTCTTCTTTTGACCTTTCTTGCTCCTTTTCTTCTTCCTCTTCACAATCTATGTAGAAAATTTCTTCTCAGCACACTTATGACCTTTAGTGTATTTGCTATCACAACTGTAACAAAGCCCTTTTGCTCTTTTTTCTTCCAATTGTTGTGGTGTCAACCTTATAGGTTGTGGAAGACTAGGGGCAACAACACTTCCGTCTTTATAGTTGTGAGTGGTATGCTTCCTGGTTGCCATAATTTTGCTTTCCATTTTTCTTGCTAACCTGAATGCCTTCTCTAATGAATCAGGTTCCCAAAGGCGAACATCATGTTGGATATTATCCTTTAAAGACCCTATGAACACATCAATCCTATGCTCCTCTGGAATATCTTTTACCCTTATGTTCAATTTTTGGAACTCCTCAATGTGCTCCATTACTGAACCCTTTTGTTTGAGACTTATCAATTGGCTAAAAAAAGTGTTGCTTTTTGTATCTTCATAATGTGCTATCAATTCTTCCGTAAAAATTGCCCAAGTGATAAATTGTTTACGAGAGCAAAGCCATTGATACCATACAAACTGATTTGGTTCCAAATATACAGTTTCCATACGTACCTTTTGTGTGTTTTGCACATTATTGAGATCGAAGAATTGCTCCATCTGTAATATCCATGTGGCGGGATCCTTGCCATCAAACTTCCTCATATCGATTTTTGGAATATGGTGATTCTTCGATCCAACATTAGCATCTATGGAATCATGATTAACATTTCTTTTGTTCTCATCATGAGTTTCCTTTACTACCTTTTCACCATTAGTGACCCTTTCTTGTAGCAACTTCTTCAATTCTTCCATGTCTGTCTTCATATCTATCTTCAAATCTGCCATGTCTCTCTTCAAATCTGTCTTCGAATCATCCATCTTAGCTTCCATGCACTTTATCTTAGATTCCACGCCATTTATCTTAGATTCCACGCCACTTATCTTAGCTTCTGTTAGCTTTTGTGAGCGTGACATTTGTTGCACTTGTTCTTGTAATTTTGATATATCATGTAGCATTTCTTCCTCTTCTTCATGAGTCATGCTAGAGCTTTCAGGTTCCTTACTAGGTGTTTGCATTTTCTTTCCTCAGGGCATCAGTTACCGATAATAATGCTTTACTATGCCCTTTGAATTCCGTTAAACCAAGCTTACACAAAAATTAAAAAAAAAAACTACACACCTTTTTTCACTTTATAGAAGCCTGATATTGAATCTGATGTATCTCTGTAATTTCGGATCATCCAATTCTAAAATTGCTACTTGTAGTAGCCTTCTGCGTCCTCTTTCCAATGCCACAAGTCTGAACCAAATTTGATCCTCCAAGGAAGAGTTATGTGAAATATCCCATAGTGACCTGTTTTTAGACTGGTTCAGTAGAGCGAACTTGTATGACGTGCCACGAGTCACTGTTTCAACCTTTGAATCTGAAAAACACACACAAGAAACTACAGTCCGTCCTCTTTCTATGCCTTCTTACAAAATTTCAATCCGATCCCCAGAGAGAAAGTTATGACGATTTTCCCCAGGTCACCTGTTTTGAATGTAATTCAGGAGTCTGCAAAAAGACCAACTTCCTCATATCATATCTCCTCAAATATCACGCGAAAAGCTCTGAAATTCGAACCCAAGGTTCAGCGCGATTTCTTCTCAAATGGGTTGTTTTTGCGACTTCTGAAACGTCACAGAAAAAAAAGTTATAGCAAAAATGCCACGATGACCTGTTTGGAGCAGCGAAACCCTAGAATCCAAAGCTCTGATACCAAATGTTATGAAACCAGCTCAAGAAAAGATAGAAAAGATAGATCAACGCCTTAGAATTCAGCCTCTTTGAGGGGGCAACCTCCTTTACATTACATAAATGAACAATTCTTGGATGATACAAATGACAAAACCTCCTTTCTATATATAGGAGTCTAGGGAGTCACAATATAATCCAGCCGACCTAACAATAATAATATAAAGCCACAAAAATAACAATAGAGGGATTCTATGGGGCACATAAATAACAATGTGGGGGTAATAGGGGCACAACAATATAAATAAGGGGTATAACTACAATAGTAATGGGGTAATCACTAGTATTATAAGGACCCAACAGTGCCCTTTACACGGCTACCTCGTACACAATGACGCTCAACAAACTCATCAATATGCCTCCCATGAGGAAACACTGGATGTATCTCCCCTACTACCTCCAAGGGGGGCAATCCTGTCAAAAAATATATGTCTTGGATCGGGAACTCAATCCTATGCCCTTGCACTACAAAGGCCTCTTGGTCTGGTTCCCAGTAACTCCTATCCTCGATAGTAAAGTCTCACAAACCCTCATCAAAGTTTTCTCTAAGAACTTTAGCAAGCCACATCATGCCAGTATCCCTCTCACTGGTTGATCTCCCTAAATCTCAGCACAGAGGACCTAAAACTCTCATTCTCACCATAATATCTTTAACCCTACCATACCTGCAAGACACCATTATGTTTTTCAGTCAAGATTATAAAATAAATTCATGATAGAACTCAGCTTCATCTTCCAGCATACCACCAGTCATGCCCATCTTCTTAGTCCAAAGCACATTTTTTCCTACAAAAATGCACTGAACAAACTTGTGGGCCCCATGTCTATGCTCCAGAGTGCAAATCAAGCCCCAATAAGTATGTTGCGACTGTGAGGATGACCAAGGGTCCCCAACAGGAAATTGAGGCCCTAATCTAAAAATCTAAACCATTGAAATTGATGAGTATGGTTAGGCCACCTCTCTCTAACTTGCAAATCCTAATTATGATGGTTTGCTTGTCCACTTCGATCTCCGTGAGATTTAGAGCCTTCTCCTCCTCTCCAAATTCTCTATATCTCACTATGAAAATGAATTGGATTTGGATGCAAAAAGATATTTTATAGGAAAAACTCTAGTTTGTTCCATCGTCCATTATGATGAAACTGTAGCTCAGTTTCATGAACCGTCAACACCATTGGAAATCTCTCACCAATTTCTATAATCGGTCTCAATTTGTTTTTTTGATAATTTGAAACTTCACAAAGAATCTTTTTTTTCCATGAGGTCTCACTTTTTCACCTCTTAAAACCGAATCTGTACATTTGAGACACTCCTACTCTAGTACCACTCTACCTTTGCACTAGTTGAGTCATGTGTCGATTTTTGTCATGAGTAACCATCAATTACTCATGTTTCATGGTCCCCACTCGGCCTCCCCCATGTGGCAGAATCATCGATTCACCCTTGTTCAGAGGATTTGAGATGTGTCACCCTTGTACTTATGGATTCTATTTCAAGTCCCCTTTGCATCCCCTTACAATGTTTCATTTGTCATCATGCTGCATTTCTTCCATTTTATTCATATTTTTCCTCCAGTCCTTCTGCTCCATCTTCGCCAAACCCCTATTTGATTCATCGACCATCCCCTCCAGAACTGAGTGAGTTGATGCCAGTTCAACCACTTTTATTATGATCTAACAAGGGAATTCATCAGTCTTCCATCCATTTTGTTTCCTTCCATAATTATCCCTTGTGTCAGTCCATCAGTCACTCTATTATATTCCCTCAAGCCTTTGTTAAGGATTCCTCATTACCTTAACTCTAGCGGGTTCCCTTCTCTCGATCTCAGCACATATATTCCAAAAGAGTGGTCCAGAGGGTGGTGTACCTTTGTTACATCTTACATCTTTGTTCGATTCCTCGAATCAGGCAAAGGGACTCATTATTGCCCTTTGACTTGGTTGTTTCTCACGTTCTCGACATCAGCTCCTTATCGCACAATCGAAATTCATACACTTGACTGTTTGGTGATCCAGATGGTTGTTCCAGTGATTCACGGGTGTGTGTGAGATGTTTCAAACCTCATGAGGGGGTGGCCCTTTAGGTAGCAACCCACATGCCCTGATGACCACAGATGTTGATCCAAACTCCAATGCAATTCTACATATTTGATGGGTTCGATTTCCACTGCTTGTAGCACCCATAGCATGCATGTCTCCTCCAGATGATCCATTCAGATCTTTAGAACCATTTCCTGTTCAGTAGGGCTTCCTTGGTTGTGATCCACCATCTCCATGTCAGTTGGAGAGGCATTATATCTCATGTACTAGATGTTATTGTATCCAGTCTTGGACTATGTTTCTCTAGGTGCATTATGTATAGGGGATCCATTGTATTATTTTATGGCCCATTGATGCTAGTGTGTCATGTATCATGTACGTTATAGCTCAATCCCACATTATTCTGCTCACCACTATTATTTGTACTCAATTATCTCAGCAATTATGGGTATGCCTCCCTCACCTCATTTGAGGTCATATAGTACCACATAATAGCAGACTTCTATCAATATCGTAGGTCTCGCCCCCTCCATTATTTTTCCATCCTTGACATGCTTTAGATATTTCTCTCTCTCTCTCTGACTCCCCTTTTTCTATCTCGTAGAAGTGAAATTTACAACGTATTTCAGTCATACAATTTTCTCCTAACACTCATACGTGTGGGGGAAATTTGTTATCACAAAAAATAATCACCTAGCCATTTCTAAGTATTTGGATCAAAATACACCATGTAGATTTAATTTAACCATAGTAAAATCACTTTTATTGTAGAAAATAATTTAATAAACCAATTTTATTAAATTATTTTTTGATCTAAATAAAAAACGCATGAGAATAATTAGATAAATCATTATTTATTTAATTTAGTCTAGGAATGATTACTAAATCATTATATAATAATTATGCTTTGTCACATTTGACTAAATCCCTTAGGAATATTTAAATAAATCATTATTTATTTGAATTTACTTATTTTTGTTATTAGAATAATTACCAACCTAGATCCATCTTAACACTGGATCTATCAAGTGTCGAGAGGGATCAAATCTCTTGATGTGCAAACCTATTTTTTGAGTGAAAAACTTAAGGAAAGGTTTGCACCTCGAGAGATTTGATCCCTCTCGGTGGTGTTAATATGGATCTAGGCTAGTTTCAGTCATGTGTGGTCATACAAAATTTGTTGAACATCTAATTCTTTTTATCATTTTAAATATTCTAAATATGTCTAAGATTAATTTGATGAATTTAATTTAAAATTTTCTTAGTTACCTCAGTTTGTTGAGATGAGAGAGACTATTAGTAACTTGAATGATGAAAAATACTGAAATACAAATTTTGACTACAAAGTGTCAATGCAACAATTTTGATAGATAGAAAATGTGAATACTAATAATATAGTAAATTACAAACAATGTTCATTGCAATCAATTTGAAATGATTTTCTTCTATTGTTCCTATTGTCACACCTACTAGTTTTTCCATTTTCTCATATCGATCATATGAAAAGAGTAGTTGGAATCATAAACCATTCAAATATTTAACCTGAGCTATTGTAGTAAACAACATACCTTGTCTTTGTTGCTCTCTAATATTAATAGTAATTTTCTCGAAATTCAATCATTGTGACTTACAGAGTGCTAAACCCCAAATAATTTTCAATGGTATTTATTTTCTATTACCGCATTTGAATGCAAAGTGATTAACAATGTTGCATGATGGAAAATGGGAATAATAAGATGTACACAATTATAAATAGTTTATAGTTTCAATAAGAAAACATTTGGGGTAAGCAAACATTTTATTTAGGATGAAAATTCAATTTATGGTTGAATACTTTTTATGTGCTTACACTGAGAGAGTGTGTGTATGTTTCTGGGCTGAGAAGGAGAGACAAGGGGAGATAGAGATATATTTGCGGGGGGGGGGGGGGGGGTGGAAGAAGAGAGAGGAAAAGACATGGAGGGAGGAAGAGATATAGATATGGAGAGAGAAATGTTAGAGAGAGAGAAGGAGAAGAGAGAGATAGGGAGGGGAAAGGGAGTGAGGGAGAGAGAGATAAATAGATATGGAGAGAGAGTGTGTGTGTATGTTTAGGGGTTGAGATAGAGAGATAGAGAAGGAGAGACAATGGGAGATAGAGATATAGATGGAGGAGGTAGAGATGTGCTTACACTGAAATCAATGCACACTATTAATCTAATTACTTTGAAATAAATGTACATCATACATCTTGTTGCATCAAATCAAAAATCCACATCTACACTCAAGTCAATGCATATAGTGCAAACAATCAAATAGGATTTGAAATCAACATCTATACTAAAATCAATGCATCTAGTGAAAGAAATCAAATAGGATTAGAAACCAATATCTACACTCAAACCAATGCATCTAATGCAAGCAATCAAATATGAGTAGAAATCAACATCTACGCTAAAATAAATGCATATAGTGTAAGGTATTAAATATGATAGAAATCAACATCTAAACTAAAATCAATGCATCTAGTGCAAGTGATAAAATAGGATTAGAAACCAATATCTACACTAAAACCAAACCATCATGTGAAAGCAATCAAATAGGAGTAGAAATCAACATCGACACTGAAATCAATGCGTCTAGTGTAAGACATTAAACATAATTATAAATCGACATGTAAACTAAAATCAATGCATATAGTGCATGTGATGAAATAGGATTAGAAATCAACAACCACACTGAAAATCTAAAATATTCATGACTTTCTAGATCTAACTTCTATGTTTGTATTTGTCTCTGTGAGACTCTTTCTTCTTCCCTATCTCTCCACCTTCCATTATGTGTCTATCTCCCTCCCCCTCTCCTTCTCTCTCTTCCCTCCCTGTCTGCCCCATCTCACTCTATCTGCCTCTTCCTAACTTTCTTTATCTTTCTCTTCTTTCATCTCTCCCCCTGCTATTTATATTTATAACCCCCTGCATCTCTCCTTATTTGTCTCTCTATCTAAACCTCCTAAAGATATGTCACACTCTCTCTCTCTCCCCCCATATCTATCTATCTATATATCTATCTCTCCCTCTTCCTTTCCCTCTCTATCTCTTCCCCTTCTCTCTCTCTCTCTCTCTCTCTCTACACCCTCCATCTATATATCTATCTCTTATCTATTACTCTTCCTCCCTCCCTCTCTTTTCCTCTCTCTTCTACCCTCTCCCCCACCCCATCTATATCTCTATCTCCCCTTCTCTCTCCTTCTCACCCCCAAAACATAGACTCTCTATCTCCATATCTATATCTCTCTCCCTCCCTCTTCCTCTCCCTCTTGCTCTCCACCTTCTCTCTCTCTCTCCCACCCCCCCCAATCGGCTCTCCATCTCTCCCTTGTCACTCCCTCTCGGCCTTTCTCTCTCTATGTATTTCTTCCGCTTCCAACTCCATCTCTCTCTTCTCCTCTCTCTCTCCTCTCTCTCAAGTCTTCTCTCTCTTTCTTTTGTGTCTCTCCCATTCTCTCCCTCCTACCTCCGTCTCTCCCCCCATCATACACACACTCTCTCTCCACCCTCCCAACTCTGTCGCTATCTCCCTCCTTCTCTCTCTCCTCCTCTCTCCTCATCCATATCTATGTCTTCCTATCTCTCTCTTCCCCTTCTTTCCCTATCTGTATCCTCCCCTTTTATCTCTCTTCCCTCATTCCATCTTCATCTCTCCCTTATCACTCCCTCTCTTCCCCCCTCCAAATCCATCTCTCTCCCTCCCTCTCTCCCCATACTCTCTCTCTCTTCCTTTCTCTCTCTCACTCTGTCTCTCACCTCTATGTCTCTCTCCCACACTCTATTCCCCCTTCCATCTCACTCTCTTTCTTAAATATGATCCCATTGTATTGTATTTAAGAAAGTATCTAAATTAATAAAAAACATAATTGGTTGTAAAATATTAAACCTATATTTTGGATCAATCATGTTAAAGAAAATACAATAATAAAAAAATTAAAAGAATCACACACTATCTTTCCTCTATCATTGTTAATCACTTTGCTTTCTCATTGCTTGGATCCTTGGTTAAGATGCATCTATCCTAGTTCTTTATAATATTATTTATATTATATAAATTTCACATATGTATATATAAAAGTATTCTCATTTTTTAATTTATTAAAACCTCCATTTAATCTCTATGAAAATATTGTTAGTAGTCGTGAGGATGGAGGGTTTAGATATACCTCAAAAGTAATTATAACCTTTTTTCTCTTAGATTTAATTAAAAAATGTTATAAAATTAAATTAAAATAAAATATTTGTAAAATATTTTTATTTTGAAATAAGTTATTGTTTTTGGGCATGTGGTATTGATAAGCCATGGTATTGGCCCATGATATTGTAACAATTAAAAGCCTAGATCCATAACATAATAATCCAAAGTCTAGATGGCCCATGGTATTGATAAACCATGGTAGTAGCCCATGGTATTATAATTTTCTTCCCTCCTCTCCCTCTCTATCTTTCTCTTGTGGGTATTGGTCCATGGTATTGTGTAAAAACCTACTTAGAAGTTAATAATATCCAAATATTCATGATTAAAAATCTTGTCATATTGTAAATATTAAGCTTTTTATCTGCTTATTAATTAAATTTATAGATGGAACACATCTATATTAATTGTTACAAATATATTGATTACATAAAATTTAATATTACAATATTAATGTTACCCAATATTTATAACTACCCCCACCTAATAAATAGTGGCGAGGGGTGGGGATAAATACTAATTAAAATGTAATATTATTAAATTTTACCTCATATTTTAGGTCAACCCCACCCTATATATTACATTCTACTCAATATTTCCGCTCACACCTATTAATTTTATTGAGCACCTTCCATTATATTGAATTTACCTTCCTACAACTAAAACATGAATGCAACGAAATATAAATTTACCTGATTATTATTGTTACAGAAACACCACGAAATTTACCTGGCTTTTTATTACAGGATATGCCCAATTGAATCCTCCGCTTCCTTTACCTAACTTTATTTCTTATATTATGAATAAGCTAATTGATCACTTTTTAAATTGTATATATATCGTTTTCAAAATTGAGTTTGTTAATATTAGCCAACACATTTTTTATTTAATTATTTTTTTTTCAAGTAATGTTACACATATCTTCAACATATACAATATATATTAGCCGACACATATATTTTTGTAATATCTTTTTAATGTAATGTTACAAATTTTTTAATATTTTTTAATGTAATGTTATGTGATAACATCTCCCTCATATACTGGGCTATAGAGCGCATCTCGGTGCAATTAAATCACTATTTAATAATTATTTTTATTTCACACCTTTCTTCAACATATACAATATATATTAGTCGACACATATATTTTTTTAAATCTTTTTAATGTAACATTCCATATTTTTAATATTTTTTAATGTAAAGTTACGTGACAACATCTCCCTCATATACTAGGCTGAGAGCACCTCCCTCATATACTAGGCTATAGAGTGCCTCTCGGCACAATTGAATCACTATTTAATGATTATTTTTATTTCACACCTTTCTTGTTTCTCATGAAATAATTAATAAATCACTTTATTTGTTAATTACTTCTAAATAAATATATTTAAACATTTTAAATTCCTTTTCCCTCTCCAATAAATATAATAAATTATTCCAAGTAGTTAGATCTGAATTTGGTTAGTAATATTTTATTATTCTCCATTTTCAAGATTAATTCCATACTTTGCTATATAAAGGAGGGTTTTTCATTCATTCTTCACCATGATCATAATCATTGTCAACTTTATCGTCATTTTTCTTAAGCTCCCATTTTGAGTTCTACACTTTTGTTTGGGTTTTTCACATTGAAAGAGAAGATAATTTTCTGAAGCGCCAAGGATATCAAAGGACCCATCCAACGAAGGGGCACTTACAAACCAATCTATAGATCCTTCATTAGATGTTATCAATAAAAGATTTGTTCATTCAAAAAGTCTTTCGAATTAGGTTATTATAATGTATTCTTTATATTTCTCCTTTATGTTCTGGGTTATATCTTCTTTTACTACAAGTTTTTTATTTGTGTTTCAAATCTAAGATGAGAACAACGATAAACTTGTTGTTAGGGTCACTTGTCACCTAGTGACATAAGTGAATTATTTTTGGTACACCTTCCAAGAATTTTCACACTAATAATTTATTCCATAAAGCTCTCATGATTTATTCCATAAATCTCTCATGTTTTTCAAGGAAAAATAATTCTTTCATTATGGACAAGATATCACCTATCCATATCTTTTCTAAAACTATGACTCCTTATTTCTAAAACTTATAAAATATACCAACTTGGAAAATACAACTTATTTACATAGAATAATATAAATTCTTCTCAAAAATCAAGACCCATTTTTGAATATTTTTCACATCGAAGACTTAATGGCTTGGAAGCTACACTACTCTTGCATTGCCCTTGCTGAATGCTCTTTTTGAAACAAATTATATTGTGGAAATCATGGCTTCTCTCTTAGCATGACATTTCATCATTTCAAACTCAAAGTTCAACTCTCTCTTAACCTAAAACAAGGTTCCCTAATTATTCTTTCTAGTACAAAAGAAAATCTCATAGTTGGTCCCTCTCACACATGATTTCTTTTACTTCCATAAAAAAAAGACACATAATAATAATATCAACCAAGACTCATCAAATATCCATCAATCCAATAATACCAAGCCCAACATGTCTATTTTGATCATACAAATCCTTCTTCAATCATGAGACTTCTTCTCTTATACCTTAAAGCCTTGAGGTAGCCCTATGTACACTTCTTCTTCCTCAATTAATCCATTGGGAAAAATTATCTCTCCATTCACTTGATGAACATTTCAAAGCAATGATAATAGTTCTAGCATAAGTGTACCTGACCACTAGGGGAAACATCTTGTCGTGATATTCTCCCTCATTCTCAGACAACCTTTTATTCTCAACTCTTGCTTTGTACTTATCTATGCTACCAACAGTTGCACGCTACACCTTGTAGATCCATTTGGAAATCACCATTGATCTCTCTTCAGCACAATCAAGGTATACTTCAAACTTGATGATATTCCTACTCCCTCTAAGCTTATATCTCATATAGTATAATATCTCTCAACAAAAATCATCGATTCTAGGAAAGTCCTCTTGTCACAAGATTTGCTTCATTCTTCTACTAGTTTCATTTGTTGTTAGAGCATTGGAAACATTTACTGTGTATGTGTAATCCTCAGTGGGAGGTCGTGGAAGAACATTTGTAACCCTATCAAAAGAAACAAATACAAGAGGCTAACTAAAAAAAAGATAACAATAATAATATTCAAGGAAGAGAGGTATAAAGTAATAATTTTTTAAGGATTATAGTAAATACTAGCTCTCTCTTGACATTAGCCTTCTTACATCCATATTACAACTTTATCATCATCAACATGTTTTCGTTCCTTCCTTGCGTGAGTTAGGATTTCTTCTTTCAGCAGAAACATTAATTTAGGTCTAACACTAGGGTTTTATCCTCAAACCCTAGGGATTTTTTGTCCTTCAAGATTAATCTAGGGTTTACTAAACCTAGTTTTACAATACTCATTTTACACATTTTACAAGGTCCACCAGACTTTTTCATCTTTGTAATTTCCTTTTCATATACAAATGCTCTACATTCATCATGAAAGTAGATAATTATCTATAGAGGCAAATGATATTCTCACAAATCAACTAAACATCGGTTTTGACCTTTTCCAACTCAAGAACTTATCTTTCATCATAGTAGCAATACTAATGACGCATCAAGTCTTACATATCACTTATCTTTCTTGACAGTACTATTGTCACCAAATTTGGAGTGACTTGACCTCTTTTTCATTGTAATCTTATTATAAGTGAGGGTAATAACCAAATGAACTTGCTTCATTAAATTGTGCTTTCTTTAAAAACATGGTAGTGAAATTTTTTCCTTATTGTCTTAATGTGTGAGGTATATATTCCAATACTGGGTGTCCATATAAAATATTTACAACATAGGTCATACCTTATCATCACAATAATGCACCTTATAGGCCTTTTAAGAGCTTTTAGCTTCAATACCCTACTTCTAAAACATAATGCAACATCTTTCAAGGAGATGCATAGGTATATAGGTCACATATTTCTCTTGTGTGACATTATCTTTCTATAATTGGAATTGTGATATTGTCATCACCCTTTTAAATATCAATATGACTTTCATGCTCCTGATTTCTTGTGAATATTATCACCAAAACTATAGGAGAAAGGATTCCTTCAACATCCATAGCTATGATAACTATATTTCTTCATGAATTCGTTCATGATTGTTCAATAATTAGGACAACAACATAATCTCCACATATTGTCTTTTTATTATGAATCAAAATTCATAATTCCTATATGAATTTTGAGTGGTGTAATTCAATATAAGAGGTAAAACTTGAAATTTCATCGCCACATTTGGCCCAAAAGTGTAACCCATCTTCGTGCTTTCACCCTAGATCATTTAATCACAAACATAAACAACATTTAAATGATTTTAATCATAAATTTAAAAAAAAACAAGTCAAAAGGCATATGATCACATTTTCCATAGTCATGTGATCATTTCAATGTCCTTTCTTCAATCCCTCTAAAGCATAGAAGAACTTCCTTGGAAAATTAATCATATATTGAATCATATTTCTAAATTTTTGTATTGTATCTCATTCAATATAGTCATAATCATAATGGTGCAATATCACTTACGTACAAAGTACGTGGCATTAAACGTTTGCAAATTTACGAAAGCACTGATTTCACAAATTATTGATTTCGACCTATATCATATTTTAGTAAAATGAACATACTAGGTCCATTGGTTGATGTTATAGTAGTCCACAACTTTGTACAAATGAATTCTCATCCTACATACAAAGATCAACCCTTACTATAAATTAATATATAATTTTCAACCATACCTATACTAGGTCTTGACTAACATAGCTCCTTTATGATGAAAAGAAATCATTAAGATATAACATAGCTTCTATGTGATCAAGATCCTTTCTTAAATTGGTTTCCTCATTCCATATCATATTATTTTGCACGTGATAAAGTATATACTCAATAAAAAATACTAGAGAATTTATGCTTTACATGTTGCCTCCTTGATCATTGCAATAGTTGTTTCATACTCGCATGATCATGTCTCATACTCACAAATGAACATCCTATCATTATAGTGAGCTTTTCATGAAAGAATTTTCAAGCTAGGAACCAAGAAATATGACTTGTTTAAACACTTTTATCTTATCAACTATGATATTCCATTGCTACACAAGAATTTAGAGAGGCTTCCTTTTTATATCAAAATTCATAGTGCTTTTACTAACAAATTTTGTTAGACTTTAAGAACAAGTGACATATTTCAGACTTCTTCTAGGATTTAGTCTTGTAACTAAATTTCAGTAAACCACAGAGAGGCCCATTAGCCTTCCACAATATGTTGAATTTGTACATAATAGAAATATCTCTTATAATAAGAATATCAATGGTTCCTACTCTTTAATTTGGTTCAGATAGATCACATACTATCCATAGTAATTTAGCCTTAGATTATGATCATAGATCAAACCATATACTTTGCTTTCCTTGAAGCTTGACATTGAGGTAAGTAAAAAATGGATATTAATCTTTAAAAAATTACTTTTGTTTGTTTCCTAAGACTCATCAAACTTATTCATAGAGGCTTAGATTTCCATTATACTCATTATCATGCTAATACAATACAAGACATCTTTCATGCTTCATGGCTTCTTCTTTGTTAAACTGGGTATGCTCCAATGTAACCAAGATAAGTTATGTGTTCACTTTTCCATTAGGTAAGACACCTCTTGGTCACCATTTGAGGTTCCTTGGATCTCCTAAGGTTTCTTGGCCCTTGTAACAGACCTTGAGACTTAGTATTGGGTCCATATTTTAGGTCTTCAACCCTCTTCAAAACATTGCTTATACCAACAGATCTTAGATTCAGCAGGACTTCGGTCTCTCTTAAAAACATTGTTGACTTTTCATGTTGATCTAGGGTCACAGTTCAAGGATGTTCATATACCACATATTTGATACCATGTTTAATTTTAGTGATCTTCCAAATTGATAATTACTTATGATTTCTTTAGTTACTCCTTTCTTACATTCATATTCATCATAAAGCAATTAGATAAAGAATGTTAAAATTATGTAACTACTATCAAATTCCACTTTGGACAGCTCATATTATGAAGATAATAATTGCAATAGATTCCTCTTTTTGAGGGGATGAAAATAGACCTAAAGAACACCTTATTTGGAGAGAGCAGAAGTTGGTTTTTGAATTTATTTATTTATTCATGTATATTGGATTGGGTCGGCCCTAAGAACATGTTTAATTAGACAGGTTGGCCTCAACAACAAGTGGACCCTCATGAAATCCTATAAATAGAAGAGAAACCAATATTATTTGGAAACATGTATCAAGCCATCCTCTCCCCTCTTAGTGTCTTGGTTTGCACGGGTCTGGAAAAGGAAAGCTCACACAAAGGGCATGAAACTACAGGCTCAAAACTCGCATGCTTCTATGGTTTCTGGGTCTAAGACACTGGCTCATAACTATGGCTTTTCATCCCTAGATGTTGGCATAGTATGGTCTAGAGAGCAACCAAGAAGTCTTGGATGCTGAAACAAAGTTTCTAAGGGAGTGTCCTAGAGTTCAGGGTTTTCACAGCACAATTTGGATCCTTGACGCATGCACATAATGGTCTAGGGAGCATTCTAGTTGTCATAGATGTTGGCACAGTAACCTCAAGAGAGCTTCTAGGCTTCCACAAACACTCGCATAGAATCCTCAAGGGAGTGTCCCAGGTTTGACGCAGATCTAGGTGAGTTTGGTCCTCAGACGCCTGCACATATTTCACCTTGGAGCATCCATATCAGTCCCAGGCACACTCATCCAGTTCTCCTGAGAGCGTCTAGATCTGTCTTAGATGCTCGCACACAATATCTTTGCATGCATCCAAGACCTAGAGATGAGATATGAGTATGCAGTAGTGTTCCTCACAATGACAATAGCATCAAGCAGTTAACTACAATCATTGATAGTGCATTATAGTCCTCAAAATCAAGATCTTTAAGTATAAGTATGTTTAAGGTCATGTTATGAATGTTCTAGTTATTTTTTTTGCCTTGATTAAGATATGGATCATTGTACTCTCTTTTTCTGAATCATTTGATGACGATCTAAGAAGAAGAAGAATTTACAAGGGTTTTCCCCATATTGGGTATTTCCATGGTCTCTGACCAATCCTGGTGACCCTATGTGTGCATGCTTTTCTTCTATTGTTCTGCTATGTTCCATTGCATTGATGATGATGCTATTATTATTTCTACCTTATTGCATATGTTGATGAATAATGGTGTAGATCTCAATAATGTAATGGTGAT
Organism: Pinus tabuliformis; assembly: GCA_031772625.1. Taxonomy (NCBI): domain Eukaryota; kingdom Viridiplantae; phylum Streptophyta; class Pinopsida; order Pinales; family Pinaceae; genus Pinus; species Pinus tabuliformis. The sequence goes on from CM062817.1 coordinate 1,523,867,387, forward strand.
ATGGGGTGAACTTAACATATTAATGAAGAAATGCAATTATCAAAGAAAAGAACAATGTATCCCTATGAAACATTAACATGGTATTAGAGTTGGGCTGAATAAAATCCATGAAGATCACCCTGATGATGACACCATTGATGGAAGCAAGAAGAGGATGGTGGAGACCTAAAATAATTCTAAGGTTTGAAGAAAACCCTATGCAACTTGATTATTAGGGTTTGAGAGAAAATTGGATTACTACTTTTATTTCTTATACTTCTTGCATATGTATTTGAGTATATGGATGTTTCTAACCTCCTTGATGAGATGTGATGAGTGGATCCTTCTTGAGGATCATTTGAAATACAGGAAAGATGGTTAGAGCTGGAAAAGGTTAAGAGGCACTATATGAAAAGATCACAAAGTTCTTCAAGATGTCTATGTCTAATGAAAAGGTGCACAGGTATTTGAATACTACAATGTATGCATGGTATGTTGTATTTCAGTTATAACATTGATGGCTAGGTAAGCCCTAAGGTATGATGTCTCTTTCTTTAATGGATCATATAGGCATATGAAAGTGACTTGGATCTATGGTTCCTATGATGAAGTGATGCACCTGGTATTGAAGCTTTTGATCTTCTTGAATTCTATGAGGACACGTAATGTTGATACATTGATATACAGGATGTTTGGCTAACATCCATCTGTTGGACATCTTGATCCTATAAAGAAGACTAGCACCGTAACAATAGTAGATGATACTCTTGATAATTGCCATGCATAGGTCATGATAGATTTCATATAGAAGCATAGCTCATTAATGATTATACATGATACTATTGATAATGCTTTTGATAAGCATGATGAAAGGATATGGAAAAATAGATTGACACTCTCTTTGTTTTGGTAAATTTTTATTGAATAACCTTACTTGATCTTATTGATAATGAAAAGCATTGTAACCTTGATGTTAAAACTATGAGATTGATATTTTAGATCTCTTATGATGGTCATGTCTTGATGTGATGAGTAAATATGGATGACCTAACTTGTGGGATTGTATTGATAGAAAAGTACTATTATGTTAATGATATGATGTCACATCTATTTGCTACCTTAATCTTTCAAGTATAGCTCTTGATAAAATATTGATAACCGGATGTTGATGACCATGATAGGTATGTGTTTATGATCTAATAGATATTTTGTTGTCTAACTCTGGTAAAGATAGGTTGAAGACATAAATGAAGATGAATAAAGTAGATTCCCGGGAAGAGGGAGAATCTCTTCTCAATATTCTTACTCATATTAATATTTCAATTATGTGTTGTTGAAATATAAATTATGTGCATCTAACATTATTGAATTTCAACAAAGTCTCACATCTAAAGCCTGTATAAAATTATAGTTTTGTTCTAGATGTAGGCACAAAACTAGCAGATTTCATCCCTAGATGCACTCATGCTAAGGCTAAGATAGTGTCCAGTAAGATAAGATGCTCCCATACTGACCTGGAGGGAGTATCCAGGGGTTTGACTTCAGTTGACCATCATTCAAATTTTTATGAAGTTGTTTGAACTCTAAATCAAGGTGTCTCTGACGTATTCTTCCATTTTAAAATTGTTTCTAAAGTTGTTGGGTTAAAATGTTGATCACATAAAAAGGAAGTATTGTGCATGAAAACAAATATTCACCTAGAAGATGTTAGTACTATAGATGCATCACAGATATACATAATATTTGCAAGCAGGAAAACCTTGAATCTCCCTTATAATATGAACATGAGGATTGAACTTGTATTTGCAGGTGACCGAGACATACGTACAAATATGTCATTGTGTTTGAGGCTTTTGCTACATGATTTTGGCAAGATATGTCTAATTGATATAGATGAGTTGTGTTTGGAGCTTTGACATGATTCTTGACAATGCCTTAGAACTCTTAATTTATGATTGGGCTATGCTTTGGACTATAGATCTCTCCACGCTAAAAAAATGATTTGACCTAATGAATAATGATTTTATTTTGATGATTGTTGATTTTACCTGATGTCAATGATATGTGCGAAAAGTGACCTTCAATGACCTATGTGGGTATTCAAAAAAAATGTTTTTTTATTGGCCTCCCTATTCCTAGCACAATGGTTGAAGTATTGATAGTTGTGATTCGATATGAAGATGGAACATGTATGACTTATCCTTGGTGTATGCATTTGCATCTAGTGACATAAATAACTTGTATTATGATTATGAGAATGACTTGATGAAGTTTTGGATTGATATTTCATGTTTGATGACAACTTCTTGTCACGATCATAGATGAATTCAAGACTTGATATGTGCTCTACCTGTCATCTGGTTGAAATAATTGATAATGTGATATTGATGACTTTGATAATAGTTTTGATCTAGCTTCTAAACTTTGATTATTTGAATTTGTTGATGTGATGGTACAACATTGATTTATGTAAGGCTAATTATGTTGGCTTAGTAAGGCAGTATGCTTGCAGAGAGCATTGCATAAAGCTAGCTCCCTGATCCAGATATGTCCATATCTAACAGTTATCTGATGCAATCAAAATGATGAGTTCAAGGTATGGCTTTGATTTTAATTATGGTTTTGGTTTACATACTCATGGTATACCCTTGATAGGTGATGAGCCTCTAATGAACTAAGGAAGAGAGAGATGGCTTCTGAAGCTTGAAATGATGTATCATGGCATGATGAATCAATTTCTAGAATTCAGGAAAGAAATTTTATATTGCAAAGCTGTCGAAAAATGTTTTTGAATAATGGAAATGTAAATCCTTGGACATTCCGATTTGAAGTTAAAATTGTTGTTGAACTTGACATGGCATCCGACAGCTGATTGAAGCATTGATGTTTCATATTTGAACATCCATCTATATATATATATATATATATATATATATATATATATATATATATATATATATATATATATATATATATTATGTGCATAGAACTTGAATAAATTCATGATTGATCTACTTCATTCACATAGAGTTTCCACCGAACTTCCTTTGAAATGTTTGCATGAGATGTTCTATTTTTTAGGCTTGGATATTTCGCCTATGATATGTGACCACATGGATGTATTGTTTATTGTTGATGGAAACATATGATTGATGCCTTAATATGATATATTCTATGATATTATTGATGACAAAGATAATTCCATAACTTTACACTCAATCAAGATTAGTATGATGTTGCTAGCATGGCTACCTAAAAGGTAGGATCTAGAAGCTCCTTAGATATTTTTCTGATTAGGATCCAAATATGACATGGATAAATAGTGATGAAAGAGAATCCCATATATATAGTTGGGATTGAGATACTTCCATATATTGAGAAAATGCAGTTGTTTGAGACAAGCTTAGGTTTTTGATTGACACCTCCTTGAGAGGGAGGATGATTATGGTATCTTTTTGTGATTTATATGATTATTTATGATCTAACATGATATTTGATTTTATGTCCTATATGAACATGAACTAGCTTCTATTGAGACAAGTAGATACCATATTTGAGTATGATGAGAGCAATGTTGATCAAGGACAGAAAAACAACTCTTTCTCGTTGTCTGAGCTCTTAGGGTGAGGAATTAAGATAGAGGGCTATTAGGGTTGAGGTAACTCTAGAAAATAGGGTATGACCCCTATCTGTTACCCATAAGGTTAGATATTTTTCTCCCCTATCTTCATAAGGTCAGATAATGTTTCTCCCCTGTCTGGTCTTTTTAGAGTATACCCAATTTGGCATCATACCCACAAGCAAGGCTTGTCAGCAATAGCGCTCCTCCTTTGGCCAATGAGTTGAGAGTGTACTTGGGGTGTACAACCCAAGTCAATTATGATGCAGGTGTTCTACCACATGACTATTCAGGTTCAGCGATGGGAAGATCAGTGGGAAATAATATGGGTCGAGATAACCCTATATGGATTTGGGTTGAGATTGAACTTCCTGATGTGATCCTAGGGTCAAGATGTGCTCCCCTGTGTGTTTGTATATCCTATGGCCTGATATGGGGTTGTAGATGTATAGCTCCCCCATAAGCTTCCTGGTTGAGATGTGGTTACAGGTCGATATGTGCTCCCTGATGTGGTTACAAGTTCAGATGTGCTCCTTGATGATCTACTCTTCGATGATGATTAATGATGATATTCTAGGTAGTCAACCATTGGAAGATATTTTAGATCGTAAATTCATGGATATAGGGTGGTAGCTTAAACTCCCATTTGGTAAAAAATTATTCTCCTTTTAGATTCGAGAATGTTCAGCATATGAGTAGGAACAATCAAGAGATGAACAAGAATAAATAAGGGATATTGAGATGTACATTGATGATTTGTGATGATGATATAGTTGAGATGGTCATGGTATGATGAATACATGATAGAGATGATCAGTGATGATACATGATGGTACTTGAAGATACCATAATGGCATGGACAGATATTGACAGATGGAGCTCTCCCTATTTAAGAGGGAGTGTTAAAATTATGAAACTGCAGTCAATTTCCACTTTGGAAATCTCATATAATGAAGATAATAATTTCAATATATTTTTCTTTTCAAAAGGACCAAAATCAACCTAAATATCACCTTATTTGGACAAGAAAAAGTTTGTTTTTGAATTTATTTATTTATACATGTGTATTGGATTGGGCCGACCCTAAGCACATGTTCAATTAGACAGGTTAGGTTCAACATCAAGTGGACCCTCATGAAAGCCTATAAATAGAAGAGACCTCAAGATCATTTGGTCACATTTATCAAGCCCTCTTCTCTTCTCTTATTGTCTTGTTTCGCAGAGGTCTGACAGAGGAAAGCTCGTGCAAAGGGTCTAAAACTACATGATTGAATCTCACACACATCTAGGATTTCTGGGTCTCAAACACTAGCTCGTAACTATGGTTTTTCATCCCTGTACATTGGCATAGTAAGGTATAGAGAGCATCCTTGAAGTCTTGGACCTTGGCACAGAGTGTCTAAGGAAGCATCTCGGAGGTTAGGGTTTCTGAAGTTCATTTTTGATCTCGGACACACACACAAAATGGTCTAAGGAGCATTCGAGTTATCATAGACACTGGCACATTAACCTAAAGAGAGTGTTCAGGCTTCCACAAACACTCTCGTAGAAGCCTCAAGGGAGTGTCTCGAGTTTGAGTCATATCTAGGTGAGTTTGGTCCTCGAACACCAGCATGTAGTTCACCTGGGAATGTCCAGATCAATCCCAGATGCCCTCTGAAGAGTGCCCAGATTTGTCTTAGGTGCTCGTACACAATATCTCTTCATGTGTCTAGGACCTAAATATGAGTTATTAGTATGCATAAGTGTTCAGCACAGTGACAACAATATCTAGGAGTTAACTACAGTCAGTGACAATGCATTACAGCCCTCAAAATCAGGATCTTTGAGTATAAGTACATTTAAGGTCATGTTATGGATGTTTTGTTTGTTTTTGTGTCTTTGATGAAGATATGGATCATTGTACTCTATTTTATTGAATCATTTGATGACGATCTAAGAAGAAGAAGAATTTGTGTTTCTGTGTGTGCATGCTTTTCTTCTATTGTTATGTTATGTTTTGTTGCATTGATGATAATGTTGTTGTTCTTTCTACCTAATTTCATATGTTGATGAATAATGTTGTAGATCTGAATAATGTAATGATGATATTATTTGAACTTAATGTATTAATGAAGAAACTCAATTATCAAAGAAAAGAACAATGTATCCCTATGAAAAATTTACACAAAAGACTCAATACTAGAAATTAAATTCTAGAAGGATCATAAAGAGATAGCTAAACAAGAACACAAACATTTACTGGGGGAAAACCCACATGGGGGAAAAACCCAACAAATTTTTCCTTAAAGAAATTCTTCAGTTCAACAAGAGGAACACCTAGGTTTTTTAATCAATCACAAGGTCAAACTAACTAGAAAAGTACACTTGGTCAAACCTAGTCCAACTATCTCATCGTCAATTCATATCACTATGAAAAATGCCTAATTAGTTACTAAAAAAGTAGTTAAAATTTGCATATAAATGACCATTTTTCAGTCGATGACTAATATTGGCTAATTTACAGTATCTTATAACACGACCAACTTTTAGTCCTTTTTTTCTTAGTCATTAATTTGTTGTCTCAATTTTATTGTCTAGTAGTATATTTAATCATAAATTTGGTCATAAATTTAGTCATTTATTTAGTCATTAATTACCATAATAAATGACCAAATATACAACAAAAAAAAATACTATATTATCACCCGAAAAAAAACCAATTAATGACCAATGAAATATGATGAAGATGTTGGTCATGTTATAAGATACTGTTAATTAGCTACTAATAGTCATATGTACGAAAATTTCATTCATTGTTTGAAACCAATTAATGACCAAATAAATATGACTAAATTCCAGTCATGTTATAAGATACTATAAATTAGCCACTAATAGTCATATATATGCAAAATTTAGTTGTCATTTACAATCACAAATTTATCATTTCAATAGTCATTTATCTTGTTTTGGTAGCTTCACAATCGTTATATAAATGACTAATTTAGTAGTTTATATTCATTTCATTTACTTTCATTAGTAATCATTATAAACAAATAATTTAGTGGTTGTATATTCATTTTATTTTTGTTTATTATTAATTAATATAAATGACTAATTTAGTAGTTTTATATTCATTTTATTTGTGTTCATTTTTAATCAACATAAATGCATTAATATGATTTTGCGACTATATTAAAAAAATACCATACAATATTCATACTCTTCTAATATGAAAACACGTGAATCATGCAATCTCATAAGTTGATAACCACACAAAAAAATATGAAATACAATTATAAATAATTTGAACCACAAGTTTTATTATATGAAATGCCAAGTATTATAATATGAGTTTCCAACTAAATATTGATTGGGCTACAATTTACACATGAAATATTGTTTAATCACTTCAAAACATTCCCACTGTGTTGCCAATGCATTGCACGTCTTTCCACCTTTCAAATCATTCAATAGTTTGCCTCTAAAAGCTATGTAACCGATAGCATCCACCAATCGAGAGTCATGCTAAATATTAGAAGCTCCATTATATGGATATTCGAGGGTTGGAAGATGAATCCAAGGTCTTCGATCTGCAACAAATAAATATTCATTTAAATACTAATAATGTGATCTCATTTTTTTTAATTAAAATATTTATTAAAACTCTCATTACTATTTGCAATATAATGAGACTGTAGAATTTCCTTTACAACACATGTAAAAGTTCACAAAGACACTAAATACGATGGCCCCACTTCAACATTTTTTCCAGTGATTCTCCGCAACAAAAAAATAGAAAATGTTGAGATTTGCAAATTCATGCTTGAGTTAGGACTTCATACACTTCATAACATTTTCTTATAAAAACAATGATATTTTAGTAAAACGTTCAATCAGAGTTTTAAAAAAAAGTAAATAAGTTCATCTTTGACATGAGGAAAATGAAAGAAAATAAAAAGAAATAATGAGAGAACTTACCACCAAAAATGCCAAACTCTGCACCATAAAAGTATTGTGTAGAATTCTTGCCATGAGGAATAAAACGGTCAAATGTCCACTACATGGTCACATTTGAAGCAATAATTAGACACAAATAGCTAAACCAAATATTTTGAAACATACATATATAGTTTCTTGTGCTTACACTAAAATCGATGCACAATGGTAATATAATCACTTTAAAATTAATGTACCATCATACATCCAATTAAATCAAATAAAAAATCAACATCTACACTGAAATCAATGCATCTAATGTAAGAAATCAAATAAGATTAGAAAATAACATTTACACTAAAATCAATGCATCTAATGTAAACAGTCAAATAGGATTAGAAATCAATATTTACACTCAAATCAATGCATATAGTGCAAGTAAGAAAATAGGATTATAAACCAACATCTACACTGACGTCAATGCATCTAGTGCAATTAAGAAAATATAATTATAAACCAACATCTACACTAAAATCAATGCATCTAGTGCAAACAATAAAATAAGATTAGAAATTGCCATCTACACTGAAATCAATGCAGCTAGTGCAAGCAATCAAATAGGATTAGAAATTGTCATCTACACTGAAATCAATACATCTAGTGAAAGAAATCAAATAGGATTAGAAATCATCTAAATTGAAATCAATGCATATGGTGAAAGTAATCAGATATTATTAGAAATCAACATCTACATTGAAATCAATGCATCAAGTGCAAGCAATCAAATAGGATTAGAAATCACCATCTACACTAAAATCAATGCATTTAGTGCAAGTAATCAAATAGGATTAGAAATAATCTACATTTAAATCAATGCATCTAGTGCAAGAAATCAAACATAATTAGAAATCAACATCTGCACTAAAGTCAATGCATCTAGTGCAAACAATCAAATAGGATTAGAAATCACCATCTACACTGAAATTAATGCATCTAGTGCAAGAAATATCCTTCCGCACCCCCCCCCCCCCCCCCCATCTATATCTATATCTCCCTCCATCTCTCCTTATTTGTCTCTCTATCTCAAACCCCCAAACACACACTCTCTCTCACTCCATATTTATAAATCTCTTTGTCCCTCCCTCCCTCTCTCCATCTCTCTCTTCTTCCTTCTCTTCACTTTCCATCTATATCTCTATCTCCCCTTTTCTCTCTATATCACCCCTAAAACATACATTCTCTTTTTCCACTCTATCTATCTATCCCTCCCTCCTCCTCTCCCTCTCTCTCTCTTCCTCTCATATCCCTCTCCCTTGCTTCTATCTCTCCTCCCTTATATTGTCCTCTCTCCCTCTCTCTCCATATTCCTTATCACTCCCTCTCTCTCTCCACCTCTCTCTCTATTTCTTTCTTCTAAGATCCCTCTCTCTCTCTCCCTCCAACTCTATCTCTCTTTCCCTCCCTCTCTCCACTCTCTCACATCCTCTCTCTCTTCCTTCTTCTCTCTCCCTTTCTCTCCCACCTCTCTCTCTCTCTCTCTCTCTCTCTCTCTCTCTTCAAATCTGTTACTATATCCCTCCCTCTCTCCTCTCTCCTTCTCTCCCCCATTCTCTCCATCTCTCCTTCTTTGTCTCTTTATCTCACACCAAACATACACACTCTCTTTCCATCTCTCCCTTTTCACTCCCTCTCTCTCTCTCCACTTCTCACTCTCTATGTATTTATTCTTCCCTTCCTCTCTCCCCCTCCAACTCCATCTCCCTATCCCTCTCTCTCTCCTCCTCTCTCTCAAGTTCAATCTCTTTTACTTCCTCTCTCTCCATTTCTCTCCTCTCTCTCTCTCTCTCTCTCTCTCTCTCTCTCTCTCTCTATTTTCCCCCTCTCTCTCTCTCTATTTTCCCTCTCTCTCTCTCTATTTTCCCTCCAATCCTCTCTCTCCCCCCATCACTCTCCTCATCTCTCTCAAGTCATGTCTCTCGTTCTTCCTCTCTCCCTTTCTCTCCTACCTCCCTCCCTCTTCCCCCATGAATCTCTCTCTCTCTCTCTCTCTCTCTCTCTCTCTCTCTCTCTCTCTCTTTGCCCTCCAATCCTCTCTCTCTCTCTTTTACCTCCAATCCTCTCTCTCTCTCCCCAATTATGTTACTATATCCCTCCCTCTCTCCTTATCTCCCAACTTCTCTCTATATCTCCTTCTTTGTCTCTTAATCTCACCCCTAAACATACACACTCTCTCTCGATCTCTCCCTTGTTGCTCACTCTCTCTCTCTTTATATCTTTTTTCTTCCCTCTCTCTCTCCCCTTCCAGCTCCATATCTCTATCCCTCCCTCTCTCCTCCTCTCTCACAAGTCCTCTCTCTCTTCCTTCCTCTCTCTCCCTTTTTCTCCTACCTTCCTCTCTCTTCCCCCATCTCTCTCTCTCTCTACCCTCCAATCATCTCACTATCTCCCTCCCTCTCTCCTTCTCTCCCCCCTCCATGTTTGTGTCTCCCTCTCTCTCTTACCCTTACCCTTCACTACCTCTCTCACTCCTCTCACTCTATATCTCTTCATTCATCCTCTCCCCTCTCCTCCTGTTTATCTCCATCTCTCCCTTGTCACTCCCCCAATCTCTCCACCTCTATCACTCTATGTCTCTGTTTTTCCCTCCCATATATATCTAGAGTTGATGTATATCATGATATATTAATATATATATTATAATCAAGGATAATTTTAGGGGCGAATGTTCGCCCTTTGGGGAAATTAAGGGGTTTTAAATTTTTAGTGGGCGAATATTTTGTATTATAGTACATTTTTACAAATCACCTCAAATAGCCCACCTTATTTTAAGGGAGAGGGTAAAAAAGGTAAATTTAGCCCTTGAAATTAGGACTTACAACCTTCCATTCGCCCATTTTCAAGAATAGGTTTTATTTAAGTGAATCCATTCGCCCATTTTCAAGAATAGGTTTTATTTAAGTGAATCCTATGGGCCAAATACCATATTTATAAAAGAGGTATGGTAAATTAATAAAAATATAAATAAATGAGAGGTATGGTAAATAAATAGAACATTTTTTATATTTACTCCATAAGTCACCTTATATACATGTAAGGGTGTAAACAAATAAAAATATAAGTAAAGTGGAGGTATGGTAAATAAATAAAATGTCTTTTTATACTTACTCAAAAGGTATGGTAAATAAATAAAAATATAATTAAACTAGGCGTATCGTAAATAAATAAAACATCTTTTTATATTTAGTCCATAACCCTCGTTCTATTTATGAAGGCTCAAGAAAGAGGTTTTATTTAAGTGAATCCTATGGGCCAAATACCATATTTGTAAAAGAGGTATGGTAAATTAATAAAAATATAAATAAACGAGAGGTATGGTAAACAAATAAAACATTTTTTTATATTTACTCCATAAGTCACCTTATATTTACGAACACTCAAAAAATGGGTTATATTTAGGTGAAACCTATGGCCAAAATACTATGGGACAAATACCATGGACTAGATTGTTATTAATACCATGCAAAAAACCATTATTAACCCTAATATTAGAATTAATAAAAATAAAAATGGCACATGGTATTGACCCATGGTATTCACCAAAATGGCACATGATATTGACCCATGGTATTCACCTGGAATGTAGCCTATTTAAATGGGGGAATTAAACCAGCATGTAGCCTATGCTAAGATTCACTAGGACTTTACAAAGTTTTATTATTTAGTGAAAGACTCGTCAAGATCTTACAAGATTTTATAATTGAGTAAAATATTCGCCATGCCTGGTGAGAGATTTGCCAAAAAATTATATATACATATTATATTATTGATAAAATCGCCTTCCATTTTTCCTATATACCATGGAGATTCGCCCATTTATTATATTTATAAATTTAGGGGGGTTCTTAAAATTTTCCCTCATTATAATATAACAAATTTAATATTGTATTAATCCAAAATTATTAAATTTAATAGTATTAATAATATAGTACATTAATATGAATATTAGATTTAATAGTAATATTACTATTAATCTTTTAATATTAATATTAGAATCAATGATGTTTTTATGCATTTTATTAATAAAAATTTGGCCCATGGTATTTGACCCGTACACTCGTTATATAATTAGATGTTGATTTCTAATCCTATTTGATACATTTTTATTTTTTTACCATGCCTCTTTTATATTTATTTATTTACCATACCTCTTTTATAAATATGGGATTTTGCCCATGGTATTAATAATTATTTGTCCCATGGTATTTTTCCAATAGGATTCACCTAAATAAAACCTATTTTTTTAGTTTTCTTTAAATATAAAGAGGTTTATGGAGTAAATATAAAAATAGGTTTTATTTATTTACCATACCTCTAGTTTATTTATTTACCATACCTATAAAAAAATGTTCTATTTATTTACCATACATATGGTTTATTTATATTTTTATTTATTAACCATACCTCTTTTTTGAGTGTTTGTAAACCTCTTTAAGTTTTAAATTTATATTGTGTTTATAAATAATAATAATTACATTGATTTTTAAATAGGGTCGACATTAGATTAAAAACGTTAAATTTTCCAAGGTTGTTCTATTTTCCTTAGAATAAGAGTATCCCACTTGGACTACAAAAATATGAAATCCCTTCCTAATGCATTTCCCTAGTTGTGAATCTATGATTGCTCTTGATTTAAGAGGTCTTACTATTCCTTGGATTTCTTTCCTAGGCCCCCCTTCAATAATAAAACTGATAGTTTTATTTCTGGAGTTCACAAGGGACCAATGCTTTTCCAACCAATGCATACCAACTAAAATGTCATAACATCCAAAAGGAAAAATATTTAAATTTCTTTTTATTGGATGACCTGCTAATTCAAGAAGACTGTCCTCAACATTTTCTGCCAGTCTCCCTTTAGCTCTAGTGGTTATCTAAACCAACCATGGGTTCTTAAACTTATTAAATTGTAGATGGCATGATTGGACTATTTTAGGAATAATATACCTCAAGCTTACCCCTAGATCTATTAAAATTTATTTGGATTTATGAAGGAACAAAATGGAATACATATATAAGTTGAAACAAAGAGTTACAATGAAAACAAAACTTCAATTCATTAATAACAAAGCACTAAGAATTGTTTACATGCAAAATGGAAATAAACTAGCTCAGGAGATGGTAGCTTATATCTTAGAAGAGATGTGGCGGCTACATTCTTCTTAACTGTTTTACAATGACACTTGAAGGCCTTTTTATTATAGAGAAACAATGGAAAATCCTAAACATAAAAAAAATATAACCCTATGAGATGAAGCCCTCATTGGGGTTAGGTTGTACATCAACTTCCTGTGGTCATAAGTTTGTCTTATTATCTCCATTTGACATGTATGATACCATTTTAGAAATATTTATCTGGTGACTACCATTTCCTTTGGCTATGGGTTTGCCTACTTTCCAAAACAATGTTGTTTAGGGCCTCAAAATGGCTCCGAAAGTTTAGGACCCAAAAAACTACCAAAAATAGTAAATTGTGATACAATTAAGGAAACTTAAAGAAACAGTGGCAGAGATCCACATTCAACACTCAACACTAAACTAGGTGCAGGCCAAGGAATGGGGGAATGTTGAGCTTAAAATCAGTCTCCCATAGCCTTGGTGATGGTGTAAGGCCTGTATTGGAGTGGGCAAGGCTTCCAGTGGGCTCTGGCAAGGTGTTCTTTCTGCAAATGCAACCAAACATTTTCACTCACCTAAAACTTATTTGGCACCCGATATTGATCATGTCATTACTTGTACTTGGAATTGGACTTATCCAAGATGTCATACACCTACTAGAAGATGTGTTGGATGCATTCAAAATCCCTGGTTGCTTTATCAACCTTGGACTGTACATGTGCGAATTTAGTCTGTCTAGTTGCATGAGGCATGTCAACTTCAATGGGACACAATGGTTGAAATCCCAACCCCACTTGAAAGGGACTATGTCTAGTCTAGATATGGAGAGCTCTATTATAATTGTGCTACACATAAGGATCTCATCGCAGGTCCATGGATGCTCAGAGTTGTACATGCATAGTATGTGCACTATCATCCTATTGACAACCTCTATTTAATCATTAGTTTGGGGATGGAATAAAATCAACTTAGTGAGCTTGATATCTAATAATTTCCAAAGGCTCAACTAGAATGTGCCTAGGAACTTGTTATCTTGATTTGATATAATGGTCTATGGGATCCCAAAATGTACCCACACTTGTTCAAAAAAGAGTTTGGAAATTTCCTTTGTAGTGATACTCTTCTTACAATCCGCAAATATGGCCATCTTATAAAACAAAATCCATGACCACAAATACATAGTCATTACCATGTTTGGTCAGTGGTAGGCCCAACATATAGTCCATGGAGATGGATTCCCAAGACTGGATGGGAGTAGATAGAGGAGTGTACAAGCCTTAGTTCTTGATGGTTGGTTTGGAGATGGCATAGGTAATTTAGTATCTAATATATCTTCTAATGTCTTGCCAAAGTTTCAGCCAATAAAAATAATTATGTAGTATCACTACAGTTTTCTCCACACAATATTTTCCTACAGCCTAACTGTAGTGTACTTGGCACGCTCACTTGAATGAACAAAAATGTGGCCTAGGTAAGATAATAATATGTCCTGGAGGTGGAAATATAGAAATTGCTTTCCATCCACTAGCATCTGGTATGTGGTGGTGAACTCTGAAGCATTTTTGTATAATTGAGGGCATATGGAGGTCTCATGGCCACAAGAGTTGAGAACAGTAGTCATTGTTGCTACTTGGGGTCGAATAAGGTAATGTAAAACATGATTGGATTTCCCCTACCTATATTTAGTTTTCAAATCGAATTGTTGCAGATATGTAGACCACTGTTGATGTCAGTCATTCTACAAATTCCCCTGTGTCTATATAAATTGAAGGGGCTAGTGATATTTGTGGATGACCATCTCCTTTCCCAAAATGTAATTTTTCCATTGTCAACACATATTCATGATAGAATAAATCTCCTTATCATAGATGGGGTATTTCTGAATTGTATCTAAAAGTGTCTCATTGTGATAAGTCATTGGATGCCCTTGCTGGGTGAGAACTACACCAATAGCATAGTCAGAGGTGTTTGTATTAATCTCAAAAGGTTGTTGTAAGTCTAGAAATGTGAGTATAGGTGCAGTATAGAGGTGGCGCTTCATCTCAATGGAAACCTTTTGTTGCGACTCAAAGTAGGAAATATTTGCTTTCACTCCACCCTTAGTACCCTCAATCAAAGGCCAAGTGATATGAAAGAATCACAATACAAACCTCCAATAAAAATTGGCAAGGCCCAAAAAGCTTCGAAGATATCTTAGAGTAGTCGAGGCTGGCCAATATCGAATGAGTTGGATTTGGCTGATGCCAAAGGTGCATTTCTCGAAGTTGGCACATAGTTTGTGTTGTCGCAAGGTTTGAAGGACCTGACGAATGTGTTGTAGATGTTTTTCACAACTCTTGTTGAAGATGAGGATGTCGTCTAGATATACAACCATGAACGAGCTGGTGAAGGGTTGAAAGATGGTATCCATCAGCCTCATAAAATTTGCAAGGGAATTTCTCAATTGGAAAGGCATAACCAACCACTCGAAAAGGACTTCCTTGGATTTAAAGGTGTTTTTTCGTACATATATGGGTTCTATTAGAACTTGGTGATAGCCAGAATTAAAATCGATCTTGTTGAATGCATGGTTCCCTTGAGCTACTTAAGAAGTTCATCAATCTACGGGATTGGATATTACCTATTCCTGACAATGATTTTGTATAGTGTCTCATAATCAATGCAGAGCCTCCAAATTCCATCCTTGTTCTGTACAAGTATAATTGGGGTCCCACAAGGTGAGGAACTTGGTCATATGTTTCCTTTTTGCAGTAACTCCTAGATTTGCAGCTTGATTTCTTCATTTTCCAAAATGGAGAGGTGGTATATCGTCCTGTTAGGTAGAGGTGATCCATGAGTTAGATTGATCGAATGATTGACCTGGAAATGCAAAGGTACCCCTGTGGGTGAGGAGAAAATGTCCCTATATTCTTACACAATCTTATCCACATGCTTCTGCTATGTGGAGAAACCCTTCCTGGGGGCCATGGATGTGGCCACTACCTTCCCCTTACTTTGAGATTAAATCAGATTAAAAATAAAAAAATAAAAAAATAAAATAAAATAAATAAAAAATAAATAAATAAATCCCAATCTCGGAGATGATCTTACTACATTTCTTAGCAGAGAACAAAGAGATGGAAGTAGGTAGAGATACCTTTGATATCCTATATAAATTATTACCCAAAGTAATAATAACAGTGTGAGGCCTAGATTCATACATAACATGACACTTCCACAAGTATGTTTGGCCTAATAACACATCACAAACTTCAGTAAGAGAAACATCACACAACACCTCATTTGTGAAGGGCTTGATGTTGTAGGGATGGCAAAATTTTTGGCTAATGCGGAGATCTCATCCTTGTTGGAGCCACCCAATGGTATATAGTTGTAGGTGTGGTGTGTTTGGTAGACCCAACTTCTTAATGACCTCTGCTGAAATGAGGTTATTTTGGCTCCCATTGTCAGCAAAACCCTTCACCCACATCTACAAGTGGAAGAGATGCTCCCCCTCATCTGGGGCTTTGGGCTCAATCTTCTAGACCTTGGTGGTGGCAATGGTGGAACTAGGTTCTCCATCAAAAATATGCTTCCCATTGTTTTCCCCCTTATCGAGTTTTGGCTTAGAATTAGAACATGCATTGGATTCTAAATCATTTAGCTAGACCACCAATGACTGCTTGGCGTGACACTCATTTGGGTTGTGAGTGGGGCTCTTGTGGAATGCAACCACTTCCATGTGTCCTTCTTCATCTTCGTGGTGCTATTCTTTTATTGTGTCTTTGATGGGTTGTCCTAGGACATTCCACCTTGGCTATGTCCTTTGTTCTGTGGTTTGGAGTTGCTCTTTCCTTGCTTCTAATTTCTAGAACCAAATTCATTCTTCTTTTGTTTACATTTTGTTTAATATTGCAACATATTAGTATACTGCACCAACCGAGGAGACGTCCAGGCAATCCATTTCTTTTTGAATGTATTTTTGTAGAAATATGTGGTACTTGAACACCAAATGTCGCTCAGAGTCTTTGATACCCATCTTTCTCCATAAAGTATGAAAAATATTTGTGAACTCATTTGTTGTTGTAGTGTGGTCCATTGTATGTACTTATTCTCATAGCTCCCCACAACGTAATATTTTTCCTTGATAGTGTCTTGGAAAGAGCTCCAAGAACGTGTGGCTATAAACAAACAAGTTTCCTCACCTCTTTTCTCAAAGTAAGTTTCTCACCATTCCTTAACATGGGGGACAACCTTAAGTAGTGCAAAAGTAATATTTTCCCTATCGGAAAAACTATGGACCAAACAATAACCCTCTAATAGATTCAACCATTTATCTATAACATTTTCATTTATTTTAACTTTTAATATAAGGATATCAAAGTTAACTTGTACCTTGAAGTGGAATACACCTCTGAAGTGACTGTTGGATGAAGATATGTCGCCTATGGGTATTTGCCCAAGGATCTAGGCAAAGTTGTCTGTCATCTCGTTCCTTTGATGCTCGATGGCTTCTTCGAGCAATATTTTGATAGGATCTTATGCTCCCTCATATTTCTTTTCTTCCTCCATGGGAGGTTGCCAGTGTTGGCGGGGAAAATCATTCAAAGGCTCAACGAGTGCAAGTCCCAACTTTTTATACCATAACCTCATTGGGGACATCCATAGAAAAATAGAGAAAGAGAGGACCACTCTAATACCACTGATTCAGATTTATGAAGGAACAAAATAGAATATATATTTAAGACTAAACACAAAGTTACAGTGAAAACGGAACTTAAATTCATTAATAACAAAGTACTTAAAGTTGTTTACATGAAGAATGGAAATAAACTAGATCTGGTAGCTTATCTTTGAGAAGAGATGTGGCGGCTACATGCCTCTAAACTGTGTTATAATGAGGCTTAAATGCCTTTTCATTTTTTAGAAACAATGGAAAACCCTAACACCAGGAGATGAAGCATCAAAAGTTTGTGGGATCCATAGGGGTTAGTTGGTACATCAACTTCTCGGGGTCGTAACTTGGCATATGATCTTCATTTGACATGTACGATACCTTATTAGAAAGATCTATCTAAGGACTGCAACTTTTGATTATAGACCCTTACCTTTTAGTACTAGGATTTCCACTTTCCAAAAAAAAAAAAACATCGTTTAGGGAGTCAAAATGGCTCTAGAAATTTATGACCTGAAAAAATTACAAAAATAGTAAATTGTGCTACAATTAAGAAAACTGAAAGAAATAATGGTGGGGTTCCAAGTGGAATAGACCGGTGGCCACCAATATCCACCTAGATAAAAAATAGACACATTTTAATTTTAAATATTACCTTCAAATTCAATCATTGTAGGTTGATATTCTGCGTGACAGTCCTATTGTGCAACACTAATCTTGGGTAGACTTCTTGCCACTTATTCTACACTCTATTCCTCTTTAATATTTTTTTCCTGTGTTTTTCTTCCATGTTAGGGGCAGTTTTTAATATAATGTGGTTCTCCACAACCTCGACACTGTAATGGTGGTTTCTACATTGGTTGATCATATTCAAGTTTTCTTGACTATTATGTTGGATTGGCTTCACTCTATAGTCGATGTTTTCGCTGAATTTTCCCTACAAATTTACTTTGTTGGTTTCTGTGTGAATTTTTAGTATTTGCAGTCATTACATTCTTATTATTTTGAGAATATTTTTCCCTTTTTCCCTGACCATGATTTGTTATTGTCTCCATTATTTTTCATGTGTTAATAATATATTAGTGCTTTATGAATAACTTCATCCATGGTCTTAGGGTTATTAAACTCTAGTTGTTCCTTCATAGATGCAAGTAGACTACTTATAAATTGCTACGCTTTAGATTTGTCTTCTAATATATAAAGGACATACCTCAATAAAGAAATAAATTTTTCCACTTACTCGTCCATAGACATCTGACCCAATCTGAGGTCATGAAATTATTTTGCTTTGTCATCGTAAAACTGCTAAGTCAAATGCTTACTTTTAAAAATGTTGCTAGAATTTCTCCCATGTTATTCCTTGTTAACCAACTCCTTGAACCACCTTAACCTCCTCTCACCATAGGGTTGATTTTCCCTTAAGTTGGTCACATTTCCAGATGAGCTTTCATGTTGTTGTCATATTCATAAATCTGGAAGTACTTATGAATATTTACTAACCATGATTCAACAACTTCCTCATATTCATTGTCGAAGGTTGGGGGCTCAATTTTTCTAAATTTCCCTTGTAAGTTTGTTTTCTATCCTTTTACTCCTTTTTGCATTCTTCCATGAGAAGTATTTCTAGATTTCTCCTCATTTTTTTCCTTGCCACCATCTAACTCTTGTGTAATACTTTTCTCTAGGATGTTGTCCTCTCTCTGCTTGTGTGATTCAACTCTATTTCCATTATCAGGGGTCGGGGTTGAGTTTCTTTGATATCCATCAATTAATATTTTAACTATTCTTTCTTTTTCCTGCATCAATCGCTTGTCATTAGTCCTTAAACTGGCAATTTTTGTCCTCTACTATTGCAACGTTTCTAGTAGCATTGCAACCATGGACCAATTTTCTTCCCCTAACTAGACCCACATTTCTGGATTGGGTCCTATAAAGGGTATTCAACTAGGCCTTGTAGGTCATCTTGTAGGTGGTCTCGTCATTATACCACTACATGTTCTCATTTCTCTCTCTGTGGAATGGAAAATAAAGTTTGTTATCGGTTTACCCTGAATATGCCACAGTGTGGTAACCATGGCTCTGATACCACTTTTGACATCTCCTTACACTTGTACACCTCAATTTTTTTTATATTAATTTTTTCTCATTATGCATGTAATTTTTTCCTATTTAAAGAGTCAAAATAACATTTATTATCAGTTACTTTTATTTAGTTATTAACCACAAATATATTTTCATGGTTATTATTATTTTATATATATATATATATATATATATATATATATATATATATATATATATATATATATATATATATATATATATATATATATATATATATATATTATGTGTGTGGTTTCACATAGGGCCTTTCCCTCTTCATGAACCTTTTTAAATCATAATATGTCTTAAACGATGTTGGATACATTACTCCTACCATCATGGACACTTGGAATAATAATATTCTCTCTTGTTGAAATGCATATTCCTCCAGTAGTTCTATAATCAAATGTTACTTGTTATGATATATTACATTTTTGTAAGTTTTGCAATGCTCAATTTTGGAACTTTCCATACTCATATAGCTAGCTTGCAATTCTACCCTTTAGGATTCACACCATTTTTGGGGTTAATGCTAGGTTTAGATCAACAATGTAGATTCTAGGGCATAGGAATCTAAAGTGGGGGCGAAACTTTGTGGATATGGATGTGACTAGCCTCTCTCACCCCATAATTCTCCATCTCAATTGAGTATTTCATCCAATGATGGTTACCCCTACAATAGGAATGATAACCTTGCCTTCTGGTTTACATAGTTAACGATTATCGATTGTTGCAAGGTAATTCCCAAGACTGCGATCACATTTTTCTTTCAAATTTTAGAGTAACATTGCAAATTCTTCTTTCATTTCCTCCTTGTATTAGTGTAGTGAGGTTATTTTGCAAGTTAGTGCACTTAATTGGTTTTATGACACAACTACTTGACATTTATTTCTTGAAAATGATTGCAAGGGGAAGAAGCCCTTTCCTTTTTCTCATGGGAATGGCTTTCCGAAGCTCAAAATCTAACTAGTAATACATCTTTTTAACTTCCGGTTGAATGGATTCTCTACTGAATTGATACTCTTAGTTTCCTCAGGAGTTCTTCTAATCTTTATTCATGTGTGTAGGCTACAAAAGATGAAGTTGCCTCCAATAATTACTTATAGGTCAATAATTATAACCCTAACTTTATCCATGTTTTATTTTAGGATTATTGGTTATGAGAAAAGCTCTGCTAACCAACTTCTTGCTTTGAAATTCACATAATCGACTTCCATATATCCATGTGTACAAGATTGGTTGTTGCAACTTCAACTTCACTAAGGCTACTAGGTTTCTAACACTCCCTCTGTGATTTTATTTTTCTAAAACTAACAGAGAGGTTGCAACCAACTTTAGTGTAGGGTTTATATGTTGATATTTATGATGTTCTTCTAGTATGAGTTATGTTGTGTAGTTTATATATATATTGGGTGTGAGTCATGCAAACTTAAACACTAGTTTGAGGCGAAGAGCATGTTGACCTATTAACATTTTTATTTGATACTATAGTAAATTCATAAGCTTAATATCATTACACTATTCCACCAATTTCCCCATTGGTCGAATAGTTGATACTTACAGCCTTCATCCTTCCAATTTCCAATAAATGGATTTTCTCTCAATTTGTTTTTACAATCTCATGCGATTTTATAATTTTTATTAACAGTCTCATGTGTTTGTATAATTGTTAAATTTCTCTATTATGCATTACCTTATATACAGTCATAAATACCATGGATTTTTCATTGGCTACATGTACAATTATATTATTTTTGTCTTGTTTATTTTTGTTCACCCTAAGAGCTTCTTCAACTATGAAGCATTAGTTCTTGGATGGTTTTGAATTTGTACTCTTTCTCTATAGTACGAATTAATTTCTCTTATTGTTCAGACCACTTATATCTAATTCATGACCTTGTCATGCTTTACAAAAATAATATTGTTATAACTATTAAATTGGTAAAACAATGGAACCTGTTTCTCGGATCCGTCACTCATCTACCAAACTAGATAAATAAGACTTAAGGAATGTTATTTCTCGATGGAAAATTGTCTATTATGGTTTGGAGCTAACCTAATTCATCAATAATATATGACTAATTTATCATATCATAATCAAATTTTAAACATTTGTATCACATAACATAAATGAATATACTTAAGAAAAACATTCCAAGAACACATTTCACTTATTTGTTTCTAATAACCAGGTTGACATGAAAATCACAGGGGAAAAGATGCTCCACCCAACTAATGAGGTGCTCAAAATTATGATTAAAAATAAAAGTGTCTGAATCTTGTCACACTTAGCTTCAAATTGAAGAGCTCGTTATTTTGAATCCAACGGTGTGAATGGTACTCAAATTCGAGTTCATATGCCAAAGTTAGAGAAAGTCAAAGTTCAAGTTTGACTTTTCTATGTGGCACGATTGGATGACATGGGAAGGGTCCCAACGAATGGGGAAGCGCCAACTCGCAGGTTTCTACTAGGTCCCGCATATTGTATATCACATATCAAGGAAAAACAAAGGATGCAAGACAAGAACTGGCCCTTGGCACATTGGGTTGTGATTTTTGATAATCACATATCGCACCCAAAACCCTGTTGTTATTTGTTACCACTGATAAAGTTCTAATTGCAATGACTACCCGGACACGATACTTTATTGTGTTACAGTTTAATGTCTTGGTGGGTCCGCGATATCTTATCACAACGTTTTGATGTGTTAAGAGCCCGCAGCCAATTGTCAATTGCGATGAGAGATAGGACCCCGGACACGGGAATTTTATATGACACAGTTTAATACCTTGGTGGGTCCACAATACTGCAATCACAGTGTTTCTGTGTTCAAAAAACCTTTGGCCATTAAACTTTGCTGGTTCTGATGAGCGATAAGACCCTTGGTGTAGGAATTTTACATGCCACAGTTTAATACCCCGATGGGTCCACAATACCATAATCGCAATGTTTTGTCATTCCATAAGAGCCCACAACACTTTCTGATCACGACTTTTGATATCGTCGACAAGATATAGCCCGCCATGTAGTGAATTTCTCGCTCTGTTAGTAGATTTTGCGGAGGAAATGGGGTTTTGGTCGGTTTTGGAGCAATTTGTGGAACAAATAGTGGGAGAACTAGGAGAAGTCATAACTTCTTCAGTTCTTATCCAAATGGGATGCAAAAAGAGGATAGATGGCCATTTTTTATTATTTTGAACTCATTGAAACAGGTTTCAGAGGCATCTGAGCATTGTAAACACATTTTTGTTGTAATTTGAGCATAATAGAGAGGCCCAAGCCATTGGAGGCTAGACTAAGGAGACATAGCCCAAGAGGGGTGAACTCCTTTATCATGAGCTTGTTGTGTGTTGTGTTTTGATGGTCTTTGTTGTTATTTTGTTGTTTTTCAATGTATGTTTTATGTTAAATTATTTCTAACATTTACATAAGAAACTCTCATGGGAATCAGTTAATTAAGCAAAAATATTGAATCCTTAAGCACTTGATAAGCAAATGATAAGCATCTTGGTTTTTATTCTGAATGGGGAATTAGCTCAACATTACTAATCTGCTCCATTTCATATCACCAACCAATGAGAACCAATATGCTCTACTGAAACCCCCCCCGAGCTAGTTTCACATCCAGAACACTTTTCATGACATGACCATACCAGGTCCAACCCTTAACAAACTCTAACCCCACTAGGTCCATTCTAGCGTTTTAACTAAGCACACAGGTTTTAGTTTGGAATTCCATTGGCCAACCAACTTAAGAATTCCCTACTTGGCAATGTCCTTCGTCCCTCAATGGTGTCTTGTATGAGGGTATCCAACTTATAGTTTTCTTCTCCTCTCTTGGGCCCCCTCCAACCAAGCTCCAAGATAACAAGGTTGCCTTTAGGGAGAGGAGTTTGGGCAGAGAACCACATCTACCCAGAACTGGCTTCTAAGTGTTTGGAATGTGAAACTCTCTTTTAACATTAATTTCCATTGATGAAAATTAAACAAAACAATTATGTTCATGAGTTATTCATATGAGGCCTCTCATGTGGCCCCAGTCTACCAATAACTTTACGAAAGTAACTAGAATATTTACAAATTTACTAGGGGTTATTACAATTGTACTCTGAATTTTGCATGTATTCAAAGAAATCAAATCATTCATTCATCCATTTTATTATTCTTATCATGAAGTAATTGAACTTTTTTCAATTGTACTCTGAATTTTTCATGTATTCAAATAAATCAAATCATTCATTCATCCATTTTATTATTCTTATAGTGTAGTAATTGAATTTTATTACTTTCAATTACTTTTTCTTGACTTTATATATATATATATATATATATATATATATATATATATATATATATATTGTCATTAATATTAAATAATTTATTTAAATTTTGTATGAAATCGTTTTTTTAAATGATAAGAATTATACATTTTTAATAGTCAAAATATAAGATATAAGATTTTTTTATTTTATTTTTTTTAATTACTTTATCTCTTATAAAATTATGTTACTTCATATTGTCATTAATATTAAATAATTTATTTAAATTTTGTATGAAATCATTTTTTTAAATGACAATATTAAATAATTTATTTAAATTTTATATGAATTTTTTTTTTAAATGATAAGAATTATACATTTTTAATAGTCAAAATATAAGATATAAGATTTTTTTATTTTATTTTTTTTAATTACTTTATCTCTTATAAAATTATGTTACTTGATATAAATATCACAATATTTTATTTATGGCTAGTGCAATAAGTGATATTATCAATTTTAATTTTCTAAGCAATTGTGCTCTAAGTTTTGCATGTATTAAAAGAAATCAATTCTTCCCTAGCTTAACTTACATATATAGATTCAAAGAAAACAATTTTTTTTAATATAATGTTTTGATGTTTCAATGTAAATTGAGTTATTCACTATACTCATAATTGTGTCAATGGGCATTTTACAGTCAATGAGTAGAATGTATTGCACCGATGCATTATATATATATATATATATTTTATTTCGTAATTTTGTTATCAAATTTAATTAATTTATATATAATTAGAAATAAAAATATTTTTATAGGTAAAGATGAGAAATATATACCAATGCCATTAAAATTTATTTTTCTTTATAAATTTATGTTAACTTTAAATGGGGAATTTTTCCAAATATTATATGCAATTTTATTTTTAAGATAAATTATGTAGAAAATTTTACATCTTTAGAAATTTAATCTTTCTCAATAATTAATATATCTACAATTAAAATAAATCCATGTTAATAAATATAATAAATTTAAAATTAAAATTAAAATTAAAAAAGCCCCAAGGGCTAGCTTAGTTGGTCAAAATCAGTGCCCCTTCATCGGAGGTCATAGGGTCCATTCTCCCCCAAGCCCTTGAGGTTAGGCCTTGCTAGTGGGATGTCCATGGACTTCTCCCCCAACCTCGCCCTTGGGGTTAAGCAGCCCAACCCAGCCAAAAAGAAAAGATAAAATTAAAATTGAGATGCATTTTAAACCTATTTAGATAAAAAGCAAAAATACACATGATATGGTAATAGTAGGAGGCTACCTTGCCCATTAGGAAACTCATAGGACTAATGAATCATGAGAACATAGTAGTGTAAGGAAACTAATAAACCATGGAAACATAGAAGCACATAAGTAATTCTGTAAAACCCTTATTTTGATAAGATATATGAACCAAAGCCCCAAAAAAACCTTATTTAAATAAAAAACAAAAAACAAAAAAAAACACATAATATGGTAATAGTAGGAGGCTAGCTTGCCCATTAGGAAACTCATACTACTAATGAATCATGAGAACATAGAAGTAGTGTGAGGAAACTAATAAACCATGAAAACATAGAAGCAAATAAGTAATTCTGTAAAATCCCTATTTTGATAAGATATATTATTGTTATTATTATTATCTAATTTTAAGGTCAAGACCAATTTACACACCATATTGGTGTATGAGAAGCTTTTGTCTTAACTACTAAATCTACACATACTCTTAACCATTAAACCCACTCAAATTTTTATATCTCCAAACATTTAACTACAACAACAGATGTCAATACTGCAACCATAACTGAGACATTGTTCTCTAGCATCATCAAGATACGGTCTATCTGATCTGCTCTGCATACTGGATTTCACTTGAATCACTCTCAGCCTCCATGGAAAGTTGAAGTGCCTTCCTCTGCATCAGTTTAAGCGTGTTGACAAACCCATTATTCCTCGAATGTGATCTGCTCTGCATACTGGATTTCAGTTGAATCACTCTCAGCCTCCATGGAAAGTTGAAGTGCCTTCCTCTGCATCAGTTTAAGCGTGTTGACGAACCCATTATTCCTCGAAGGTGTGGACCTCTGCATACATCCCAACATCTCAATAAAATCTGGTGTGACGCCCATTATTTGAGCAGGTGAGCACCCTGAGAGCCCTTCAACCAAAAGAGCCTTCAACCAAAAGAGCAGCCACGCCTCTGGCCAGACCAGAATCAGAATCTGCTTCGTAGTACACCTTCTTGTCATCCATGAATGCCCTCACCCACACCTGGGACGCACACCCTTCAACTTTGTTCCCCCTCATTTTAAATTCATTAGGCAAGGGCTTCATATTTTTCCCATACTGCAAGACTTGCTTGAATTTTGAACGAGTTTCTGGAACTTTCTGGAACAGTTTTACAATATTCTGGAGGTTCGGTGGAAGCTCTTCAACAGCTTGTAGGCACACGATTCTGTGGCCAGGAGATACTGCGGGTGTTGATTGTTTTCTGAACATGGGTTTTCTCAGGGCCACAGAAAAGGAATTGGGTCCTACGCAGCTTAAAGGGCCAACGGTTGACATTGGAACTGTGGGCAACACAGCAGCAAAATGAGAAATAGACTTCATGAAAACTTCCATCAGGCAGGCAAAGTCAGATCGTTCTACAAACCAATTGACATGAACATGGAACAATTCAATCACAGGCATCTCTCGTTGTAATACATTCTATTTATAGAATCATAAAGTTGGTATACTCTGATATTAAATCCCTTACATGTTACTTAATTTATAATTAACTTATTCCCTTCTCTTGACTTTCGTATAATCTCCCGACTTTGAAGAGACCCTCACGGGCACATTTCATTTGAGGAATCTTGACATGATTGGGACATTTAATTTGAGGAATCTTTTTTTTCAAAAAGAAAAAGCTTCATGATTTATATTAAGAGTATATAAAAGTCCAGATACAAGCGAAGGCATGAGGCCTTGATGCAAATTATACAGAAATCTGTTACTGTCCAGAATCAGCAATGCATAGATCTTAGAGATAAACAAAAATTATGAGAGCGTGGCGCTACAGAGACTTCAGAAAGAAGGAACCATCTAAACCAGGATTTTAAAATTCTGAATTCAACCAAAAATGCCCCTAATGAGAAAGACAAAAATGCCAAGACCGAAGTTAATCCTCAGAAGGCAAATATCCCAAGATTTTTGTCAAAATGAAGTCAAGAGGCAGACTGGAATTCTGGAAAATGTGTTCGTTCCTCCACTTCCAAAGGAACCAGCAGGTAATGATGAAAAGAGAGCGCCAAGAGGGATGTTGCGCACTCCACCAGTCGAAGGCATCCTGAACAGAAGGAAAAACTCTGTGAGAAAAACCATAGATTACGGACAGCACATACCAGATTGAGGAGGAAGCGCCACATTGGAAGAACATATGAATGTTGGATTCAGCACTGTTGCGGCACATCTGACATTGGCTCGGCCCCTGCCAGCCTTTCCTTTGCAAGACCTCCCAAGAAAGATTTCTATTTGAGAAAAGAAGCCAGGAGAATAGAATCATCTTAAGTGGGCAGGAGGCTTTCCAGAAAGGGGGAGGAAAGAGAGGCGAGGGAGGCGGCCGGACCGAGGAGAGAGCTGCATATAATTCTTTAACAGAAGTTAGAAGAGCAGGCTTCTCAAGGGACCAGATGAGCTCATCAGCAGAGCCCGATTGCAATCTTCCTATGCTGGAGAAACTGTTGACAGTCGAATCCCATGAGGGACGGAGAGAAGGAGGGATGGAAAGATCATCTGCGCTCTTCCAAATAGGAGCTTGAGAAATCCAAGATTGAATTAACTTATTCCATGTAAAGAGGCCTTTTGAATGGAAGAAGAGAACTAAATCTGGAGAGATCAACGATTCCAGATTATGCTGTGTTGGATCGAGGCCGATAAAAACACTGGAACCGGATGAGAGGGACCATTTAAGCTTTTCTAAGAAGAAAGATTGAAGCTTCCTGAAGCTTTTCCAAATGATGGAGCCAGACCTGATTCCCAGCGACTTCCTTCTGAACGAGAAGACCATATTCCTCCCCTTAAGATATTTTTGATTTATAATGCTGCTCCACTGACTTTTACCATAGATACCTCTGATAAGCGATTTGCAGAGAAGAGCTTTCCCAAAAGGAGACATATTCAGGAGGCCCCAGCCGCCCTTCTTCTTCGGCTTTGATAATAATTCCATCTTTGCTAAGTGAAACTTGGACTGGATAGAACGGCCGCCCCATAAGAAGTTTGCTGCCAGAGAGGTCATCTTTTTTATAATGGAAGAAGGAAGAAGGAAAAGGTTCGCCCAATAAACCGCCATTTGAGAGAGAACAACTTGAACCAAGATTAGCCTGCCAGCTAAGGAAAGAAAGCGCATCTCCCATCTAGATATTTTGCTGTAGAAACGATCGATCAGCCACTGCCAATCCTTGATGCGATATCCATTTGCCTTTAGATGGAAGCCCAGATAAGTGAGGCCGTCCCCCATCAGAGCAATTTTTGTTCCAAACAGATCAGCAACCCATTGAGCTAGGACAGGGCTCGAACCATTATGAAATAGCGTGGACTTATCCTTATTTATAGACAAGCCTGTTGCAGATTGGAATTTGAGGAAAATCACGTTGAGGCAGACCCAGGAAGATTTGCATAACATCGCAAAGATGAGGATGTCATCTGCGAAGAGATTATGAGAAAGAGATATATCTTTACATATTTTAACCGGCCTACATCTTCCTTCAGACACAGCCCTGTTAATCTGAGAGCTTAGGGAGTTCATCACCAGGATGAAGAGGAGGGGGGAGAGAGGGCAGCCTTGACGGAGGCCCCTCTCCGCTTTGAAGAAAGAAGAGGGAATGCTGTTGATAATAACTGAAAAATTGGCGTTCTCGACACACGCCAAGATCCAGTTGATTCCTTGCGTCTTTAAACCGATTTTTGCTAAGAGAACTCTGAGGAAGCCCCAATCGACGGAGTCGAATGCTTTTCTGAGATCCACTTTTAGAGCGGCGGCATCGATATTTTTGGAATTGATAGCATAAAGGCATTCCTGGGTCAACGCGACAGCATCCAAGATAAGTCTTCCTTTTAAAAAGGCGTGCTGTTTTTTTGAAATGAAGGAGCTTAAGACAGACTTCAATCTGTTAGCGATTATCTTAGAAATGATTTTATAAAGGGAATTGCATAAAGCAATTGGCCTGAAATCCAATAGCGAAGTCGATTTTTCCTTTTTGGGAATAAGGGCCAAAAAAGAGGCAGATAATGCGCTGTTAACATGCCCTGACATGCGAGAGGCATCCACCATGCCCAGCAGGTCATTTTTGAATAACTCATAGAAGGACATTTAATTTGAGGAATCTCAATTTTTAGGTATCGAAGTTATCAAAATTATCTACCAATTAAAATTTCATAAACATTACTTTTATCATCACTAATTTTTTACGTACAAAATTTTATATTTTATTAAAATTATTTAAATTTTGATGTTTTCTAAATAAGATGAGTTTTGAGATAACAGGCACATTTCATTTGAGGAATCTTGACATGATTAAGGCGTTTAATTTGAAAAATCTCAATCTTTAAACATCGAAGCCATCAAAATCACTTAACAATTAAAATTTCATAAACATTACCATTATCATCACTAAATTTTTACCTACAAAATTTTGAACCAAAAATTTTTCCACCAAAATATATCTTAGCAAAATATCCTATCACTATTTTCTCTATTTCCATAGACATAAAAACAAAGTCATGTGCTATTTTTAACTTTCAAAAATAATAATTTGATAACAAACCTATTTTCTCTATTTCCATAGACATAAAAACAAAGTCTTTTGTTATTTTTAACTTTCAAAAATAATAATTTGATAACAAACCTAACGACGAACTATATTTTACGATGTACACAGAAAAATAAAACTTGAGGATAAGCAGCGGAGGATAAGTGCACGCGATATATTTTACGATGCACACAGAAAAATAAAACTTGAGGATAAGCAGCGGAGGATGAGTGCACGCGATATATTTTACGATGTACACAGAAAAATAAAACTTGAGGATAAGCAGCGGAGGATAAGTGCACGCGATATATTTTGCGATATATTGGGTTGGTGGGGTGAAATTTACGAGGTTAAGGTTTAAATTATATTGGGTTGGTGTGGTGAAATTTACGAGGTTAAGGTTTAAATTATATTGGGTTGGTGGGGTGAAATTTACTAGGTTAAGGTTTAAATTATATTGGGTTGGTGGGGTGAAATTTACTAGGTTAAGGTTTAAATTATATTGAGTATATTGTTTTGTTATGGTGTATGGTTCAATTAATAGAATTGATCCTGGGTTTTCTTTAAATTAGGTCTGACAGTCAAATTCACCAATTTGTTAAAACAAAAATAGCATTGATTAAAGGAGTAGACTCTCCCTCGCTAAGTCTCTACTCTTGCCAAAATTATAAGAAATTAGTATATCTGGCTTGCAGGTTGTTGGATGTACTCTCGCTGTTATAGTAACAGCTACTAGAATTTAATCACAGCTCTTCTTTAGATTAGATTTCACAGATTAGGTCTCACAATCACAGTTACTGATTCACCAAATTGTTAAAAAAATAAATAAACAATAATTATATATAAACCATTTTTGAGCTGTCTACTAATTTATTTTTGAAAAAATGAATTCATTTTATTTTTATATTTTTTAGTAAAAAAATTACATATTTGATATATCAAAATTTATCTCCAAAATATCAGTTTTAATTTATCATAAATATGCTGATGATCCCTATTTCACATAACACATATCCGTACAACAAATAAATTCAAATAACTTAAGAAAGATATACCAAATAATTTGACAAATGAAAATATAATTTTAAAATAGTTAACAATATTGGTAAAAAATAAAAAAGTTTAAAGTTTTATATAAAATGGTTTTATTTTTAATTTTGATTTTAATAAATAAGAAAATACAACAGATGTCTATCAGTTTTGGATAGATGGTGATTGAGTGCTCTATTAAGGTATTATTTGATCCTTGTCCTGATCATGGTGACATATTGGACATGATGAAGATGTAGTCCCACTAAACTTAAAATTAATATATATATATATATATATATATATATATATATATATATATATATATATATATATATAGATAGATAGATAAGAAATAAAATTTATTTTTTTACTTGCAAAAAACATGTAATTTCATTTCAACTTTTGAAAAAGGAACAAAATTATATTTTGTAGCTGCTAAAAGGATTCAATATGTGTTGCCTTATGTCTCAAGAGTAGGGAAAAAGCTAGAATTGAAAAATATAAAGGAGAATATAAGTGATATAAAATTCACTTGTCTTCTATTTCTTTCCTTTATTCCTCTTAACATTGTGTCATCCCCCTACACGATGGTCAACACTAACCATTGTCAAATCATTCTCGGTCACCTATGTTGGACATTCTTTGTTAGAATTTGAGCTTTCTAACACATGTACTCTATTTATGCCGACAATCTCATTTTTATTTTTTATTTTTTATTTATTTATTATTATTATTATTATTTTGACCATCTCTTCATGCCATTCCTATGCATGGATTGACTCTATTTCTATTTTGTTTAGCACATGAGATGCATGTTCATCATGAACCTAGGTATTTCTATCTTCTTGTTTTGAAAAAATCTTCCTTGTTTCCTCTTCCTCCTCCGGAAAAATAGGATTAAAAAGTTGGCAACCTTTTCTCTTAGTGGCATACACCTATTTCTATTTTGGTGGCTTTTTCACCAAGGGGCATGAGTCCTAAGGATGACCTTTTTGAAAACATGTTGAACATCTAAATGCCATGTTTTGATAGTCAAGAATTAGAATCCATTGGAAGGATTTATGTTTCAGCAAGATATCATCAAGTAGACCCTTCCATAGGTTTATTTCTGCACATATATGGGAAAAGGTGAATAAATATTTCTCTATTCTTTGAGCATCCATCTTTTTAAAGTAACCGAAATTGTTCCCAACACCCTCTAAAACCTTATAATGCCAAAAGGGAAGAGTGAGATTTGGCAACCTTACCCAGACTGTCATCTTTGTTAGCACCATTGTCGAAGAATCAAATTATGGAAACCAAAGGGTCATGAAAACCCTTGCCCTTCCCGAGAACCAAGACCCTTCCTTCAAAACTTTCTCTAGATCTTCCTTGGAATCAAACTGAACAATGAAAAAACATTTTGAACCAAGGAAAATATCACAATTTTTTGACCATGTCATAAAAACCCATTGTTGCAAAGCTTCAGACTTTGGCCAAAAATGGTTAAATCTACAAATTATGTCCTTTGATTAAAGAACTGAAAAAATTTGATTAATCTCTTTTGCATTTACTTCCAGAGTTAACACTTATTATTATGATTGTTCAACAATATAAGGTCTTAGAATCAACTGTGGTTGTTCTATTGTAACCAAACCTTGGGCCCCAAACCGCATCCTTGTAAGAAACTGAAGCAGTTGGGTTCCTAGAGCCAGAAGCGCCTCAACACAACCTCAAAGGCAATACAATAGTGGAGTTCTTAGTTGTACCATAATTACACGTCTAAAAATAACATGTAGTTGCTTCCATTCACATAGAACTTGTTACATGGCTACTAGGATCCCTAGTTGTCCTCTAATATGTACATTAGATCTACCACATATTCCTCTTCCAAGACCCAAAATGGGATCAAGATCACTTTTGGAGCCTTTGCAAAATTATAGAAGACTTTCACGTTATTTTTATCAACCTCGACTAGATTTGGTTCTTTTGTATTTCCCACTAACCCCAACAGAGGAGAACAGTGAGATTTTTTAATTAGATATGTTATGATATGAGGGTAACTAAGGGAAAAAGCATGAATATTTGAACATGTGAGCCTTAAGAGTTAAATGGAATGACCTAACCAACGAATGTCAACCCATAAGCTTGTGTGAGAACAAAAGAATCTAAAAAAATTGATCAATTTTTTTTACCTTTGGGCATAAACAACATAAGTTTGCCCCTACATAAGAAATCATCTCTTCTCCATGCCACCAAATGAGGGATTCAAAAGACAGCAAGAGGAAGAGGGAGGCAGAAATCAAACCATTGTATGAATCCTACCTAGCTGCCATTGACCAACAAAGCAAGTGCTTGTGAAACCTCCAATCTCGGAGAGGAAGGGTTGTAGCACATTGTAATTGAATCGAGGTGCATCAAAGAGGGAATGGGATGTGATGTGGTGAGTGGCAAGCCTGTTTGTAAAGTGCACGAGGCCAAGCTACAAAGCGAACAACTTGATATTGGATTCTTGTTGAGAGGGTGCACACTCATTCTGGTAGATGGAGCAAATCAAGAAGGTGACAAGTTGTGCTTATGGTTATGTGCTTGGGACCCTAGAATTCATAGTCCTTAGGAGGGTTCAACCAATGAGGGATAAGAAATTAGCTCACAATCTACGACCAAAAGTTCATTCACTCATCATCTAGGTTCCTTTGTGGTTTTATTAGCTCTATGGAAGGTATGGGGCTTTAATTTCTCCTCTAGATTGTTGGTTTATGTTAGGAAGCTCCCCAAGAGCATAATTCACTCTCTAAAACCTTGGTTGTTATCTAGAAATGGTAATTACACTCAATATTATTTCAGTGGTTGGTTTTCTGAGTCTCATGGGGTTAAGTGTTTGTTCGAGGTGTCCTCCTCGAGGGCTCTGGGGCACCTTGCTTGTCTGGTAGTTTGTGTGCAAATTTGGAATTTGTGTCACTCTGGTATTATTACTTTTTGGTGAGGGGGGAAGAACCCCTTGGAGTGCTTTCACCCAAGATGGAAACCTAGGGGGGTCGTCACCTAGGCCAATGTATATGTCTTATTAGACTCATACAGTGGATCTGTGGAGGTATTTTTGTTCCCTCTATTGTGGGTACACGACATTCAGGTTACATTGGGAGGTGATGTAGTTAGGAGTGCTCTCAATTAGGTGGTTGCAACCTCGTGTGTTTTTTTGGTGCTTCCTGTAGGAGGGGAGTTATTGCAGATTGTATTCACCTTTGCAAGTGTGCTTGGATGCAAGGTTGTCATGTTATAATGACTTGGGCGAGTGAAGAGAGGGATGAGGGATCAAGTTCAATGTGGTAGATAGCATTTGGGGGACCCCAACATTGGGTAGGTAGTGGACCCTCATCCCCTCCAACCACCTGGATGTGAACCTCAACCCCCCGGCCCCTCTCGAGTCTATGGATCATCAGTGATGTCACATTACTTGCCTCTTGGAGTAGCTTAACAGGGACTCCTTTGAGAACCATAATGGATTTATCAGTCCTATGAATGGGATTCAGGATAATCAGTGGCATCTGCATGACAAATTGGTCATTGTTCAAAGAGGACAATAGCGGATCCAAGAGAAGTTGGAATGGCTTAAAGGTAGAATTACACATATGAAATCTCATGTACACTATGACTACAAGCCTCCCCGAGACCATCCTTCTCCTATTACTTCTTCAAATGTTTGAATTATTTTTTGTTGTATTTTGATTGTGTATGTTTTCTTGTACTATCTGCTTATCAAGTCGTGGATAATAAGATTGTTTAAGGAACTAGCGTCATGCTAAAAGATATATCTAATGAGCAATAAATATGGTAGGAATGAGGTTAATAAACTTTTGAGCTTTTGTAACCAAAGATATTATCTTTTTTTATTAATGAAACCATCTAACTTAAAAAACAAAAACAAAAAACAAAAAACTTTTAATAATATTATTAAATCAAATTTAATAAAAATAATGAAATAAAAAATTTTATTTAATAAAAAAATTAATAATCCTGTAAAAATAGTAAAATAATAAAATTATTTAAAAAAAAATATTACTTAATAAAAAAATAATAATCATATAAATTATGTAGAAAAAAAAAGAATATTACGAGCCCCGAAAGGCAATATCTATTTCGCTGCTAATTTCCTGTTAATTTGCCAAAAAATATTTAACTAGTTACGCCGTAAGGCGTTTCCCTCTGAGATCCATCCCCATTTTGCCTACGTGTCCTCCTCTGACGCCGTACGATGAGATGTTAGACGATTACAAACACCACAACCGTCGATCAAAAATGTCACTGAGGCGGTCCGGGTAATGAAGAGCGCGGAGTGCCAATCGCCGGTTCGGGTAATGAAGAGCGCGGAGTGCCCATCGCCATTCCAGAGGTAGGGTTTCTCCAATGGTGTTCTCCAGGCGGGCGTCAGGACTTGCCTCCTCTGGATCCCTCAGGAGATTTGAAGATGATGTGACCGCTACCAAATATCTCGATCATCCCTGTTGCTGTTTCTAGGGTTAGATCGAACGATCCAGGTGAGCGCAGGTCAGTTCAGGTGTAACTACCCCTGCCCCCTCCACCGTTTCATCGGGTCATTTGTCATGCATACTCAGCTCTGTAAACCTCTGTTGTGTGCAATATCAAACCCGTGTCCGAATTGACCTTTGTCTCATGCTTGGGGGGCATTTTCATTGTCATTCAGCTTTCCGATTAGCAATTGCTCAGGTTTATCTCTTATTTTTTCGTTCCATGAACCCCTTGGGACTTCTTTTGCAGAATTTCTAGAGAGATTGGTTGTTCGAAATCACTGAGAGGTAATTACTCTTATGTACCCTGGGTTTCTTCTATACATATTTATAAACTTTGGGGTTCGTAACTTCCTCTAACCCTCCATTAAATTTTGTTGCAGGTTTGGTCAAGGAGCCAGATTCCCTTGCTATGCTCGAATACCAAGTTCTCGATGTCGCCGAAGTAGACTTCCACGAACTCCAGTCATCATGGTATTCATATTATTTTCAATCCTCTCTTCTTTTAAACAAGGAAAGGTTATTTTCCATCTTTACGCATTTTCTTATGGCAAGGTTAATATCTCTCGGTTTCCATTGCGGCATCAGACCATTCACCAAAAGAAGTATTAAGGTAAACAATCCCTTTTTACTCATGTACTGCTTTCATTCCAGGTTGGAATTAGTTTGTTAAATTGTCATTAGCTTTTATTTATAGCTTAGGATCCAGAGGAACTCTGGCTGGTGTACTTATATTGGTTGCTTTCAAATTCTTGACTTTGTACATCCCAGCGCCAGATTCTTACATTGAATCCTTTGCTACCAGGTACTACTTCGATTGTTCCCCTGGTCGACCATCTCGTTAAAGCTTGCTGGCACAAATTTTCTGAGTTCTTATAGCTCGCTACAACTTGTTATTTAATGTTGTAACTCTCAGCATTAGTTGTCAGTGATGTCTAGGCCTTTTCTTATGGCAAGGTTAATATCTCTCGGTTTCCATTGCGGCATCAGACCATTCACCAAAAGAAGTATTAAGGTAAACAATCCCTTTTTACTCATGTACTGCTTTCATTCCAGGTTGGAATTAGTTTGTTAAATTGTCATTAGCTTTTATTTATAGCTTAGGATCCAGAGGAACTCTGGCTGGTGTACTCATATTGGTTGCTTTCAAATTCTTGACTTTGTACATCCCAGCGCCAGATTCTTACATTGAATCCTTTGCTACCAGGTACTACTTCGATTGTTCCCCTGGTCGACCATCTCGTTAAAGCTTGCTGGCACAAATTTTCTGAGTTCTTATAGCTCGCTACAACTTGTTATTTAATGTTGTAACTCTCAGCATTAGTTGTCAGTGATGTCTAGGCCAGAGCTGTTAGGGTTGAATCTCAAATTTCACTTCACGGGAGGTTGCTATGCGCTGTATCATGTCTCGAGTGTTGGACGTGCAAGGAGCCAAAACAGAACTAGAAAAGCAGTTTCACCTCCTTTTTTCACTTCCAGCCACAGGAAAATGCTCTAATATTGTGTAGGTGATTGTGTAGGTAAAGAAGAATGAAGGAGGTGAAATTGTCGTTTCTCCAATTTTAGTGTTCTTCTTTTATACCACAAAGGTCACAGGAAAAAGGGAAGAACGTCAATTTTGGTGTTCATCCCCTTCTCCAAGTCCATCTACCGCTGTCACTATTCTGTCTGCTCGAGGAAAAGCTGTCGGCACTCTAAACCACTTTGCTATAGGAGAAGCTGTCGGCACTGCAAACCACTTTGCTATAACAAGACACCAAGCTCAAGAAAGAACATATCCACTGTATCTGCTATCTGCTCTACTTTGTATTTTGCCATTGGCATGTCTACCTGTAATATTAGTGTCTATGTAATACATTGTGATTTCGATGACATCAAGGGACTCAATGAGAAAGCTGTAGTTCTAACTCCTAAACTACTATTTTATGTGTGTTGATTCTTGAATACTCCAATTTCTTGTATGTTTGATGTAGGAATTAGTTGCATCAATATTAATATTTTGTAAATGTTCTAAATTTTTGAATATATATATATCCTTGTCACATTTCGAATGTTGCTGTGTCCTGTGTTGGACGCTCGTATTCACGTCTCTTGCATGTCCCAAGTCCTGGTGTTGTGCGACCTAGAATCCCATGATGAATTGAATCACAGATCCATTTTTAATTTCAAATGAGTAGAATTGAAAGAACATTTGATGTTGAGTCTCTCCAAGTTGTTTGAATCAGTTGTTTTCTTTTGATGCATTGTATACTTGAGATTCAAAGTACTTGAATAAGTTTAAAAAATTTATATGCAGAAATCTTCCAAACTCATCTCTTAAAGGGGTTCTAGCACCAGAATTGGCCCTTCTAGCTTCGCTGCAGACACTGTAAGTGCCTATTACTCAAATGAAGCTTGCACATGAGCCAAGTTTTTGTACAGTTATAAGTTAGTGTAGAAATATGAATATGTTTGCCGAACTGTTGACATGAACAACCTCGAGCAAATTGGTATCTTATGCAGGAACCTTCGTGCAAACAATATCCTGGGTACCATACCGAGAGAACTTGGTCAACTAAAGAATCTACAGAATTTGGATCTGGCTTTGAATTGGCTTAGTGGTGCCATTCCCAATGAAATTGGAAATTTGTCAAACATTGCCATAATGTAAGATAAATCCAATCTGGTGCACTTTGATCCCAACGCTGGATATTATTAACAAATGCATTAGCATGTCTCCCTTTTGATTATTTTAAATGCACTCGCATAAGTATATACCTTCTTGTGCAGATCCCTGGAGGGCAATAATTTGGCAGGCACCATACCTCCAGAACAACAGTTGACTCGGTTTTGGGTGCCAATTCCAACAACTTGGGTAAAAGTGAGCTTACAGTTAGCCATTTGAACAAGCTGTTCCCATGGCCAGATTACGCAATTTGAAAACTTAATGTGTACAAGATCAAAATTCATTCAGTAAATAGCAACTTTGAGCATTGAAATAGATAATAAGAGCAAGAATTGAGGTGGGGTGTGAAAATCCCATAACTTCAAGTCATAGAGCTATTGGCTCTGAGCACCATGGATCCCTCAATTATGAAAAGTATGGAAGTAAAGTTAGATAAACTACCCAGCAAAGAAAATTTTCAGGCTCCTGATCTGCGCAAAGCATTCCAAGTAAGTATGCTTTTCTACCCTTGGTACAGACTCCAGAGTAGAACATTGGAGATCTTCAATTTCAAATTTCAATCCCAATGATTTAAGTATTATTTACTGAACCGAGTAGAGAGAATTTCATACTAAACCCACCGCAGTAAATTTTACTTGAAGAAAATGCTGATCCTCCGACTGCTCTGTCTCTTTATATTGATATGGGAATCCCAATTTCTCTCACCTATTAATCTTGATATGCATGCAGACTTTATTCAAAGGCAGATCATTTAGAGAGTTTACAAGTGGAGCTTTGTCCAGGGCCAAGGATAAAACTGCAGTGGGTCCTTTGGAAACTATCTGGTAACTTTTCTTCATTCATTCTTCATTTTATTCAGAGACAAGATGAAATGTTTTTAATCTTTTTATTGGAAATTTCAAGTTGCATTATGCAGACAGCATGGTGCTTACTCTATAAAGTCCAAGATCCTACTGGAAGTTACTGCTTAGTAATGGGCAAAATGGAAAGAAAACTCTTTTCTTTTTTTTCAATATCTATTATTCTTAGTATCCATTTAGGGGTTGGGGGTGATGGGAGGAGGGTTCGGTTCCAGACATTTTTTTTCTTCCTGTTCTTACTGTTTTTTAGGTCTTGGGCTTCCTGAAATTTATAAAGCCTTTTATCTTTTGGCAGCAGAAAAGCCATCATTCAAATTAAGTGTGGCTGATTACAAGGAACTAACTAGAGATGATGCAACGCGGAAATGGTCATTTTCTCATGGGGTTGTTAACAGCTTGGACTGCTCAAAATGTAAACGTTAGAAATACTGATCGAATCCTCTTGAAACAGAAGTTCCAGCTGGCTACGAGAATCCTTGGGTCTGGGAAACCGTGGGTTGTCAGATGAAAGCAAGGGAATTTGGATGGTGGAGGATGAATGCTGGGACGAAAATTACCCACTGTCTCTTCCACAGTGCTATCTCGCTTGACCTCTTCTCAATGTTCATGGGATGCTGCAACCATGGTGGGGTGGTGATGATGCTTCTGCATCATTGAACTTGGTGGGAAAAGGTGCTTTTGAAGTAATCTGACTGTTGACATCCACTTCGAATTTGAAGTCAATATCTCTAAACGTTGTATGCATGGCATTGGATAAAGGTGACAGTTACTTGGAGGCTAATTCTCATTTTGTCGGTGTTTTTTATTACTTGGAATTTTCTGAATTGGTTGGCCTTGGGAATCACTCCTGCTCAGTTAATTTTCTTCTACACATGTCTCCATAACCCACAGAATTC
Organism: Pinus tabuliformis; assembly: GCA_031772625.1. Taxonomy (NCBI): domain Eukaryota; kingdom Viridiplantae; phylum Streptophyta; class Pinopsida; order Pinales; family Pinaceae; genus Pinus; species Pinus tabuliformis. The sequence continues at coordinate 1,523,906,873 of CM062817.1, forward strand.
AAGGCACTACAGTCACAAACAAAATTTTAAGAGTTTCTCATCATTGCTTTTGGAGATTTACATGTGGGTCTGCAGATTTGAGGTGTTTGAGAGCAGATTTGCACAAAGAATTTTAGCAAATTAATGATTATAAGAGCTGATCTGAACATTAGCTTGATGTCCCATCAATTTCTCAGCAGAATTTAGGTGTAACAATTGAATTACAGTAAACTAATTTTCTGATACCAAGTGTCTTTGTTGGTCAAAGTCATTTTTTTTGCACTTTAGATCACATAAGGATCTCTCCTGAGGGCAGAAAAGCACTAGCCCAAAGTGCAGAGGGAGTATACAATAGGTGACAATGTACCCTCCCTAGTTCCCTTTTAATTGGATGGCTTCTAAGCGTTAATTGTACAGAGAACTTGGAACTTGGGAATGTATGGCTTTGTATATGCAACCATTTGCCCTATGAAGCTCTATAGTTGGATCTTCTATGCCTGGCTTCAACCTTGTAAAATTTTGAGCAATCCAATTATTTATCAGGAAAATAACACTTCTCAAACTACATTTCTCTAAAGTTTGTTTACAGAATTTGCAAATCTTATTGCACTCCGAAGTTGCAGGATGCTTTTTTTGCTTTTGTCAAACCTGCAAAGCGCACAAAAATTTCGACCATGTTTTGGCAGGTGCCTAGAACTCACCCACTATGTCACTCTTAAATTGGTGAAAGTCAGTTTGTGTTTCCAGGGAACCTTTATTTTCCCTAGAAAAATGAGGGCAATCAGATGATCATTGTATCTAGTTGCATTGATAATAGAGAGTCAATTTAGAACACAAAAAATAGTGTGCACATTCTAGAGCAAACCACTTTGCTATAACAAGACACCAAGCTCAAGAAAGAACATATCCACCGTATCTGCTATCTTCTCTACTTTGTATTTTGCCATTGGCATGTCTACCTGTAATATTAGTGTCTATGTAATACATTGTGATTTCGATGACATCAAGGGACTCAATGAGAAAGCTGTAGTTCTAACTCCTAAACTACTATTTTATGTGTGTTGATTCTTGAATACTCCAATTTCTTGTATGTTTGATGTAGGAATTAGTTGCATCAATATTGATATTTTGTAAATGTTCTAAATTTTTGAATATATATATATCCTTGTCACATTTCGAATGTTGCTGTGTCCTGTGTTGGACGCTCGTATCCACGTCTCTTGCATGTCCCAAGTCCTAGTGTTGTGCGACCTAGAATCCCATGATGAATTGAATCACAGATCCATTTTTAATTTCAAATGAGTAAAATTGAAAGAACATTTGATGTTGAGTCTCTCCAAGTTGTTTGAATCAGTTGTTTTCTTTTGATGCATTGTATACTTGAGATTCAAAGTACTTGAATAAGTTTAAAAAATTTATATGCAGAAATCTTCCAAACTCATCTCTTAAAGGGGTTCTAGCACCAGAATTGGCCCTTCTAGCTTCGCCGCAGACCTGTAAGTGCCTATTACTCAAATGAAGCTTGCACATGAGCCAAGTTTTTGTACAGTTATAAGTTAGTCTAGAAATATGAATATGTTTGTCGAGCTGTTGACATGAACAACCTCGAGCAAATTGGTATCTTATGCAGGAACCTTCGTGCAAACAATATACTGGGTACCATACCAAGAGAACTTGGTCAACTAAAGAATCTACAGAATTTGGATCTGGCTTTGAATTGGCTTAGTGGTGCCATTCCCAATGAAATTGGAAATTTGTCAAACATTGCCATAATGTAAGATAAATCCAATCTGGTGCACTTTGATCGAGCCCGACGCTGGATATTATTAACAAATGCATTAGCATGTCTCCCTTTTGATTATTTTAAATGCACTCGCATAAGTATATACCTTCTTGTGCAGATCCCTGGAGGGCAATAATTTGGCAGGCACCATACCTCCAGAACAGCAGTTGACTCGGTTTTGGGTGCCAATTCCAACAACTTGGGTAAAAGTGAGCTTACAGTTAGCCATTTGAACAAGCTGTTCCCATGGCCAGATTACACAATTTGAAAACTTAATGTGTACAAGATCAAAATTCATTCAGTAAATAGCAACTTTGAGCATTGAAATGGATAATAAGAGCAAGAATTCCCATAGCTGACCAATCTCATAGACAATCAGTGAAACCAGTGCAACCAGGACCTCCCTCAAGCCAAAGAAGAAGTGGATCATTTGCTGGATTACTTTCTGACTTCACAGAATAGTAGAAAAGTTCTCTTCCATTGGCCTCACTAACTGTCACATACCTGCATGAATATGAAGAAAACACAAAGACTTTCATGCAGTTAATTGTTCATCCAATAGAATATAAGAGTGGTAGAATCACATCTATAAGCACTCCATATAACAATTTTCGCTCCTAGTCTTTTACATATTTTGAACTCTCCATGCAACAATTTTGACTTTAATATTTTTTAGCTTCAATTGTCACCAAATTTATTAAGTATCCATAGAAATTAAACTCTGTTCAAACATATTCACAGTCTGTGCATAACAATTAGATATCTGTATATCTTTTATGTTTTTCTGTCTTTCTTTGTCATATAAGCATGCACTCTACAAGCTATGAACATTCTACAAGCTATGAACTCTTTGGTTATGTTCTTAATCTTTGCATAAGTACACAGCTAATTGTTTATTTACAAACAGGGGCAAATTCATGCATGCTATTTTTGAAAATTTTTGAAAATGACTGTGTTAATGAATAAATATTCTTTCCAGTGAAAAATCTGGCACTTTGAATTTGTTACTTTCAATTATTGTTACATTTGAACATGAACTTTATTCATGAATAAATATACTTTACCTTGGATAGATATGGCACTTACCCAGCATATATCTCATAACTAATATTGCCATGATATCCTGGAAAGGACTCCACTCTGGCATTTGCAGGTGCTGCCTTGCAAGTCAGCTGAAGTGAGGTGATAATTAGAGATATAATTACATGGGTAGTGAATAAATTAACCACAAATTGCATGGACTTCGTCAGGGAAGACATTGTTATGGAAATACACCCAACCTCACTTCAATTAAAAAGAAAACCGTGTGTCTATACATGTATATTTCTCGAGTGCACTTCTAATAGGCCTCGAAATGTTTTGATATATATGGACAGTTCATTAAAGACAGCGATAATTCTTATTTAAAATGATTTAGTTATTTTCATGACTCATTTGAACATTTAAAGATTATGTCAAATCGTACGTATCTCTATCAGTGTGAATATCCTCAGGCTAAGTCAACAGAATATTTTCTACATTGCCCCTTCAAGATGATCAAACGTTATCTTCTCTACCTGCCATTCATTTCAGCCCGCCAGCCGGTGTAAAGACTTCTTGTATCCATGTAATGCCTGGAAAATAGCATCCACGTCCATATCCTGGAGCTTATCTGATTGCCGATTTTCTGAATATTTGGCAATTGGATGGACAACGATATGGGCACGGTTAAAAATTTCACGGTTTTTATGTCCGCCTGATTATTAAATATTTGGGGAATCTGCAATCCAGATAAAACACTTAGTCAAAAATTTGACTGCGCCTCCAAATATTTGGGGATTCTGTAATCGAAATAAAAAATGCTGTCAAATATTTAACTGCTCCCCTAAATATTTGGGGAATCTGCAATCAAGATACCATACAAGGCTGTACTCAAATCCAAAAGTGAGAAGACTAATTAAGCTGTTGGAAAGAGGATCCACAGTTGGATATTTATGCCATGGGATGTTAGGCAAGCTACATAATTTCTGATAACCAGTTCCTCATTTTTCAGATTTCATAGTTGGAAATCATGTTTTGTCTTTGTATCGAAATGAATGGCACTGAGTGCTATGAATTTCACCTAGAGTACTCAGAAGCATTTTGAATACATTGGTGTTTCATCTAGAGTGTAAGTACTCGGTACAAGTAAAGTTAGCTTCATGTTCTCACCCATAATGTTTGCCTGGTTCGTGACCAACATCATGATAGGATAGTATAATATTGTGAAATATTATCCTAGAGCATTCAAGGCATTCAACCCATATTATATAGCAAAGTACTCGGTACAATTAAAGTTAGCTTCATGTTCTCACCCTTAATGTTTGCCTGGTTCGTGACCAACATCATGATAGGATAGTATAATATTGTGAAATATTATCCTAGAGCATTCAAGGCATTCAACCCATATTATATATACTATTACTTTCATGAATATCACTAATAAGGATGGGTGATGCTTGTAGGTTTAGTCTTATGTATAACAGGTATTGATTATTCGCATGATGATATGTGTCTCATTTTATCATATAGTATACTTGGAACTGTTTTCTAACTGAATTGATAAATCCATACCAATGATTTTCTCAAACAAAATTCGTAACTTCATCCCAATTATTTATGTTAAAGCTATACAAATAGAAACACTAACATCAGTGCTTTGTTCTGGCTGGATCCAGTGCGGAGGCCATGTTTGCAGACTTGGGCCATTTCAACAGGAAATCAATCCAGGTCCAAGCTATATGTCAAGGACATAATTATGAGTATTTCATCATACCTGCGTGCTTCACCCTCAAGTTTTAGTACCATAATGAGAAATTTGGGTTTTTCGTTGCAGCTTGCTTTCTGTGTGTTGGTTTACCCATCTCTGCTTATCACATATACGAGACAAGTGACTTATTTGATAGAAAACCCAGGGGACATAGGCTCTACATTTTACAAAGCAATACTACAGCCCGTGTATTGGTTAATGTTCATTGTTGCCACTTTAGCAGCCATTGTAGCCAGTCAAGCATTGATTACAGCAACATTCTCAATCATAAAACAGTGCATGGCTCTTAGCTGCTTCCCTTGATCTTATTTTCCACCACAGGGATGAAAAATGTTGCCTTATTTAATATCATAATGTACTGATATTCAGTATATAATGAAAATTCTAAGCATTTACCGTGTTTTAAATATGCATTCATTTTTAAATTTATGGAATTTATGGTAGATTATCTACGTATGAATCATGATTTGAAATCTTGGCATTGTAGAAGAAGAATACCAAAGTTTTGTGATTTTTAGGTTATCATTAGATAGCAAAAGATGGACAAGATATTACAATGTGTTTTTAAATTATGTTTTGGAAGAGAAAAAAGTTTTGATAGCGTTTTCAATTTACTTCAGTTTTGACAGTGGATATGTCAGCTTGGCTATATGGAGATAATTAGAGCTATTTAATACTACTCATTGTTTGGTGAATTTGAGATTCAAACTTTGTCTACCAAATGTTTTACAACAAATTGGCAACATTGGCTAGCTTGCTGCTTGAATTCGCATCAGCTCTTGAAATGTCACCACTTATGAATTACCAACGGAGAATAATAGCATATATATGGTTAGATATTTTATTTTTCTTACTTACATTGTTACTGGTCTTGATGGTGTTGTTTTGTTTGTGGCGAATTTTAAGAAGAATTGATCACGCTCCTTTGGAAGTGCCAGCCGTTGATGCTCAGTGGTGATGTAAAATATAGGAAGATAGAAACCTTTGCATTGTTGTATTGATAATATGTTGTTTTTATTGACTTTTGGGGCTTGGAAAAACTTGTTTCCTTCACTGGTGGGAATATTAGAAAGATAATCTATGACAAATAGTGCACGGGACATTGTTTACACAAAATATTTTGCTTATACTACCCTTCACTCTGTTTTTTGCTATCTCTGAAGGCGTTTATCTATCATCTGTATTGAATAAGGTACCACAAGGAGGTTGGTGTCCCTTCCTAATTGCAACAATTTTTCTGACCATAATGTTCTCTTAGAACTATGGAAGGCAGAAAAGTATAAATATTTAGCACGGAGAAAACTCAGCATAGAAGGTTTGAATGGATTGCTTGCGAGGGTGAATTCACGTGTACCATGAATTTGTTTCTTTTGCAGTAACCTTATTTTTGGCATGTTGCTATTCTTCCACACACTACTATTACTTACCCATATTCAAAACACACATCACTAATAGTTTCAAGTGTAACTCAATATCATCCACCCTTGCATTCAACAATGTCCATTCACATGTCATTATTCTTCTACACACTATTATTTATAAAATATCTATATTCAACATACACATAACTAACAATTTCAATTGCAACTCTTTAGCATCCACCCTTGCTTTCAACAATGCCCATTCACATGTCCCTATTCTTCCACACTTTATGCCTTACGGCGTTTCCTTTGCAACATCAGGTGCAAATGCTAGTTTTAATTATTGTTAAAAGCAATTTATTCAATTAAACGTTTTAGTTGCTATAATAGCGGTTGACTGCTTAATTTATTAAAAAATTCGATATAAGTTTTATAATGTTTGTGGAAAAGGAACTTAGTAAATTATTTTTTAAATGAATTTTTAAATTTGGATAGTTTAATTATTATATCAAATGGTTTTTTATTTGGTTTTTTTTCTAATTTTTTTCCAAAAAAATAGAGATTTTAAAATGATAAATTTAAATTGTTTAATTTACACATTTTAAGTATTTGGATTTTTTTTTAAAGATATTCAATTTGTTTATATATTAAAAAATAGAAAATAAAATATTGAAAATTTTATTTATACTATATTCACATCCATCTTTTTAGACATTGTATTTATTAGTTTCCATTTTATGTGATTGCATTCTTATTTATCCTTAAATGCATCACATTCGTCGTTTGGAATATGGAAAGTGATGAGATTTTAAGTTTAAATTGAGATTAGCTATTAAGTTTATTTCTGACAAAGTAGATGTATTTTTGAATAAATGTCATAAGAAAGGGTGTTGTCATGGATTAATTGATAGCTTTCTATATTTCTATTTAAGTTAGTGTTGACGGTGTTGGAACTGCCAACATTCAGGGGGTCTCCCTGATATGTGGTCCCAATTAGACCTCACACCATTTGGCATGAAAGCGTCATCCGGAATATGGCCTGGTCATCGGTTTGTTAAAGATTTTCCTTGGCTCTAACTCTCAGCAAGAGAGAGGAATGTAGTTGTGCTTTCGAAAAGTAAGTAAGTGTGTCTGGTGAGTGTTCGGCTGTAGGTGTGTCAAGGTTCTTCTACTGCAAAGAGGAAGGAAAGTGAACCTCTAAGAGAGAGGTAATAATACCTCTTGTAGAAACACACACAAGCAAGAGATATTTGTTTAACATCCAATGGAATAGTCCACAAAGATGTGACATGCATTGCAACCATTACAACACATTCTCAATATGATAAGCACTAAAATAACCGAAATGGGTTAACTATTTTAGGACAGGTGAAAACAAACATGAATCATAAACATTCAAAGAATAGTGTTACAAACATTCATAATCCATTCATGAAAAATGTGCTCACCATCACGCTTCATATATTAAGTAAAAGTCTTAGGACACATGTATACATCAACACCACTTGCTCCAATAATGGAGTGTTGGAGCCAACACTTGCTCCTTAAAAGAACTAGCTTGTCTCTCTAATGCCTTGTGGGGGGAGCCAAGTTGAAAATTCCTTTCCTCATACAATGAGGGTGTATATATAACCAATGGGGTGACGCTTCACCTCCTTGTGACTCTTTGACTATCCTCATGACCTTTTGACTTCCTATGACTTTTTAACTTTACATGACTATTCATATTATGTATGTGTCCTATGGACTTCCACTTCACAATACATTTTGAATAGATGTTTACACAATCCACAATAGTGATGTGGCATATGACGCCTCATGACATGACATGAAATGACACTGCTGACAAGGACTGCATGGTAACATGGCAATGTCAAGCCATTATTACTTCTTCTTGTTATGTGTCTTCTTGAGTATGTGTTTTTTTCCACCTCTATTTTGCTAAAAGGTGAGGAGTATTCAATGATATCAAGTCTTGAGTTGTGATCACAAACTGGTGTCCCTTTCCTTTGTATTGATTGATCAACTTGCATAACCAGCTACAAAGATGTCTTTCATCATGTTTCCCTTCTCCATCTCCTCCTTCATCATCCTATCATGGACTGAGAGAGTATCTGCATCTGCAATTCACTCATGAAGACTACATCAGTCTGATAAACCCCTAGTCTAATATATTGTATGTTGATCCACTGACTGGGCTGGAATTGCATTGTTGGCTGAGGGAGAGGCTTAGTGACTACGCAGTTCCACAACTTAAGCAATCAGGGGTGAATCTTGAGCCTTGAGACTGCACAATGTGCAGTTCGGGTTGTAGCACCCGGAAAGAAAATTCATAATTTCATTGATGAAATTACATGTTGTAGATGCCTGAAGGCATATGCTGTAACGTGGTTGTCTATCCACTGTTATAAACTAATATTTACAATGAAACCCAATGGGTGTACTGTGTTGGTTCAAGACCTCAATAAAAAGTTCAAAAATATTCACCCACGCGGGTGTGTATTATGCTGACCATATTTACAATTATTTACTCATAAATACTATTTAAAAACTGTATCAAAATTTCAAAAATTTCAATATCAAGATGCTGATAATTAGGGACTGTTGCCCCTCTGTAGTCTCCCATCGATGTATGGCCTGTGGAAGAAGTGATAGATTCCTGCAGGTGTATGCTCAGCGATCATCCACTCTCCTAGTGGACGATGCATCGCTTCTTTCGATAGCCTGTCTGCAGTTTCATTTCTTTCCCTGTAGATATGAGAAATAGAAATCTGATCAAAGAATGTTTTGAAAAAAACAATTTCTTCCAAAATAGATCTCAAAGTGTAAGCATTACAAACAGCTGTGTTGTTAAACCAATCAGTCACATTCTTTGAGTCCCCAAATATTTGTATGTTTCTGCATTGTTTCAGAATGGCAAAGTATATCAGGTGGCGAAGAGATATCAGTTCAGCATGATTATTTGTGCCCGATCCTAATCCCGTACTAATCTGGAAATAGTGTGTTTCTGAAAGGTAAAAACAAATGCCTCCCCCACAGCCATGCTGCTGGGAAGCACCATCAAAATAGGCCCAAGGTATTGTTGTGTTTATTTGTTCCTGTCAAATATTCCTAGGTATTTTTTGGCTCTCATCATTTGGTAGCTCTTCAAAGGCAGCGCAAATTTTTTGAGGGAGCAGGTTCCAGTTAATCAGCTTGTCTTCAAATATTTTGATGTTTCGCTTGAGCCAGGTGTGCCATGAGACCAGAAGGGGAAGGTTTCTTGTTTTTTCCATAGCAGTACCCACCACCTGTCCCATGCTGTTATGATATCTGCACCCTGCCAACTCATATTTAGATTTAGATTTTGAAGGACTTGTGTCCAAATGTTCCTAATGATCGGACAAGAGAGGAAGAGATGCTGGGTTGATTCCTCCTCTTGGTGGCAGAGGACACACTAGGTAGGTCCAAAAAACGCCCTATTTTTCAAATAGGATCCAATGGGGATCTTATTTTCTAAAATATTCCACATCAATAGTCTGGTGTGCAGTGGAGCTTTCATATTGATACCCACCAACTCCTTAAGGCATCCGATTTTTTATCTACAATAATGGTATCATAGCCCTGCTTTGAAGAGTATTGTCCAAATTTTGAGTGTGCCCATATGAGTTCATCCTCTTCATTCTTTAATCTAACATGTGATTCTGTGAGTGCCTGAATGTAGTTTTTCCATGTTCTTCTCCATTCATTTGGGATGTTCTAGTTCTGCTCATTCAGCCATGCTTGTGTATGAAAAGTAGTATTCTGTTGATCACCTATCTGCCCAATATACTTAATGCCTCTGCTGTTTAAGTGATTTATCAGCCCAATTGGTAGCTGATGGGAGTTTCCACTTCCAGTCCATGGATCAATTCCAGTGCAAACTAAGGCATCATTTCCAATTTTCCATAACATTCCATCCTTGATAATGGGAAGAGAATTAAGTATGGCCCTCCAAATCACCGAAATACCTTTTCTATTCCATGTTGGAATTCTAATCCAATCTATAATAGTAGATGGCCAGATATATTTATGTAGGATAACCTCAGTCCAAAGACTTTTTTGCTTTAGTAATAACCAGCTCTATTTTGCAGCCAAGGCTTGTGCAAAGGCAGGAAGTAGTTTGAGACCCCAACCTCCCCACTTTTGGAGTAGCAATTTTGGTCCATTTCACCCAGGCAAAAGGTTTTCCCTCCTTTCTTCCATTCCAAAGAAATTTGCAACAAATTTGTTGAATTCTGTGAAGGACCCCTCTTGGAATCCAGGCAAGTGACATCCAGTAAACCGGAGTGGCTTCAAGGACTGATTTGATCAGAATTAGTCTGCCTGCCCTAGAGAGGAACCTGTGACACCAGCAGTTTATTCTCTTCTCCACTTTTGTGATAAGCCAGGTCCAATTAGCAATTTTGTACCCATCTGGTTTTAGCCTGAAGCCCAGATATTTGAGCCCCTCCATCAGCTCAGTAGCTTGAAATGGAAATTTTTGTATGGCTAGCTGTGATTCCTGTTGTGTACAATCAGATAGAGAGATGGTGGATTTATCTCTATTAATTTCCATTCCCGTTGCTCTGCAGAAGAGGTTTAGAATCTCATACATTGAAGTGGTGTCTAGAACACTACCATTCAAGAAAATCAATATGTCATCTACAAATAGTAGATGTGTCAGATAGTAGTGGTCCATAATTTTTAGCCCTCTGAGGCCCCCTCTTCTTTTTTCTGAATCAATTAGCCGACTCAATCCTTCCATAACTAATAGGAATAGTAGTGGTGATAAAGGGCATCCCTGCCTTATCCCTCTATCAATATTAAAGGATGTAGTTGCAGACCCATTGATGAGAATGGAAAATGAAACAGAGGAGATGCAACCCATGATCCAGTTGATGAGAGCTAGGGGAAAACCCAAATGAGTGATAATCATCTTGATGTATAGCCAATTCACTTTGTCGAAATCCTTTGATAGATCAATTTTGAGAGTAAGTCCCTTGAGATTTTTGTGCTTAATGGAGTGAAGGGCTTCTTGGGCTGAGCCAATAGCATCTTGAATATGTCTATGGTGGAGGAAAGCAAATTTCTCCTGAGAGATATGGTTAGATAAAATGGGCTTGATGCGGTTGGATATGATTTTGGAGATAATTTTATACATGCAATTGCAAAGGGATATGTGTTACAGGGAAAAGTGTCTACACAGAACTGCTTATCCCACTAAGGTGTGATAGCTACCTTAGAAACAAACAAAGTAAAGCTACTTTCATTTTTCCTTTATGAAATATAGATGAGAGAAGAACAAAGAAGACCAACCTTTGTCTTGCGCTAATCTCCTAGTTCGATTCCTCTCTCTCTTGATAGTCTTTCGGTACTTGCTCCCTTGTACGCCCACCTTCACAGAGTACCTGTAAGATCACAGTAGCATAGCACTATACAAGAACATGGATCTATAATCATAAAAAATCTAGGATCAGATGTAAATTGACCATACAAATGCATAAAACATAAATAACACAAGAGTATGGAGGAAAACTTGAATAGTTTTTATTGATAAACAAGAAAGAGCCAAGGGAGTTACAACCAGTTGCTCTGACCCAGCATCATCCTCTCAGCAAGGAAGCCACTCTTCACCTCATACAAAGCTTAGATCACCCAACATTCTAATGTTGTTCTTAGGAAACCAACAACAATTCCTTACAATATGAAAAATTCCAGCCTCTGGATCTCTGGGATGAGGGATCCATATATAGATATTTGTAAGGGAGATGAGTCAGCTTGTGATTTGATTAGTGTCTCCCCTCTGATAGTTCTTGCTTCCACTTAGAGATTGATGATCTCTTACTCATCCTTGGTCGAATTTAGAGAGGCAAGTGTCATAGGAGAAGTTTCTGGATGATTCCATGCCTCTCCACCTCGCGGAATGACACTACCATTTGTCACTTCTTGCCCATCGCACCCCATAGAAGGGATTTTTGAATTGCAACGCGCCCACACAGTGTATTTAGGTGAGATGCAACGCACTTTGCCTATGGAGTAGCTGAAATGATCCTGTTTTGACCAGTTTTGAGCAGTTTTTCATGGAGAACTTCTAGGAGAAGCTGTAATCAGTTGACCTTGTTCCTTTAGGGGTTAGAACAACACTTTTAGGGACTTAGGAGCCCTTGGTTTATGGACATTTCATGCATGGGGTTGTAGTACCCAAAAATGTCTATAACAGTTTCCCCCTAAAGCATGAGGTCGTTAATCTTTTGATGTCAGGTGAAATGCTTTATTATGAGGATCCGAAGTTCTTTCAAGCTGGGAGGAGACCTATAATAAGATACAATACAATACATTATCTTCATAATATTTTCATGATCTAGCTGAGGCGGGCATTCCCATGCTCAGGTTTATAAATTCATTTTCATGTACATAGGACAGACAATTGTCTGAGTGTAGACTGATGATTTTGGTAGAGTCATCATCCCTTTGATTGGATGATTATCTGTGTAGCAATAATGTACATTTTATGTCTTTATTTCCCTGAATATATATCACAGCCTGGATGGATGAAACTAGATCCGGGGTCTTCAATCTCATTCGATCTTCACTAGAAGTACAAGTCTATCCATGTGAGAGATGTTTTGGAGTCGAACATGGAAAGACATCGCCTGATTACCAGCCAATGATGTAAGCTGTTAACAGGCACGAGAGGAATCACCGATAATGATAATGACCCTCAAGGTACTGCAGTACAATTCACGTGGTGTGAATAAAGGACTTGGCGTCAAACACCACGCAAAATCTTTCGGTCGAAGGCCATTGATGTAAACCTGTCGCCGGAAGTGAGAAACTTGCCATTGAGGCATGCAAGCTTCAAAGTACTGAACGGGGTGTTCCTAGATCGACTTCTTGGATAATGAGATGATGTCAACAAGAAGCGATCCGTCACAGAAGGGCGTTAATGAATCCCACATCAATGACACGGAACGGAGCAGATTATTTTAATGGAGATGAAAATGATCTGATGACATAAGGTTCAGGGTGGCGGTCATGAAAGAATGGAGTGTAAATGTATTGTAGCGGGTGAGACACAGGTGAATTCTCTGAATGACTTCTCTTGAACATATCGGCGACACTGACGTGATGGATTGGTAGCATTAACCCCAAATGTGGATGGTGTGATGGGACCATGGTGATGTGACTGGTGAATGAAACAACCCAACCCGACTTGGATGCGGAGTGAAAGTGTCATGTTCAAGAGCGACTTGCTACCAACAAAGTTTCTTCAAGTTTTCTTCCCAATTTTCCCTAGTCATTGCTGACCAGTACCTCTTTATTTTTGTCAAGCTTGAGGAGGATAACATATGCTTGTTCTATAATTTTCCCTTCGGGCAAACCCATCGCTATGTTTTAACGAGCCTAGCGATAGTGAAACTCGTTCTTGTCTGCTATGGACAAGTTTGTGGCTATTAAGTTTTAACGAGTTTAACGACAAAGATAACTCAATCCTTTTCAATTTTAGAGAGTCTGAAAAGGAACGTAAAAAAAACTCCAAAATTCATTTTTCGTCATCTAATCCCTTAAGTCTGAAAAAGTATAAAACAATACAGAAGGGATGAATTTTCGATACTTTTAACGAGCCGAACAAAACAAGCGCTCGATCTTTTTGTGTAGTAATCCCTCAGGTCCAAAAAGATTAAAATTTAGAGGAGGGATAGAACTTCCGATCCCTTTAACGAGCTGGAGAGGCCTATGGCTCGGCAATCTTTTCATATTTTACGAGTCAGTTGAAAAGAGCATAAAGGAGACTCGTCTTTTGAGGAACGAGTGATAAAATTGGGTAGCAGCTGATTCCAGCTAAGGTTTGGAATTTTCCAATCACGGCAGTGTTACAAGGATGGCTAGTGAGATCACTCTTCGCAGCTGTTCCTCAAAAGGGGTAAACAATCAAATGGAGGTGAATGATCGGCCAATATGGAGTGGAGGTGATGATGAGAACACGACCAGGGCTTTAAAGGCTGAAGTATTACATTCACGATGGTTATTTACCGGAAATCGGTTCATTTTTTTTATTGAGCTTAAACACTGGGGGAAACATTTGCTCATGGCTTATGTTTATTTTTTAACGAGCTTGAACTATGTGCTAAAACTACTCGATTAATCCAGTCGTATAATAAGAATGTCTCATTTAAAATCGGAAATTTTTCAAAACTTTGCCCCACATCCTTTCTTTATGCAAGTTAGGAAACGACCAATCCAAAAAACAGATAAATGATCGCTCTTCGCTTGCACGCCAAAAGGTTTGCATGCCCCCAGGTATAAAATAGAGTTTCAAGGTCACCTTTCAAACCTCCAACAAAACAGTTGTTTAATCAGGAAAGGTCTACCTCTTTCAGGTTACAAAAGATTGTTCTTGAGCCTTGAGACTGCACAATGTGCAATTCGAGTTGTACTCTTTTTTTCCCGGAAAGAAAATTCATAATTTCGTTGGTGAATTACATGCTGTAGATGCCCATTGGCATATGTTGTATCTGTGGTTGTCTATCCACTGTTAAAAACTTAAATATTTACAATGCGAACCCAAAGGATATACGGAGCAGGTTCAATACCTCAATAAAAATATCAAAAATTCATCCTCGCGGGTGTGTATGTGCTGTCCATATTTACAATCATTTGCTCATAAATACTAAGTAAAAACTATATTAAAATTTCAAAATTTCAAAATATGAATGCTGATAATTAGGGATTTTTGTCCCTCTGAAGTCTCTCGTCGATGTATGGCCTGTGGAAGTAGTGATAGATTTCTGCAAGTGTATTTTCAGCAATCATCCACTCTCCTAGAGGACGATGTGTCGCTTCTTTCGATAGCCTGTCTATAGTTTCATTTCTTTCCCTGTAAATATGAGAAACAAAAATATGAACAAAGAATGTTTTGAAAAAAACAATTTCTTCCATAATAGATCTCAAAGAGTATGCATTACAAACAGCTGTGTTGTTAAACCAATCACTCACATTCTTTCAGTCCCCAAATATTTTTATGTTTCTGCATTGTTTCAGAATGGAAAAGTATATCAGGTGGTGAGAGATATCAGTTCAAGATGATTATTTGTGCCCGGTCCTAATCCCGTACTAATCTGGAAATAGTGTGTTTCTGAAAGTTAAAAACAAATGCCTCCCCCACAGCCATGCCGCCAGGAAGCACCATCAAAATAGGCCCAAGGTATTGTTGTGTTTATTTGTTCCTGTCAAATATTCCTAGGTCTTTTTTGGCTCTCATCATTTGGTAGCTCTTCAAAGGAAGCGCAGATTTTTGGAGGGAGCAAGTTCCAGTTAATCGGCTTGTCGTCAAATATTTTGATGTTTCGCTTGAGCCAGGTGTGCCATGAGACCAAAAGGGGAAGGTTTCTTATTTTTCCATAGCAGTGCCCACCAGCTATCCCATGTTGTTATGATATCTGCACCCTACCAACTCATATTTAGATTTAGATTTTGAAGGACTTGTGTCCAAATGTTCCTGGTGATCGAACAAGAGAGGAAGAGATGCTGGTTTGATTCCTCCTCTTGGTGGAAGAGGACAAACTAGGTAGTGTTAGCCTCCTGTTGCAACAGGTGTTCATATTTCATGATTGACATTTTTTACATGCCAAATATGTCATCTTTCATGCTGCAAGGTTCCATATTTCCAAAAGAGGTCAGAGAAGAAACTGTGAAAGTGTGCTAGTCCAAATGGCACTGCTGAATTCCAATTTTGATGACTTAACCATTTTTGAAGAATGTTCTATAAAAGGGAGGGCCAAATAGTTTAATCTTGGCCTCCCTAGGTTTCAATTTCTTGTTTTAGAACATAGAGAATGATATCTGTCCAAACAGCTTAATCTTGGCAGATTTGTAGATAGGTAGAGAATCAAAGGAGCCCAACTGCTTAATCTGGGCCCCTGGGAGAAATAAGTGTAGACCTAAATAGGAGGACAAAAAAAAGAAAAATTGAAAAGCTAGGTCTGCAAGTCTAAGTGCACCCAAACCAAAAAGAAGGAAAAAATGCTAGGAAAGTAGGCTGGGTAGGTAGTTTTGAGGTTGCAGAATGATGATTTATGATCAATTTTGTGTTTCAAAGTGTTATATATTTTCAGATCACAGTCATGATGCAGTTTTCCATTTGGAGGAGCTCAAGCTGGATATCTCTAACTTCCCCATTCTCCCTTTTCCCCAAATCACTTACTAACTTCCCCGAAGAGGTCAAGATCTGCTTGATTCCTCTTAATTTCATCATTCTCCATATCAGTTGCCTTGGTGAAAATCTGCTTCACTCAAGGATTGTTCATTCCTCCTCTACAAGTCACTTTTCCCCCCTAATAGCCTAAGGTCCCTTACCTTAGCGCTTTATGGTCATTTTCATATTAACCTCTAACTTTATTATGTAGCTCCCTATCTATCTCCCCTCCCCCTATTAAAACTATGTATAAAAATCCCAAAAAATATAATAATACCCCCTCCCTGGCACTATAGCCCTATTCATCTAAGTCTAGGAAAAAACAGTCCAGCTGGAGTTGTTTTTAGCCCATCCGCGTCCTTACAGGGGTTAGTTTGACCTCTGGTCAAGCTAATAACCATTTCCCCTAAGCCCTAACCCTGAAAAAACCCATTTTTCGCCTCATCCTAAGGTCTTACCCACCAAATATTCGACTCGCTCAATTTAAAAATCCCCAAAAACCCACATTCCCTAAGTTTTAAACCCCCCGGCGGCATTATATTAAAATTTAAATATTCGTGTGCCCGTCCCTTAACCCTCAACTGCCCCGTCCATGTCGCCGGCCGTCCGATCGCCCGCGCCCCAGATCTACGGTGGGCGGGCCTCCTCATATCCCAAATAGCCCGAGGGTTAGCATCCGGGAGATGGGTGGTTTTGAAGCCGTACTCCCGCCACGCGTCACCCTCTCAGCCGCGGTGGAGCCCCTCCTCTGATACCGCCGTCTACCCAAAGGCGGTGCGCCCAAAACTAAAACCGCTTCCGCCCTCCTACGTCAGCACCACGTCATCCGCCTGCGTCGACCTCTTGCGACTGTACCGCCAACTCACCCTGCCACGTCACTGCCATCGTGTCACTGCCATGTCACCCGTCGTACATGCTGACGTCACCTTGCTGACATCATCATGCTGACATAATCCACCGTACTGGGTCCCACCTGCTGACGTCATCAGCAAAAAGGGCGCAAAGGCGAAAATCATGCTTAGGAAGCCCGGATTCAAATTCTAAGGCAGTTTTTCATGCGCGATTAGCGCCTAGTGGGAAATGGGCCAAAGTGGAAAGACCCTCATTGTGCAGCCCCCAACAAGCCCAAAAGGCTCAGAATGACCCGTTTTTCTTTGTGAGACATTCAGAAAGGAGCAACAAGTAGTTCTAAAGGAAACGGAGGGCTGAACAGTGACCCTTAGATATTGATTTGACAATTTTAGTACCACAGCACATCGAAGAGGCGGCAAAGAGTATCAGTGAAGATTTTTTAGGGGCTCGAAACAGCTGAACATTGATGACCCCCCCCAAGCAAAGTCAAAAAGTGGTGGCGGCCATTTAAAGCTCTCAAATCACAATTAAAGCATTTAGAGCCACCAAACAGAAATGAAGCAGAGACCCAAGCACAGTTATTGTAGAAGCACTACACCAAGCCACCGAGGACAACACATTTACTCAGTTTTGATACGGCGGCCCTCAGCGCAGCCTAAAAATATTTTCTTGCATTTATTTCTGATAGGACTAGGTTAAAGTAGTCATTTCATTTAGACCTATTTAGGTCAAGCTGTAATAAGACCATTTTGGAGAATTTTCCCTATATATACCGCCCTCTGTATTGTTTTAAGGGTTGGTCGATTGGTAATTTTCACTAGAGACTCGCACTGTATACCTGATATGTTTTACTTAATCAAAGATTGCAGAAAAGATTGGAGGAATGACTGTCTGCTCTGTGTCTAATGGTCTGAAGAAGTAAATGTGGAATTCTTGTGCTGCAACATGACTCAATAAGTGCCTCTTACCTCTGTTTTCATTTTTTCACCATCTAAATAGTAGAAAGAAAGATTAGCTTAGAACTTGTTTAACTGCACTCTAGGCTCAATTTCTGCTGTTTCTTTATGTTTTCATCTGAACTGAATTGGACATGAATATGAATTCCCTGTGGCTCATATTTACCCTAATTCACCTGTGTTTGACAATTGTCTAGGGATTCTTTACTGCTCCTAGATAGAGCTCATTCGCCTCTCTATTAAATTGATTGATAGATTATTAATTGCCTCTCATCCCTTAGCATTCTTTCCATCCTTTTAACCTGAAACATTGTTCCATGTGCTGCTACCTTGCTCCATATCTCTCTCTTTTGACCAAGAAAACGCACCAGCAGTCCCACTCCTTGACTCCATGCCCAATGGTTCGAAACTTTCACACTATACCTACCTCTTTCTTGAAAATATCAATCTTCCCACCAAAATCAAAACAAAACCCCTAGAACTCAATATCTAGCCTAAAATCATCTTCAACAGAGCTAAATCAGACAGAGAGAGCCCTCTCTGACTATAGGTGGGCTAGAACCTACAGTCCAAAGTTGGTTTATGGTTACCTCGGCCATATCCTTTTGCTGCTGATCAAAAGGACAACCTGAGTGATAACATAATGGCGACTCTACTGGGGACCATCCTCAGTTAATTTTATAAAGCAGGTTGGAAAAATCGATTTTCTAATTGTTGTATATTCCTTAAAACTACAGATGAAGCCTGAATATCAGCGAGGAAGCCGTTGAAACTATTTTTTGCTTTGCATTAACAGAAGTAAATAAAAACTGCTTCAGTCAATCTTCATGCTAGTTTTAAGCTATACACAACTATTCCAAAATCTGACCAGTCCCTTGCTGATTCTAAAAGCATTCCCAGAAAAATACCAAAAGCAATTCAGAAGCTGGCTCCCAAGAAAAATCCACGATACACAAGGTCAAATCCAGACCCAAATCCCCCAGTTGCTTTTGAAAATCTGAATTTAATTCCAAAGATCCTTAGGAAGCAAGAAAGACAAGAAGATTTTACTGAGTTGAGTCCTGAAACAGCTCACCCAAGCTGTGTTCAAACCCCTATTAAAGTTTTATTTCATTCAACCCCTACTTCCCCTTGTTCATCATCCACATCGCAAAGCACTCCATCCACACCTCCATTCACTGCACATACTACAACTACCACTACTACTGTTCCAGTTACTCCTATTATCCCTGTCATCCCTGTTGTTCCACTTATCCCTGTCAATATGGCTAATAGATATGCACCCCTGCAATTGCCTGCTAATCCTGGGGCCTTGCCTCAAGATTACCAATCCAAAATTACATATTTTGATAGTATTGGTCCTTTCACTGCACTACAGCATACCAAGAAGATGTAGGACTATTTCGAAAACTACGAAATAGATGATCATAGCGTGAGAATGAAAATTTGTGTTCAAAGTCTAACAGGTGATGTAAAAACTTGGTTCAGATCACTTGTTGCGAATTCTATAACCACTCCTGACGAGCTTTATCAATCCTTTACCAACAGATGGGAGAAAAAGAAAGACCCCTTACACATACTAGCTGAATATGATACAATTAAAAGAGGTCCTCAGGAGACTGTTTTGGAGTACTGTGCAAGGTTCAATAATGTCTATAATGCAATACCACAGAACTTGAGACCCCCACCTGACCTTGCCTTGTATAAATTCCCTGATGGATTCGACCCGGATATGGCATACCAGTTAAAAGAAAGAGCTCCTCAGACCCTTGCAGACATGCAAAATGTTGTTGTTAGCGTAGAGGCCAACCTAATTACCAAAAGAAACAGAGCTAGAATGGAAAGAAGAACCACCTTTAAGGAAGAACCCTCAGCCTTAGAACAAAAGCTTGTTGCTATTATCAGTGGCATGCAAAGGCTGGGAGACAGAGTAGAAAGTGTGGAGAGGAAGTCATCATGGGAAGGAAAATAGTCCAATACCATAAGGAACCCAAATTTTAGGAAAACGTAGAACACAAATGTTGGTAGGTCAAGCCCAGATCATGACATAAGACCCCCTTTCCAAGAAAATTATGTAGAAGCATCCACTTCTAGTGAACCCAGAGAAGACACTCACATGAATCTGATGGATCTAAAGGGTGAGCATCAAACTTTTCTGTCCCAAGAAGACCAAGATGAGCATGACTTTAGTCAATTTCAGACTAAGTCTGGTGAGTCTTTTGATTTTAAACAAGGTTATGATACCGCTGTGTATGAGGTCCACAAACAATATAAGCTGAGAACTAGGACCATTGATATTTCTGAACCTAGCAAACCAAAGGATGGCAAACAACCCAACAAGATTAAAGGCAAGGCTGTCATAACAGAACCAGCTGGTATACCTGTCCCAAACCCGCATCAAGTGACTGTAGAAGACATAACAGAAATACAACCTTCTATTGATCAGCCTCTGCCACCTTCTTCCTCTGAGCAAAATTCGACCAATATTCCGAAAAGCCCTCCTAAAGCTGAAAAACCGCAAGCAATCAATTCCCATAACACTGATAAACAAGAGAAAATCGCTGGTAATTCAAAAGAAGAAGAAAAAACTGTCGTTATCAACACCAAGACTCCATTGGAAAAGCCATTTAATTTAGAAGCAGAAATTGGAAAACTTAAGATATCCATCCCCCTCTCAGAACTAGCCAAACACGATGTATATAGGCAACAAATTCAAAGATCACTTCAAATACCAGAGAATAAGGATGATGTAAATGTTTTGGATGATACCCCTGAACTGCTGTTTGGTCCAGAAGTTAATGGAAAGTCAACATATGGATCTGTCTTGCCCTTTTATGTCAGTTTACATATACATGACAAAATCTTGCACAATGCCATGTTTGATTCAGGAGCATCGCACAATCTTATGCCCAAAGCAGTAATGGAAAAGCTGAACCTTGATATCACAAGACCCTACAAAGATCTATTTTCCTTTGACTCAAGTCAAGTCAAATGTTTAGGCCTCATCAAAGACTTGTGTGTCTCCTTAGTCCAATTTCCCAACAAGACCATCCTCATGGATGTGGTGGTGGCTGACATCCCACCAAAGTACGGTATGCTCCTATCAAGATCATGGGGAGAAAAGCTCCAAGGATCCCTTCAGTTAGACCTCTCCTATGCCACTATTTTAGTTTTTGGGCAACCAAAGAGACTGTACAGAGAAACACTCATGAAATATGTGGTAAGTAGTGAGAGCAAGCCTGAAAATTTTCCCATTTACTCAATCCATTCTGATATGGATTCTTTTATTTTGTTTAATGATAATACAAATTCCCCAACTGATGATGAGCCTTTAGCTCTAGAACAACAAGCACACATCAATGAAGAATCGGTTGCACATATTGATGAAATTGTCAAAACAGATAATGCAACTACCATACAAGAAGAAACTCCCCAAACAGAAATTTCAAATCTGCCTACTGCAAGAATGACTGAAACTCTCAGTACTAACCACAAGCAAGAAATCACATGGTATTTAGAGTTTGATGGCTCTGTCAACAAGTTAGGAGCAGGGGCAGGTGTATGGATTCACAATACACATAAGAATCATGCAGAAGGTCATGCTTACAGACTGAATTTTAAATGCACCAACAACATGGCAGAGTATGAGGCTCTGCTTTTAGGCCTTAAACTGCTCAAAGCTTTAGGAGCTGCAAGAGTGTCCATTTTAGGTGACTCTGATTTAATCATACAACAGATGAAAGGTAACTTTGTTACCAATGACAATAGAATGAGGGCCTATAGGACTGCTGCCACTAATATACTCAATGCATTCACTGAATTCAAGCTGGCCAAGATTTCAAGAGAGCATAACATTCATGCACACAACCTAGCCACCTTTGCTAGTACATGCAAGCTTCCCTTTGAGCCAAACCATCACTTTACTGCTGAAATAAAACATAGGCCTGCTGTCCCAAATAACGTTAAAGATTGGCAAGTGTTCGAAAATGATGCCCAGATTAATAATTTCCTTACTCTTGAGCATGAGTTTGCAAATATTAACATTGACATGGATGCTATGAACGATTCCCAACAACAAACAAATGAAATTCAGCAGGCTGTAACAGCTGCAATAGCCAAACAAATCCTAAATCCAACTGTTTTTGACAAAACAAACATAGAACAGCTGAAACAAATGCATTTGGAGGAAATAGCCAAAACAGAGACAGAGATCATTGACTTAAAAGATAACTTTTTACCTGCTGGCCTAACCCCATTAGAAGACATGTTCGATGCAAATGATGTTCTTAAAAAACCAAAAATGCAACCACTGAATTCTGATATAGAGGAACACAATATTGGGACAGCAGAGAAGCCAAAAATGATCAAACTATCCAAAAATTTGCCACTTGATCAAAATCCCAAGTACATTGATTTATTTAAAGAGTTCCAAGATGTATTTGCTTGGAGTTATGAGGACTTGAAGTCCTATGACACCTTAGTAATTCAACACACCATTCCCTTAAAACCAAAACCAAAAACCCTTCAAACAGAAACTGACGAGAATCAATCCTGTGCTTCTCCCTTTGATTGAAAAGGAAGTGAAAAGAATGTTTGAAGTAGGTATCATAGTACCCATCAGATTTTCTGAATGGGTATCCAATCTTGTTCCCACAAGAAAGAAGACAGGTGAGATTAGACTTTGTGTAGATCTGAGAAATTTAAACCAAGTCTCCCTAAAAGACCACTATCCTTTTCCCAAGATGGATGACATCCTACAAAGAGTAGTGGGGTCATCTAGAATCTCTTTGCTAGATGGCTTTTCAGGTTTCAATCAAATACTTGTTCACCGGATGACCAAGACAAGACAGCCTTTACCACACCGTGGGGAACATTTAAGTATGTTAAGATGCCATTCGGACTTAAAAATGTTGGTGCTACCTTTCAAAGAGCAATGGATATTGCATTTGCCAAAGAAATACAAGATTTCCTAGTTGTCTACCTTGATGACTTGACCCCATTTTCCAAATCTGATCAAGAGCACCTCAAACACTTAAGGCAAATATTCACGACATGTAGGAAATATGGCATTTCCCTCAATCCCAAGAAGTCTCTCGTTGGCCTTGAAGAAGGCAAATTACTTGGCCACATCATATCAAAATATGGGATTAGAATTGATCCTAAAAGAATCCAAGCCATCCTCCACATCCCATATCCAAGAAACATAAAAGAGCTGCAAGCATTCCTTGGGAAGATCAATTTCCTAGGGAGATTTATTCCAAATCTAGCCGAGCTAATAAGACTATTAAGTATCATGTTAAAAAAGGATGCCAAGGTAAAATGGTATCTTGAAACCAAGCAGGCCTTTGAGAGTATAAAATCTGCCTTAACCCAAACCCCTGTCCTCACCAGCCCACAATTTGACAAAGATTTTATCATTTTTTCTTTTGCATCTGATCATACTATAGCTGCTGTCCTTTTACAAAAGGATGAATAGGGAGCTGAAAAGCCAATTGCTTTTTTCAGCCGAGCCTTAAGAGATGCCCCTTTGAAGTACCCAATAATGGAGAAGCAGGCCTATGCACTCGTTAAGGCCATCAAGGATTTCCGAGTGTACATATTATATTCACATGTGATTGCCTATGTCCCACACGCTGCTGTAAAAGACATACTAACTCAAGAGGGATTAGAGGGCAAAAGAGGCAAGTGGATTGCAAACATCCTTGAGTATGACATAGAAATAAAACCAACCAAACTGATAAAGGGACAAGGTTTAGCCAAACTGATGTCCGAAACAAACTTTCAAGCCTTGGACATTAACCAACTGGACAATGAATAGGAGCTGGCGACTCCACAGATCAGTGAAACCTTTTTGCAATCCCCATGGTATGCTGATATATGTTTTGTATTGTTAAACCTGTTTGCTCCCCCAGGATTGTCCAAAACCAATAAAATATTTTTGAAAATTAAGGCTTTAAAGTTTTGTGTTATAGATGGTGCACTATTTTGGAGAAATCATGAAGCTATATTGCTTAACTGTTTAACCATGAATGAAACTAACAATGTCATGAAAGAATTCCATGCAGGTGACTATGGAGGACATCTATACTGGAAGTCCACTGCTGATAAAATTTTAAGGGCTAGCTTTTACTAGCCCTATCTTTTTGTAGATGTAAAGAAGTTTTCCATGTCATGTCACAAATGCCAAATCTTTGAGGGAAAAAGAAAGTTGTTACCCCTGCCCCTCAAACCCATATCAACCGAGAAACCTTTTCAACAATGGGGTCTTGACTTCATTGGAGAAATCCATCCCTCTTCCTCAGGCCAACACAAATCGATTTTAACAGCCACCGACTATTTCACCAAGTGGGTTGAAGCCATCCCCTATAGGCAAGCCAATGATACCATCATTATCCAATTCCTTGAGTGCAATATCCTTTCTAGATTTGGCTGCCTTGAGAAAATCATCACTGACAATGCTGTTGCCTTCAAATCCAAAAAAATGATCAATTTTTGCCACCAATTTCATATTACCTTGGGCCACTCTATAGCCTATTACCCTCAAGGTAATGGCTTGGCCGAATCATCCAACAAGAGCCTCATCAACATCATAAAGAAAGTGCTAGAAGAGAACAAGAAGAACTGGCACAAAAAGCTGGTGAATGCCCTATGGGCAGACAGACTTTCAACAAAGAGATCCATTGGGATGAGCCCTTATGAGCTAGTATATGGCATGGAGGCCAGATTTCCTTCATCCTTGGGCATCCCTACTATCAGACTGTTACAGGAAATTCAAGCTGAACCAAATGACATTCAAAGAAGGATTAATTAGACCATTCATATTCAGCAAACCAGAGAGCAAGTTTATGACATAGCTCAAATTTTGCAAGAAGAACTCAAAAAGATGTTTGATAAGAGAGTTAAAGTTGAGGATTTCTACATTGGTGACAAAGTTCTAAGGTGGGACTCACGAAAAGAAGACAAGGGCAAACATGCCAAGTTTAATTTTTTATGGAAAGGACCATTCGTTATTTCTGCTATTCAGGGAAATAACACTTATTTTCTCAAATCTGTTGATGGCAGCACTGCTGAAGAAGGCCCTGTCAATGGCCGTATGCTGAAACATTACCATGATCCCTTTTAAGGGATACAACGCAGCTTTGTATATATATTTTGTACAGTAATATTTGTATATATCAACATTTTGTTTTATTTTTCTGAATGTTAGAGGAGCAGCAGTAAATCTTGTGAAGACACAGCCAATGCAAGTATTCCAATTTTAAAAAGCTCCGTTTATGCACTAATCTCAACAAAACAGCAAGAGTAGCATAGTCACATCACAACAATTCATGGTAGAGGGAAGCTGTTTGCAGTGTTCAGTCAAAAGTATCAAAACAGAGGAGTGTTTTAGTTTCATATCAGCACCCTTGGTCAAAGCAAAAGTAAAGCAAACACATCAGTTTTGATCCATGTTTTGAGAATGTTTCAAAGGTACAATGCTCAAGCAACATTCTACATAATAGCAAGCACGCAGAAGAAAGCAGGCAGTGCTATGCATTTCACAATATTTCAGTTGAGGAGAAGGTTGTTCATATTACAAAGTTTCAATTATCTAACAGCCAGCATAAAGAAGTTTCTTCAATCTACAACAACTGCAGACGTTCAGGCATTCTGACCTGCTGTTCTTGGCTTTTCACAAGGAAACTCCATCCCCAAGTGGAGCCACTGTTAGCCTCCTGTTGCAATAGGTGTTCATATTTCATGATTGACATTTTTTACATGCCAAATATGTCATCTTTCATGTTGTAAGGTTCCATATTTCCAAAAGAGGTCAGAGAAGAAACTGTGAAAGTGTGCTAGTCCAAATGGCACTGCTGAATTCCAATTTTGATTACTTAACCATTTTTGAAGAATGTTCTATAAAAAGGGAGGGCCAAATAGTTTAATCTTGGCCTCCATAGGTTTCAATTTCTTGTTTTAGAACATAGAGAATGATATCTGTCCGAACAGCTTAATCTTGGCAGATTTGTAGATAGGTAGAGAATCAAAGGAGCCCAAAGCTTAATCTAGGCCCCTGGCAGAAATAAGTGTAGACTTAAATAGGAGGACAGAAAAAAGAAAAATTGTAAAGCTGGGTCTGCAAGTTTAAGTGCACCCAAACCAAAAAGAAGGAAAAAATGCTAGGAAAGTAGGCTGGGTAGGTAGTTTTGAGGTTGCAAAATGATGATTTATGATCAATTTTGTGTTTCAAAGTGTTATATATTTTCAGATCACAGTCATGATGCAGTTTTCCATTTGGAGGAGCTCAAGTTGGATATCTCTAACTTCCCCATTCTCCCTTTTCCCCAAATCACTTATTAACTTCCCTAAAGAGGTCAAGATCTACTTGATTCCTCTTAATTTCATCATTCTCCATATCAGTTACCTTGGTGAAAATCTGCTTCACTCAAGGATTGTTCATTCCTCCTCTACAAGTCACTTTTCCCCCCTAATAGCCTAAGGTCCCTTACCTTAGCACTTTCTGATCATTTTCATATTAACCTCTAACTTTATTATGTAGCTCCCTATCTATCTCCCCTCCCCCTATTAAGACTATGTATAAAAATCCCAAAAAATATAATAATACCCCCTCCCTGGCACTATAGCCCTATTCATCTAAGTCCGGGAAAAAACAGTCCAGCTGGGGTTGTTTTTAGCCCATCCGCGTCCTTACAGGGGTTAGTTTGACCTCTGGTCAAACTAATAACCATTTCCCCTAAGCCCTAACCCTGAAAAAACCCATTTTCCGCCTCATCCTAAGGTCTTACCCACCAAATATTCGACCCGCTCACTTTTAAAAATCCCCAAAAACCCACATTCCCTAAGTTTTAAACCCCCCAGTGGCATTATATTAAAATTTCAATATTTGCGCGCCCATCTCTTAACCCTAAACCGCCCCGTCCATGTCGCCGGCCATCCGATTGCCCGCGCCCCAGATCTACGGTAGGCAGGCCTCCTCATATCCCAAACAGCCTGAGGTTTAGCGTCCAGGAGATGGGCGGTTTTGCCGCCGTACTCCCGCCATGCATCACCCTCTCGGCTGTGGCGAAGCCCCTCCTCCGATACCGCCGTCTACCCAAAGGCGGTGCGCCCAAAACCAAAACCGCTTCCGCCCTCCTGCGTCAGCACCACGTCACCTGCTGACGTCATCCGCCTGCGTCGGCCTCCTGCCACTGTACCGCCAACTCACCCTGCCATGTCACTGCCACCGTGTCACTGCCACGTCACCCACCGTACATGTTGACGTCACCCTGCTGATGTCATCATGCTGATGTAATCCACCGTACTGGGTCCCACCTGCTGACGTCATCAGCAAAAAGGGCGCAAAGGCAAAAATCATGCTTAGGAAGCCCGGATTCAAATTCTGAGGCAGTTTTTCATGCGTGATTAGTGCCTAGCGCTAATCGCGCATGGCTACGGGAAATGGGCCAAAGTGGAAAGACCCTCATCGCGCAGCCCCCAGCAAGCCCGAAAGGCGCAGAATGGCCCATTTTTCTTTGCGAGACATTCAGAAAGGAGCAACAAGCAGTTCTAAAGGAAACAGAGGGCCGAACAGCGGCCCTTAAATATTGATTTGACAATTTTAGTACCACAGCACATCGAAGAAGTGGCAAAGAGTATCAGTGAAGATTTTTTAGGGGCTCCAAATAGCTGAACATTGATGACCCCCCCCAGCAAAGTCAAAAAGTGGTGGCGGCCATTTAGAGCTCTCAAATCACAATTAAAGCATTTAGAGCCACCGAACATAAATGAAGCAAAGACCCAAGCACAGTTATTGTAGAAGCACTACACCAAGCCACCGAGGACAACACATTTACTCAGTTTTGATACTGCGGCCCTTAGCACAGCCCAAAAATATTTTCTTGCATTTATTTCTGATAGGACTAGGTTAAAGTAGTCATTTCATTCAGACCTGTTTAGGTCAAGCTGTAATAAGACCATTTTGGAGAATTTTCCCTATATATACCGCCCTCTGTATTGTTTTAAGGGTTGGTCGATTGGTAATTTTCACTAGAGACTCGCACTGTATACCTGATATGTTTTACTTAATCAAATATTGCTGAAAAGATTGGAGGAATGACTGTCTGCTCTGTGTCTAATGGTCTGAAGAAGTAAATGTGGAATTCTTATGCTGCAACATGACTCAATAAGTGCCTCTTACCTCTGTTTTCATTTTTTCACCATCTAAATAGTAGAAAGAAAGATTAGCTTAGAACTTGTTTAACTGCACTCTAGGCTCAATTTCTGCTGTTTCTTTATGTTTTCATCTGAACTAAATTGGACATGAATATGAATTCCCTATGGCTCATATTTACCCTAATTCACCTGTGTTTGACAGTTGTTTAGGGATTCTTTATTGCTCCTAGATAGAGCTCATTCGCCTCTCTGTTAAGCTGATTGAGAGATTCTTAATTGCCTCTCATCCCTTAGCATTCTTGCCATCCTTTTAACCTGAAACATTAATCCATGTGCAGCTACCTTGCTCCATATCTCTCTCTTTTTACCAAGAAAACGCACCAGCAATCCCACTCCTTGACTCCATGCCCAATGGTTCGAAACTTTCACACTATACCTGCCTCTTTCTTGAAAATATCAATCTTCCCACCAAAATCAAAACAAAACCCCTAGAACTCAATATCTAGCCTAAAATCATCTTCAACAGAGCTAAATCAGAAAGAGAGAGCCCTCTCTGACTGCAGGTGGGCTAGAACCTGCAGTCCAAAGTTGGTCTGTGATTACCTCGACCGTATCCTTTTGTTGCTGATCAAAAGGACAACTTGAGTGATAACAGGTAGGTCCAAAAAAAGCCCTATTTTTCAAATAGGATCCAATGGGGATCTTATTTTCTAAAATATTCCACATCAATAGTCTGGTGCGCAGTGGAGCTTTCAATTTCCAGATTGATACCCACCAACTCCTTAAGGCCTCCGATTTTTTATCTACAATAATGGTATCATAGCCATGCTTTGAAGAGTATTGTCCAGATTTTGAGTGTGCCCATATGAGTTCATTGTCTTCATTCTTTAATCTAACATGTGATTCTGTGAGTGCCTGAATGTAGTTTTTCTATGTTCTGCTCCATTCATTTGGGATGTTCTAGTTCTGTTCATTTAGCCATGCTTGTGTATGAAAAGTAGTATTCTGTTGATCACCTATCTACCCAATATACTTAATGCCTCTGCTATTTGAGTGATTTATCAGCCCATTTGGTAGCTGATGAGAGTTTCCACTTCCAGTCCAAGGATCAATTCCAATGCAAACTAAGGCTTCATTTCCAATTTTCCATAACATTCCATCCTTGATAATGGGAAGAGAATTAAGTATGGCCCTCCAAATCACCGAAATACCTTTTCTGTTCCATGTTGGACTTCTAATCTAGTCTATAATAGTAGATGGCGAGATATATTTATGTATGATAACATTAGTCCAAAGACTTCTTTGCTTTAGTAATAACCAGCTCTATTTTGTAGCCAAGGCTTGTGCAAAGGCACGAAGGAGTTTAAGGCCCCAACCTCCCCACTTTTTTGGAGTAGCAATTTTGTTCCATTTAACCCAGGCAAATAGTTTTCCCTCCTTTCTTCCATTCCAAATAAATTTGCAACAAATTTGTTGAATTCTATGAAGGACCCCTCTTGGAATCTAGGCTAGTGACATCCAGTAAACTAGAGTGGCTTCAAGGACTGATTTGATAAGAATCAATCTGTCTTCCCTAGAGAGGAACCTATGACACCATCAGTTTATTCTTTTCTCCACTTTTTTGATAAGCCAGGTCCAATTAGTGATTTTGTACCCATTTGGTTTTAGCCTAAAGCCTAGATATTTGAGCCCCTCCATCAGCTCAGTAGCTTGAAATGGAAATTTTTGTTGGGAGAGATGTCATTCATGATGTGTACAATCAGATAAAGAGATGGTGGATTTATCTCTATTAATTTCCATTCTCGTTGCTCTGCAAAAGAGGTTTAGAATCTCATACATTGATGTGGTGTCCAAAACACTACCACTCAAGAAAATTAATATGTCATCTATAAATAGTAGGTGTGTCAGATAGTTGTGGTCCATAATTTTTAGCCCTCTGATGCCCCCTCTTTTTTTTTCTGAATCAATTAGCCGACTCAATCCTTCCATAACTAAGAGGAATAGTAATGGTGATAAAGGGCATCCTTTCCTTATCCCTCTATCAATATTAAAGGATGTAGTGGTAGACCCATTGATGAGAATGGAAAATGAAACAGAGGAGATGCAACCCATGATCCAGTTGATGAGAGTTAGGGAAAAACCCAAATGAGTGATAATCATCTTGATATATAGCCAATTCACTTTGTCGAAATCCTTTGATAGATCAATTTTGAGAGTAAGTCCCTTGAGTTTTTTGAGCTTAATGGAGTGTAGGGCTTCTTGGGCTGAACCAATAGCATCCTGAATGTGTCTATGGTGGAGGAAAGAAAATTGCTCCTAAGAGATATGGTTAGATAAAATGGGCTTGATGCGGTTGGCTATGATTTTGGAGATAATTTTATACAGGCAGTTGCAAAGGGATATGGGGTGGAAATCATTAAAGAGGCTGGTGAGTCAGTCTTAGGGATCAAAGCCAAGTAGGTGAAGTTTAGGGGAGGGTGGATGTGCCCAGTAATTCTACTTTCTTCAATGACTTCCAATAGGTCCTGTCCCAGAAGCTCCAGAAAATCCATGTAGAATTCAACCGGCCAACCATCCGGACCAGGACTCTTGTCCTTCTTGAACCATTTAAGTGTTCCTTCCAATTCCTCCATGGTGACAGGTTGTATCAGATCCTCCACATCATCCGGATCCACAAACCTAGGGAAGTGGCCAGCCAGGTTAATGATGTCCGGGAGGGTGATGGCTGCCAGAGCAGTGAATTGACTTTTGAAATGGGTATTCCCCAACCTGGCTAATTGTGGGTGGGTAGAGGCCCATCCATCTAGATCACAAGGCAACTGCCAAATGGTGTTAGAGGCCTTCCTACCATTGGAAAAATTGTGGAAAAACTTAGTATTTCCATCTCCAGCTTGTAGCCATATAGCCCTACTTTTCAGCCTCCACTGTTCTTCCTTTTCAAGTAGAATCTTTGCCTTTTGGTTTTCCAGATTTATCAGTTGGAGTTTGGTGTCATCTGTTAAGTATCCAAGCCCCTTTTCATCCGTGAGCTGGGCTATCTGTAATTCAATGTCCTTTAGGTTCTGTTCATCTCTCAATTTCTTCTGCCTTGACCATTCCTCTGTCATAGTCCTAAGTTTTTTAAGTCAAACACAGAAATCAGCTGCCATTCTCTGCTCCCTGAGAGGGGGTTGTGCTCTCCAAAATTCAGTTACCAAATTGATGAAATATGGGTCTTTTAGGAATCCAGAAAAGAATTTGAAGGGAGCACGAGGCTTTTTGGAGGGACCAGAGATTTGTAGATATATGGGGAGGTGATCAGAAGATCCTCCAGTACCAACCCATTTCCTGTATAAGGGTAGGGCATAGAGAAGATCCTCATGAATTAAAAAATGGTCCAATCTCCGACCTAGAGCAGCCTCACCCATTCTCCTGTTATGCCATGTGGACATTTTCTTGTTCATGGGAACATCAAAAAATTTAAAAGTATCTAGTCGTGTGCTTATCTGGTTCGATATAGGGTCGATCTATGAGTGATGACCCCAAGATTCCTCCATACCCAATGAAAAATTTAAGTCCTCACCAATAATGGTGGAGCCTGAGACAAGATTTTGATTCAACAAGTTGTGCTAAAACTCCATTATGTTCTAGTTAGGGGCATATATGTTTATCACTTTTAACTAGATTCCTAGCTCACTTGCAAAAATATCCATACCAATGAAGCCCAAACCACCCCAGGAGGAAATATGCTTGATAGTTTTAGGGTTGATTCCTATAGCAAGACCTTTGGATCTGCCAAAAGCATCCAAACCCTAAAAAACCCAGCTCAGAAGGATAGAGTGGAGGGTTCTAGTTATGATGTCAGATGAGACAAGGGTTTCCTGTAGGAAGAGGATGTCACAATTGGAACTGAGTTAAAGATGTTTTAGAGCCAATCTCTTTTTAGGGTTGGCTAATCCCCTGTAGTTGTAGGAGAGCCAGATCATGGGGAAACATGGATAGAGGGCTCAATTACTCTAAGTGCCATTTCAATGGTGGATTGATGGCCCCTTGCAACATCAACCACTAGCGTCTTGATGGCTGTTTTGATCTTGGATGGGCGCCCTCTGGTGGGTTTCTTTATTTTGGTCCTTCCGAGGGAGTGGACCAAACCAAAATGTGGAGATCATTGTCGAGATCTAGATCTGAGGTTGTAGGGATGGGATCCCATCCTAGATGGGGAGGATGTATGAGAGGGAGGAGTGGAAAAATCCCTGTGGGAGGTAGGTGTAGTAGAGAAAGTAGGGGGAGGAGGAAATATGGAGCAAGGGATGGTAGGGATAGAACAAAGAGCAGTGGAAGGGGGATTCAAAGGTGAATGCAGAGTAGAAAACATAACATCTGATAAAAATACAGAGGTTATGGGGATAGATCCATTACCCGGAAGAGGAGGCGCTTCCGCAGCAGATTTGGAGCGAGTCCGCGGAGGAGAGGTCGAAGCCCTTCACCGATTTTTTGCCTTTTGAGTAGCTTCCACTGTAGCCTCAAGTGATGATGGTCCTTGTTGCTGGTCTCCCTTATTCAGCTCTTCTGAGATATGATGTTTGGTCCCCCGAGAGGTCTCTGTAGTCACCGATGAAAGTAGTGGACAGTCCTTGTATAGGTGACCCACTTTGTGGCACCTCCTACATCGAAATGGGACTCCTTCATAGTCCAGGAGTTGTCTGCGCAAGAAATGTCTCCTGTGAAGAGTGATTTTTTCTTCAAGTCCCTCCCTGGTGTCAAGGTGGACCAAAATCCTTGCCATAGTCATAATACCGATCTTTTCATAGGACTGATCATGCTCAAGGTAAGTCCCCAGTGCATCACCAATACGTTTGAAAACCTGAGGAGTCCAAAACTACATGGGCAAACCAGGAAGTCTGACCCAAATAGGCCCTGCTCCCAACTGTTCACGCTCCGAATCAAAGAGTGGATCCCATCTCTTCAGCAGTATAGGAGCAAGCTCTATATGCCAGTAGCGCGATAGTATCTAGTCCGTATACTCCTCCCTATGAAAGCGGAGGGCAAACCAACCTCTGGCCAAAACCCTAATCACAGGAAGTTCTTTCAACAGAGAACCCCAAATCTCCATGGTCCATTGACGCAGACGCTCCACTGAATAGTTCCTGCCTCGTACACGTCCAACAAGAACTTTCCTCGCCGTGTCCATAGCGTCAGCCATAGGAACGTCTTCTCCAAAGGTCAAATTAATGTCAGTGTCCACCGCTCTGAGGCACCGGCCCTTTTTGGGCTTGTCCGTGCGACGACCCGTGGGATGTTCTCTGAGTAAACTTCTGCATGCTTCCGAGGAGCCTTGCTGGGCAGATATTGCAGGTCTAGGGTTTGGAATGGGAGAACTGAAGCAGCCAGATCTAATCGGGGAGTGAGGGTTGTAGCTACACGAGCCTGGATGTACGAAGGACTGAGCAGGGTGCGGGGGGTTTGAGGGGCCAGCCGGAGCCAAGGAGTAGGAAGGAGGGTTCAGTGGCAAAGAATGGTGCGGGGGATGAGTCAAGGGAGAGTCAAATGTGGGCGATGCCTGAAGACTAGTGCCGAGCAGATTCAGAGTGGCCGAAGAGAGGGGAGGGCATTCCAAACTAAGTATGTCATCAACGTTGACAGAAGGAGGGTGTCGTTTTCTGGTGGAGGGCGGGTGTTGTGGCGACTGAAGTGTAGCTGTCATTCGAAGCATTTTTTCTGCCAGGGGCCCATGTCCGGGCCAGCTTGATGAGCCCAAATCTCCTGTTCTGGCATGGGGTCCTCCTCGTAGTCCACGAGGTCTTCTTCGACCATTGTAACCGACAGTAAAACTGACCACCGTATAACCAGGGGAAGGTAGACAGCTGAGAAAACGGAGTTGCTAAACCGACGGACAGTATTCCAAAAACAAAAGACAACAACTGACAAGCTGTTGTTTACGAGGTCCAAAACCAATATTGTATCCATAAACCGCGGTCAGACCCGCGTGGTATAACCTCCAGCGTATACCATCTCCATTGCCGCTGGTAAAAATAGGTTCAGGTTCCCTGTTGACCTAGGGTTTCACCATGACTAGGGTTCCTGGAGCTCCACCATGTGCACTCTCTCCGTTGGTATACCATACCTGCTTTGCACCCTATCTTGCATTCACTTATTCAACACTGTTCGGGTTGTACTCAGTAAGCATATTGCATAATTTTGAGGCTGAGTGTGCCAGGCTGAGGAGTTTTGCACTGTTTAAGAGAAATGCATAGTATTGGGAGGTAAAGTAGACCTGGTGACTTCACAATTGTGCATCTCAAGATCTCAAGGACTGGGCTTGAGCTAAGAGACTACGCAATGTGCAGTTGGGGCCAGACTTGAGGGATAAATTGTGTAATTTTGGGGATCAAGGTCTGGTATTAGGCACTGAGACTGCATAGTGCATAGTCTTGATGTAGTTTCAAGAGGCATGGTTGCAGCTTGAGGGCTAGAACCGTGCAATGCATAGTTCGAGAAGGCTGAATGAAGCTAAGTTGCTGGAAAATTTCTGGAATTTGGCTAAGTTTGAGAACAATGAAACTGATGTGAATAGTGATATGACTTGACTATGATTACACACTTATAGTACTTGAAAACACAACATAGATCATCTAGAACACAAAGATAAATACTTCCCTCAATGTAGAAACCTTTTCAACAACTTACGATAAGTGCAACACTAAAGACAAACTTTGCGACAACTATGACGACACTTGTGTGACAGTGCTTAAAACTTTGGTAATATCAACTCATTTTCACAAATATACCTGCTTGAAATCACCAAAACAAGCTTATATACATCGTGTGACACTTAACATGCTTAAAGACTTCTCACAAATGGCACCAAAACACTTAAAGAAAACACATGGAATGGAGTTCAATGTTTGTGATGACAATATACAATACCAAGGTAGGTTCTAAATTTGGTGTAGGCCAAAATTTGGAGGATGTTGTAGTAGCGACAACAGTTAGTATTCTAATCTGCATTGGCATGTGACTTCCATAGGGAATTCTCTTCGTCTCTTCAACATCTAAGCATGGCTAAGGTAATGTACTCTTTTTTAAGAAACCCAATAGCCTTTTCTTATATTTTCTTTTCATGGTTAGAATACATCTGCGATAGAAACTTTTATAAAAAAAGGTACCACCCACATAATATCTTTACAATGATTTTTAATAAGACATAATTTTCAATAAGATAATTTTCATTGCTTATATCTTTGAGGAATGGAATTTTTCAATTAAAATTAACACATTGTAATTTAAAAAATTACAATCATAATATAAATGTACCCATAATCTATTCCAAAAATAAATCTCATAAACCATTAAGGAAGATAGAGGCTAGATTAATGGATCCTCCTTCTTCCAATGTGAATAAACTTATCAGGGCACGAAACAATCAATAATTGAGGGCATGAAACATGATCAATTGCATTTTTTATTCTTTACTTTATTTATTTATATTAATATATTTAGTTGGAATTTTGACAACAATCAAAATAGATAAAAATGTTATGGTAAAAAGATAATTTTACTTTCAGACAAAATCTATTAATTTGTGTAACAATAGAAGTTATGTTGAATATTATATATCTTTGTGTCCCTAAGAAGTAGAAGAAATGTTTAAACAACAACTGTTGTTACTGTTGTTGGAAGATTGTAATATTTACTTTTAAGTAATAAAAATACTAATACCCTACACCATGGATGTTTCCTTGGCATATTTCCAAGGTTTTACCACAAATATATGTCTTGTCAAATGAAATTATGCTATTTTTTTATTTTTCCATTTTTTATTTGCAACTAATTTATTCTGTAAATTTATCAGATTTTGTGGGCTCACTTTTCTCAACAACTAGTCACCAACTAGTATTATAACACTTTCCTTTTTGTTGCAATTGTGTTCAAGTTTGGTGTTTGTTCTGTAGCACCAAATTATGTAGGTTTCAAATGGAAAATTCAAGGTGGTTAAGTTCAATGGGAAGAATAAATTTCAGCTATGGAACCTCAATATCCATGATTTATTGGTGTAAAAAAGACAACAAAATCCATTTGTAGGTAAGAAAAAGAAACATGCAAGTATTTTGCATGAGGACTAGGAGTATTTACATACAAGACACCATTTTATTGTGTTTTGAAGAAACAACAGTATATGAGGAAGCAAACAAGTCTCCTCATTTATAGCATCAACAAATAGGGGATATAAGACAAAAAGGAATACAGGTACTAATATACCATAAGTTGCTTCCAGATTTAAAATCTTTAAATATCAATTTCTACGAGTATTCCATTTTATGGAAGTGATGCAAACAAAAGTTTAAAATAAATAATCATGAAAGTAAGGGTATTTTAGATTATATTCATTCATATGTTTTTTGGGCAACCTCTATAGTTTCTTTCGAATGATAATCATACTTAGTGACATTTATAGATGACACTATATAAAGGTGCTAGTTTATTTCTTCAAAAGTATTTAATCAATTTATTTTTTTTGGTAAAAAGAGGACTGCAAGTTAATAAAGTGTTTAAAAATAGATAATGGAGTCAATTTGACATCTTGGAATTTGAAAATTATTACAATAAATATAGGATCAAAAGGCACAAAACCATAGTTTTCTCTCCTTAGTAAATGGTATAAACACATAAACATTACTCTTCTAGACAGAGCAAGGAGCATGTTTAGTAATTCCAAGTTGTATCAAGAGTTGTGGGCAGAAGCCATCACTATAGCTTGCTATATGGTAAATTGGTAACTTTTGGTTGCAATAGATTTAAGGATTCCTATACATTTATGTGCTAATCATTCTTGTGATTACTCAAATTTGAAAATGCTTGGTAGTGTTTATTATACTCTTATTTCTAAATATCAACATTGTAATTTGGACCTTAGATCAATTTTGATCAAATAAGTGTATCTTTGTTAGTATAGCGATGAAGTTAATGGATACAATTTGTATGATCCTACTACCCACAATCTAGTAGAGATGTAGTATTCATTGAATCTTCTCTCATAAAATTAAGAATAGTACTTGAAATTAAATAGGGTCAAGTACCACGAAATCATGACATCTAGTTGAAAACTTAGCCATCTACTAAAAAAAATAGGGAGAATGAGGAGACTTTTGAAGAAGATGACGAGGATGCAAAAAAATATATTCTAAAATGAGGAAAGGGTAAATTTGAAAGGCATGAAGCAATATTCGTAGAAAAGGGGTATTCTCGATTCGAATGTATTGATTTCCATGAAATATTTTCATCAAATGTAAGCTTGTTTATATTCTTGTAATATTATCACTAATTATTCTACTTGATATTCAGTTAGAGTAGATGTTATCACTAATTATTCTACTTGATATTCTAAATATTTAGTACAAAGGAAAATAAAACTTCAGGATAAGCAGCGGAGAATGAGTGCATGGGATATTAGAAATGTAACGCAAATGGAAAGTTCGAGGAAAAAATTAAAATAAGAAATTTGAGGATCATGCACTATTTGACAAAGGCATTAAAATAGAGAAAATGAGGATCACGCCAAAATAGAGAAATTGAGCATCACGCCATATTTGACCAAGGCAATAAAATAGAGAATTTGAGTAACATGACCAAAATATTCCTAAGAATTTGATATATGCCGATAGACGTATATCAAGCATATATATCAATCACATTTTCCAGTGTGATTGATATAGGCCAATAGGCTTACATCAATCACATTAACAATTATTATCGGTATTTAGGATTATTAATAATTATATAGAATTATTAATAACTATATAAATATTAACAACATTATTTATATATATCTCTATAAATATTATATTAATATTATAATAATTATATAAACTCCTAATATATATTAATTAATAATAAGAATAGCTCATAATAATATTAGATTATTTTTATATTATTTAAAAAACTTAATAATATAAAATTATAGAAAACAATAATGACAATTTATATTATAATATAATAATAATAATAATAATAATTGATTATAATATTATAATAACACTATATTATTATAATAATATACAAATATAATTATTATTATAATAATAATATAATCAATATTATTATAATATATTATTATAATAAGAACAATAAAAACCAATTACTTATTATTTATGATAATTAATAACTATACAAATAATAGCAACTATATTCTTATATTCTTATATATTTATGATTATTATATTAATATTATAATCATAATATTATTATTATTATTATTATTATTATTATTATTATTCTTAGGCTTTCGTATTTTTAATATTTATCTTAGCGTTTGTATACATAGGGGGATTATTGATGATGATGATGATGATGGTTAATGTCCACTAAGACCAAACTTTGGTCTATCGGACCTAAAGAAACAAATTATTTAGTTTGATTTAAGATTTTATTCCTATGCTCATAAAGCTTGGAGAGAAGCCTCCCAAGCTCACTATAATTTTGAGATTGTAAAAGGCTAGGGAGGTCAACATTGCGACAAAGATTATGAAACTGAGATCTAATGTGGTTGTACTTGGGGAACTCTAAGAGGAAGTGGTTTTCATCCTCGATGTTCCTATTCTCACAGAGATGGAAGATCCTTTCCATCCATGGTGTTTTAGGAACTACCAACGACCTGTTTCACTATGGAGCTCATGAGATTTCATTCTAATCTTCGCTATATTAATTTTCTTCTTTGAGCTAGTTAAAACAGAGAGATACTTTTGATCTTCTAGGGTGGGGTTGATGACCTTCTTATAATAACTTAATTTTATTTTGGCTGCTAAATCTTTCTCACACCATATTTTTTCTTCGAACTTAGAAGTAACAATATTTTTAATGTTATTAATGTTTTGTAATGCATCATTCTCGTTGATCTCCCAATGGTTTAACCAGGCACTCATGTCTTTATACCACCCCCGATTCAGCCTTAGGTGGTTTTGGTTGGAATTTAAGGCTAGCTTAGGAAGTCTGTGATCTCCTATGTTATTGAGCTTGTGCTTGTACAACAAAAGCCTAGTCATAGCTAGGCTCTTGATAGGGGAAAGTCCTACTTTTATAAGGAGAGTAGGATAGGTTGTATTGCTTTTAATTTTTAGGTTATACGTTATAAAGTGCTTCTAGATTTGCTCAATATTTCTCCAGGATTCTCTAGAGATGCTACAACCCCAAACCTCACATCCATATAAGATAACAGGAGTGACTAAAGTTTCAAAGAGGAACTTCTTTTTGTCCCACATTACGAGGTTTGTCGTTTTACAATTATTTTCAAGACCAAAGTAAGCTTTCCGTCCCCCATTAATCCGCTTCTCAATGCTATAGTTCCAGTTGAGTTTGTGATGAATATCAATTCCTAGGTACTTGTAAGAATACACTTCCTCCAAGTTATTATTGTCATACATAAAATTAGCGTAGGTGTCCTTCTTGGATTTGATAATAATAACTTTTTTGTTGTCAGTGTTAACAGTCGTACCCTTGGTAGAGCAGAAATCCTTAAGAAGCCTAAGTTGCTTATCAATATCAGATGGACACCTTGCGAGGAGAACAATATCGTCAACATATAGAAGAAGGATGACGACTATCCCAACTAAGATCGTGCCAGCACATCCTGCTTCCTCTAAATAACCTTCGAGCTTGTCAATGTAAATGCCAAATAAGGTAGGGGAGAGGGGGAAACCATGTTTAACTCCGATATTACACTTAATACCTTTCGACCACCCCTCATTGCTCTTTAACTTGGCAATTACGTTCTCGTATAACCTTATAGCGGTAGCTCTCAACTCGAAAGGGACCTTTGGCTCTTCTAATCTATTCCAAAGGTTGTTTCTAGGAACCGTATCAAAAGCCTTTCTAAAGTCCACAAAGCAGCAAAAGAGACTTGATTTATCATTACGACATTCCTCCACAATGATCCTAAGTGTAACAAGGTGGTCTATTGTTGAGTGACACCTTCTAAAACCCGCTTGGCCTTTAGCCTGCTAACCTTCACTTTCAAGCCATATGCTCAAATTATTTTCCAAAATACTACCATATAGCTTGGCTAAGAGAGGGATGATCATAATTGTCCGATAATTAGAGGGGTTATTTGTATCCCCACTTTTAAAAATAGGGATAATGAGGCTCTCAGTCCATAGCTTAGGGAACCCTTGCTTGACTGCTTGATTGAAAATCTTGTGGATGTGGGGGATGAGGACAGGGCCTCCAATCTTTAAGATTTCCACCTGGTAACCTTCAACATCCTTAACTTTCCCATTAGCCAGGCGTTTAACCCCAAAATCAATGTCTTCTAGAAAGAAAACTTCTTTCCTTGTGGGGAGGGTTTCAAAGTTATCCATGACATTTGAAGATTCATAAAGCTTTTTAAGATATGAATTCCAATCATGTAAAGCAATTTTATTATTATATTTAGTTTTCCTAGTCAGAATCTGCCTCCAAAATTTCTTAGGAGCTACCTTAGAGAGGTGTAAGAGATTCTCTTGTCTTTTACGAATGTACTGCCTCTTTTTCCTTTTAGTTAGGGCTTTGTATATTTTTATCTTGTACATTTTAAGAGATTCATCAACAACTTCCTTAATTGCTCTCATCGCACTTTTACAATCTTTGTCATACCATGGATTGGTTTTGCTATTTCTTTGATTATTTGAAACTTCAATTGAGAACTTTTTAATAGAATATGAGAGGGTTGTAGTAAAATTATGATAGACATCTTCTATGTTTTCTATACTAGATAAAGGAATAAAATTAGTTTTTAATTCATTTAGAAAGAGACAGTTTTTATTTCTATCAAAAATTGAGTTCTTTGGGCTATAAGGATTATTTTCTATGGGATCTCTATGCATGAAAAAATTGATAGTTATAAGTAAAGGCTTATGATCAGAGTCAGGCTCGTGGTCATTTATGACGTCAAAATTTATTATTTCGTTGTATAAAGGGAGATCGGAAATAACATAGTCTACCACGCTGCTACCAAGCCCATGGATGCAGGTCATCTAGCTAGAATTGGGCCACTTCTTTAGACCATTGCAAATTATGAGATCCTAAGCACTACAGAGCTTGACTAGCTCTAACCCAAACAGATTCTCCCCGAGGCCTTCATAGCTCCTTTTCTACCTACTAGCCAGAGTAGGGTCTTCATCTAACCAAAGAGGATTGGTTGGAATGATTGCTTAGAATAATAGCTTGCTTGCTTGAAGTTTGAGCATTAAAGTCACCTATTAAAAGGATATTACCTTCATTCCTTAGACTAGAAATATCATTCTCTAAACCATTGTAAGGACTATTTTTATCTAGATTCTTCTTCTTATAGAAGTTAGAATTGATGAGGGGAAAATAACATATTGCTATGTAGGTCTTTTTATTATTAATATCAGTGATCTCTATCCAACTATATTGGTTGTAAGGGTTGTTTTTATAAATCCTAGCATGGGGGGAGATGTTCTTATTAATGTAACAAGCTATTTCCCCAATGCCTCTACGGGAGGATCGCTTGTTCTAGGTAGTCCATAGTGTAAAGCCATCTATGTTAGGGACCTTAGATTCTTCATGCTCCCAAGTTTCATCAAGCAAAATAATATCAGCATAATTTGAGTTAGTTTAGCTTGGGGCCTATGTTCCATTGAAAACCCCGGCAGTTCCAAGAAAGAATCTGGAGCATGTTGAATTGCTATTTAGTACTATCTTTTTGGTTTCTATCCCGAATAAAGGCTTTTCTATTTCTGATTATTGCCCATTTTCCTTCCTTTCTAGCTTCTTTTACCTTTTGAACCTCCTTTCTTAATTCTGCTTGATCTTCTAGAATGAGATCTTCATTTATAAATATTCTCGTTCCTTTTAGACTTGAGGTTTTACTAAGTATGTCATACTTATGATCTGTAGAGCTCACCTTTATTCGGATCAGTCTTCCTTTATTTTCAGTTAATTTTCCCAACCTTGTTGCTTCTGTGAGACACATTGTTTCAATTTGTAATCTATTATGTAATTTTGTTTGGGCTATGGCTGAAGTATCCTCATCTACCTCTTTTTTTAAACCGAAGATTATAAGGGTCAAGGCCCTTTTGTTACGCTCATGGTCTAATTCTATTAATTTTTTCATTTCATCTTTAATTGGTTTCATATCTAATTTATCTACCACATTATTTAGGGTGAGGCGGCTATTAACTTTTTCTTCTAGTTCTTTAATCATGTCTTTCATTTCAAGACTCTCTAAAGTATCAGCCTCTCCTTGCTAGGATGTTTGGCTGGTATCTTGGTTTTGTTTTTTTATAACCTGCAACCTAGTCTCCATTTCCTCCATTTTATTCTCCAATAGTTCTATTTTATTTTCTATTTGTTTTTGGATTGTGTTTTCAAGAGATGCAAATTTATTTTCCAACATGGCTTGTAACTCTATTTGTAGCTTGACTTCTCTTTCTTCTCTACGTTTCTTTAAAGACTCTATGTACTCATAAAGGTCTTATAGAGTAACTTTGCTAGGCCTGTCTTTGGTAATATTTGGTATCTGTGGTGAAATATTCATACTTGAAACAAATATGTATTAGAAAAAGATAAGGAAAGTGTGCACCTGATATCATCAAACGTGACTGCAGATCGTATGTGCCCACCACAACCCACGGAACTGATTGGATCTGGAATTTCGAAGACAATGGCCATGTCGAGTTCAGAAGATGTTGTCAACAGACCCAAGATCACTGAAGAGACCCTAATCAAATATTATATTATTTGAATGCCAAGTGAAAAGCCAGAGCTAGGATATAGTTTTGAATGTCGAGTATAGATATAGATATAGGATACCGAGTTCGGAACCACCGAGTATCAAATATGCAAGAATCAAATATGTCCAAGATCCAAGATCACCGAAGAATAGATATTGAAGGCCAAGTTCAGAATGCCAAGTATAGATATAGATATAGGTTATTATATAGATATAGAATGTTGAGTATAGATATAGATATAGAATGTCGAGTTCAGAACTATCGAGTATCAAATATGCGAGAATTTCAGATCCAAGATCACCGCAGTATAAATATAGAATGCGAAGGTATATTTATATATATATATTATTTGAATACCAAGTGCAGAACTAGAGCGAGGATATAGTTTTGAATGCCGAGATCATAATAGATATAGAATGTCGAGTTCAGAACCGCCGAGTATCAAATATGCGAGGATTTCATAACCGAGTTGAATGTCAAGATCAAAATAGATATAGATTGTCGAGTTTAGATCCATCGAGTATCAAATATGTGAGAATTTCATAACCGATTTCAGAAATCCAAGATCCAAGATCACCGGAGTATAGATATAGAATGTCAAGTTCAAAATCGTCGAGTATCAAATATGCAAGAATTTGATAACCGAGTTCAGAAATCCGAAATCCAAGATCACCGAAGTATAGATATAGAATGTCAAGTTCATAATCAAGTATCAAATATGCGAGAATTTCAGAACCACCGAGTATGGAAAGCCCTCATAGTTTAGGATTATTAATAACTATATAGGATTATTAATAACTATATAAATATTAACAACCAGATTATTTATATATATTAATGTATAAATATTACATTAATATTATAATAATTATATAAACTCCTCATATATATTAATTAATAATAAGAATAACACGTAATAATATTAGATTATCATTATATTATTTAAATAATCTAATAATATAAAATTATAAAAAAATAATAACAATTATATTGTATTATAATAATAATAATAATAATAATAATAATAATAATATTTGATTATAATATTATATTATTATTATTTTATTA
Organism: Pinus tabuliformis; assembly: GCA_031772625.1. Taxonomy (NCBI): domain Eukaryota; kingdom Viridiplantae; phylum Streptophyta; class Pinopsida; order Pinales; family Pinaceae; genus Pinus; species Pinus tabuliformis. Next base: position 1,523,950,715 of record CM062817.1, read on the forward strand.
TAATAATATACAAATATAATTGTTATTAATATTATAATATTATTAGGAGTTTATATTATTATTATAATATTATATAATATTTATATAATAATATATAGAAACAATCTGGTTGTTAATATTTATATAGTTATTAATAATATTTTATTTTAATATTATAATAATATTATATTATTATAATAATATACAAATATAATTATTATTATAATAATAATATAATCAATATTATTATAATAAGAACAATAAAGACTAATTATTTATTATTTATGATAATTAATAACTATACAAATAATAGCAACTATATTCTTATATAATTATATATTTATGATTATTATATTAATATTATTATAATAATATAAACTCATAATATTATTATTACTATGCTTAGGCTTTAGTATTTTTAATATTTATCTTAGGGTTTGTATACATAGGGTTAATTATTATCAATATTTAGGATTATTAATAACTATATAAATAGCTATATAGGATTATTAATAACTATATAAATATTAATAACGAGATTATTTCTATATATTATTATATTAATATTATAATAATAATATAAACTCCTAATATATATTAATTAATAATAAGAATAGCTCATAATAATATTAGATTATCATTATATTATTAAAATAATATAATAATACAAAATTATAAAAAAAACATTAACAATTATATTGTATTATAATAATAATAATAATAATAATATCTGATTATCATATTATAATAATATACAAATATAATTATTATTATATGTATAATAACATAAATATGTTTTGAGTCCGCTAGCATTAATCATAATTGGCAATCTTTATTCATATTCATACATATAAGTGATCAGCGATCGCTTATCGGAGATCAGGCTTCGGGCTTTGGAGGAGGAGTAGTGCAGCATTGATAAGGAAGGTGGACTCGATGATTTATGAATGTGGGGTATAATATTTGAGATCCGACAAGCCAATCGCAATCGCACATCGGTGAAGTCCCAAGACGCATATCAAATGCCCATTCAAAATCCGCCGATACAATTTTATTAGTGGAAAATGTGCTTTTCAATAAAGGGGAAATATGATTGTTAAACGAATGTTTGCAGGTCTAAAAGCATAAATCAATTATAAATGAGAAACAAATGATTTATTGATTTCTTAAAGATTATCTTGCCTCCCTGTGACAGCTCACTATTTATCGCAATTGGAGTTATGAAAAGGAAACAACTAAAACATAACGTTTGTGCCTCCCGAGATTTGTGATGCGACGTATCATTATGGCATTTAAATATCACGATTTTGCAGTTACGGAAATCATTAATAGAGCAATTATGGTTGAATCCTTCAAGGTTTTCATCCATGCTAGCATAACATATTAAAACCTGAATAGTGCATTACCTTTGAACGAATTTTTCCTCTGTTACAGTCTTCTATTTCTTTTTGCAGAGCAAGGTTGAATTCATCAATCGAGCATAAATGTTGAAGAAATCAAAGAAAATGAAGGTTCCCTCCATAATCAAGGATGAACCAGAAAAGAGAGTATTCATATCTGATACTATCTTCCTCAGTCTGGGCAAGGCTTCATGGGAAATCATATCTAATTTACTGGAAGTCGAGGACCCAGTAGAGATTGAAGAAGAAAGGGGAACAATAGATTCAAGCGACAAGTCAGAGAATACTCTAAAAGATTTGGCCAACTCTTTTCTTCACAGAATAGCCGCCTGCACCAAAATATTACCCTACAATGACTTGGTCAGATGGGTAGTTGAAAGTATCAACATAACTGACAAAGCATTCTTTATGGCTGATGGAAAGATGTTTGGGTCATTGAGGGCGGAAGATATAAAAAAGATGTACCATTTTTCGCAACCACAGAAGCATTACAACGTCGCATTTATAGAAGCTTTCGCCAAGGAAAATGACCTAGAGTCAGACCCTATCAGGCAGTGGAGGCAAATCCCAAACAAACACAAGCATGAATCATTGGGTATGTACTCCGTAGACTCCTTAGAATCTCCTTACTACTCTGTTGGTGCTATGATATGTAGACTCTTTGGAGTTGCTGATTTAGCCAAGTTTTCTATAGAAATGGTGCCCTTAATGGAAGCAGAAGTTAACGCTTATATCATGGATTTGGCAACCATTATTTCTGATAAAATGGCCAATCAAATCCTTGATTACAGAAAAAACAGGTTTGTGACTACCTGGGTAATACCCCCATTTTATATGAGTGCCTACATCATGGATACCATCTATTTTAATTCTGATTACACCATTTTAGGCTGGAAATGGAATTCACAAGACCCAACCCCCATTCATCTCTATCATAAGTATTTATGAAAGGCCCATTATAAAAACCATCTTTATAGAATCTGTCGTGGTTTTGTCTTGCCCGTTCACTATGCTATATTCAAAAAAACTGCTCCTCAGTTGTTCAATGAAGCCTGTGTCGATCTAACATCAATTGGTAGTTGGTTCAGTGAAGAGAATTTCACCTATATCATAGTTTTTGGCATCAATTCAAATCCACATGTCCTCCCCTTATACATTCCTGATAAACTATTTGCCAGAGAAATAACTTATCAGATAACAGAAGTAGGGATGTCCAAAAACCTAAAGGAGTCCAAAAAGAAAATGTGGCCAACATTCCCCCTCTGATGTGGTACTTATACACTGCATGAATTTAAACATGTAGAGAAGGAAGCTGAGAAAAATAAAATGTTAAAGTTAGCAATCATTCCAAAGAGGCAGTATGATCCAAAAGCAATTGCCTACAACTTTACCTCTCGCGTCAAACTTGCCAAGTTTGAACATGAGAAAGATGATTATGATGATTTATTCACTTCAGCTGAGTTATTTTCTCAAGTAAAACATCTTGCAAAAATCATATTGGGAGCAGAGGGATTAGAGGGATTTCTAAAGTCCAAAACACAGAGGTTGCAAACTCTACCTATGGACTTATTAAATACCACCCCTATGGTGCAACATGAGGGCCATAGTGAAGGAGAAACTATAGAGAAGACTCCTGAAAAGGAAAATAACCCTGAAAGGGAGAAAATTCTTGAGAAGGATCGAACAAATGAAGGGACTAATGAGATCCTTGATACTAATGTTACTATTGATCCTACTTTAATCAAGGAATGGGAGCAGTTTGATCTAATCATAAAAAACCCAAATGACTCCAAAGAACTCACTACATCAAAATCACCAGAACCTGAGGTTACTAATGTTCCAATTCAAGGGGCAATCAACAAACACAAAATTCAGCAATATATTGAAATAATTCCAAAAAATCCCACAAAGGAGATTGTTCTGAAAATACAAGAAATACCACCACTAGATGTATTATATAGTCCAAAGCATAGGGTTGTGGTCAAGAGACAGAGGAAAAAGAGGAAAATTGATCAAGGACCTCTTTCAACTCCTCTTGCCGAACCGATGAGCATGGTATGGAAAGACTCAGAAGTCAATCCTTCTGAGGATTTAACAAAATTATCTCAGTATGCAGGGGCTTACACAGCCGCAACAATGGACAAAGCCTCAGAAGTTAGTCAGCTAATCAAAGAAAAGGACCAGAGGATCAATCAACTTGAAATGCAATCAGCAGAAGAACAACAAAGGATTAGTAATCTTGAACAGTAGCTAGCAGAGCAGAGACAACAAAATGAGCAATTAAAAGAGCAGTTGAATCTGGAGAAATAGAATATTGATCAGTAGACTCTCCAAAAACAATAGAAATTGTGTCAAGAGCTCAGCAGGCTTCAGATGGAAATTGAACAGGAAAAGAAGGCTAAGGAAGATCAAATTTCAAAACTGCAATTACAAATAGAAAAGTATAAAGGTTATCCACAGGTTAATGAATTCAAGAAAGAAGCCTTGGAAGTAACCAAAGCCTTATCCCAGCAGTTAAACATCCTTTGCCATAATATATCTTTGGCTGACCCTTTGTGTGACATCTCTGCATCACTGATTGATAAGGCAGTTGACACCAGACTAGAGTTGGAAAAAGTAGATGAAAAGATATCAAATTTTCTCTCTTGGCAAGATTCAGAAGAAGGCAAGGCTGCCAATTTGCCTAAAATACAAAAATCACACAAGGAAATCTTGTTTTTGGAGTGGGAATCACGGATAATGAAAGCCAAGAGGGAAACTTCTAGAGCCAGAGCTATAATGAACGGAGTAATCAAATTAGTAAATGTCAATTTATATATGGCTAATTTGGTCTTCGATTTCTCTCCAAGAAAACTCATAAAAGGAAAAGTACTAGAACATCAATGGAGAAAGGATCTGGCAAAGAGAGAGAAACAAATCGGAGAATTGCAAAATTTGACATGGCATGCATTTTGGCTTTTTCTAGTCAAGCCACATAGCCAACAGATGGCCATGAAATGCCTTTCCGATGCAGTCAGCCGAATGATTCTTGAACTCTCTAATGCCACCTACATAGCGCAACTACATTCCAGGATGAGCCATCCTCTAGAAGTCCAACCAATGCTCATAATTTGTCAACTGCAAGAACAAGAAAGGAAGCAGATTCAATGAATTAGTCCAATCATTATCACACTGCTATTTTTATATAGCAAATCTCAGATTTTCATGTTTACAGTTTTAACAGCACATAGCGATTTTTATTGATAGTTAGTTTTTATTTTTATTATTTAAAGACCCTTTCATGTATTTAGAAAGGGTCCTCAATTTCTATAAAACTTGACTTGGGAAGTTGCACTTCTGTACTTCTAAATATTTTTTTTATCAAGAGTGGATGTTTTTGTCTTATTTCCTTATGTGAATTAACATGTCTTTCAAAATTTTCTATTGTTGATATATATGTATGTTTTTCAAATATTATTGGGAGTTTAAATTTTTTGTACTTCCAAATATTTTTTTAATCAAGAGTGGATGTTTTTGTCTTATTTCCTTATGTGAATTAACATGTCTTTCAAAATTTGCTATTGTTGATATACATGTATGTTTTTCAAATATTATTAGGAGTTTATATTATTATTATAATATTAATATAATATTTATATAATAATATATAGAAATAATCTAGTTGTTAATATTTATATAGTTATTAATAATATTTGATTATAATATTATAATAATATTATATTATTATTATATTATTATAATAATATACAAATATAATTATTATGATAATAATAATATAATCAATATTATTATTATTATTAGATAATCGATATTATTATTCCTTACAATCCTTATGACAATTTCATGTTGGACCATGGTCAACATCATAATAAACCATGTTTGACTCACGAATAATAAACCCAAGCGATTGATATTATAAACCCAAGGGATTAATACTAAAACCCCAAGGGATTATGAACCAAAGGGAATACTATTAAACAAAAGGGACTAATAATATAAACCCAAGGGAATAATAAACCCAAGGCATTGATATAATAAACCCAAAGGAACAATAAACCCAAGGGATTATTATTTATTTTCATGGTGAGACAAGCCTTGTCACAATGTGACATTCAAGCATGGTTGGCTATGATTGACAATGGTTTACCATGATAAATATTATAAACCTAAGGGAATAATAAATCAGGGGATTAATATGAGAAACCCAAAGGAATTGGTGTAGCTTATATTGTGTTTTAAGCTTATTTATCAGTTATATCACTAGCGGAGGTCTAAAAATCATTGCAGGGGTTCATCCTTAATGAAGCTCTTTTATTTTCTTTACATTCGCAGAGTCTAAGGGAAATGAATTATTTTGTTTATTATACATTGAAATGGTAAAAGAAATAGGTGCAAAAGAATCGGCCCCAATATAGGCAAGAATTAAATCAACTCATAATATAAGAAGTTATATGGAGTGGTCCCTTATATATATAAAATAAATCGCAATCGCTAAAGTGTAGCGGGCAGGTTATTACCACAGGAATCACTGATTCCTGATTGCGATGAGCAGTGTGGACCCGAAACACATTTACATTTTGTTGTAAAGTTCCGGTGGGTACACAATTATATGTATGTACATATATAAAGATTGTCAATTGTGATTAATGGTGGTGGACCGGAAACATATTTAAGTTATGTTTAAAAGCCCAGCGGGTCTGCAAGGCACTGAATACATATGTTGGTGCATTCAATGATTGTCGAATGCGATATGGGTAAGTCAGACCCAAAACATATTTACGTTATGTTTTAACAACCTAGAAGCTCCATAAAACATTGAATACGTATGTTGGTGCATTTAATGATCAACGATTGCGATTTGTGATCACAGGCCTGACCCGAAAGGTATATTCATTATGGTTGTAAGTCCCATTAGGTCCAGCATGTCCAAAAGTCTTTTTATGATTACGTATTTTATATATTTCAATTATAAAGAGATTATAATAGAAATGATTGTTGATTGTGATATGGGTAAGCCAGACCTGAAAGCCTATGTATTATGTTTCATGACTATGGTGGGTCCATCATATCAACGATATAATGTGTATATATATGGTGAAACACTGATTTTGATTGTGATGAGGGGTATGCCTCGATAGTTGTGCTAACAGTATTAAAAGTGGGAAAAGCACATTTTATGTTATATTTTCAAAAGCGCAGATACAAAGGATTTATATATAAATATAATATTATTAAGGGTGCATAAAGGGCTGATTGCAATTGTGATTCCGATGGTTTGAGATGTTCTGGTCATACATGTACCAAGCATTAAAGACTAAGTTTCCAGGTCCTTCATTTAAAGACACAACATATATTTAAGTGAAAAATAAGTGACCGTAAATAATATTTATTAATGTCTTAAGTACAATTTCCCTATAGCCAGAAAGAGATTTATTTAAACATTTTTTTAAAGAAATATTAAACCTAAGGGATCAATATTATAAACCCAACGTATATAAACCCTAAGACAAATATTATAAACATTGAAATAAACATGATGGACCATCATTGATTTTCATATTGAGACAATCCATATGACAATTCCATGTTGGACCATGGTCGACATCATAATAAACCATGTTTGACTCAGGAATAATAAACCCAAGCGATTGATATTATAAGCCCAAGGGATTAATACTAAAACCCCAAGGGATTATGAACCAAAATGAATACTATTAAACAAAAGGGACTAATATAAACCCAAGGGAATAATAAACCCAATGGATTGATATAATAAACCCAAAGGAATAATAAACCCAAAGGGATTATTATTCATTTTCATGGTGAGACAATCCTTGTCACAATGTGACATTCAAGAATGGTTGGCTATGATTGACAATGGTTTACCATGATCAATATTATAAACAAAAGGGAATAATAAACCCAAGGGATTAATATGAAAAACCCAAAGGAATAATTAAATGAAGGGATTAATACTAAGGCCCCAAGGGATTATGAACCCAAGGGAATAATATTAAATCCAAGGGACTAATATTATAAACATTAAAATACACATGATCGACCATCATTGATTTACATATTGAGACAATTCCTATCAAAATTCCATGTTGGGCCATGGTTGACATTATAATAAACCATGTTTGACTCGGGAATAATAATAAACCTAAAGGACCAATATTATAAACCCAACGTATATAAACCCTAAGACAAATATTATAAACATTGAAATAAACATGATGGACCCTCATTGGTTTTCATATTGAGACAATCCTTATGACAATTCCATGTTGGACTATGCTTGACATCATAATAAACCCAAGCAATTGATGTTATAAACCCAAGGGATTAATACTAAAACCGCAAGGGATTATGAACCAAAGTGAATACTATTAAACAAAAGGGGCTAATAATATAAATCCAAAGGAATAATAAACCCAAGGGATTGATACAATAAACCCAAAGGAATAATAAACCCAAGGGATTATTATTTATTTTCATGGTGAGACAATCCTTGTCACAATGTGACATTCAAGCATGGTTGGCTATGATTGACAATGGTTTACCATGATCGATATTATAAACCAAAGGGAATAATAAACCCAAGGGATTAATATGAAAAACCCAAAGGAATAATAAAACGAAGGGATTAATACTAAGACCCCAAGGGATTATGAACCCAAGGGAATAATATTAAATCCAAGGGACTAATATTATAAACATTAAAATACACATGATCGACCACCATTTATTTACATATTGAGACAATTCCTATCACAATTCCATGTTGGGCCATGGTCGACATTATAATAAATCATGTTTGACTTGGGAATAATAAACCCAAGCAATTGATATTATAAATCCAAGGGATTAATACTAAAACCCTAAGGGATTATGAACCTAAGGAAATATTATTAAACAAAAGGGACTAATAATATAAACCCAAGGGAATAATGAACCCAAGGGATTGATATAATAAACCCAAAGGAATAATAAACCCAAGGGATTAACACTAAAACCTCAAGGGATTATGAACCCAAGGAATTATTCATATTGAGACAATCCTTATGACAATTCCATGTTGGACCATGGTCCACACCATAATAAACCATGTTTGACACACGAATAATTAACCCAAGCGATTGATATTATAAACCCAAGGGATTAATACTAAAACCCCAAGGGATTATGAACCAAAGGGAATACTATTAAACAAAAGGGACTAATAATATAAACCCAAGCAAATAATAAACCCAAGGCATTGATATAATAAACCCAAAGGAACAATAAACCCAAGGGATTATTATTTATTTTCATGGTGACACAATCCTTGTCACGATGTGACATTCAAGCACGGTTGGCTATGATTGACAATGGTTTACCATGATTGATATTATAAACCTAAGGGAATAATAAACCCAAGGGATTAATATGAGAAACCCAAAGGAATAATAAAATGAAGGGATTAATACTAAGAACCCAAGGGAATAATATTAAATCCAAGGGACCAATATTATAAACCCAACGTATATAAACCCTAAGAAAAATATTATAAACATTAAAATAAACATGATCGGCCATCATTGAATTACATATTGAAACAATTCCTATCACAATTCCATGTTGGACCATGGTCTACATTATAATAAACCATGTTTGAGTCAAGAATAATAATCCCATGGGACTAATATTATAAACCTAATATTGATAAACCCAAGGGACTAATATTATAAACCCAAGGGAATAATAAACCCAAGGGATTGATATAATAAACCCAAAGGAATAATAAACCCAAGGGATTATTATTTATTTTCATGGTGAGAAAATCCTTGTCACAATGTGATATTCAAGCATGGTTGGCTATGATTGACGATGGTTTACCATGATCGATATTATAAACTTAATGGAATAATAAACCCCAAGGGATTAATATGAGAAACCCAAAGGAATAATAAACGCAAGCAATTGATATTATAAACCCAAGGAATTGATATAATAAACCCAAGGGATTATTATAAACCCAAGGGATTAATACTAAAACCCCAAGGGAATAATATTAAACCCAAGGGACTAATATTATAAACCCAACATTCGTAAACCCAAATATAAATATTACAAATAGTAAAATAAACATCATTTATCATCATAGTTAGAAAATCCTTGTGACAATGTGACATTCAAGCATGGTTGACCATGGTTGGCTATGATTGACAATGGTTTACCATGATTGATATTCTAAACCCAACATTTGTAAACCCAAACATAAATATTACAAAGACTAAAATAAACATGATTTATTCACGGTGAGAAAATCCTTGTGACAATGTGACATTCAACCATGGTTGACCATGATTGATATTATAAACATGAGGTAATAATAAACCCAAGTTATTGATATTAGAAACCCAAATGAATAATAAACCCAAGGGATTAATACTAAAACCCCAAGGGATTATGAACCCAAGGGAATAATATTAAACCCAAGGGACTAATATTATAAACCCAACATTCATAAACCCAAATATAAATATTACAAATAGTAAAATAAACATCATTTATCTTCATGGTTAGAAAATCCTTGTGACAATGTGACATTCAAGCATGGTTGACCATTGTTGGCTATGATTGACAATGGTTTGCCATGATCGATATTATAAACCTAATGGAATAATAAACCCAAGGGATTAATATGAGAAACCGAAAGGAATAATAAAATTAAGGGATTACTACTAAAACCCCAAGGGGTTATGAACCGAAGGGAATAATATTAAACCCAAGGGACCAATATTATAAACCCAACATATATAAACCTTAAGACAAATATTATAGACATTGAAATAAACATGATGGACCATCATTGATTTTCATATTGAGACAATCCTTATGACAATTCCATGTTGGACCATGCTCGACATCATAATAAACCATGTTTGACTCAGGAATAATAAACCCAAGCGATTGATATTATAAACCCAAGGGATTAATACTAAAACCCCAAGGCATTATGAACCAAAGGGAATACTATTAAACAAAAGGGACTAATATTATAAACCCAAGGGAATAACAAACCCAAGGGATTGATATAATAAACCCAAGGGTTTATCATTTATTTTCATGGTGAGACAATAAATAGAATTTAAGCCATAAATACATTGATATGAATACATGAATTTAACCAACATTGCAACCACAGAAAGAACATTGAGTCTTAACATATATATTTTTTTTGTCTACATCAAATAATCGACTACAAAATTGAAGTTCAAAACTATAAATAAGGTCACAATGCTATTAGTTGTATTTCATAGTGATATGGACTTCAATCGCTCCTCTTACTTCTTCCTAATTGTAACATATGCACTATCTTTCATCTTGGCATAACACTGGAAAGAAAAATGTAGTGCAATGCGTAAACCATCTATTGATTTCACTCTTGATATGGCCGTGAAGGTAAGGCCTTGCTGCTCTTTATTCCTGATATCAACTGATGCTCGTTCTAAAGTCAATCCCTGTGAATTTTGGATTGTAAGAGCCCATGCCATGTTCAAAGGAATTTATTTTCAATTTCCTCTTACCACTGGGGTGATATGGACAATGTTTGGATTGCTTGCATCAAATGGAACACCAACATACTTATCAAAAACAACAATTGTGAACATTGGAAGTCGAGGTGGCTTAGAGGTAGGCGGAAAGAATATATCCTTAACAAAACCAAGTGCACCATTCACCAAGCCAACTTCAACCCATAAATTACATGTCAACATAACACGCTGACCACGACACAACAAAACTTCATGGTCCAATTGTTCATCATCAACAACACCGATTTTTGAACACCTTGAATATTCAGTAACACATCGTGCAATTGGAGAATTTAATGATTTTAACATATGCCTATTATGCAAGGACACCAAATTATTTGTTGGAAACATGTGAACTATTGCATTAAATAAATCTCTTTCTGTAGGATGTAACCTCATATCAGCTCGAGATATAAGAAAGTCCCAATCTTCAAGAACAGGTTCTACGTTTCTTATGTTATCGAGGACTCTATGAAAACAATATTGTTTCTCATTATTCCCTTGTTGGAGAAATATTGTGTCAAGAGTGACAACAATGTCGAATTTTTTTCCACAAGACTTTCCCTGTTGTATTACCTGCATACAAAGGCTTATCTATCACAGGAGGCAGTTGGCCAAGGTCACCCACAAGGATGATGGATCTCCCACCAAAAGGACAATTCTTTTTCTCTGGAAATGCTTCTCATAATCGAGCATCTATTTGCATAAACAACCTTGATCCCAGAAAGCTCATTTCATCAATCAATATATATCTAACATGTCACATTTCTTATTGGAATACTTCAAGTGACTTCCCTTGTAGTGGTTGCATATCTTTAATTGGAACTTTTAGAGCTGAGTGTATTGTTTTTGCATGTATATTAAAAGTAGTTACTCTTGTTGGCACAAGAAGAAGCAAAGGTCTTCTTCCATCACTTGACGAATTAGAAAGAGTTTCAAAAATACAATGGATAAGGAAAGACTTCCCAATTCCCGTAGTGCCCTGGATAATCATAAGAAGAGCTTCACAAATTTTATATCCAACAAAGTGCCTTAACACAATTTCAAAAGCAAGTCGTCTTTTTTCTGATAAAGAATCTGGAGATGCAAATGTTCTGTTTGAAAGGTCAACAATATCACCCGCTAATTTTTCATTCCTTATAAAATTAATAGCTTCCTCTGCAACATCATCATAAATAGTTGTACTTTCCCAGTTAAAGGATATATCAATGTCCCTTCGACCAAGGTTGTGAAGATCAGAAACATTCACATCATTTGGTGGAACCAAATGAGAGAAAATCTACCATTCTTGAAAATCATCTTCAACATTCATTTCCTGGTTAGAAAAATCACCATGTTCTTCATCTTCAATATTGTCTATAATTGATGGGTGTCAATCAACATGCCATGCTCGATATTGAAAATTCCTCCAACTTTCAATAATAATTTCAGCTGAAAGGCCAATTTCTACAGAAATGTCACGAAATGGCTTGTACAATAGCAATTCTGACCAACAAAAGGTTTCAAAATCCTCTGAAGCCTCACCAAGAATAGAATAAAACCATGGCCAAACCCGAACAATAGCATGAACATCTATAGGTTTCCATGGATCTTGTTTACACTTGCTATCAAATGTCCAAGATATTGTTATTTCTATCAAAGATAGATGTTCAAGGAAAAAAGGTCTCTTCTGATAATGTTGAACGAAGGTATTCTCAGATGAACATTGCAAGCTATCCCTTGATATTTTCCTAAAAACCTTTCTTCCAACATTTAAGGAAACAAATTTCCGACTACAAACAACAAGAGGTAGCTTAAATAACATATGGCATGTTTCTTGTGCTCCAATGTCACGGTCAACAATCGTTTCTGCTAGAAACTTTCTATATGCACATAAATCATGATCCTCATAGCCAATAGAATTTGAAATTCTAGTCAACATATGATGATTTCTACTTTTGATGCATACTTAGCAATGTATTTCAACACAGCATAGCGAGAAAGCAATGGATGGAAATCAACATTTGCACGCCACATTGTTAGAAGGTCAATGTTATGTACATTAAGCTTATCATCTTTTCTTGCTGGCTCATATTTTTTTCTTCCTTGATCATCTATGAACAATCTTGATTCACCACAAAGATCCCATCAAGCATTGTACTGACATGTTAGAATAGCGCCCTTTTTGTGCAAACAAGAATCCACAGTACACTTTGTGTGCCTTTGGACATGCTTTAACAATTCTTCGTAATCATTATGAGGATTACAAGAGAAAATCTGACCAGTATTCAACAGGCAAGGGTAATCATTGAGGCTTTGTGGATCCATTATGTTGTGACGATGTATGTCACATGGATTCCATGTAGTTACATATTTGTCGCAGAACATCTTTGCAAGTTGTACATTAGAAGTATTTGACCAATCAAGTATTTCCATATTAGGAGCACCTTCTAACCATAGGAAACCATGGATATGCAGTGAACCTCTATATTGCCACTCATATCTGAAATAAATTAACATATAGTTACTACAAACAATATAAATAGAATCACAATAAAAGTATAAAAAGTACAAAAAAAAAAAAAAATCAACACAAACATGTACTAAAAGTCTTTAGCTTTAAGATATTTTTGGATAACTTCCTCTTGAAAAATATTGAATCTGTGGTGTATAGATGCTGCAACAATATGAGGGTACTGGATAACATTCTCAATTTTCATACAATGCTCATTTGAAGAACGAGAATGTGAATGTACGGGCATGAGGTTATGCAACTCTGGCCACTTTGTGTCAATTGCACTCAAAGTAAAAAATAAAGATGGACATCCTAACTGAGTAATCATGTCCATCAATTCAAATCAACACTTAGTCTAGTATGCCCTTGTACCTCTCAGAGAAGAACCAAACCGCATAAGATGCTCAGCCAACTTATTATCTGGTAAATCAAATAGTTGGTGACGTAACTCCTCAACTGTTGTAGGTGAGTTATCATGTAAATGTTTCTTTGCAAAAATGCAGCAGTTGCTAGGCTTTGATGCCGCATTATCATGTTTAATAGGTAATATCAAAACCGAGGATGGCTTCCAAATCTTTAATCATAGTACCTAAGAAGAAGCAATGCATACTCATGAACTTCAACATTACAAATACGTGGTTGCAACCAATCAGCATCACCAGTGGGCAACAATGTTGGGAATTCCATATCGAACAGCCCCTCTGTATTATATTCATTCACTAGAGAGGTTCCAATAGTGGGCCAATCCATGTCTTGAACATGTGAAGAATGAACATTATCAAGAAATGCTCTAATTTCATCCACTTCTCTTCATTCATTTGGTAGGCAAGCAATAAAGGAAGAAGGATGAGACGGAAATTTCTCAGCATGAAACTCTTCATTATTAGTTTCATTGATCTCATATTCTTCAATATGACAATCAACAAATTTAAGCCTGGAGGAGACATCTATTGATATTTCGGGGAGAGCATTCACTGAATCATAATCAACTACTACATCTTGATAATATTGTTCACGCTGGATTTTGAAAAGCAATGCATCCATCACTCGAGATCTTTTGACATAACATTCATAATATTTAGACTCAGCGCCATGTCTCCTCACAATTAGAAAGTCAATATCTTCAACATGTTGGGGAAGGCTTCTTACAATTATAGAAATATCTTGAGGAAAGCTAATTGTATTACCACTATACTTATATTGCCCACCTCAAGCATGTGTCACTTGCAAAATGGGATTCACACATGCTATTAGCATTTCTTCAACTTTAGTAAGAACTCTTAAAATATGAGGTTGTTCACCAGGATCCATGTTATTATACCGAAAAAAATGATGGGCTCCTCTTTCACTCTTACATCGTCTGCAAATAGGTCCTTCAGAATGTCTCACAACAAGGATTCCAAGATATGATTCTTGGCAAATGTGGCACATCTGGACAACTGACAAGTTATCTATCTTGCTCGAAACCTTTTATGCAATGCAATCATGTTTTGATCAAAATGAATATGATCTCTACTCGCCAAACCATGTTGAAAACCATTTGGATGAGTAAAATCTTTTCTAACATTTACTTCATCTTCAAGAACATGAGATTCCCTTTGCAAATTTGAAGCATGTGGAATGGATCTATGAGAATGCCTTTCCAAATTTATGGTGTGCATTTCGAGAACCTGAGAGGAAGTAAAGGTATCTTTGTCATAAAAGACTTTAAAATTTTATTTCCAACTAATTATAAATGAAGAAAATGAAAAAGAATCAAATGCATTCAAAATTTACATTTGTGTCTTCATGTGGATGAGGGTTATGAGATGGTTGCTCTTGGATTGTAAGAACAGTGGATGGAACATTTTTGTATGTAGTTTCTTTTCCTCTATTCAAATGAGTTGTTTCCTGTTTCAAAAAAGTAAAATACGTTATAAAACTAAATGTCCAAAAAAGAAAGATTCAAAAATTGAAAATAAATCAAATAGATTGAACATCTACAATAGTTTTACAATTTGATCTTTTGGATTCCAATTGGCCAACCTAATGAGATGACATCATGGTTTCTCCATGAAATGTTACAAAACACAATTTCAAGGCAAATGTAAATGAAAAAATGAGAAAAATATCAAATGCACTCAACATTTACATTTGTTTGGTGATTTGGATGAACGATATGAGATAGTTCCTCTTCACTTCTAACATCAATAGATGTAAAATCTACGAAGTTAATTTCTATGCCTCTATTGGAATGACTTCTATCATGTTCAAAGAAAATAAAATACGCCATAAAATTCAATTTCTAAGCAATTAGAAATTTAAAAAATGAAAATCAAATCAAAAACACTGAAAATTTACATTAGTCTAGAATGCAGTTTAACAACCACTATTACAGCGAAAACAAAAATATAATTGTGTTACCTCCATTGTGCCACGTGAAATGCTATCAAGGATGACTGGTTCTCTTGGTGGGACCACATTACTTTGAGAAGTGGGATTTGAAGGTCTTTTGTTTTGAGCAGCTGGATCCAAATTATCAAAAAAATGGCCATGTAAACTATCATTCAAATCATCACACAAAATGTCATCATTACCTCCAGCATGGATTTTTTCCAACCTTTGGCCATCATAACATGAAATTGGACACATAGAAGGGTTAGGGTGGACATTTTCATGCACAATATCGATATGGCGTTCTTCCTGATCACAAGATGTTTCCCCAATGTTATGAACATTTTCAGAAGAGCATCGAACAACAAGATTATGCTGAGGAGGAGCATATCCTAATAATGAACTATCAATAGGAAATGGTCTTTCCATTATATCATCCATACTATGATACTTACAAGGAACAATAGAATCATTTTGAAGAGTGGCTTCACTTGTTTTTCTCTTATATGCAGCTCTCCTACGCTCATTTATCGCATCCTTATTTTGTTTACACCGCAAACAATGACTTTCATTAGACCTCTCACGTGACAGTGATGACAAAGTTCTTTTTCTTGTACACATGCTTGTGCCTTCAGACGACATGTCTACAATGAATAATAATTATTCATTATGGAATCATAAACATGGAATATAAAAAGTGTATATCTCATTTTTTTTCCAACCATATAAACTTATGAAAATGTATAAGGCTTTTTCCAAATGCCTAAAAACAAAAACAAAAAATTTTAAAATGGCAAAAAAAGCAAATGATCTTCCAAATGGCTTAAACAAAAAAGAAAGTCTAAATTTCCATGTATCATATTATAATCAAAATGGAACCCATACTATTGCGACACAAGAATCTAAAAATTTGGAACTATATATACTATCAAAATATAAATATAAATATTAAAATGAACATAAAAATATAAAAATGTTTGAGAATCAATAACAAAAACCATTACAAATATAATGTATAACATAAATCATAGAAATTATAATTATAAAAACAAAGAAAAAAGAATAACATCGACAAACATCTACATGTAAATAAGAAAACTTTAGTGGAAACAATATTAAATATTTTACATCACAAAAATCGATACAAACATAATTTTAAAGTATTACCATAAAGACACATAGTATGTATAGAGGCGAAAATGGAAATATTTTCCACAACCAGAGAGAGTATATAAAATGGAAATATTTATAAGAACTCCTAAGAATACTAATATCCTAAGAATCCATCACCATATCCAATGGTGGAATCTCATCAATGGAATCCATATGGGCAGCAATTGCAAAAACATCTCCATACTCAATCAGATCATTGCAGTCCTCTTGTGTTGGGTACCAAAACTGAGACATCTGCTCATTAGTTGAATTATCAATATCTATTGGAAAACAAATGCGAGTTGCCATGTCATATAATAGCGAAGGAACTTCACTGCAGTTGCACATAAGAACCAGACCATGGACTATTCGGAATGGAAGATAGCCAGGACATTTGCTATTTATATCTATAGAAATTTCTTCCAACAACTTCCATCTGAAACCCCAATCATCTTCAAAGTAGTCAATTCTTCATTCAAGACATGGTTGACCAAATTGGAAATGATCTAATTCTTCAATTGACCATACAGAAGTGGACCCATCATTGACAAGGCATACCAACTGATTCATGTATATTGCTAACGACATACAACATATGTCACTGATTGGAACAAATGAAAAACCCCACTCATTTTTTATTACGCCAAACTAGTAGATTGTATACCCGTACTGAGGATAATCTTCATACTCCTTGTCAAGATACAACAAAAACAATTTACTTTTAAAACACTACACTCTTGGGGGGTGAAGTACCACAAAATGGAACAACAATCCTTTTCCATACCCTATCAAGACTACTACAAACATAAAATTCAGACAACATTCCGTCATAGATATGTTTTAGAACAACCTAGTCATATTTTATGTTGCTTACATCCAATAATGAAAAGAACACCGAGTCTCCAATTCGTACTGGCCCTATGTTTTTAAATGCCTTTGTAAATGGATTCGCTACAAAATATTTGTGCATTTAGGAGAATTTTGTTGGTAAGGATAAAACCACCATTGGTCCAACAACACATGATACTCTGTATCTTGAATCTATGAATCCCAAACGAAATTGATCTATGTGGCCACTCTGATTAAGGTATTGGGCAGCAAAACAATTGTCTTCACTATTGAGGAAACGAATGAGAAATCCAAACTGGTTCATGGAGAAATTCTTGCAACGTAAAAAGAAAGAAGGGTTATGCAAAGCATTCTTCCATTTTTTACATACAATGCCAAACTTTATCACAACCGATAAAGGGAGCCATAGCAAGACAAGTTCAAGAACTTCAAATGGAAGAGAACTCCAAATAGCTAGATCCATGATGAAACAGTGAAATCACCTAACAGTAAAAAAAAAAGGCATTTGATATCAACAAAACAATTTAATGTTGAATAAAATTAAAAGTAACATAAATACATAATTTACCACACACAATTTTCCATTTTGTTGAGACTATGTTAACTAAAAACATAGTAAAGGATCATGAATCCACCATGATGATAGACACAGTGCAAATAGCCATGGAAGCTATTGAGACAGTCACTAAGAAGGAAGGACATCTACTGAAAGATGTTAAGAAGGAAGAAACCTATGCAGAGGATTTAACCTTGGGAGAAGGAACACTAACAGAGGAGTGTTTTACAGAGGATGACCAATATTTTGAAGTTGTCAGAAGTATGGAGAAGTATCTTTCAGAAGATAAAAACTCTAAAGTAAAGGAGGATGGAGAATTTCTCTTAAATGAGAGAAGCATTGGTTTATTGCAATAGAAAGAATTTGATAATGCATTGATATTTGAAACTGTGACAACACAAGAACAAGTTGTTGTGCATGAAGGAGATGAAGTTCAGTTTGAAGAGCTGATATGTGAAGCAACAGTTGAGACTATTGAACCTTATGATTTCCAAACTAATAATTTGTGTATAAATGCAGGAAACATAAGTAATGATGAAATACTTATAAAGTGTCACAGAGAAATTGCATTGCTTACACTTTTGTAATTATGTATTGATTTATATATTTGTCCAGATATTTAATCCCAAATTGAATATGTGTAAGAATCTAATGGTGGAAGATGAGAGAACTATATCATTTTGTGTGTGTGTGTGTGTGTGTGTGTGTGCAGGTGAATTGCAGCAATCACATAGAGAATACATAAAGAGAAGGATCGAGATGGGGTGTTGAATCCATTAGAGGGACCAATCAAAGGTCAGGAGGAAGAGTGTACAGCAAAATAACAGTGGGATGAAACCTTTAAAGAAGAGAAAAAATGAAGACTTAGCATAAATTCAAGTAAAAGGAACGAGAGGAGGAGCGAAGACTGATCCTTAGGAATCGTTAGATCTAGGAAGATCAACAGCTGAGATCGAATCGGGAAGGTGAAATATCACATCGGCGGGGTCATTATACAATTTAACTCCCCCAAGAGGAAAACCCAATTACACTAAGAAATGGTGAAAAACACAGTCGGAACTAAGTGCCAGACTTGAAATATTATAGGGAATGTTTTATAACCCTATCAGGTCTGTAAAGATATCAGATCAGCGTATGGAAGTGGAAGGAGTCTAGCATTGAGGTTGAGCGATATGCAATTGCACGAGTTAATCTGAACCGTCGGATCACAAAATCAAATCGAGAAGGTGAAATATCGCATCGGCAGGTTCATTATACAGTTTAACTCCCGCAAGTGGAAAAGCCAATTACACTAACAAACGGTGAAAAACATTGTCGGAATCAAGTGCCGGACTTGAAATATTATAGGGAATGGTTTATATCCCTATTAGGTCCGTAAAGATATCAGATCGGCATATGGAAGTGGAAGGAGTCTGGCATTGAGCTTGAGCGATATGTGATCGCGCGACTTAATCTCAACCGTCGGATCGTGGATTGGATCGACGGTCAAGATCTTATCACAAATCGCAATCGGAGGAAGCGCAGATTGGAGTGCGCAATGGAAAGGCTTGGAGACCCGGAACCGATGGGCCTATAGTGGCGAATCTATAAAATTTGAGATCCGCTATATATATGATTCAGAGCAGGTTTCCTTTGTAATACATATATTTCCGTTAAAGGGGTTTAATGCTAAAACATACGTTAATGCTTCAATATCGCATATCGGAGCGGAAGGGGTGATAAAGATACATATATATACATATGATGATGGAAGGAGCGATGGCCAATTGCGATGAGGTTAAACCTCAGGAAACATGACAATGTTGTACGGAAGGGCGGAAAGGCATGTTTATGGGGGCATTTGCCTTTGTAAATGGTTTATAATGAAATATGCGCCGATAAGATATTTATGTGTTAAAAACATATGTAACCAAAGGTTTTGTAAGGGGAAGCTTATATATGTGTGATTTAAGCTTTTGTAAAGGTTGTGAAGTGGTTTTAAGTCCCAATCTTTCGGGAGAAGATCAACGGAAGAGAAACAATAATCAGCGGGCTCATTAAACTGTTTAACTCCCACAAGTGGAAAACCCAATTACACTAACAAACTGTGAAAAACACAGTCAGAATCAAGTGCCAGACTTGAAATATTATAGGGAATGGTTTATATCCCTATTGGTTCCGTAAAGATATCAGATCGGCGTATGGAAGTGGAAGGAGTCTGGCATTGAGCTTTAGCGATATGTGATCACGCGACTTAATCTCAACCGTCGGATCGTGGATCGGATCGATGGTCAAGATCTGATCGCAAAACACAATCGGAGGAAGCGCAAATCGGAGTGTGCAATGGAAAGTCTTGGAGACCCAGAACCAATAGGCCTATAGTAGTGAATCTATAAAATTTGAGATCGACTATATATATGATTCAGAGCAGGTTTCCTAAGTAATCCATATATTTCCTTTAAAGTTGTTTAATGCTAAAACATACGTTAACACTCTGATATTGCATATCGGAGCAGAAGGGGCGATGAAGATACATATATATTCGTATGATCGTGGAAGGAGCGATGGCCGATTACGATGAGGTTAAACCTCAAGAAACATGACAAGGTTGTACGAAAGGGCAGAAAGCTATGTTTATGCAGGCATTTTCCTTTGTAATTTTTTTATAAGGAAATATGCACCGATAAGAGATTCATGTGTTAAAAATATATGTAACCAAAGGTTTTGTAAGCGGAAGCTTATATATGTGTGATTTAAGGTTTTGTAAAGGTTGTGAAGTGGTTTTAAGTCCCGATCTTTCAGGAGAAGATCAACAGTAGATAACCAATTAATTTTGGGAGATCGTTTAAAAAAAGACCAAAACCTTATTTTTTCTACGGGTAGTGATATCACGAAGATTTTATACACAATCGATTCCCTTCTTTTTTTCTACAGCCTAGTCATCTCATTTCAATTAAAGTGGAAAAATATTGTGGAAAGAAAATATGTACATACCTGTAAGATCGATTTCTGAATGCCTTTGAAACCCGAAAAAATAGTAAGGAATAATTGAATCACACACGAACTACACCAAATTATCAAAGACAGTTGTGAGAGCATGGAAACAAATAAAAATGCAATCACTGAGAAAGCGTTTCTCCAATGCTGAAAACTGAAAAAATAGTATGGAATAATTCAATCAGAGACGAACTACACCAAATTATCAGAGACAGTCGTGAGAGCTTGGAAAAAATTAAAAATGCAATGAGATTTGCCACCTTTTTTACCAGATAGAAGCCGAGAGAAGCCAACATTCCCGTTATCCTTCAACAATTCCAACAACCTTAAGTGCTAACAAAGAAATGCATGCATCAACGGAGCGTTTGACAATCACTGAGAAAATGTTTCTCCAATGCTAAAACCTAGAAAAATAGTAGGGAATAATTCAATTAGGCACAAACTACAACAAATTATCATAGACAGTCGTGAGAGCTTGGAAACAATAAAAAACGTAATGATATTTGCCACCTTCTTTACCAAATAGAAGTCGAGAGAAGCTAACATTCCAGTTATCCTTCAACAATTCTAACAACCTTAAGTGTTAACAAAGAAATGCATGCATCCACGAAGCATTTGATTATAATATATGGAATGGGCCCTACTATGAGGTTTGAACTTTTGTAATGTAACTAAAAACTTAAAACCCCTGGTGGAGGAGAATGCAAATAGGTAGAACGTTTCATATTTCGTTTATACTTAACTGAATTAAAGAAATGTTTCATCAATCGATGCCTGCATACCTCATTGTCATGGCTATTGATGATTGTCAGGCATAAATGCTTCAACCGTCATTGTAATGGATGAAACGTGTCCTTATTACTCGAATTTATGCCTACATACCGCATTGTCGTGGTTATGGATGATTGTCAGGCATAAATGCTTCAACTGTCATTGTAATGGATGAAAAAATGTCCTTATGCTTCAATCATTCATACGTTTCAGAATGCAAAGAGACCACTTTCAAAGGCACTTTCAAAGATGGGTGTTTGACACTAATTTTTTTATTTCATTTTTCTTAATCCTACATATGTGGTTATCAACAAGAGGCACAGTAAATTTTTAATCATGCTTTGTAAAAAATTAAGTTAAGTATGGTTTATACATGTGATCTATACATGCAATAAAGTTACTGTTGCGAATTTCATTCATTGATTTAGTGATGACTACAAGAATATACTGGCATCTTTCAATTCAAGCCATCCGATCAAAAAGATTAATTAAAAAAATGATTAAGTTGTCGATTCTGATAGGGGGATGCCTATCGGCGTAATTATTCTACTATGGTGTGTGGCTCAAGGAGTATAATTGATCTTGGGTCTTCCTTAGATTAGGTCTGACAGTCCGATTCACCACTTAAAAAATAAAAAGCACTAATTAAAGGCATAGACTCCCCCTAGATGAGTCTCGCCTCTTGCCAAAATTATAAGAAATTAGTATATCTGGCTTGCAAATTGTTGGATGTACTCTTGGTGTCCTAGTGGCAGCTACGAGAATTAATCTTGGGACTTCCTTAGATTAAAAAAAAACCATTGATTATATATAAATTATTTTTGAGTTGTCTACTAGTTTATTTTTGAAAAGATGATTTCATTTTATCTTTATATTTTTTAAGAAAAAAATTGCATATTTGATATATCAAAATTTATCTCCAAACTATCAATTTTAATTTATCTTAAATATGTTGATGATCCCTGATCATCTATATGATAACGATTTCACATAACACATTTCCATACAACAAATAAATTCAAATAATTTAAGAAAGATATACCAAATAATTTGATAAATGAAAATATCATTTTACATGTAAAAATAATTACTAAAAAATAAAATAGTTAACAATATTGGTAAAAAATAAAAGGTTTAAAGTTTTATATAAGATGGATTTATTTTTAATTTTGATTTTAATAAATAAAAAAATATAACAGATGTCTATGAGTTTTGGATGGATGGTGATTGAGTGCTCTATTAAGGGATTATTTGATCCTTGCCCTGATCAGGGTGACATATCGGACATGACAAAGATCTAGTCTCACTAAGCTTAAAAAAATAGGAAATATATATATATATATATATATATATATATATAAAAGAAATAAAATGTATTTTTTTTCTTGCAAAAAACATGTAATTTCAGTTCAACTATTGAAAAAAGAACAAAATTATATTTTGTAGCTACTAAAAGGATTCAATATGTGTTGCCTTATGGTTCAAGAGCAAGGAAAAGGCTAAAATTGAAAAATACAAAGGAGAATATTAAGTGATATAAAATTCACTTTTCTTCTCTTTCTTTCCTTTATTCCTCTTAACCTTGTGCTATCCCCCTACAAGATGGTCAACACGAACCATTGTCAAATCATTCTTGCTCACCTATGTTGGACATTCTTTGTTAGAAACTGATCTTTCTAAAACATGCACTCTATTTATGCCCACCATCTAAAACGGGCACGATGCATATACCGAGCAAAGCGCACTGGGTTTGTTGCACGGCGCACACCCACAGAGGTCCGAATTTGTGCCAAACTTGCAACCAATCATTTTGAAACCCTTCAAATTGACAGGTAGTCTCTATATCTTGGCTTGCTCATCAAATTCTATGGAATGTAGTGATGGTTCATGGCCATTTAGAGTTGCAATAAAAACGCCTAAAACCTACCACTAGAAAACATCAAAGCCATTGTTGCTAGGGTTGCTAACTTGTGGTATTGGTGCCAAGGCTCCTCTTTCACCTCTCATTTTTTCACTCCTTTCCATTGTTCCCTTCCCCCTATTGCATTTTTCCCTACTTTCCCTACCCTAAAACATTACTAAACCCATATTCCCTATCCCTCCACTCATTGGTCAATGTAAACCCCAAAACCCTACCCTATAAAATCCCCAAACCCTCCTACATATCCCTAAACAAAATTTCCCCCCATAACCCCTATTCCCATCATATTATTCCCCTTCCTAACACTCCCTTTTTGCATTGTTCCCCTTGGTGGCAGAGTTCATAACAACACATAGTTTCACTACCATCATCAAAGGGCAGTCCAAGCACAATCCATATACAGCAGTCATGGCATCTGAGCATTCATCGGAGTACGAGGTGGAAACTCAAAGTGATTCATCCTCAGAAGAACAGGCTCCCCGGAGACATCATAAAAGTGGAAAACATGTTAGGGATGAGCCAACCACCCTCACAGAATTGCAAGCATGCCCTCTTGCTATGTCATGTTTCCAACATCTATCATGTTTTGAGTTTTGTCAAAGAGTGGCTAATGTTCGAGTTCATCATGAGTTGGCCCATCTTTTTGTGCTTCACCTACATGGAGATCACTCTATCTTGGCCGGTGGCAACTTCACACTGACACCTGAAACTGTCTCATTAGCAACCGTCATACCGAATGTTGGAGAACCATGGCACAAGAAACAGAAGGTTGATCAGAAGCATTATGAGCCTTAGATTAAGGCCACTTTCTTGAGGCAGCTCACAAGAGTCTTTCCATTATGATATTTGAAAGATGAATATGCTCCACTCATGAAGTTGATCATGAAGTACTTCAGTTGTGAGGGGAGGTTCTCTCGTCTATATGCCTATCACATCAGGTTGCTCATGCACTTTACCAGGGTACGGATGATGAACATCCCATATTTCAATTGCAGGAACTTAGAGAGGATGAACACCTTCATGCAGCACAAGACCCCTCAGCAGCAACTTAACAGTGTTTATCACTTTGCTCTTATTAAGATTTTGGTGGTTCATCAGCTTGGATTACAGGGCATTACTTGGAATGATTTCATCTCCCGTGACCTATTCAGCACTTCACAGCTATTATCAGAGGCTAAGCATGAGGGTGAACCTTCTCGTCGGTATGAGTGCCATGAGACTGCTAGTGTGCCGGTTTTCATCACATATCAGAAAGGCACCAGACGTTTGTTTGCAGTGGCAAAGCGAGTGTTATCTCCACCTGGGGTGGAAGGGGCCTCGCTTCCTCCATCAGCATTACAAGAACAGGACAAAGGCAAGGAGCCAATGCAGGATGAGGGGCCGTCAGGTGAGCCATCAGGTGAACGAGAGACCGAATTCGTTCTCCTTCATGATGATGATACAGATACAGAACCGACAAGTGCACAAATTAAAGAGATCATCCAGGAGAAGTAAGAAGAGATTCAAGCATTGTCCCTTGATTTGGAAATAGTCAAATGGAACATGAAATATCTGGAGCAGAGGAACAAACAGCTGGAGGATCAGCAAGTCATCATGGAGCTACAAAACATTTGTAAGCATCGCCAAGCTGCACAAAGGAGAAGAGTTGAGCTCACGTCATTGGAGCAAGAGATTAATGAGGATCGGGATGTTGTGTGTGGAGCATGATTGTTCAAAGGTCTTTGTTTTAGCCAGATGTATACCCCAGGAAGTCTTGTACACCCCTCCATGCGGGGGGTGCGGGGGGGACTTGTCCCCCCCGCGGGGGTCCGGGGGGGGCCGATCCCCCCGGCTGGGGGGTCCGGGGGCCAGCGGTCCCCCGGCGGGGGCTCGGGGGCAGCGGCCCCAAAGCTAAAAACAAATGTAAAATTTCCTTGTAAAAGTATAGTAATTTCTAGTCAATCTGGGTTGTTCATTAGGTGGATGATCTGACGGTAGAGCTTATGTTTAGTTTAGGGTTTTTTGCCCTAGAAGGCAACCCATCTCTTTGTATGAGGGTATTGTATTTGAAGCTGTGTAATATATGTGTATTCTGTGAGCGAGAAACAAAGAGGTGAGACTGTGAGAGAAAATAGAGGATATCACAGCAGATTTGCTGTAGGTTGTGTCTCTTCATTTTGCTGGATAATAGAAAGGAAGGATTGGCTGTTCGGGGTGGACGTAGCCCAAACTGGGTGAACCACATATATCTGTGTCTCTCTTGTTTTGTGCGTTTTCTGTGTTTATATTTCTGCAATATTTTATGTGTTCCATTGCTCCGTAATATATAATTTTCTAACAACTGGTATCAGAGCCGAAGGTCTATTTGGCTGATAAACTCACAGGAAAGAAGGGTTCCTAGTTCGAGTGGGAGCAATGGCGGAAGATGGTAAGTTTAGGGTCGAGAAATTTAACGGCCAAAACTTCTCGTTGTGGAATATGCAGATGGAAAATTATCTGTATCAAAAAGATTTATACCTACCATTGGGCAGAAAAACAAAGATTCCGACGGGTACGAAAGACGAAAAATGGAACCTTCTCGATAGAAAGGCACTCGGAACAATACGTTTGTGCCTTGCTGCGTCAGTCGCCTTCAACATTTCAAAGGAAACCACGACACAGGGTTTGATGCAGACGTTGTCAAAACTATATGAAAAACCCTCGGCCTCAAACAAGGTATTTCTTATGAAACGATTATTTAATATGAATATGTTAGAAGGTGGATCTGTTGCAAACCATTTAAATGATTTTAATACAGTTACAAGTCAGTTAAGTTCTATAGGGGTAAAATTTGATGATGAAGTTAGAGCTCTGTTATTCTTGTGCTCATTACTAGAAAGTTGGAATGGTTTGGTAATGGCCATTAGTAACTCCGTTTCTGGATCTAGTACTTTAAAGTTTGATGATGTTTTCGGTGCTATCCTTAGCGAGGAAATGTGATGGAAAAGCTCCGGTGAGAAATTGGGAAATGCTTTGAGTGCAAAGTCTAGAGGAAGAAAAGTGGAAAGAGGAAAGAGCTCAGGATATCGCAGTAAATCAAGGAAAGGCAGATCCAAGTCCAGATCGGGGATAGTGTGCTAGAAATGTGGAAAGAAAGGACACCTAAAGAAAGACTGTAGATCTCGGAAGGGAAAAGAAGGAGATGCACAGCAAGAAAACAATCATGAAGCAAATGTCACAGGTGAGGTGTTAGAAGATGCTTTGATTCTTTCTTTTGAAAATATTACTGATTCCTAGGTGGTAGATTCAGGGGCTTCATTCCATGCCACACCTGATAAGAAATACTTTCATGACTATGTTCAAGGAGATTTTGGACAAGTTCGTCTAGGTGATGATAAACAATCTAAAATCGTTGGAATGGGTAAGGTTCTTGTAAAACAACAGAATGGAAACCAATGGCTATTAAAGGAGGTAAGGCATGTTCCAGATCTAAAAAAAAATCTGATTTCAACAGGGAAGTTAGGCCGTGAAGGTTGTGTGACAACTTTCACAGATAAAGCTTGGAAGGTCACCAAAGGAGCCCTGGTAATAGCAAAAGGCGAAAAGGTTGGTACATTGTATTTATGCAATGGTATTTCTAACTCTGTTAATGCTTTAACTTCCAAAGGAGCAGATGCAGCATTATGGCATCATAGGCTCGGACACATGAGTGAAAAGGGGATGAAGATTCTTCACTCAAGGAATTTGTTGCTGGGTTTGAAGAATGTTGATTTGGACTTCTCTGAGAACTGCATTTATGGAAAACAGAAGAGAGTCGGATTTCTCAGAGTTGGGAAAGAAAAGAAGAACGAAAAATTAGAGCTTGTGCATACAGACGTATGGGGACCTGCTCAGGTATCATCTCTTGGTGGCTCTTGTTATTACGTTACCTTTATTGATGATGCAACTAGAAAAACTTGGATTTATTGTATTAAGAATAAATCTGATGTATTTGATACTTTCAAGAAATGGAAAGCTTTGGTTGAGATTGAGACAAGAAATAAATTGAAGTGTCTTAGATCAGACAATGGAGGTGAATATTGCAGCAAAGAGTTTGATAGGTACTGTTCAGAACATGGAATTCGTAGAGAGAAGACAGTTCCAAGAACACCACAAGAAAATGGTGTGTCAGAAAGGATGAACAAAACAATCATGGAGCGTGCAAGGTGCATGAGATTGCATGCAGGATTGCATTTACGGTTTTGGGTAGATGCTGTAGATATTGTTGTTTATCTAATAAACAGAGGGCCTTCAAGTTCCTTGTATGGTGGTGTTCTGGAGGAAGCATGGACAAGTAAAAAGGTAAACTACTCTTTTTTAAAGCCTTTTGGTTATGAGGCCTTTGTCCATATTGATAAAGAAAATAGAACAAAGCTTGAGGCAAAGTCAAAGAAATGTACCTTTATTGGATATGGTGTTAATGCTTTTGGTTATCGCTTATATGATTATGAAAATCACAAAATCATTAGGAGCAGAGATGTAATATTCAATGAAAAGGTCTTGTATAAGAATCAGTTGCAGGAAAAGAAGAAAGAAAACGAAAACAAGGAATACGCAGTTCTTGATGACATCACTGAAAAGGTAAAGGTGCCTGAAAATAATAATAATCAACAACAGCAACCACCACAACAGCAACAGGCACCCCAAACACCTGAAAGTGGTGTTAGAAGATTTACCAGGATAAGTAGACCCCCTGAACGATACTCTCCTTCATTATATTATTTATTGTTGATTGATTCTGGTGAACCCAAATGTTATGAAGAAGCAATGCAGGTTGAAATCAGGAAGAAGTGGGAGGTAGCCATGGAAGAAGAGATGGACTCCTTAATGCATAACCAGACATGGGATTTAGTCAGGTTGCCTGCAGGTAAAACTACATTGAAGAATAAATGGGTTTACAGACTGAAGGATGAAGATGGAGGAAAACAGAGGTACAAAGCTAGACTTGTGGTGAAGGGGTTTGCACAGAAGAAAGGTATTGATTTTTATGAAATATTTTCTCCTGTTGTTAAAATGACTTCAATCAGAACTATTTTAAGTCTTGTAGCAGCTGAAGATTTGCATCTTGAGCAGTTAGATGTAAAGACAGCCTTTCTCCATGGAGATTTGGAGGAAGAGATATATATGCAGCAGCCACAAGGATATGAGGTGAAAGGGAAGGAGAAACTAGTGTGCAGGTTGAAGAAGAACTTTTATGGCTTAAAACAGGCTCCAAGGCAGTGGAATCTAAAATTTGACAAATTTATGTCTGAACAAGGTTATACTAGATGTCACTCTGATCATTGTGTTTATCTGAAAAAGCAAAATGATGACAGCTATATTATATTGTTATTGTATGTGGATGACATGCTTGTTGCAAGATCTAACATGCAGGAAATAAATGTACTCAAAAGAAAATTGGCAAATTCATTTGCAATGAAGGATTTGGGAGCTGCAAAACAAATCCTTGGTATGAGAATAACTAGAGACAGGAAAAATCACAAATTAACATTGTCTCAGAATGACTACATACAAAAGGTGTTGAAAAGATTTAATATGCAAAATGCAAAACCAGTTAGTACACATTTTGCTAGCCATTTAAAACTTAGCAAGGAAATGTGCCCAAAGACCCAAGAAGACATGGATTATATGTATAAAGTTCCATATGCATCAGCAGTTGGAAGCTTAATGTATGCAATGGTCTGCACAAGGCCTGATATTGCACAAGCAGTGGGAGTTGTAAGCAGGTACATGAACAATCCAGGAAAGGAACATTGGATGGCAGTAAAATGGATTCTCAGATATTTGAAAGGTACCACAAATCAAGCATTATGCTTTGGTGGTTCAAACATTTCCCTACAGGGATATGTTGATGCAGATATGGCAGGTGACAGAGATAACAGGAGGAGCACTACAGGATATGTATTTACTGTTGGAGGAATAGTTGTCAGTTGGGTTTCAAAAATCCAAAGTGTTGTTGCACTTTCAACAACAGAAGCAGAGTATGTTGCTGCTACAGAGGCTAGTAAAGAAATGATTTGGTTACAAAGGTTTATGGGTGAATTGGGTAAGGAGCATGATAAGGGCACGTTATACAGTGATAGCCAAAGTGCCATTCATCTTGCAAAGAACTCAGCATTTCATTCCAGGACTAAACACATACAGCTCAAGTACCATTTCATACGATCAGTGTTGGAAGATGGAGAGTTGAAGTTGGAAAAGATACACACTAGCCAGAATCCTATAGATATGCTAACAAAAGTTGTAACCAAGGAGAAACTGAGAATATGCTCAGTTTGAATTGGTCTTCAAGGATGACGATGAAGATGAGAAATAGCCAGGTCTAAAGAGGAGTCATTGTCCAGCAAATGAAGCAGCAGTGGAGTTGCTACAATCATTCTCCAAGTGGGAGATTGTTGTGTGTGGAGCATGATTGTTCAAAGGTCTTTGTTTCAGCCGAATGTATACCCTAGGAAGTCTTGTACACCCCTCCACATGAGGGGGTGCACGGGGGACTTTTCCCCCCCACGGGGGTCTAGGGGGGCCGATCCCCCCACGCTGGGGGTCCTAGGGCCAGCGATCCCCTGGCGGGGGCTCGGGGGCAGCGGCCCCGAAGCTAAAAACAAATGTAAAATTGCCTTGTAAAAGTATAGTAATTTCTAGTCAATCTGGGCCGTTCATTAGGCGGATGATCTGACGATAGAACTAATGTTTAGTTTAGGGTTTTTTGCCCTAGAAGGCAACCCCTCTCTTTGTATGAGGGTATTTTATTTGAGGCTGTGTAATATATGTGCATTCTATGAGCGAGAAACAGAGAGGTGAGACTGTGAGAGAAAACAGAGGATATCACAACGGATTTGTTGTAGGTTTTGTCTCTTCATTTTGCTGGATAATAGAAAGGAAGGACTGGTTTTTCGGGGTGGACATAGCCCAAACTGGGTGAACCACGTATATCTGTGTCTCTCTTGTTTTGTGCGTTTTCTGTTTTTATATTTTTGCAATATTTTATGTGTTCCATTGCTCCGTAATATATAATTTTCTAACACGGGAGGCAAATCTCGAGAGAGTTAACATGCACTTGGAGAGGCTTCTGAACAAGGCCAACAAGGACCATGCATTGCTAAGACACATGGCTTTCCACTACATGGCGCGAAACAAAGTGTGCAAGGCCCGAATCAAGACTTTGAAGGTGAAATTGAGGAAGGCAATCAAGAAAAAAAAGAGGCAAAGGGAGCTCAATCGACTTTAGATATTGGCTGAAGCCTCTTTGGCCCAACATAACACTTGATAAGGAAGCTCCAACCCAAATTTCAAGAAATTTGGGGCATTTTTGGTGTTTTTGGAAATTTTTGTGCAAAAAACAAGGTTTTTCTCCTTGTGGCACGGCGCTTAGGATTCGGAGCTCCAAATCACAAATGGTTTGCATTTTTGGATTCATCATGAAAAATCATGACTGTTGGTGCATGGACAAGAAGTTTGGGCAAGTTTTGGGTCCCAAGGAGGTCAAAAACACTCAAAAAATGACCTCTCTGCCCCTATTTTGACACACAGGAAGCAGTCTTAGGAGAATGAAGTTTTGGAGGGGAAAATGAGCACCAAATTGAGAAATTTCACTTGGGTTGGAAAGTAGACAGGTAGGGATTTCCAAAAAGCACACTTGGGAACAATTTGGACTCATTCAGGTACCTCAAAATCACCTCCAAAGTGGCGTGATGCATATAGATTTGGGCATGGCGCATATAGACCCAAAGGCCAAAAACACTTCCGCTCTGTGACATTTCGATTCACGGCTTCTCCAAGTGGGGGTACTCATTTACACTACACCTTTTTTGGCACCAAAGGCAAATTTTAAAGAATATTTTCACTAAAGGTTGGCTTCTATCCAAGTGGCAAAGGAAGGCGAGCAGTCACCCAAGACATTTGTCATTTTTGTAACGCTGCACCTGTAACTAATGGTTGGCTTTCCATTTCTAGTTTGTAATCATTTGGAAAACTCCCCAACTCTAGGTCGTTCTATTTCCCAATGGCATAGTCTATTTATTGTATGCAAACCATTTGCAAAGGGTTGGTTGGAATTTCTGGGAAACTGTGGGAGAGACACCCAGTCACTCACTGTACATTTTGACAGAGAATTAATGAAATATTGCAGCTCTGGTTCATGAGATTCCTGTGGCGTGAGTTTAGCAAATGTATCTTCTTTATGTTTCATATGTATTTTGTTATGTTTCATATTTTCATTTATATTCATTTACAGTGAAAGCTTTCTAAGTAAAAAGGTAGAATTCAGTGTATTGCTCTGCCTTGGGATGGTTTTCACGTTCTATTTTTTCTTCTGTTGAAAAGGATTCATGTATTTATGCCCTTTTCACACTCTTAACCAATCTCTCCACTCCATATTATTTCGAATCTAATTGCTAGACTTTCCTCCTGTCTTGCCTCACGAAATAATCTGCGTCTTTGAGTTAAATTCTTTGTTCATGTTGTTCCTTGGCCCCCACACATCCCAGAAAACTCAGTCATTTTTCAAAATACCTCTGTCATATTTATTTACCTAGCCTAAAATTAGTATTCATTTTTGAGTCATCTCAGACCCTATTGTTTATTTTCCTGAGTGTGACCCGGAGAGAGCCCTCCCCTGTTTTGGTAGGGCTAGCTACCAGACTAAGCGTGGTTTGTGGTTACCCTGAATTTTTCCTTCCTTCAGCCTAAGGCAAATTTAGGTGCTAACACATTCATTCTTCACCATGATCATAATCATCGTCAACTTTATCGTCATTTTTCTTAAGCTCCCATTTTGAGTTCTACACTTTTGTTTGGGTTTTTCACATTGAAAGAGAAGAT
The DNA here is from genome assembly GCA_031772625.1 of Pinus tabuliformis. Taxonomy (NCBI): domain Eukaryota; kingdom Viridiplantae; phylum Streptophyta; class Pinopsida; order Pinales; family Pinaceae; genus Pinus; species Pinus tabuliformis. The sequence goes on from CM062817.1 coordinate 1,523,983,581, forward strand.
AATTTTTTTGAAGCGCCAAGGATATCAAAGGACCCATCCCACGGAGGGGGACTTACAAACCAATCTATAGATCTCCTTCATTAGATGTTATCAATAAAAGATTTGTTCATTCAAAAAGTTTTTCCAATTGGGTTATTATAATGTATTCTTTATATTTCTCCTTTATGTTCTAGGTTATATCTTCTTTTACTACAAATTTTTTATTTGTGATTCAAATCTAAGATGAGAACAACAATAAACTTGTTGTTAGGGTCACTTGTCACCTAGTGACATAAGTGAATTATTTTTGGTACACCTTCCAGGAATTTTCACACTAATAATTTATTCCATAAAGCTCTCATGATTTATTTCATAAATCTCTCATTCTTTTCAAGGAAAAATAATTCTTTCATTATGGATAAGATATCACCTCTCCATACCTTTTCTAAAACTATGACTTCTTATAAAACTTATAAAATATACCAACTTGGAAAATACAACTTATAAAACTTCTTTTTGAAACAGATTATATTATGGAAATCATGGCTTCTCTCTTAGCATGACAGTCCATCATTTCAAACTCAAAGTTCAACTCTCTCTTAACCTAAAACAAGGTTCCATAAATATTCTCTCTAGTACAAAAGAAAATCTCATAGTTGGTCCCTCTCACACATGATTTATTTTACTTCCATAAAAAAAGGCACATAATAATAATATCAACCAAGACTCATCAAATATCCATCAATCCAATAATACCAAGCCCAATGTGTCTACTTTTGATCATACAAATCCTTCAATCATGAGACTTCTTCTCTTATACCTCAAAGCCTTGAGGTAGCCCTATGTACACTTCTTCTTACTCAATTAATCCATTGGGAAAAATTATCTCTCCATTCACTTGATGAAATTTTCAAAGCAATGATAATAGTTCTAACATAAGTGTACCTGACAACTAGGGAAAACATTTTGTCGTGATATTCTCCCTGATTCTCAGACAACCTTTTATTCTCAACTCTTGCTTTGTACTTATCTATGCTACCAACAGTTGCACGCTACACCTTCTAGATCCATTTGGAAATCACCATTGATCTCTCTTCAGCACAATCAAGGTATACTTCAAACTTGATGATCTTCCTACTCCCTCTAAGCTTAGATCTCATATAGTATAATATCTCTCAACAAAAATCATTGATTCTCGGAAAGTCCTCTTGTCACAAGATTTGCTTCATTCTTCTACTAGTTCCATTTGTTGTTAGAGCATTGGAAACATTTACTATATATGTGTAATCCTCAGTGGGAGGTCATGGAAGAACATTTGTAACCCTATCAAAATAAACAAATACAAGAGGCTAACTAAAAAAAAGATAACAATAATAATATTCAAGGAAGAGAGATATAAAGTAATAATTTTTTAAGGATTATAGTAAATACTAGCTCTCTCTTGACATTAGCCTTCTTACATCCATATTACAACTTTATCATCCTCGTCCTCATCATCAACATGTTTTCATTCCTTCCTTGCATGAGTTAGGATTTCTTCTTTCAGCAGAAACATTAATTTAGGTCTAACTCTAGGGTTTTATCCTCAAACCCTAGGGATTTTTTGTCCTTCAAGATTAATCTAGGGTTTACTAAACCTAGTTTTACAATACTCATTTTACACATTCTACAAGGTCCACCAGACTTTTTCATCTTTGTAATTTCCTATTCATATACAAATGCTCTACATTTATCATGAAAGTAAATAGTTATCTATATAGGCAAATGATATTCTCACAAATCAACTAAACATCAGTTTTGACCTTTTCCAACTCAAGAACTTGTCTTTCATCATAGTAATAATGACACATCAAGTTTTACATATCACTTATCTTTCTTGACAGTACTATTGTCACCAAACTTGGAGTGACTTGACCTCTTTTTCATTGTAAGCTTGTTATAAGTGAGGGTAATAACCAAATGAACTTGCTTCATTAAATTGTGCTTTCTTTAAAAACATGGTAGTGATATTTTTTCCTTATTTTCTTGATGTGTGAGGTATATATTCCAATACTGGGCATCCATATAAAATATTTACAACATAGGTCATACCTTATCATCACAATAATGCGCCTTATATGCCTTTTAAGAGCTTTTAGCTTCAATACCCTACTTCTAAAACATAATGCAACATCTTTCAAGGAGATGAATAGGTATATAGGTCACATATTTCTCTTGTGTGACATTATCTTTCTATAATTGGAATTGTGATATTGTCATCACCCTTTTAAATATCAATATGACTTTCATGCTCCTAATCTCTTGTGAATATTATCACCAAAACTGTAGGAGAAAGGATTCCTTCAACATCCATAGCTATGATAACTACATTTCTTCAAGAATTCCTTCATGATTGTTCAATAATTAGGACAACAACATAATCTCCACATATTGTATTTTTATTATGAATCAAAATTCAAAATTCCTATATGAATTTTGAGGGGTGCAATTCAATAAAAGAGGTAAAACTTGAAATTTCATCGCCACATTTGGCCCAAAAGTGTAACCCATATTCATGCTTTCACCCTAGATCATTTAATCACAAACATAAACAACATTTAAATGATTCCAATCATAAATTTCAAAAAAAACAAGTCAAAAGGCATATGATCACATTTTCCATCGTCATGTGATCATTTCAATGTCCTTTCTTCAATCCCTCTAAAGCATAGAGGAACTTCCTTGGAAAATTAATCATATATTGAATCATATTTCTAAATTTTTGTATTGTATCTCATTTAATATAGTCATAATCATACTGGTGCAATATCACTTAAGTACAAAAGTACGTGGCATTAAAAGTTTGCAAATTTACGAAAGCACTAACTTCACAAATTATTGATTTCGACCTATATCATATTTTAGTAAAATGAACATACTAGGTCCATTGGTTGATCTTATAGTAGTCCACAATTTTGTACAAATGAATTCTCATCCTACATACAGAGATCAACCCTTACTATAAATTAATATATAATTTTCAACCATACCTATACTAGGTATTCACTAACATAGCTCCTTTATGATGAAAAGAAATCATTAAGATGTAACAAAACTTTAAACAGAATTGTAATGATGATACATATCTCACATTCAAAGGGTTCAAGAAGACACCAAATTTCAGACTTAGCTTCTATGTGATCAAGCTCCTTTCCTAAATTGGTTTCCTTATTCCATATCATATTATTTTGCACATGATAAAGTATATACTCGATAAAAAATACTAGAGAATTTATGCTTTACATGTTGCCTCCTTGATAATTGCAATAGTTGTTTCATACTCGCATGATCATGTCTCATACTCACAAATGAACATCCTATCATTATAGTGAGCTTTTCATGAAAACATTTTCGAGCTAGGAACCAAGAAATATGACTTGTTTAAACACTTTGATCTTATCAACTATGAGATTCCATTGCTACACAAGAGTTTAGAGAGGCTTCCTTTTTATATCAAAATTCATAGTGCTTTTACTAACAAATTTTGGTAGACTTTAAGAACAGGTGACATATTTCAGACTTCTTCTAGGATTTAGTCTTGTAACTAAATTTCAGTAAACCACAGAGAGGCCCATTAGCCTTCCACAATATGTTGAATTTGCACATAATAGAAATATCTCTTATAATAAGAATATCAATGGTTCCTACTCTTTAATTTGGTTTGGATAGATCACATATTATCCATAGTAATTTAGCCTTAGATTCTGATCATAGATCAAACCATATACTTTGCTTTCCTTGAGGCTTGACATTGAGGTAAGTAAAAAATGGATATTAATCTTTAAAAAATCCTTTTGTTTGTTTCCTAAGACTCATCAAACTTATTCATAGAGGCTTAGATTTCCATTATACTCATTATCATGCTAATACAATACAAGACATCTTTCATGCTTCATGGCTTCTTCTTTGTTAAACTGGGTATGCTCCAATGTAACCAAGATAAGTTATGTGTTCACTTTTCCATTAGGTAAGACACCTCTTGGTCACCATTTGAGGTTCCTTGGATCTCCTAAGGTTTCTTGGCCCTTGTAACAAACCCTGAGACTTAGTATTGGGTCCATATTTTAGGGCTTCAACCCTCTTCAAAACATTGCTTATACCAACAGATCTTAGATTCAGCAGGATTTCGGTCTCTCTTAAAAACATTGTTGTCTTTTCATGTTGATCTAGGGTCACAGTTCAAGGATGTTCATATACCACATATTTGATACCATGTTTAATTTTAGCGATATTCTAAATTGATAATTACTTATTATTTCTTTAGTTACTCCTTTCTTACATTCATATTCATCATAAAGCAATTAGATAAAGAATGTTAAAATTATGCAACTACGATCAAATTCCACTTTGGACAGCTTATATTATGAAGATAATAATTTCAATAGATTCCTCTTTTTGAGCGGATGAAAATAGACCTAAAGAACACTTTATTTGGAGAAGCAGAAGTTGGTTTTTGTATTTATTTATTTATTCATGTATACTGGATTGGGTCAGCCCTAAGAACATGTTTAGTTAGATAGGTTGGCCTCAACAACAATTGGACCCTCATGAAAGCCTATAAATATAAGAGAACTCAATATTATTTGGAAACATTTATCAAGCCATCCTCTCCCCTCTTAATGTCTTGGTTTGCATGGGTCTGGCAGAGGAAAGCTCACACAAAGGGCATGAAACTACAGGGTCAAAACTCGCATGCTTCTATGGTTTCTGGGTCTGAGACACTGGCTCATAACTAAGGCTTTTCATCCTGGATGTTGGCATAGTATGGTCTAGAGAGAAACCAGGAAGTCTTGGATGCTGACACAAAGTGTCTAAGGGAGCATCCTAGAGGTCAGGGTTTTCACAGCTCAATTTGGATCCTTGACGCATGCACATAATGGTCTAGGGAGCATTCTAGTTGTCATAGATGTTGCCATAGTAACCTCAAGAGAGCTTCTAGGCTTCCACAAACGCTTGCATAGAAGCCTCAAGGGAGTGTCCCAAGTTTGAGGCAGATCTTGGTGAGTTTGTTCCTCGGATGCCTACACATATTTCACCTTGGAGCATCCAGATCAGTCCCAAGCACACTTATCCAGTTCTCCTGAGAGCATCTAGATCTATCTTATATGCTCGCACACAATATCTTTGCATGCATCCAAGACCTAAAGATAAGATATCAGTATGCAGTAGTGTTCATCACAATGACAACAGCATCAAGCAATTAAGTATAATCATTGATAGTGCACTATAGCCCTCAAAATAAAGATCTTTAAGTATAAGTATGTTTAAGGTCATGTTATGAATGTTCTAGTTATTCTTTTAGCCTTGATTAAGATATGGATCATTGTACTCTCTTTTTCTGAATCATTTGATGACGATCTAAGAAGAAGAAGAATTTACAAGGGTTTTCCCCATGTTGGTTATTTCCATGGTATCTGACCAATCCTGGTGCCCTTATGTGTGCATGCTTTTCTTCTATTGTTATGTTATGTTCCATTACATTGATGATGATGCTATTATTATTTCTACCTAATTGCATATGTTGATGAATAATGGTGTAGATTTCAATAATGTAATGGTGATATGGGGTGAATTTAACATATTAATCAAGAAAAGCAATTATCAAAGAAAAGAACAATGTATCCCTATGAAAAATTAACATGGTATTAGAGTGGGGCTGAATAAAATCCATGAAGATCACCCTGATGATGACACCATTGATGGAAGCAAGAAGAGGATGGTGGAGACCTAAAAGAATTCTAAGGTTTGAAGAAAACCCTAGGCAACTTGATTATTAGGGTTTGATGGATTCTATTAAGGTTAAGATTTGAGAGAAAATTGGATTACTACTTTTATTGCTTATACTTCCTGCATATGTATTTGAGTATATGGATGTTTCTAACCTCCTTGATGAGATGTGATGAGTGGATCCTTCTTGACGATCATTTGAAATATAGGAAAGATGGATAGAGCTGGAAAAAGTTAAGAGGAACTATATGAAAAGATCACAAAGTTCTTCAAGATGTCTATGTCTAATGAAAAGGTGCACACGTATTTGAATACTACAATGTATGCATGGTATGTTGTATTTCAGTTATAACATTGATGGCTAGGTAAGCCCTAAGGTATGATGTCTCTTTCTTTAATGGATCATATAGGCATATGAAAGTGACTTGGATCTATGTTTCCTATGATGAAATGATGCACCTGGTATTGAAGCTTTTGATCTTCTTGAATTCTATGAGGACACGTAATGTTGATACATTAATATACAGGATGTTTGGCTAACATCCATCAGTTGGACATCTTGATCCTATAAATAAGACTAGCACCTTAACAATAGTAGATGATACTCTTGATAATTGCCATGCATAGGTCATGATAGATTTCATATAGAAGCATAGCTCATTAATGCTTATACATTATACTACTGATAGTGCTTTTGATAAGCATGATGAAAGGATATGGAAAGAGAGATTGACACTCTCTTTGTTTTGGTAAAGTTTTATTGAATAACCTTACTTGATCTTATTGATAACGAAAAGCATGGTAACCTTGATGTTAAAACTATGAGATTGATATTTTAGATCTCTTATGATGGTCATGTCTTGATATGATGAGTAACTATGGATGACCTAACTTGTGGGATTGTATCGATAGAAAAGTGTTATTATGTTAATGATATGATGTCACATCTATTTGCTGCCCTAATCTTTCAATTATAACTCTTGATAAAATATTGATAACCGGATGTTGATGACCATGATAGGTATGTGTTTATGATCTAACAGATATTTTGTTGTCTAACTCTAGTAAACATAGGTTGAAGACATAAATGAAGATGAATAAAGTAGATTCCTGGGAAGAGGGAGAATCTCTTCTCAATATTCTTACTCATATTAATATTTTCATTATGTGTTGTTGAAATATAATTTATGTGCATCTAACATTATTGAATTTCAGCAAAGTCTCACATCTAAAGCCCGTATAAATTATGGTTTTTGTTCTGGATGTAGGCACAAAACTAGGAGATTTCATCCCTAGACGCACTCATGCTAAGGCTAAGATAGCGTCGAGTAAGATAAAGATGCTCCCATGCTAACCTGAAGGGAGTATCCAGGGGTTTGACTTCAGTTGACCATCATTCAAATTTTTATGAAGTTGTTTGAACTCTGAATCAAGGTGTCTCTGACATATTCTTCGATTTTAAAATTGTTTCTAAAGTTGTTGGGTTAAATTGTTGATCACATAAAAATGAAGTATTGTGCATGAAAACAGATATTCACCTAGAAGATGTTAGTACTATAGATGCATTGCAGATATACATAATATTTGCAAGCAGGAAAACCTTGAATCTCCCTCATAATATGAACATGAGGATTGAACTTGTATTTGTAGGTGACCAAGACATACGTACAAATATGTCATTGTGTTTGATGCTTTTGCTACATGATTTTGGCAGGATATGTCTAATTGATATAGATGAGTTGTGTTTGGAGCTTTGACATGATTCTTGACAATGACTTAGAACTCTTAATTTATGATTGGGCTATGCTTTGGACTATAGATCTCTCCATGCTCAAAAAAAGGATTTGACCTAATGAATAATGATTTTATTTTGATGATTGTTGATTTTACCTGATGTCAATGATATGTGGGAAAAGTGACCTTCAATGACCTATGTGGGTATTCGAAAAAATGTTTTTGTATTGGCCTCCCTGTTCCTAACACAATGGTTTAAGTATTGATAGTTGTGATTCGATATGAATATGGAACATGTATGACTTATCCTTGGTGTATGCATTTGCATCTAGTGACAAAAATAACTTGTATTATGATTATGAGAATGACTTGATGAAATTTTGGATTGATATTGCATGGTTGATGACAACTTGTTATCATGATCATAGATGAATTCAAGACTTGATATGTGCTCTACCTATCATCTCGTTGAACTAATTGATAATGCGATATTAATGACTTTGATAATAGTTTTGATCTAGCTTCTAAACTTTGATTATTTGAATTTGTTGATATGATGGTACAACATTGATTTATGTAAGGCTAATTATGTTGGCTTAGTAAGGCAGTATGCTTGCAGAGAGCATTGCATAAAGCTAGCTCCCTAATCCAGATATGTCCATATCTAACAGTTATCTGATGCAGTCAAAATGATGAGTTCCAAGGTATGGCTTTGATTTTGATTATGGTTTTGGTTTACATACTCATGGTATACTCTTGATAGGTGATGAGCCTCTAATGAACTAGGGAAGAGGGAGATGGCTTCTAAAGCTTGAAATGATGTATCATGGCATGATGAATCGATTTCTAGAATTTGGGAAAGAAATTTTATATTGCAAATCTATTGAATTTTTTTTTTGAATAATGGAAATGTAAATCCTTGGACACTCCGATTCGAAGTTAAAATTGTTGTTAACTTGACATGGCATCCGACAGCTGATTGAAGCATTGATGTTTCATCTGTGAACATCCATATATATATATATATATATATATATATATATATATATATATATATATATATATATATATATATATATATATATATATATATATATATATAGATATAGATATAGATATAGATATAGATATAGATATATGTGTGTGTGTGTTTATATGTGTATATGTATGTGTATGTGTATGTATATGTATATGTATATGTATATGTATATGTATATATATATATATATATATATATATATCTATATATATATATATATATATATATATATATATATATATATATATATATATATATATATATATATATATATATTATGTGCATAGAACTTGAATAAATTCATGATTGATCTACTTCATTCACATAGAGTTTCCACCGAACATCCTTTGAAATGTTTGCATGAGATGTTCTATTTTTTAGGCTTGGATATTTCGCCTATGATATGTGACCACATGGATGTATTGTTTATTGTTGATGAACACATATGATTGATGCCTTAATATGATATATTCCATGATATTATTGATGACAAAGATAATTCCATAACTTTACACTCGACCGAGATTAGTATGATGTTGTTATCATGGCTACCTAAAAGGTAGGATCTAGAAGCTCCTTAGATATTTTTCTGATTAGGATCTGAACATGACATGGATAAATAGTGATGAAAGAGAATCCCATATATATAGTTGGGATTGAGATACTTCCATATATTGAGAAAATGCAGTTGTTTGAGACAAGCTTAGGTTTTTGATTGACACCTTCTTGAGAGGGAGGATGATTATGGTATCTTTTTGTGATTTATATGATTATTTATGATCTAACATGATATTTGATTTTATGTCCTATATGAACATGAACTAGATTCTATTAAGACAAGCAGATACCATATTTGAGTATGATGAGAGCAATGCTGATCAAGGACAGAAAACCAACTCTTTCTCGTTGTCTGAGCTCTTAGGGTGAGGAATTGAGATAGAGGGCTATTAGGGTTGAGGTAACTCTAGAAAATAGGGTATGACCCCTATCTGTTACCCACAAGGTTAAATATTTTTATCCCCTATCTTCATAAGGTCGGATAATGTTTCTCCCCTGTCTGGTCTTTGTAGAGTATACCCAATTTGGCATCATACCCACAAGCAAGGCTTGTCAGTAATAGCGCTCCTCCTTTGGCCAATGAGTTGAGAGTGTACTTGGGGTGTACAACCCAAGTCAATTATGATGCAGGTGTTCTACAACATGACTATTCAGGTTTAGCGATGGGAAGATCAGTAGGAAATAATATGGGTCGAGATAACCCTATATGGATTTGGGTTGAGATTGAACTTCTTGATGTGATCCTAGGGTCAAGATGTGCTCCCCTGTGTGTTTGTATATCCTATGGCCTGATATGGTGTTGTAGATGTATAGCTCCCCCATGAGCTTCCTGGTTGAGATGTGGTTACAGGTCGATATGTGCTCCCTGATGTGGTTACAAGTTCAGATGTGCTCCTTGATGATCTACTCTCCGATGATGATTGATGATGATATTCTAGGTAGTCAACCATTGGAAGATATTTCAGATGGTAACTTCATGGATATAGGGTGGTAGCTTAAACTCCCATTTGGTAAAAAATTATTCTCCTTTTAGATTCGAGAATGTTCAGCATATGAGTAGGAAAAATCAAGAGATGAACAAGAATAAAAAAGGTATATTGAGATGTACATTGATGATTTGTGATGATGATATAGTTGATATGGTCATGGTATGATGAATACATGATAGATATGATCAGTGATGATACATGATGGTACTTGAAGATACCATAATGGCATGGACAGATATTGACAGGTGGAGCTCTCCCTAGTTAAGAGGGAGTGTTAAAATTATGAAACTGCAGTCAAATTCCACTTTGGAAATCTCATATAATGAAGATAATAATTTCAATATATTTGTCTTTTCGAAAGGACCAAAATCGACCTAAATATCACCTTATTTGGACAAGAAAAAGCTTGTTTTTGAATTTATTTATTTATACATGTGTATTGGATTGGGCTGGCCCTAAGCACATGTTCAATTAGACAGGTTAGCCTCAACATCAAGTGGACCCTCATGAAATCCTATAAATAAAAGAGACCTCAAGCTCATTTGGTCACATTTATCAAGCCCTCTTCTCTTCTCTTATTGTCTTGTTTCGCAGAGGTCTGATAGAGGAAAGCTCGTGCAAAGGGTCTAAAACTACATGATCGAATATCACATGCATCTAGGGTTTCTGGGTCTCAGACACTAGCTCATAACTAAGGTTTTCCATCCCTATAAACTGGCATAGTATGGTATAGAGAGCATCGGTGAAGTCTTAGACCTTGGCACAGAGTGTCTAAGGAAGCATCTCGGAGGTTAGGGTTTCCGAAGTTCATTTTGGATCTCGGACACACACACACAAAATGGTCTAAGGAGCATTTGAGTTGTCATAGATGCTGGCAAATTAAGCTAAAGAGAGTGTTTAGGCTTCCACAAACGCTTTCATAGAATCCTCAAGGGAGTGTCCTGGGTTTGAGTCATATCTGGGTGAGTTTGGTCCCCGAATGCCCGCATGCAGTTCACTTGGGAACGTCCAGATCAATCCCAAATTCTCTCCTAAGAGTGCCCAGATTTGTCTTAGGTGCTCATACACAATATCTCTTCTTGTGTCTAGGACCTAAATATGAGTTATTAGTATGCATAAGTGTTCAGCACAGTGACAACAATATCTAGGAGTTAACTACAATCAGTGACAGTGCATTACAGCCCTCAGAATCAGGATCTTTGAGTATAAGTACATTTAAGGTCATGTTATGGATGTTTTGTTTGTTTTTGTCACTTTGATGAAGATATGGATCATTGTACTCTATTTTCATGAATCATTTGATGACGATCTAAGAAGAAGAAGAATTTGTGTTTCTATGTATGCATGCTTTTCTTCTATTGTTATGTTATGTTTTGTTGCATTGATGATGATGTTGTTGTTCTTTCTACCTAATTTCATATGCTGATGAATAATGTTGTAGATGTGAATAATGTAATGATGATATTAGGTGAACTTAATGTATTAATGAAGAAACTCAATTATCAAAGAAAAGAACAATGTATCCCTATGAAAAATTTACACAGAAGACTCAATACTAGAAATCAAATACTGAAGGATCATAAAGAGATAGCTAAACAAGAACACAAAAATTTACAGGGGAAAACCCACATGGGGGAAAAGCCCAACAAAGTTTTCCTTAAAGAAATTCTTTAGTTCAACAAGAGGAACACCTAGGTTTCTTAATCAATCACAAGGTCAAACTAACTAGAAAAGTAGACTTGGTCAAACCTCATCTTTAATTCATATCACTATTACAAAATGGCTAATTAGTTACTAAAAGAGTAACTAAAATTTGCATATAAACGACCATTTTTCAGTCGATGACTAATATTAGCTAATTTACAGTGTCTTATAACACGACCAAGTTTTAGTCCTTTTTTTCTTAGTCATTAATTGGTTGTCTCAATTTTATTGTCTAGTAGTATATTTAATCATAAATTTGGTCATAAATTTAGTCATTAATTACCATAATAAATGACCAAATATAAAATATATAAAATATATAATATATATATATATATATATATATATATATATATATATATATATATATATATATATATATATATATATATATATATATAATAAAAAATAAAAATTACTATATTATTACCCGAAAAAACTAATTAACGACCAATGAAATATGACGAAGATGTTGGTCATGCTATAAAATACTGTAAATTAGCTACTAATAGTCATATGTACGAAAATTTCATTCAATGTTTGAAACCAATTAATGACCAAAGAAATATGACTAAATTCCAGTCATGTTATAAGATACTATAAATTAGCCACTAATAGTCATATATATGCAAAATTTAGTTGCCATTTATAATCACAAATTTATAATTTCAGTAGTCATTTATCTTGTTTTGGTAGCTTCACAATCATTATATAAATGACTAATTTAGTAGTTTATAGTCATTTCATTTACTTTCATTAGTAATCATTATAAACAAATAATTTAGTGGTTGTATATTATTTTTTTTTTATTATTAATTAATATAAATGACTAATTTAGTAGTTTATAGTCATTTTATTTGTGTTCATTTTTAATCAACATAAATGCAATGATTTTGCGACTATATTAAAAAAATACCATACAATATGCATACTCTTCTAATATGAAAACAAGTGAATCATGCAATCTCATAAGTTGATAACCACACAAAAAAGTATGAAATACAATCGTAAATAATTTGAACCACAAGTTTTATTATATGATATGCCAAGTATTATAATATGAGTTTCCAAATAAATATTGATTGGGCTACAATTTACACATGAAATATTGTTTAATCACTTCAAAACATTCCCACTGTGTTGCCAACGCATTGCACATCTTTCCACCTTTCAAATCATTCAATAGTTTGCCTCTAAAAAGTATGTAACTGATAGCATCCACCAATCGAGAGTCATACTAAATACTAGAAGCTCCATTATTTGGATATTAGAAGGTTGGAAGATGAATCCAAGGTCTTTGATTTGCAACAAATAAATATTCATTTAAATACTAATAATGTGATCTCATTTGTTTTTTTAATTAAAATATTTATTAAAACTCTCATTACTATTTGCAATATAATGAGACTGTAGAATTTCCTTTACAACACATGAAAAGGTTCACAAAGACACTAAATACGATGGCCCCACTTCAACTTTTTTTCCAATGATTCTCTGCAACAAAAGAATAGAAAACGTTGAGATCTGCAAATTCATGCTTGAATTAGGACTTCATACACTTCATAACATTTTTTATAAAAACAATGATATTTTTGTAAAAAGTTCAATCAGAGTTTTTAAAAAAAGTAAATAAGTTCATCTTTGACATGAGGAAAATGAAAGAAAATAAAAATAAATAATGAGAGAACTTAGCACCAAAAATGCCAAACTCTGCACCATAAAAGTATTGTGTAGAATTCTTGCCATAAGGAATAAAAAGGTCAAATGTCCACTGCATGGTCACATTTGAAGCAATAATTAGACACAACTAACTAAACCAAATATTTTGAAACTTACATACACAGTTTCTTGTGCTTACACTAAAATCAATGCACAATGGTAATCTAATCACTTTAAAATTAATGTACCATCATACATCCAATTAAATCAAATAAAAAATCAACATCTACACTGAAATCAATGCATCTAATGTAATAAATCAAATAAGATTAGAAAATAACATTTACACTAAAATCATTGCATCTAATGCAAACAGTCAAATAGGATTAGAAATCAATATTTACACTCAAATTAATGCATATAATGCAAGTAAGAAAATAGGATTATAAACCAACATCTACACTGACATCAATGCATCTAGTGCAATTAAGCAAATAGGATTATAAACCAACATCTACACTGAAACCAATGCATCTAGTGCAAACAATAAAATAGGATTAGAAATCGCCATCTACACTGAAATCAATGTAGCTAGTGCAAGCAATCAAATAGGATTAGAAATCGTCATCTACAGTGAAATCAATACATCTAGTGAAAGAAATCAAATAGGATTAGAAATCATCTAAATTGAAATCAATGCATCTGGTGAAAGTAATCAAATATTATTAGAAATCAACATCTACATTGAAATCAATGCATCGAGTGCAAGCAATCAAATAGGATTAGAAATCACCGTCTACACTAAAATCAATGCATTTAGTGCAAGTAATCAAATAGGATTACAAATAATCTACATTTAAATCAATGCATCTAGTGCAAGAAATCAAACATCATTACAAATCAACATCTACACTAAATTCAATGCATCTAGTGCAAACAATCAAATAGGATTATAAATCACCATCTACACTGAAATTAATGCATCTAGTGCAAGAAATATCCTTCCGCACCCCCCCCCCCCCCATATCTGTATCTATATCTCCCTTCATCTCTCCTTCTTTGTCTCTCTATCTCAAACCCCCAAACACACACTCTCTCTCACTCCATATTTATAAATCTCTTTGTCCCTCCCTCCCTCTCTCCATCTGTCTCTTCTTCCTTCTCTTCACTTTCCATCTATATCTCTATCTCCCCTTTTCTCTCTATATCACCCCCAAAACATACATTCTCTTTTTCCAATCTATCTATCTATCCCTCCCTCTTCCTCTCCCTCTCTCTCTCTCTTCCCCTCATATCCCTCTCCCCCGCTTCTATCTCTCCTCCCTTATATTGTCCTCTCTCCCTCTCTCTCCATATTCCTTATCACTCCCTCTCTCTCCCCACCTCTCTCTCTATTTGTTTCTTCTAAGATCCCTCTCTCTCCCTCCAACTCTATCTCTCTTTCCCTCCCTCTCTCCACTCTCTCACATCCTCTCTCTCCCTTTCTCTCCCACCTCTCTCTCTCTCTCTCTCTCTCTCTCTCTCTCCAAATCTGTTACTATATCCCTCCCTCTCTCCTCTCTCCTTCTCTCCCCCATTCTCTCCATCTCTCCTTCTTTGTCTCTTTATCTCACCCCAAACATACACACTCTCTCTCCATCTCTCCCTTGTCACTCCCTCTCTCTCTCCACTTCTCACTCTCTATGTATTTATTCTTCCCTTCCTCTCTCCACTTCTCACTCTCTATGTATTTATTCTTCCCTTCCTCTCTCCCCCTCCAACTCCATCTCCCTATCCCTCTCTCTCAAGTTCAATCTCTTGTACTTCCTCTCTCTCCATTTCTCTCCTACCTCTCTCTATCTCTCTCTCTCTCTCTCTCGCTCTCTCTCTCTCTCTCTCTCTCTATTTTCCCTCCAATCCTCTCTCCCCCCCCCATCACTCTCCTCGTCTCTCTCAAGTCATGTCTCTCATTCTTCCTCTCTCCCTTTCTCTCCTACCTCCCTCTCTCTTCCCCCATGAATCTCTCTCTCTTTCTCTCTCTCCAATCCTCTCTCTCTCTCTCCAATTATGTTACTATATCCCTCCCTCTCTCCTTATCTCCCAACTTCTCTCTATATCTCCTTCTTTGTCTCTTAATCTCACCCCTAAACATACACACTCTCTCTCCATCTCTCCCTTGTTTCTCACACTCTCTCTCTCTATATATATCTTTCTTCTTCCCTCCCTCTCTCCCCTTCCAACTCCATATCTCTATCCCTCCCTCTCTCCTCCTCTCTCGCAAGTCCTCTCTCTCTACCTTCCTCTCTCTCCCTTTTTCTCCTACCTTCTTCTCTCTTCCCCCATCTCTCTCTCTCTGCCCTCCAATCATCTCACTATCTCCCTCCCTCTCTCCTTCTCTCTCTCCCCCCTCCATGTTTGTGTCTCCCTCTCTCTCTTACCCTTACCCTTCTCTACCTCTCTCACTCCTCTCACTCTATATCTCTTCATTCATCCTCTCCCCTCTCCTCCTATTTATCTCCATCTCTCCATCTCTCCCTTGTCACTCCCCCAATCTCACCACCTCTATCACTCTATGTCTCTGTTTTTCCCTCCCATATATATCTAGAGTTAATGTATATCATGGTATATTAATATATATTATAATATAACAAATTTAATATTGTATTAACCCAAAATTATTAAATTTAATAGTATTAATAATATGTATATTAATATGAATATTAGATTTAATAGTAATATTACTATTAATCTTTTAATATTAATATTAGGATTAATAATGTTTTATGCATTTTATTAATAACAATTTGGCCCATGGTATTTGACCCGTAGACTCATATAATTAGATGTTGATTTCTAATCCTATTTGATATATTTTTATTTTTTTACCATGCCTCTTTTATATTTATTTATTTACCATAACGCTTTTATAAATATGGGATTTGGTCCATGGTATTAATAAGTATTTGTCCCATGGTATTTTTCCAATAGGATTCACCTAAATAAAACCTATTTTTTTAGTTTTCTTTAAATATAAAGAGGTTTATGGAGTAAATATAAAAATAAGTTTTATTTATTTACCATACCTCTAGTTTATTTATTTACCATACCTATAAAAAAATGTTTTATTTATTTACCATACATATGGTTTATTTATATTTTTATTTATTAACCATACCTTTTTTTTGAGTGTTTGTAAACCTCTTTATGTTTTAAATTTATATTGTGTTTATAAATAATAATAATTACATTGATTTTTAAATAGGGTCGACATTAGATTAAAAACATTAAATTTTCCAAGGTTGTTCTATTTTCCTTAGAATAAGAGTATCCCACTTGGACTACAAAAATATGACATCCCTTCCTAATGCATTTCCCTAGTTGTGAATCTATGATTGGTCTTGATTTAAGAGGTCTTACTATTCCTTGGATTTCTTTCTTGGGCCCCCCTTCAACAATAAAACTGATAGTTTTATTTCTGGAGTTCACAAGGGACCAATGCTTTTCCAACCAATGCATACCAACTAAAACGTCATAACATCCAAAAGAAAAAATATTTAAATTTGTTTTTATTGGACGACCTGCTAATTCAAAAAGACAGTCCTCAACATTTGCCGCTAGTCTCCCTTTAGCTCTAGTGGTTATCTAAACCAACCATGGGTTCTTAAACTTATTAAATTGTAGATGGCATGATTGGACTATTTTAGGAATAATATACCTCAATCTTACCCCTAGATCTATTAAAATTTATTTGGATTTATGAAGGAACAAAATGGAATACATATATAAGTTGAAACAAAGAGTTATAATGAAAACAAAACTTCAATTCATTAATAACAAAGCACTAAAAATTGTTTACATGCAAAATGGAAATAAACTAGCTCGGGAGATGATAGCTTATATCTGAGAAGAGATGTGGCGGCTACATTCTTCTTAGCTGTTTTACAATGACACTTGAAGGCCTTTTTATTATAGAGAAACAATGGAAAATCCTAAACATAAAAAAATATAACCCTATGAGATGAAGCACCAAACGTCAGTGGGCCTCATTGGGGTTAGGTTGTACATCAACTTCCTAGGGTCATAAGTTTGTCTTATTATCTCCATTTGACATGTATGATACCATTTTAGAAATATTTATCTGGTGACTACCATTTCCTTTGGCTATGGGTTTTCCTACTTTCCAAAACAATGTTGTTTAGGGCCTCAAAATGGCTCAGAAATTTTAGGACCCAAAAAACTACCAAAAATAGTAAATTGCGATACAATTAAGGAAACTTAAAGAAATAGTGGTAGAGATCCACATTCAACACTCAACACTAAACTAGGTGCAGGCCAAGGAATGGGAGAATGTTGAGCTTAAAATCAGTCTCCCACATCCTTGGTGATGGTGTAAGGCCTGTATTGTAGTGGGCAAGGCTTCCAATGGGCTCTGGCAAGGTGTTCTTTCTGCAAATGCAACCAAAATTTTTTACTCACCTAAAACTTATTTCTCACTCAATATTGATCATGTCATTACTTGTACTTGGAATTGGACTTATCCAAGATGTCATACACCTACTAGAAGATGTACTAGATGCATTCAAAATCCCTAGTTTCTTTATCAACCTTGGACTGTACATGTGTGAATTCAGTCTGTCTAGTTGCATGAGGCATGTCAACTTCAATGGGACACAATGGTTGAAATCCCAATCCACTTGAAAGGGACTATGTCTAGTCGAGATATGGAGAGCTCTATTATAATTGTGCTACACATAAGTAAGGATCTCATCGCAGGTCCATGGATGCTCAGAGTTGTACATGCATAGTATGTGCACTATCATCCTATTGACAACCTCTATTTAATCATTAGTTTGGGGATGGAATACAATCAACTTAGTGAGATTGATATCTAATAATTTCCAAAGGCTCAACTAGTATGTGCCCAGAAACTTGTTATCTTGATCTGATATAATGGTCTATGGGATCCCAAAATGTACCCATACGTGTTCAAAAAAGAGTTTGGAAATGTCCTTTGTAGTGATACTCTTCTTACAATCCACAAATATAGCCATCTTATAAAACAAAATCCATGACCACAAATACATAGTCATTACCATGTTTGGTCAGTGGGAGGCCCAACATATAGTCCATGGAGATGGATTCCCAAGACTGGATAGGAGTACATAGAGGAGTGTACAAGCATTAGTTCTTGATGGTTGGTTTGGAGATGGCATAGGTAATTTAGTATCTAATATATCTTCTAATGTCTTGCCAAAGTTTCTGCCAATAAAAATAATTATCTAGTATCACTACAGTTTTCTCCACACAAAATTTTCCTGCAGCCTAACTGTAGTGTACTTGGCACGCTCACTTGAATGAACAAAAATGTGGCCTAGGTAAGATAATAATATGTCCTCGAGGTGGAAATATAGAAATTTCTTTCCATCCACTAGCATATGGTATGTGGTTGTGAACTCTGAAACATTTTTGTATAATTGTGGGCATATGGAGGTCTCATGGCCACAAGAGTTGATAACAGTAGTCATTATTGCTACTTGGGGTCGAATAAGGTAATGTAAAACATGATTGGATTTTCCCTACCTGTATTTAGTTTTCAAAAGGAATTGTTGCAGATATGTAGACCACATTTGATGTCGGTCATTCTACAAATTCCCTTGTGTATGTATAAATTGAAGGGGCTAGTGATATTTATGGATGACCATCTCCTTCCCCAAAATGTATTTTTTCCATTGTCAACACATATTCATGATAGAATACATCTCCTTATCATAGATGGGGTATTTATGAATTTTATCCGAAAGTGTCT
Source organism: Pinus tabuliformis (assembly GCA_031772625.1). NCBI lineage: Eukaryota > Viridiplantae > Streptophyta > Pinopsida > Pinales > Pinaceae > Pinus > Pinus tabuliformis. Next base: position 1,524,002,794 of record CM062817.1, read on the forward strand.
CATTGTGATAGGTCATTGGATGCCCTTGCTGGGTGAGAACTACACCAATAGCATAGTCAGATGTGTTTGTAGGTTGTTGTAAGTCTAGAAATGTGAGTATAGGTGCAGTATAGAGGTGGTGCTTCATCTGAATGGAAACCTTTTGTTGTGACTCAAACTAGGATATATTTTCTTTCACTCCACCCTCAGTACCCTCAATCAAAGGCCAAGTGATATGAAAGAATCACAATATAAACCTCCAATAAAAATTGGCAAGGCCCAAAAAGCTTCAAAGATATCTTAGAGTAGTCAAGGCTGGCCAATCTCGAATGAGTTGGATCTTAGATGGATCCACCTGCACTCCTTTCTCATCAATTATGTATCCTATATAGTGGATCTGGCTCATGCCAAAGGTGCATTTCTCCAAGTTGGCATATAGTTTGTGTTGTCACAAGGTTTGAAGGACCTGTCGAATGTGTTGCAGATGTTTTTCACAACTCTTGTTGAAGATGAGGATGTCGTCTAGATATACAACCATGAACGAGTTGGTGAAGGGTTGAAAGATGGTATCCATCAGCCTCATAAAAGTTGCAAGGGAATTTCTCAATTGGAAAGGCATAACCAACCACTCGAAAAGGACTTCCTTGGATTTAAAGGTGTTGTTCTATACATATATGGGTTCTATTAGAACTTGGTGATAACCAGAATTAAAATCGACCTTGTTGAATGCATGGTTCCCTTGAGCTACTTAAGAAGTTCATCAATCTGCAGGATTGGATATTACCTATTCCTGACAATGATTTTGTATAGTGTCTGATAATCAATGCAAAGCCTCCAAATTCCATCCTTGTTTTGTACAAGTATAATTGGGCTCCCACAAGGTGAGTAACTTGGTCATATGTTCCCTTTTTGCAGTAACTCCTAGATTTTCAGCTTGATTTCTTCATTTTCTAGAATGGAGAGGTGGTATATCGTCCTGTTAGGTAGAGGTGATCCATGAGTTAGATTGATCGAATGATTGACCTGGCAATGTAAAGGTACCCCTGTGGGTGAGGAGAAAATGTCCCTATATTCTTACACAATCTTATCCACATGCTTCTGCTATGTCGAGAAACCCTTCTTGGGGGCCATGGATGTGGCCACTACCTCCCCCTTACTTTGAGATTAAATTAGAAAAAAAAAAAAAAAAATCCCAATCTCGGAGATGATCTTACCACATTTCTTAGCAGAGAACAAAGAGATGGAAGTAGGTAGAGATACCTTTGATATCCTATATAAATTATTACCCGAAGTAATAATAACAGTGTGAGGCCTAGATTTATACATAACATGACACTTCCACAAGTATGTTTGGCCTAATAACACATCACAAACTTCAATAAGAGAAACATCACACAACACCTCATTCGTGAAGGGCTTGATGTTGTAAGGAAGGAAAATTTTTTAGCTGATGCAGAGATCTCATCCTTGTTGGAGCCACCCAATGGTATATAGTTGTAGGTGTGGTGTGTTTGGTAGACCCAATTTCTTAATGACCTCTACTGAAATGAGGTTATTTTGGCTCCCATTATCAATAATGAACTATAGCGCAAAACCCTTCACCCACATCTACAAGTGGAAGAGATGCTCCCCCATCTGGGGCTTTGGGCTCAATCTTCTAGACCTTGGTGGTGGCAACGGTGGAACTAGGTTCTCCATCAAAAATATGCTTCCCATTGTTTTCCCCCTTATCGAGTTTTGGCTTAGAATTAGAACATGCATTGGATTCTAAATCATTTAGCTAGACCACCAATGACTGCTTGGCGTGACACTCATTTGGGTTGTGAGTGGGGCTCCTGTGGAATGCAACCACTTTCATGTGTCCTTCTTCATCTTCATGGTGCTATTCTTTTATTGTGTCTTTTATGGGTTGTCCTAGGACATTCCACCTTGGCTATGTCCTTTGTTCTATGGTTTGGAGTTGCTCATTCCTTGCTTCTAATTTCCATATCCAAATTCATGCTTCTTTTGTTTACATTTTGTTTAATATTGCAACATATTAGTATACTGCACCAACCGAGGAGATGTCCAGGCAATCCATTTCTTTTCGAATGTATTTTTGTAGAAATATGTGGTACTTGAACACCAGATGTCGCTTAGAGTCTTTGATACCCATCTTTCTCCATAAAGTATGGAAAATATTTGTGAACTCATTTGTTGTTATAGTGTGGTCCATTGTATGTACTTATTCTCATAGCTCCCCGCAATGTAATATTGTTCCTTGATAGTGTCATGGAAAGAGCTCTAAGAGGGTGTGGCTATAAACAAAAAAGTTTCCTCACCTCTTTTCTCAAAGTAAGTTTCCCAACATTCTTTAACATGGGGGAAAACCTTAAGTAGTGCAAAAGTAATATTTTCCCTATCGGAAAAACTATGGACCAAACAATAACCTTCTAATAGATTCAACCATTTATCTATAACATTTTCATTTATTTGAACTTTGAATATAAGGATATCAAAGTTAACCTGTACCTTGAAGTGGAATACACCTTTGAAGTGATTGTTGGATGAAGATATGTCACCTATGGGTATTTGCCGAAGGATCTAGGCAAATTTGTCTGTCATCTTGCTCCTTTGATGCTCGATGGCTTCTTTGAGCAATATTTTGATAGGATCTTATGCTCCCTCATATTTCTTTTCTTCCTCCATGGGAGGTTGCCAGTGTTGGTGGGGAAAATCATTCAAAGGCTCAATAAGTTCAAGTCCCAACTTTTTATACCATAACCTCATTGCGGACATCCATAGAAAAATAGAGAAAGAGAGGACCACTCTAATACCACTGATTCAAATTTATGAAGGAACAAAATAGAATATATATTTAAGACTAAACACAAAGTTACAGTGAAAATGGAACTTAAATTCATTAATAACAAAGTACTTAAAGTTGTTCACATGAAGAATGGAAATAAACTAGATCTGGTAGCTTATCTCTGAGAAGAGATGTGGCAGCTACATGCCTCTAAATTGTGTTATAATGAGGCTTAAATGCCTTTTCATTATTGAGAAACAATGGAAAACCCCAACACCAGGAGATGAAGCATCAAAAGTTTGTGGGCCCCATAGGGGTTAGTTGGTACATCAACTTCTCGGGTTCGTAACTTGGCATATGATCTTCGTTTGACATGTACGATGCCTTAGTAGAAAGATCTATCTAAGGACTGCAACTTTTGATTACAGACCCTTACCTTTTAGTAATAGGATTTCCACTTTCCAAAAAAAAAATGTCATTTAGGGCGTCAAAATGGCTCTGGAAATTTATGACCTGAAAAAATTACAAAAATAGTAAATTGTGCTACAATTAAGAAAACTGAAAGAAACAATGGTGGGGTTCCAAGAGGAATAGACCGGTGGCCACCAATATCCACCTAGATAAAAAATAGACACAGTGTAATTGCAAATATTACCTTCAAATTCGATCATTGTAGGTTGATATTATGCGTGACAATCCTTTTGTGCAACACTAATCTTGGGTAGTCTTCTTGCCACTTATTCTACACTATATTCCTCTTTAATATTTGTTTCCTATGTTTTTCTTCCATGATAGGGGCAGTTTTTAATATAACATGGTTCTCCACAACCTCGACACTGTAATGGTGGTTTCTATGGTTGATCATATTCAAGTTTTCTTGACTATTATGTTGGATTGGCTTCACTCTATAGTCGATGTTTTCGCTGACTTTTCCCTGCAAATTTACTTTGTTGGTTTCTGTGCGAACTTTTAGTATTTGCAGTCATTACATTCTTATTATTTTGAGAATATCTTTTCCCTTTTTCCCTGACCATGCTTTGTTATTGTCTCCTTTATTTTCATGTGTTAATAATATATTAGTGCTTTATGAATAACTTCATCCATGGTCTTAGGGTTATTAAACTCTAGTTGTTCCTTCATAGATACAAGTAGACTACTTATAAAATGCTACACTTTAGATTTGTCTTCTACTATATAAGGGACATACCTCAATAAAGAAATAATTTTTTCGACTTACTCGTCCATAGACATCTGACCCAATCTGAGGTCATGAAATTATTTGGCTTTGTCAGCATAAAACCGCTAATTCAAATGCTTACTTTTAAAAATGTTGCTAGAATTTTTCCCATGTTATTCCTTTTTCACCAACTCCTTGAACCACCTTAACCTCCTCTCACCATAGGGTTGATTTTCCCTTAAGTTGGTCACATTTCCAGATGATCTTTCATGTTGTTGTCATATTCATAAATCTGGAAGTACTTATGAATATTTACTAACCATGCTTCAACAACTTCCTCATATTCACTGTCGAAGGTTGGGGGCTTAATTTTTCTAAAGTGCCCTTGTAAGTTTGTTTTCTATCTTTTTACTCCTTTTTTCATTCTTCCATGAGAAGCATTTCTAGATTTCTCCTCATTTTTTTCCTTGCCACCATCTAACTCTTTTGTAATACTTTTCTCTAGGATGTTGTCCTCTCTCCGCTTGTGTGATTCAACTCGATTTCCATTATCAGGGGTCAGGGTTGAGTTTCTTTGATATCCATTAGTTAATATTTTAATTATTCTTTCTTTTCCCCGCATCAATCGCTTGTCATTAGCCCTTAAACCAGCCATTTTTTTCCTCTACTATTGCAACATTTCTAGTAGCATTGCAGCCATGGACCAATTTTCTTCCCCTAACTAAACCCATATTTCTGGATTGGGTCCTATAAAGGGTATTCAACTAGGCCTTGTAGGTCATCTTGTAGGTGGACTCATCATTATACCACTACATGTTCTCATTTCTCTCTCTGTGGAATGGAAAATAAAGTTTGTTATCGGTTTACCCTGAATATGCCACAGTGTGGAAACCATGACTCTGATACCACTTTTGACATCTCCTTACACTTGTACACCTCAATTTTTTTTATATTAATTTCTACTCATTATGCGTGTAATTTTTCCTATTTAAAGAGTCAAAATAACATTTATTATCAATTACTTTTATTTAGTTATTAACCACAAATATATTTTCATGGTTTTTATTATTATTATTATTATGATATATATATATATATATATATATATATATATATATATATATATATATATATATATATATATATATATATATATATATATATATATATATATATTATGTGCACGGTTTCGCATAGGGCCTCACCCTCTTCCTAAACCTTTGTAAATCATAATATGTATTAAAAGATGTTGGATACACTACTCCTACCATCATGGACATTTGGAATAATAATATTCTCTTTTGTTGAAATGCATATTCCTCCAGTAGTTCTATAATCAAATGTTACTTGTTATGATATATTACATTTTTGTAAGTTTTGCAATGTTCAATTTTGGAACTTTCCATACTCATATAGTTGGCTTTCAATTCTACCCTTTAGGATTCACTCCATTTTTGGGGTTGATGCTAGTTTTAGATCAACAATGTAGATTCTAGGGCATAGGAATCTACAGTGGGGGTGAAACTTTGTGGATATGGATGTGACTAGCCTCTCTCACCCCATAATTCTCCACCTCAATTGAGTATTTCATCCAATGATGGTTACCCCTGCAATAGGAATGATCACCTTGCCTTCTGGTTCACATAGTTAATGATTATCGATTGTTGCAAGGTAATTCCCAAGACTGCGATCACGTTTTTCTTTCAAATTTTAGAGTAACATTGCAAATTCTTATTTCATTTCCTCCTTGTCTTAGTGTAGTGAGGTTATGTTGCAAGTCAATGCACTTAATTGGTTTTATGACTCAACTTCTTGACATTTATTTCTTGAAAATGATTGCAAGGGGAAGAAGCCCTTTCCTTTTTCTCATGGGAATGGCTTTTCGAAGCTCAAAATCTAACTAGTAATACATATTTTTAACTTCCAGTTGAATGGATTCTCTACTGAATTGATACTCTTAGTTTCCTCAAGGGTTCTTCTAAGCTTTATTCATGTGTGTAGGCTACAAAAGATGAAGCTGCCTCCAATAATTACTTATAGGTCAATAATTATAACCTTAACTTTATCCTTGTTTTCTTTTAGGATTATTGGTTATGAGAAAAGCTCTGCTAACTGACTTCTTGCTTTGAAATTCACACAATCGACTTCCATCTATCCATTTGTACAAGATTGGTTGTTCCAACTTCAACTTCGCTAAGGCTACTAGGTTTCTAACACTCCCTCTGTGATTTTATTTTTCTGCAACTAACAGAGAGGTTGCAACCAACTTTAGTGTAGGGTTTATATGTTGATATTTATGATTTTCTTCTAGTATGAGTTATGTTGTGTATTTTATATATATATTGGGTGTGAGTCGTGAAAACTTAAACACTAGTTTGAGGCGAAGAGCATGTCGGTCTATTAACATTTTAATTTGATACTATAGTAAATTCATAAGCTTAATATCGTTACACTATTCCACCAATTTCCCCATTGGTTGAATAGTTGATACTTACAGCCTTCATCCTTCCAATTTCCAATAAATGGATTTTCTCTCAATTTGTTTTTATAGTCTCATGCGATTGTATAATTTTTATTAACAATCTCATGTGTTTGTATAATTGTTAAATTTATCTACTATGGGTTACCTTATTTACAGTCATAAATACCATGGATTTTTTCATTGGCTCCATGTACAATTGCATTATTTTTGTCTTGTTTATTTTTGCTCACCCTAAGAGCTTAGGGTTTATAGTTTCTTCGACTGTGAAGTATCAGTTCTTGGATGGTTTTGAATTTGTACTCTTGTTCTATAGTATGAATTAATTTCTCTTATTGTTCAGACCACTTATATCTAATTCATGACCTTGTCATGCTTTACAGAAATAATGTTGTTATAACTATTAAATTGGTAAAACAATGGAACTTGTTTCTCGGATCCATCATTCATCTACCAAACTAGATAAATAAGACTTAAGGAATGTTATTTCTTGATGGAAAATTATCAGTTATGGTTTGGAGCTAACCTAATTCATCAATAATATATGACTAATTTATCATATCATAATCAAATTTTAAACATTTGTATCACATAACATAAATGAATATACTTAAGAAAAACATTCCAATAACACATTTCACTTATTTGTTTCTAATAACCAGCTTGACATGAAAATCACAGGGGAAAGAATGCTCCACCCAACTGATGAGGTGCTCAAAATTATGCTAAAAAATAAAAGTGTCAGAATCTTGTCACACTTAGCTTCAAATTGAAGAGCTCATTATTCTGAATCCAACAGTGTGAATGGTACTAAAATTCGATTTCGTATGCCGAAGTTAGAGAAAGTCAAAGTTCAAGTTTGACTTATCTATGTGGCAGGATTGGATGACATGGAAAGGGTCCCAACGAATGGGGAAGCGCCAAGTGGCAGGTTGCTACTGGGTCCCGCATATCTTATATCACATATCAGGGAAAAATAAAGGATGCAAGACAAGAATTGGCCGCCGGCACATTGGGTTGTGATTTTTGATAATCACATATCGCACCCAAAACCCTGTTGTTATTTGTTACCATTGATAAAGTTCTAATTATGATGACTACCTGGACGTGATACTTTATTGTGTTACAGTTTAATGTCTCAGCGGGTCCGTGATATCGTATCGCAACGTTTTGATGTGTTAAGAGCCCGCAGCTGATTGTCGATTGCGATGAGAGATAAGACCCTAGACACGGGAATTTTATATGACACAGTTTAATACCCTGGTGGGTCCAGAATACTACAATCATAGTGTTCCCATGTTCAAAAAACCTTTGGCCATTAAAATTCGCTGATTGTGATGAGCGATAAGACCCTCGATGCAAGAATTTTACATGCCATAGTTTAATACCCCGACGGGTCCACAGTACCGTAATCGCAATGTTTTGTCGTTCCATAAGAGCCCACAACACTTTCTGATTGTGATTTTTGATATCATTGACAAGATATAGCCCGCCATGTAGTGAATTTTTCGCTCTGTTAGCAGATTTTGGGGAGGAAAGGGGGTTTTGGTTGGTTTTGGAGCAATTTGTGGAACAAATAGTGGGAGAAGTAGGAGAAGTCATAACTTCTTTAGTTCTTATCCAAATGGGATGCAAAAAGAGGCTAGATGGCCATTTTTTATTATTCTGAACTCATTGAAATAGGTTTCAGAGGCATCTGAGAATTGTAAACATATTTTTGTTGTAATTTGAGCATAATAGAGAGGCCCAAGCCATTGGAAGCTGGACTAAAGAGACATAGCCCAAGAAGGGTGAACTCCTTTATCATGTGCTTGTTTTGTGTTGTGTTTTGATGTTCTTTGTTGTTATTTTGTTGTTGTTCAACATATGTTTTATGTTAAATTATTTCTAACATTTACATAAGAAACTCTCATGGGAATCAGTTAATTAAGCAAAAATATTGAATCTTTAATCACTTGATAAGCAAATGATAAGCATCTTGGTTTTTATTCTGAATGGGGAAATAGCACAAAATTACTAATCTGCTCCATTTCATATCACCAACCAATGAGAACCAATATGCTCTATTGTAACTCCCCCCGAGCTAGGTTGACATCCAGAATAATTTTCATTACATGACCATACCAGGTCCAACCCTTAACGAACTCTAACCCCACTAGGTCCATTCTAGCGTTTTAACTAAGCACACAGGTTTTAGTTTGGAATTCCATTGGCCAACCAACTCAAGAATTCCCTACTTGGAAATGTCCTTCGTCCCTCAATGGTGTCTTGTATGAGGGTATCCAACTTATAGTTTTCTTCTCCTCTCTTGGGCCCCCTCCAACCAAGCTCCAAGATAACAAGGTTACCTTTAGGGAGAGGAGTTTGGGCAGAGAACCACATCTGCCCAGAACTGTCTTCTAAGTATTTGGAATGTGAAACTCTCTTTCAACATTACTTTCCATTGATGAAAATTAAACAAAACAATTATGTTCATGAGGTATTCATATGAGGCCTCTCATGTGGCCCCAGTCTGCAAATAACTTAACGAAAGTAACTAGAATATTTACAAATTTACTAGGGGTTATTACAATTGTACTCTGAATTTTGCATGTATTCAAAGAAATCAAATCATTCATTCATCCATTTTATTATTCTTATCATGAAGTAATTGAATTGTTTTCAATTGTACTCTGAATTTTTCATATATTCAAATAAATCAAATCATTCATTCATCCATTTTATTATTCTTATCGTGTAGTAATTGAATTTTATTACTTTCAATTACTTATTCTTGACTTTATATATATATATATATATATATATATATATATATATATATATATATATAGTCATTAATATTAATTAAATAATTTATTTAAATTTTGTATGAAATCTTTTTTTTAAATGATAAGAATTATACATTTTTAATAGTCAAAATAGGAGATATATGATTTTTTTATTTTTTATTTTTAATTACTTTATCTCTTATAAAATTATGTTACTTCATATAAATATCACAATATTTTATTTATGGCTCATGCAATAAGTGATATTATCAATTTTAATTTTCTAAGCATTTGTGCTCTAAGTTTTGCATGTATTCAAAGAAATCAATTCTTCCCTAGCTTAACTTACATATATAGATTCAAAGAAAACAAATTTTTTTAATATAATGTTTTGATGTTTCAATGTAAATTGAGTTATTCACTATACTCATAATTGTGTCAATGGGCATTTTACAGTCAATGAGTAGAATGTATTGCAGTGATGCATTATATATATATGTGTGTGTTATTTCGTAATTTTGTTATCAAATTTAATTAATTTATATATAATTAGAAATAAAAATATTTTTATAGGTAAAGATGAGAAATATGTACTAATGCCATTAAAATTTATTTTTCTTTATAAATTTATGTTAATTTTAAATGGAGAATTTTTCCAAATATTATATGCAATTTCATTTTTAAGATAAATTATGTAGAAAATTTTACATCTTTAGAAATTTAATCTTTCTCAATAATTAATATATCTACAATTAAAATAAATCCATGTTAATAAATATAATAAATTTAAAATTAAAATTAAAATTAAAAAAGCCCCAAGGGTTAGCTCAGTTGGTCAAAATAAGTGCCCCTTTATGGGAGGTCACAGGGAGCATTCTCCCCCAAGCCCTTGAGGTTAGGCCTTGCTAGGACTTCTCCCCCAAGCCCTTGGGGTTAAGCCGTGGACATAGCCCCACCCAGCCAAAAGGAAAAGATAAAATTAAAATTGAGATGCATTTTAAACCTATTTAATAAAAAACAAAAAAACACATGATATGGTAATAGTAGGAGGCTACCTTGCCCATTAGGAAACTCATATGACTAATGAATCATGAGAACATAGTAGTGTAAGGAAACTGATAAACCATGGAAACATAGAAGCACATAAGTAATTCTGTAAAACCCTTATTTTGATAAGATATATGAACCACAGCACACCCAAAAAAAAAAAAAAAAAAACTTATTTAAATAAAAAACAAAAAAAAAACACACATAATATGGTAATAGTAGGAGGCTAGCTTGCCCATTAGGAAACTCATACTACTAAAGAATTATGAGAACATAGAAGTAGTGTAAAGAAACTAATAAACCATGAAAACATAGAATCACATAAGTAATTCTGTAAAATCCCTATTTTGATAAGATATATTATTGTTATTATTATTATCTAATTTTAAGGTCAAGACCAATTTACACACCATATTGGTGTATGAGACCCTCTTGTCTTAACTACTAAATCTAAACATACTCTTAACCATTAAACCCACTCAAATTTTTATATCTCCAAACATTTAACTACAGATGTCAATATTGCAACCATAACTGAGACATTGTTCCCTAGCATGATCAAGATACGTTCTATCTGATCTGCTATGCATACTGGATTTCACTTGAATCACTCTCAGCCTCCATGGAAAGTTGAAGTGCCTTCCTCTGCATCAGTTTAAGCGTGTTGACAAACCCATTATTCCTCGAAGGTGTTGATCTCTGCGTACATCCCAACATCTCAATAAAATCTGGTGTGACACCCATTATTTGAGCAGGTGAGCACCCTGAGAGCCCTTCAACCAAAAGAGCAGCCACGCCTCTGGCCAGACCAGAATCAGAATCTGCTTCGTAGTACACCTTCTTGTCATCCATGAATGCCCTCACCCACACCTGGGACGCACACCCTTCAACTTTGTTCTCCTTGATTTTAAATTCATTAGGCAGGGCCTTCATATTTTTCCCATACTGCAAGACTTGCCTAAATTTTGAACGAGTTTCTGGAACTTTCTGGAAGAGTCTTACAATATTCTGGAGGTTCGGTGGAAGCTCTTCAACAGCTTCTAGGCACACAATTCTGTGGTCATAAGATACTGCGGGTGTTGATTGTTTTCTGAACATGGGTTTTCTCAGGGCCACAGAAAAGGAATTGGGTCCTACGCAGCTTAAAGGGCCAACGGTTGACATTGGAACTGTGGGCAACACAGCAGCAAAATGAGAAATAGACTTCATGAAAACTTCCATCAGGCAGGCAAAGTCAGATCGTTCTACAAACCAATTGACATGAACATGGAAGAATTCAATCGCAGGGATCTCCCGTTGTAATACATTCTATTTATAGAATCATAAAGCTGGTATACTCTGATATTAAATCCCTTACATGTTACTTTATTTATAATTAACTTAAAGAGACCCTGATGGGCACATTTCATTTGAGGAATGTTGACCTGATTTGGACATTTAATTTGAGGAATTTTAATTTTTAGGCATCGAAGCCATCAAAATTATTTAACAATTAAAATTTTATAAACATTATTTTTATCATGATTAGATTTTTATCTGCAAAGTTTTATATTTTATTTAAAATTATTTAAATTTTGATTTTTTCTAAATAAAGTGAGTTTTAATGATAAACACATTTCATTTAAAAAATCTTAACATGATTAAGACTTTTAATTTGAAAAATGTCAACCTTTAAGCATAGAAGCCATCAAAATCACTTAACAATTAAAATTTCGTGAACATTACCATTATCATCACTAAATTTTTACCTACAAAATTTTGAACTGCAAATTTTTCCACCAAAATATATCTTAACAAAATATCCTATCACTACTCACTGCAGCGGAGGATAAGTGCACGCGATATTATAAATGTAAAGCAAATGGAAAGTTCGAGGAAAACATTAAAATAAGAAATCTGAGGATCATGCAATATTTGACAAAGGCATTAAAATAGAGAAATTGAGGATCACAGCCATATTTGACCAAGGCGATAAAATAGAGAATTTGAGGAACATGGCCAAAATATTCCTTATGATCATCTTAAATGTCCTGAATATATGAATGTTCAAGATATAATCACCATAAATTCTAGAGAATTTGAGGATCAGGTAATATTTGACATTTCACAGGCATTAAAATAAAGAATCGGTGAATCTTATGCAATCCAAAATATTCGTTATAGTAACGTGAACCTTTTAATATAAGGCTGTTTGACAACAAATATGCGTTGTAATAACGTCAACGTTATATTCGTTATAGTAACGTGAACGTTTTAATATAAGGCTGTTTGGCAACAAATAAACTCCATATATTTTAAACTATTTGACTAGTAATATGCACTGATTATATAATACAGTGATATGTGGTGAGATTTTTGGGTGGGTGGGGGTGAAATTTAAGAGGTTAAGGTTTAAATTATATTGAGTATATTGTTCTGTTATGGTGTATGGTTCAATTAGTAGAATTAATTCTGGGTCTTCTTTAAATTAGGTCTGACAGTGACAGTCAGATTCACCAATTTGTTAAAACAAAAATAACATTGATTAAATGAGTAGACTCCCTCTGCTAAGTCTCTACTCTTACCAAAATTATAAGAAATTAGTATATCTGGTTGCAGGTTGTTGGATGTACTCTTCGTGTTATAGTGACAGCTACTAGAATTTAATCCCAGCACTTCCTTCGATTAGATTTCACAGATTAGGTCTCACAATTACACTAACTGATTCACCAAATTGTTAAAAAAATAAATAAACAATAATTATATATAAATTATTTTTGAGCTGTCTACTAGTTTATTTTTGAAAAAATGATTTCATTTTATTTTTATATTTTTTAATTAAAAAAATTACATATTTGATATATCAAAATTTATCTCCAAAATATCAATTTTAATTTATCATAAATATGCCGATGATCCCTATTTCACATAACACATATCAGTACAACAAATAAATTCAAATAACTTAAGAAAGATATACCAAATAATTTCATAAATGAAAATATAATTTTAACAATATTGGTAAAAAATAAAAAGTTTAAAGTTTTATATAAGATGGTTTTATTTTTAATTTTGATTTTAATAAATAAGAAAATACAACAGATGTCTACTCAATCGTCTTGGATAGATGGTGATTGAGTGCTCTATTAAGATATTATTTGATCCTTGCCACATATCGGACATGATGAAGATGTAGTCCCACTAAACTTTAAGAAAAAGATATATATATAAAAGAAATAATTTTTTATTTTTACTTGCAAAAAACATATAATTTCATTTCAACTTTTGAAAAAAGAACAAAATTATATTTTGTAGTTGCTAAAAGGATTCAATATGTGTTGCCTTATGGCTCAAGAGCAGGGAAAAAGCTAAAATTGAAAAATACAAAGGAGAATATTAAGTGATATAAAATTCACTTGTCTTCTCTTTCTTTCCTTTATTCCTCTTAACCTTGTGTCATTCCCCTACAGGATGGTCAACACGAACCATTGTCAAATCATTCTCGGTCACCTATGTTGGACATTCTTTCTTAGAATCTGAGCTTTCTAAAACATGTACTCTATTTATGCCCACCATCTCATTTTTATTTTTTTATTTTTTATTTATTTATTTATTATTATTATTATTTTGACCATCTCTTCATGCCATTCCTATGCATGGATTGATTCTATTCCTAAGTTGTTTAGCACATGAGATGCATGTTCATCATGAACCTAGGTATTTCTATCTTCTTGTTTTGAAAAAATCTTCCTTATTTCCACTTCCTCCTCCGCAAAAAAAGGATTAAAAAGTTGGCAACCCTTTTTCTTAGTGGCATACACCTCTTTCTTTTTTGGTGGCTTTTTCACCAAGCGGCATGAGTCCTAAGGATGACCTTTTTTAAAACATGTTGAACATCTAAATGCCATGTTTTGATAGTCAAGAATTAGAATCCATTGGAAGGATTTATGTTTCAGCAAGATATCATCAGGTAGACCCTTCCATAGGTTTATTTCTGCACATACACAGGAAAAGGTGAATAAATATTTCTCTATTCTTTGAGCATCCATCTTTTTAAAGTAACCGAAACTGTTCCCAACACCCTTTAAAACCTTATAATGCTAAAAGGGAAGAGTGAGATTTGGCAACCTTACCCAGACTGTCATCTTTGTTAGCACCATTCTCGAAGAATCAAATTATGGAAACCAAAGGGTCATGAAAACCCTTTCCCTACCCAAGAACCAAGACCCTTCCTTCAAAACTTTCTCTAGATATTCCTTGGAATCAAACTGGACAATGAAAAAACCTTTTGAACCAAGGAAAATATCACAATTTTTTGACCATGTCATAAAAACCCATTGTTGCAAAGCTTCAAACTTTGGCCACAAATGGTTAAATCTACAAATTACATCCTTTGATTAAAGAACTGAAAAGAGTTGATTAATCTCTTTTGCATTTACTTCCAGAGTTAACACTTATTATTATGATTGTTCAACAATATAAGGTCCTAGACTCAACTGTGGTTGTTCCATTGTAACCAAACCTTGGGCCCCGAACCGCATCCTTGTAAGAAACTAAAGCAGTTGGGTTCCTAGAGCTAGAAGCACCTCAACACAACCTCAAAGGCAATACAATAGTGGAGTTTTTAGTTGTACCATAATTACACATCTAAAAATAACATGTAGTTGCTTCCATTCACATAGAACTTGTTACATGGCTACTGGGATCCCTAGTTGTTCCTCTAATATGTACATTAGATCTACCACATATTCCTCTTCCAAGACCCAAAATGGGATCAAGATCTCTTTTATAGCCTTTGCAAAATTATAGAAGACTTTCACCTTATTTTGATCAACCTCGACCAGATTTGGTTCTTTTGTATTTCCCACTAACCCCAACAGAGGAGAATAGTGATATTTTTTAATTAGATATGTTATGATATGAGGGTAACTAAGGGAAAAAGCATGAATATTTGAACATGTGAGCCTTAAGAGCCAAAGGGAACGACCTAACCAACTAATGTCAACCCATAAGCTTGTGTGAGAACAAAATAATCTAAAAAAATTGATTAATTTTGTTTATGTTTAGGCATAAACAACACAAGTCTGCCCCTACATAAGAAATCATCTCTTCTCCATGCCACGAAATGAGGGATTCAAAAGACAGTAAGAGGAAGAGGGAGGCAGAAACCAAACCATTGTATGAATCCTACCTAGCTGCCACTGACCAACAAAGAAAGTGCTTGTGAAACATCTAATCTGCGAGAGGAAAGGTTGTAGCACATTGTAATTGAGTTGAGGTGCATCAAAGAGGGAATGGGATGTGCTATGGTGAGTGGCAAGCCTGTTTCTAAAGTGCATGAGGTCGATCTGCAAAGCGAACAACCTGATATTGGATTCTTGTTGAGAGAGTTCACATTCATTTTGGTAGATGGAGCAAATCAAGAAGGTGACAAGTTGAGCTTATGGTTATGTTTTGGGACCCTAGAATTCATAGTTGTTAGGAGGGTTCAACTAGCGAGGGATAAGAAATTAGCTCACAATCTATGACCAAAAGTTCATTCACTCATCATCTAGGTTCCTTTGTGGTTTTATTAGCTCTATGGAAGGTATGGGGCTTTAATTTCTCCTCTAGATTGTTGGTTTATGTTAGGAAGCTCCCCAAGAGCATAATTCACTCTCCAAAACCTTGGTTGTTATCTAGAAATGGTAATTACACTCAATATTATTTCAGTGGTTGGTTTTCTGAGTCTCATGGGTTTAAGTTTTGGTTCGAGGTGTGCTCCTGGAGGGCTCTAGGGAACCTTGCTTGTCTGGTAGTTTGTGTGCAAATTTCGAATTTGTGTCGCTTTGGTATTGTTACTTTTTGGTGAGGGTGCAAGAACCCCTTGGAGTGCTTTCACCCAAGCTGGAAACCTAGGGGGGTCATCACCTAGGCCAATGTATATGTCTTATTAGACTCGTGCAGTGGATCTGTGGAGGTGTTTTTGTTCCCTATATTGTGGGTACATGACATTAAGGTTACATTGGGAGGTTCTATAGTTAGGAGTACTCTCACTTAGGTGGTTGCAACCTCGTGTGTTTTTTTGGTGCTTCATATAGGCGGGGAGTTGTTGCAGATTGTATTCACCTTTGCAAGTGTGCTTGGATGCAAGGTTGTCATGTCACAATGACTTGGGCGAGTGAGGAGAGGGATGAGGGATCGAGTTCAATGTGGTAGGTAGCATTTGGGGGACCCCAGCCTTGGGGAGGTAGTGGACCCTCATCCCTTCCAACCACCTAGCTGTGAACCTCAACCCCACTTCCCCTCTCGAGTCTATGGATCATCAGTGATGTCACATTACTTGGCTCTTGGAGTAGCTTAACAAGGACTCCTTTGAGAAGCATAATGGATTTATCAGTCGTATGAATGGGATTCAGGATAATCAGTGGCAGCTGCATGACAAATTGGTCACTATTCAAAGAGGACAATAGCGGATCCAAGAGAAGTTGGAATGGCTTGAAGGTATAATTACACATATGAAATCTCATGTACACTATGACTACAAGCAACCGCCAGACCATCCTTCTCCTATTACTTCTTCAAATGTTTGAATTATTTTTTGTTGTATTTTGATTGTGTATGTTTTCTTGTACTATCTGCTTATCAAGTCGTGGATAATAAGATTGTTTAAGGAACTAGTGTCATGTTAAAAGATATATCTAATAAGCAATAAATATGGTAAGAATGAGGCTAATAAACTTTTGAGCTTTTGTAACCAAAGATATTATCTTTTTTATTAATGAAACCATCTAACTTAAAAAACAAAACAAAAAACAAAAAAACTTTCATTAATATTATTAAATCAAATTTAATAAAAATAATGAAATAAAAAAATGTATTTAATAAAATAAATAATAATCATATAGAAATAGTAAAATACTAAAAATTATTAAAATATATATATATTAAAAAATAATAATCATAAAAATTATGTAGAAAAAAAAGAATATTACGAGCCCCGAAAGGGCAATACCTATTTCGCTGCTAATTTCATGTTAATTTGCCAAAAAATATTTAACTAGTTTTAATTATTGTAAAAAGCAATTTATTAAATGAAACGTTTTAGTTGCTATAATAGCGGTTGACTGCTTAATTTATTAAAAATTTCGATATAATTTTTATAATGTTTGTGGAGAAGGAACTTAGTAAATTATTTTTTAACTTTTTTAAATGAATTTTTAAATTGGGATAGTTTAGAGATTTTAAAATCGTAAATTTAAGTTGTTTAATTTACAAATTTTAAGTATTTGGAATTTTTTTAAAGATATTTAATTTGTTTATATATTAAAAAATAGAAAATAAAATATTGAAAATTTTATTTATACTATATCACATCCATTTTTTTAGACATTGTATTTATTAGTTTCCATTTTATGTGATTACATTCCTATTTATCCTTGCATGCATCACATTCGTTTTTTGGGATATGGAAAGTGATGAGATTTTAAGTTTAAATTGAGATTAGCTATCAAGTTTATTTTTCTGACAAAGTAGATGTATTTTTGAATAAATGCCATAAGAAAGGGTGTTGTCATGGATTGATGGATAACTTTCTATATTTCTGTTTAAGTTAGTATTGACAGTGTTGGAACTGCCAACATTCAGGGAGTCTCCCTGATATGTGGTCCCAATTAGACCTCACATCGTTTGGCATGAAAGCCCCATCTGGAATATGGCCTAGTTACCAATTTGTTAAAGATTTTCCTTGGCTCTAACTGTCAACAAGAGAGAGGAACGTAGTTGTGCCTTCGAAAAGTAAGTAAGTGTGTCGGTGAGTGTTCGGTTGTAGGTGTGTCAAGGTTCTTCTACTGCAGAGAGGAAGGAAAGTGAGCCTCTAAGAGAGAGGTAATAATACCTCTTGTAAAAACACACACAAGCAAGAGATATTTGTCTACCATCCAATGGAATAATCCACAAAGATGTGACATGCATTGCAACCATTACAACACATTCTCAATATGATAAGCACTAAAATAACCGAAATGGTTTAACTATTTTAGGACAGGTGAAAACAAACATGAATCATAAACATTCAAAGAATAGTGTTACAAACATTCATAATCCATTCATAAAAAATGTTTTGACCATCACGCTTCATATATTAAGTAAAAGTCTTAGGAAACATGTATACATCAGCACCACTTGCTCCAATAATGGAGTGTTGGAGTCAACACTTGCTCCTTTAAAGAACTAGCTTGTCTCTCTAATGCCTTGTGGGAGGAGCCAAGTTGAAAAGTCCTTTCCTCATACAATGAGGGTGTATATATAACCAATGGGCTGACACTTCACCTCCTTGTGACTCTTTGACTATCCTCATGACTTTTTGACTTCCTATGACTTGTTAACTTTACATGACTATTCACATTATGTATGTGTCCTATGGACTTCCACTTCAAAATACATTTTCAATAGATGTTTACACAATTCACAATAGTGATGTGGCATATGATGCCTCATGACATGACATGAAATGACACTGCTGACAAGGACTGCATGGTGACATGGCAATGTCAAGCCATTATTGCTTTTTTTTATGATGTGTCTTCTTCAGTATGTGTTTTTTTCCATCTCTCTTTTGCTTAAAGGTGAGGAGTATTCAATGATATCATGTCTTGAGTTGTGATCGCAAACTGGTGTCCCTTTGCTTTGTATTGATTAATCAACTTGCATAGCCAACTACAAAGATGTCTTTCATCACATTTCCCTTCTCCATCTCCTCCTTCATCATCTTATCATCGACTGTGTTATGAAACCTTCTCACAAAAAATATAGAAAAGAGAGATCCACGCCTTAGAATTCAGCCTCTTCGAGGGGGCAACCTCCTTTACATTACATAAATGAACAATTCTTGGATGATACAAATGACAAAACCTCCTTTCTATATATAGGAGTCTAAGGAGTCACAATATAATCCAGCCGACCTAACAATAATAATATAAAGCCACAAAAATAACAATAGAGGGATTCTATGGGGCACAGAAATAACAATATGGGGGTAATAGGGGCACAACAATATAAATAGGGGGTATAACTACAATAGTAATGGGGTAATCACTAGTATTATAGGGACCCAACATGCCCCTCTCCTTCAAAAAAGTGTTGTCCTCAACGCTTGAGTAGTTCTGGATACTTCTGCATAAAATTCTCATCCTCCCATGTGGAATCTTCAGCGGATAAGTTCTTCCACTTGATAAGATACTCTGAAATTGATCGATTTCGTAGCTGTCGAGTTCTTGTTTCTGTGACTGCTTCCGGTTCCAATATAATTTTTCCTTCCTCGTCAAGTTCTGGCAATATTGTTTGAATTGGGAGCTTGTCACCTATAACCTTCTTTAAACATGAAACATGGAAAACTGGGTGCAATCGAGAAGCTGCAGGAAGCTCCAATTTGTATGCCATAGTACCAATCTTTTGCAACACCTTGTACGGACCATAATACTTTGGTGATAATTTATTATCCTTCTTAGCTTGCTTTAGGGACATTTGCTTATATGGTTGTAGCCGTAGGAATACCCAATCACCTACATCAAAACTTCTTTCACTGCGATGTTGATCTGCCTGTTGTTTCATTCTATTTTGTGCCAACACGAGGTTATCCTTTAAGAGTTGGAGGACTTGTTGTTGATGTTCGATGTGATGTTCCACTGCCTGAACCTTAGAATTTTCTCTTAAATATGATGTGATGGATGGTGGTTGATACCCATAAAGTGCCATAAATGGGGTCATTTTTGTTGCTGTATGGAAGGAAGTGTTATACCACCATTCAGCCAGAGGCAACCATTTGACCCATTGTGTCTGTTTATCAGATACAAAGCAACGAAGATATCCTTCCAAACATTTGTTTACTATCTCAGTTTGCCCATCAGATTGAGGATGATAAGATGAGCTATGAGCTAACTGAGTACCAAGACAAGAAAATAATTCTGTCCAAAAATTTCCAGTGAAAATGGGATCTCTGTCACTTACAATAATCTTTGGGTTTCCATGTAGCTTTTGAACTGTTTCCATAAATGCAGTAGAAACTGTACTGGCTTTAAATGGATGTGATAATGCACAAAAGTGTGCATACTTGGTAAGTCTGTCAACTACCACCATGATGACACTCTTTCCCTCAGACTTGGGTAAACCTGTGATAAAATCCATTGAAACCTCCTCCCAACGTTGGCTTGGAATGGATAAAGGTTGTAATAGACCCGGTGTCTTAATTGTTTCAACTTTATTTTGTTGGCAAACCAAACATTCCGCCACAAACTTTTGAATATCTGATTTAAGGCCATCCCAAAAAAATTCCTTCTTAACCCTGTGGTAAGTTTTTAAAAATCCTGAGTGCCCTCCTAAGGGAGAAGTGTGCAATTCCATAAGAATCTTTTGTTTTAGCTGGGAATTCTTACAGAGGTATAAGCGATCTTTGTACCATAACGAATCATTTTGCCAGCTAAATGTATCAGAAGTACTGGAATCTTGTTGTAGCTTTCGAATAAGTGCCCACACTTCTTCGTCATTCTTCCATTCCTCCCTTGCTTCGTTTATCCAATCTGGTTGGATAATAGAAATGGCACACAACAATGCTTCCACATCCTCATCCTTTCTTGAGAGTGCATCTGCCACCACATTTTGCTTCCCTTTTTTGTAGATGATTTCAAAGTCATAACCCAACATCTTTGTGACCCACTTTTGTTGCTCTTCAGAGGATAATCTTTGTTCTAAAAAGTATTTAAGGCTATCATGATCCGTTTTTACCTTGAAGTGTCTTCCCATTAGGTAGGGTCGCCATTTCTTAAGTGCATGGAGTATTGCCAACATTTCCTTCTCATAAATAGCTTTGCTTAAAAACTTTCCCTTGATTGGACGACTTTCAAAAGCAATGGGTCTTTCATCTTGCATTAGAACAGCACCAATTCCATTTCCTGAAGCATCACATTCCACAATAAAGGTTTTTGTGAAGTCCGGTGTAGCTAAGACCGGTGCTTGGCACATTGCCTCTTTAAGATGTTCAAAGGCCTTTGTTGCTTCCGAGTCCATGAAAATGAATCTTTCTTCAATAATGTTGTTAGAGGTGCTGCTATTCTCCCATAATTCTTAACAAACTTGCGATAATACCCTGTCAACCCAAGAAATCCTCGCAGATGCTTTATGGATGTGGGGATTTTCCATTCCTTAATGGCTTTAATTTTGCTAGGGTCTACCTTAACTCCTTCATGAGATACAATATGACCCAAATATTCCACCTCCTGGACTCCAAAGAAACATTTGGATCTTTTTGCATATAATTGTTTCTCCTCCAATAGTTGTAGCACCCTGTCAACATGTTCAACATGATCCTTCCAAGACTTGCTGTAGATTAGTATATCATCAAAAAATACTAACACAAATTTTCTAAGGAATGGTTTGAAAATTGAATTCATCAAACCTTGAAATGTTGAAGGTGCATTGGTAAGGCCAAAAGGCATGACCAAAAATTCATAATGACCCTCATGAGTTCTAAATGCCGTTTTCGGAATGTCTTCAATCTTCATTCTGATTTGATGATATCCCGAACGAAGATCCAACTTGGTGAAGTAAATTGATCCATGCAATTCATCCAGTAATTCATCAATAACAGGAATGGGGAACTTATCTTTAATAGTGAGCTTGTTGAGCTCCCTATAATCTGGACACATGCGCCATGATCCATCCTTCTTGTGCACCAATACTACTGGAGCTGAGAAAGAACTTTGACTCGGTTGAATTATACCAGCCTCTAGCATTTCTGCAACCATACGTTCAATTTCACTTTTTTGGACATAGGGATATCTGTACGGCCTGATGTTTGGAGGAACACTTCCTGGAATCAGATGAATAGCATGATCATGATCACGCATAGGTGGGAGACCTTTGGGAGTCTCAAATACCTTGGAATGATTGTCCAGACTTTTTGGAGATCTGGAGAAATAGATGATTCCAATGTGGAAACATCTAGCGAACATAATTGTGCAATTACACCTCTTTGCTCCTTTTTTAGAAGCTTTGTCATGCCATTAGAGCTGATTATCTTTCCTGGTTTCCCTGCAATACCCCTTAATTCAACTTCCTTTCCTTCCACAGAAAATTTCATGAAAAGTTCTTGAAAATTAAAAGCTATTGTACCCAAGGATTGTAGCCATTGGACTCCTAGTACAACATCAGCACCTCCCATTGGAATGGAAAGCATTGGGCTAGTCAATACATATTCTCCCATGGATAGCTTGATATTATGGCACTTTCCAGAACAATTTATTGTTCCTCCATTTGCAATCATCACTTGACACTCTGGTGCTGGATATAGGAAGCAATTCAATTCTTTTGCTACCCTACAATGAATAAAATTGTGGGTGCTTCCTGAATCAATCAACACTATTACCTTTTTCTTCTTGATTTGTCCTTCTATCTTGATGGTTTGAGGAGTGGTAATTCCCGCCAATGCATTACAAGATATGGTCGGATTTATTTGTTCTTCATCTAGGCTTTGTTCCTGGAATATATCCTCTTCTTTTGACCTTTCTTGCTCCTTTTCTTCTTCCTCTTCACAATCTATGTAGAATAATTTCTTCTCAGCACACTTATGACCTTTTGTGTATTTGCTATCACAATTGTAACAAAGCCCTTTTGCTCTTTTTTCTTCCAATTGTTGTGGTGTCAACCTTGTAGGTTGTGGAAGACTATGGGCAACAACACTTCCGTCTTTATAGTTGTGAATGGTATGCTTCCTAGTTGCCATAATTTTGCTTTCCATTTTTCTTGCTAACCTGAATGCCTTCTCTAATGAATCAGGTTCCCAAAGGCGCACATCATGTTGGATATTATCCTTTAAAGACCCTATGAACACATCAATCCTATGCTCCTCTGGAATATCTTTTACCCTTATGTTCAATTTTTGGAACTCCTCAATGTGCTCCATTATTGAACCCTTTTGTTTGAGACTTATCAATTGGCTAAAAAAAGTGTTGCTTTTTGTATCCTCATAATGTGCTATCAATTCTTCCGTAAAAATTGCCCAAGTGATAAATTGTTTACGAGAACAAAGCCATTGATACCATACAAACTGATTTGGTTCCAAATATAAAGTTGCCATACGTACCTTTTGTGTGTTTTGCACATTATTGAGATCGAAGAATTGCTCCATCTGTAATATCCATGTGGCGGGATCCTTGCCATCAAACTTCCTCATATCGATTTTTGGAACATGGTGAGTCTTCGATCCAACATTAGAGTCTATGGAATCATGATTAACATTTCTTTTGTTCTCATCATGAGTTTCCTTTACTACCTTTTCACCATTAGTGACCCTTTCTTGTAGCAACTTCTTCAATTCTTCCATGTCTGTCTTCAAATCTATCTTCAAATTTGCCATCGAATCCTCCATCTTAGCTTCCATGCCCTTTATCTTAGATTCCACGCCATTTATCTTAGCTTCTGTTAGCTTTTGTGAGCGTGACATTTGTTGCACTTGTTCTTGTAATTTTGATATATCATGTAGCATTTCTTCCTCTTCTTCATGAGTCATGCTAGAGCTTTCAGGTTCCTTACTAGGTGTTTGCATTTTCTTTCCTCGGGGCATCAGTTACCGATAATAATGCTTTACTATGCCCTTTGAATTCCGTTAAACCAAGCTTACACAAAAATTAAAAAAAAAAAACTACACACCTTTTTTCACTTTATAGAAGCCTGATATTGAATCTGATGTATCTCTGTAATTTCGAATCATCCAATTCTGAAATTTCTACCTATAGTAGCCTTCTGCATCCTCTTTCCAATGCCACAAGTCTGAGCCAAATTGGATTCTCCAAGGAAGAGTTATGTGAAATCTCCCACAGTGACTTGCTTTTAGACTAGTTCAGTAGAGCAAACTTGTACGACGTGCCACGAGTCACTGTTTCAACCTTTGAATCTGAAACACACATACAAGAAACTACAGTCCGTTCTCTTTCTGTACCTTCTTACGAAATTTCAATCCGATCCCCAGAGAGAAAGTTATGACGATTTTCCCCAGGTCACCTGTTTTGAATGTAATTCAGGAGTCTGCAAAAAGACCAACTTCCTCAGATCATATCTCTGCAAATATTGCACGAAAAGTGCTAAAATTCAGACCCAAGGTTCAGTGCGATTTCTTCTCAAATGGGTTTTTTTGCAACTTCTGAAACGTCACAGAAAAAAAGTTATAGCGAAAATGCCACGATGACCTGTTTGGAGCAGCGAAACCCTAGAATCCAAAGCTCTGATACCAAATGTTATGAAACCAGCTCACAAAAAAGATAGAAAAGAGAGATCCACGCCTTAGAATTCAGCCTCTTCGAGGGGGCAACCTCCTTTACATTACATAAATGAACAATTCTTGGATGATACAAATGACAAAACCTCGTTTCTATATATAGGAGTCTAAGGAGTCACAATATAATCTAGCCGACCTAACAATAATAATATAAAGCCACAAAAATAACAATAGAGGGATTCTATGGGGCACAGAAATAACAATATGGGGGTAATAGGGGCACAACAATATAAATAGGGGGTATAACTACAATAGTAATGGGGTAATCACTAGTATTATAGGGACCCAACAGACTGACAGAGTATCTGCATCTACAATTCACTCATGACGAGACTACATCAGTCTGATAAACCCCTAGTCTAATATATTGTATGTTGATCCACTGACTGGGCTTGAATTGCATTGTTGGCTGAGGGAGAGGCTTAGTGACTACACAGTTCCACAATTTAGACAATCAGGGGTGAATCTTGAGCCTTGAGACTGCACAATGCGCAGTTCAGGTTGTACTCAGTAAGCATATTGCACAATTTTGAGGCTGAGTGTGTCGCGCTGAGGAGTTTTGCACTGTTTAAGCCAAATGCATAGTACTAGGAAGCAAAGTAACCCTCCTGACTTCACAATTGTGCATCTCAGGAGCTCAAGGACTGGGCTTGAGCTGAGAGATTGTACAATGTGTAGTTGGGGCCAGACTGGAGCGCGAAATTGTGTAATTTTTGGGATCAAGGTCTGGTATTAGGCACTGAGACTGCACAGTACACAGTCTTGGGAGGCAGGAACTGCACATGATGCAATTTCAAGAGGCATGGTTGCATCTTGAGGGCTAGAACTGTGCAATGCATAGTTCGAGAAGGTTGAATGAAGCTAAGTTGCTGAAAATTTTTTGGAATTTTGCTAAGTTTGAGATCAATGAAACTGATGTGAATAGTGATATGACTTGACTATGATCACACACTTATAGTACTTGAAAACACAACATAGATCATCTAGAACACAAAGATACATACTTCCCTCAATGCGGAAACCTTTTCAACAACTTACGATAAGTGCGACGCTAAAGACAAACTTTGCGACAACTATGACGACACTTGTGTGACAGTGCTTAAAACTTTGGGAATAAGTGCGACGATTGTTTACATGCTAATATCAACTCATTTTCACAAATATACCTGCTTGAAATCACCAAAACAAGCTTATATACATCGTGTGACACTTAACATACTAAAATACTTCTCACAAATGAGACCAAAACACTTAAAGAAAACACATGGAATGGATTTCAATGTTTGTGATGACAATATACAACACCAAGGTAGGTTCTAAATTTGGTGTAGGCCAAAATTTGGAGGATGTTGTAGCAACGACAACAGTTAGTATTCTAATCTGCATTGGCATGTGACTTCCACAGGGAATTCTCTTCGTCTCTTCAACATCTAAGTATGGCTAAGGTAATGTACTCTGTTTTAAGAGACCCAATAGCCTTTTCTTATATTTTCTTTTCATTGTTAGAATACATCTGCAATAGAAACTTTTATAAAAAAAGGTACAACCCACATAATATCTTTACAATGATTTTTAATAAGACATAATTTTCAACAAGATAATTTTCATTGCTTATATCTTCGAGGAATGGAATTTGCAATTAAAATTAACACATTGTAATTTAAAAAATTACAATCATAACATAAATGTACCCATAATCTATTCTGACAATAAATTTAATGAACAATTTAAGGAGATAGAGACTATATTCCAACAATAAATTTCATAAACCATTAAGGAAGATAGAGGCTAGATTAATGGATCCTCCTTCCAATGTGAATAAACTTATCAGGGCACGAAACAATCAATAATTGAGGGCATGAAACATGATCAATTGCATTTTTTATTCTTTACTTTATTTATTTATATTAATATATTTAGTTGGAATTTTAACAACAATCAAAATAGATAAAAATGTTATGGAAAAAAACTAATTTTACTTTCGAAGAAAATCTATTTATTTGTGTAACAATAGAAGTTATGTTGAATATTATATATCTTTGTGTCCCTAAGAAGTAGAAGAAATGTTTAAACAACAATTGTTGTTGGAAGATTGTAATATTTACTTTTAAGTAATAAAAATACTAATACCCTACACCATGGATGTTTCCTTGGCATATTTCCAAGGTTTTACCACAAATATATGTCTTGTTAAATGAAATTATGGTATTTTTTTATTTTTCTATTATTTATTTGCAACTAATTTATTCTGTAAATTTATCAGATTTTGTGGGCTCACTTTTCTCAACAACTAGTCACCAACTAGTATTATAACATTTTCCTTTTTGTTGCAATTGTGTTCAAGTTTGGTGTTTGCTCTGTAGCACCAAATTATGTAGGTTTCAAATGGAAAATTCAAGGTGGTTAAGTTCAATGGGAAGAATAAATTTGAGCTATGGAACCTCAATATCCATGATTTATTGGTGTAAAAAAGACAACAAAATCCATTTGTAGGTAAGAAAAAGAAACATGCAAGTATGTTGAATGAGGACTAGGAGTATTTACATACAAGACACCATTTTATTGTGTTTGGAAGCAACAACAGTATATGAGGAAGCAAACAAGTCTCCTCATTTATAGCATCAACAAATAGGGGATATAAGACAGAAAGGAATACAGGTACTAATATACCATAAGTTGCTTCTAGATTTAAAATCTTTAAATATCAATTTCTACAAGTATTCCATTTTATGGAAGTGATGCAAACAAAAGTTTAAAATAAATAATCATGAAAGTAAGGGTATTTTAGATTGTATTCATTCATATGTTTTTTGGGCAACCTCTATAGTTTCTTTCGAAGGATAATCATACTTAGTGACATTTATAGATGAGTACTCTATAAAGGTGCTAGTTTATTTCTTGAAAAGTATTTAATCAATTTATTTTTTTGGTCAAAAAAAGAACTGACAAGTTAATAACATGTTTAAGAACAGATAGTGGAGTCAATTGGACATCTTGGAATTTGAAAATTATTACAATAAATATAGGATCAAAAAACACAAAACCATAGTTTGCTCTCCTTAGTAAATCGTATAAACACATGAGCATTACTCTTCTAGACAAAGCAAGGAGCATGTTTAGTAATTCCAAGTTCTATCAAAAGTTGTGGGCAGAAGCTATCACGATAGCTTGCTATATGGTAAATTGGTAACTTTTGGTTGCAATAGGTTTAAGGATTCTTATACATTTATGTGCTAATCATTCTTGTGATTACTCAAATTTGAAAATGCTTGATAATGTTTATTATACTCTTATTTCTAAATATCAACATTGTAATTTGGACCTTAGATCAGTTTTGAGTAGATGTTATCACTAATTATTCTACTTGATATTCTAATTGTTTTACCATGTACACAGGAAAATAAAACTTGAGGATAAGCAGCGGAGGATAAGTGCATGCGATATTATAAATGTAACGCAAATGGAAAGTTCGAGGAAAACATTAAAATAAGAAATTTGAGGATCTCTGATAAAGGCATTAAAATAGAGAATTTGAGGAACATGCCCAAAATATTTCTATGATCATCTTAAATGTCCTGAATATAATAATGTTCAAGATATAAGCACCATAAATTTTAGAGAATTTGAGGATCATGTAATATTTGAGATTTCACAGGCATTAAAATAGAGAAACTGAGAATCTTATCCAATCCAAAATATTCGTTATAATAACGTGAACGTTGTAATATAAGGCTGTTTGACAACAAATAAACTCCATAATATTTGAGTAATATGCGTTGTAATAACGTCAACGTTTAATATAAGGCTGTTTGGCAACAAATAAACTCCATATATAATACAGTACAGTGATCTGCGGCGAGATTTTTGGGTTGGTGGGTGAAATTTACGAGGTTAAGGTTCAAATTATATTGAATATATTGTTTTGTTATGGTGTATGGTTTAACGAGTAGAATTGATCTGGATCTTCCTTAAATTAGGTCTGGCAGTCAGATCCACCAATTTGTTAAAACAAAAATAACATTGATTAAAGGAGTAGACTTCCCCTAGCAAAGTTTCTACTCTTGCCAAAATTATAAGAAATTAGTATATTTGGCTTGCAGGTCGTTGGATGTACTCTTGGTGTTATAGTGACAACTACTAGAATTTAATCCCGGCTCTTCCTTAGATATTCAGTCTCACAGTTACAGTTATTGATTCACCAAATTGTTTAAAAAATAAATAAACCATAATTGTATATAAACTATTTTTGAGCTGCCACTAGTTTATTTTTGAAAACATGATTTCATTTTAATTTTATATTTTTTAATATAAAAAAATTACATGTTTGATATATCAAAATTTATCTCCAAAATATCAATTTTAATTTATCATAAATATGCCGATGATCCCTATTCCACGTAACACATATCCATACAACAAATAAATTCAAATAACTTAAGAAAGATATACCAAATAATTTGATAAATGAAAATATAATTTTACATGTAAAAATAATCATTATAAATTAGAATAGTTAACAATATTGGTAAAAAATAAAAAGTTTAAAGTTTTATATAAAATGGTTTTATTTTTAATTTTGATTTTAATAAATAAGAAAATACAACAGATGTCTAATCGTTTTGGATAGATGGTGATTGAGTGCTCTATTAAGGTATTATTTGATCCTTGCCCTGATCAAGGAGACATATTGGACATGATGAAGATATAGTCCCACTAAACTTGAAATAAATAAATAATATATATATATATATATATATATATAAGAAATAAAATTTTTTTTTTTTCTTGCAAAAAAAACATGTAATTTCATTTCAACTTTTGAAAAAAGAACAAAATTATATTTTGTAGCTGCTAAAAGGATTCAATATCTGTTGCCTTATGGCTCAAGAGCAGGGAAAAAGCTAAATTTGAAAAATACAGAGAATATTAAGTGATACAAAATTCACTTGTCTTCTCTTTCTTTCCTTTATTCCTCTTAACCTTGTGTCATCCCCCTACAGGATGGTCAACACGAACCATTGTCAAATCATTCTCGGTCACCTATGTTGGACATTCTTTGTTAGAATCTGAGCTTTCTAAAACATGTACTCTATTTATGCCCACCATCTCATTTTTATTTTTTATTTTTTATTTATTTATTATTATTATTATTAATATTAATATTAATATTATTATTATTATTATT
Organism: Pinus tabuliformis; assembly: GCA_031772625.1. NCBI lineage: Eukaryota > Viridiplantae > Streptophyta > Pinopsida > Pinales > Pinaceae > Pinus > Pinus tabuliformis. The sequence goes on from CM062817.1 coordinate 1,524,032,504, forward strand.
TTGACCATCTCTTCATGCCATTCCTATGCATGGATTGGTTCTATTTCTAAGTTGTTTAGCACATGAGATGCATGTTCATCATTAACCTAGGTATTTCTATCTTCTTGCTTTGAAAAAATCTTCCTTATTTCCACATCTTCCTCCACAAAAATAGGATTAAAAAGTTGGCAACCTTTTTTCTAAGTGGCATACACCTCTTTCCTTTTTGGTGGCTTTTCCACCAAGGGGCATGAGTCCTAAGGATGACCTTTTTGAAAACATGTTGAACATCTAAATGCCATGTTTTGATAGTCAAGAATTAGAATCCCTTGGAAGGATTTATGTTTCAACAAGATATCATCAAGTAGACCCTTCCATAGGTTTATCTCTGCACATATACGGGAAAAGGTGAATAAATATTTCTTTGAGCATCCATCTTTTTAAAGTAACCAAAACTATTCCCAACACCCTATAAAACCTTATAATGCCAAAAGGGAAGAGTGAGATTTGGCAACATTACCCAGACTGTCATCTTTGTTAGCACCATTGTCGAAGAATCAAATTATGGAAACCAAAGGGTCATGAAAACCGTTGACCTTCCCGAGAATCAAGACCCTTCCTTCAAAACTTTCTCTAGATCTTCCTTGGAATCAAACTAAACAATGAAAAAACCTTTTGAACCAAGGAAAACATCACAATTTTTTTACCATGTCATAAGAACCCATTGTTGCAAAGCTTCAGACTTTGGCCAAAAATGGTTAAATCTACAAATTACATCCTTTGATGAAAGAATTGAAAAGAATTGATTAATCTCTTTTGCATTTACTTCGAGAGTTGACACTTATTATTATGATTGTTCAACAATATAAGGTCCTAGACTCAACTGTGGTTGTTCCATTGTAACCAAACCTTGGGCCCCGAACCACATCCTTGTAAGAAACTAAACCAGTTGGGTTCCTAGAGCCAGAAGCACCTCAACACAACCTCAAAGGCAATACAATAGTGGAGTTCTTAGTTGTACCATAATTACACATCTAAAAATAACATGTAGTTGCTTCCATTCACATAGAACTTGTTACATGGCTACTAGGATCCCTAGTTGTTCCTCTAATATGTACATTAGATCTACCACATATTCCTCTTCCAAGACCCAAAATGGGATCAAGATCTCTTTTATAGCCTTTGCAAAATTGTAGAAGACTTTCACCTTATTTTGATCAACCTCAACCAAATTTGGTTCTTTTGTATTTCCCACTAACCCCAACAGAGGAGAACAATGAGATTTTTTAATTAGATATGTTATGATATAAGGGTAAATAAGGGAAAAAGCATGAATATTTGAACATGTAAGCGTTAAGAGCCAGAGGGAATGACCTAACCATTGAATGTCAACCCATAAGCTTGTGCGAGAACAAAAAAATCTAAAAAAATTGATTAATTTTTTTTTTATCTTTGGGCATAAACAACATAAGTCTGCCCCTACATAAGAAATCATCTCTTCTCTATGCCACCAAATGAGGGATTCAAAGAACAACAAGAGGAAGAGGGAGGCAGAAACTAAACCATTGTATGAATCCTACCTAGCTGCCATTAACCAACAAAGTAAGTGCTTGTGAAACCTCCAATCTGGGAGAGGAAGGGTTGCAGCGCATTGTAATTGAGCCGAGGTGCATCGAAGAGGGAATGGGATGTGCTGTGGTGAGTGGAACGCCTATTTGTAAAGTGCATGAGGCCAAGCTGCAAAGCGAACAACTTGATATTGGCTTCTTGTTGAGAGAGTGCACACTCATTCTGGTAGATGGAGCAAATCAAGAAGGTGACAAGTTGAGCTTATGGTTATGTGTTTAGGACCCTAGAATTCATAGTCCTTAGGAGGGTTCAACCAGCGAGGGATAAGAAATTAGCTCACAATCTACAGCCAAAAATTCATTCACTCATCATCTAGGTTCCTTTGTGGTTTTATTAGCTCTATGGAAGGTATGGGGCTTTAATTTCTCCTCTAGATTGTTGGTTTATGTTAGGAAGCTCCCCAAGAGCATAATTCACTCTCTAAAACATTGGTTGTTATCTAGAAATGGTAATTACACTCAATATTATTTCAGTGGTTGGTTTTCTGAGTCTCATGGGGTTAAGTGTTGGTTCAAGGTGTCCTCCTGGAGCGCTCCGGGGCACCTTGCTTGTCTCGTAGTTTGTGTGCAAATCTGGAATTTGTGTCGCTTTGGTATTGTTACTTTTTGGTGAGGGGGGAATAACCCTTTGGAGTGCTTTCACCCAAGTTAGAAACCTAGGGGGGTCATCACCTAGGCCAATGTATATGTCTTATTAGACTCATGCAGTGAATCTGTGGAGGTGTTTTTGTTCCCTCTATTGTGGGTACGCGGCATTCAGGTTACGTTGGGAGGTGGTGTAGTTAGGAGTACTCTCACTTAGGTGGTTGCAACCTCGTGTGTTTTTTTGGTGCTTCCTGTAGGCGAGGAGTTGTTGCAGATTGTATTCACCTTTGCAAGTGTGCTTGGATGCAAGGTTGTCATGTCACAACGACTTGGGCGAGTGAGGAGAGGGATGAAGGATCGAGTTCAATGTGGTAGGTAGCATTTGGGGGACCCCAGCCTTGGGGAGGTAGTGGACCCTCATCCCCTCCAACCACCTGGCTGTGAACCTCAACCCCCTGCCCCTCTCGAGTCTATGGATCATCAGTGATGTCACATTACTTGGCTCTTGGAGTAGCTTAACAGGGACTCCTTTGAGAACCATAATGGATTTATCAGTCGTATGAATGGGATTCAGGATAATTAGTGGCAGCTACATGACAAATTGGTCACTGTTCAAAGAGGACAATAGCGGATCCAAGAGAAGTTGGAATGGCTTGAAGGTAGAATTACACATATGAAATCTCATGTACACTATGACTACAAGCCTCCCCCAGACCATCCTTCTCCTATTACTTCTTCAAATATTTGAATTATTTTTTGTTGTATTTTGATTATGTATGTTTTCTTGTACTATCTACTTATCAAGTCATGGATAAAAGATTGTTTAAGGAACTAGCGTCATGTTAAAGGATATATCTAATGAGCAATAAATATAGTAGGAACGAGGATAATAAACTTTAAAGCTTTTGTAACCAAAGATATTATCTTTTTTATTTGAAACCATCTAACTTAAAAAAACAAAAAATAAAAACTATTAATAATATTATTAAATCAAATTTAATAAAAATAATGAAATAAAAAAATTTATTTAATAAAAAAATAATAATCATATAAAAATAGTAAAATAATAAAATTATTTTAAAAAAATTATTTAATAAAAAAATAATAGTCATAAAAATTATGTAGAGAAAAACGAATATTACGAGCCCCGAAAGGGCAATACCTATTTCGCTGCTAATTTCCTGTTAATTTGCCAAAAAATATTTAACTAGTTTTAATTATTGTAAAAAGCAATTTATTAAATTAAACTTTCTAGTTGCTATAATAGCGGTTGACTGCTTAATTTATTAGAAATTTCGATATAAGTTTTATAATGTTTGTGGAAAAGGAACTTAGTAAATTATTTTTTAACCTTTTTAAATGAATTTTTAAATTTGGATAGTTTAATTATCAAATCAAATGGTTTTTTATTTGGTTTTTTACTATTTATTTTTTCTTAAAATAATAAAGATTTTAAAAATGATAAATTTAAGTGGTTTAATTTACAAATTTTAAGAATTTGGATTTTTTTAGATATTCAATTGGTTTATATATTAAAAAATAGAAAATAAAATACTGAAAATTTTATCTATACTATATTCACATCCATCTTTTTAAACATTGTATTTATTAGTTTCCATTTTATGTGATTACATTCCTATTTATCCTTACATGCATCACACTCGTTTTTTGGAATATGGAAAGTGATGAGATTTTACATTTAAATTGAGATTAGCTATTAAGTTTATTTTTTTGACAAAGTAGATGTATTTTTTAATAAATGTCATAAGAAGGGGTGTTGTCATGGATTGATGGATAGCTTTCTATATTTCTATTTAAATTAGTGTTGACGGTGTTGGAACTGCCAACATTCAGGGGGTCTCTCTGATATGTGGTCCCAATTAGACCTCACACCATTTGGCATGAAAGCCCCATCCGGAATATGGCCTGGTTACCTGTTTGTTAAAGATTTTCCTTGACTCTAACTATCAGCAAGAGAGAGGAACGTAGTTGTGTCTTCAAAAAGTAAGTTTGTCTGGTGAGTGTTCAATTGTAGGCGTGTCAAAGTTCTTCTACTGTAGAGAGGAAGGAAAGTGAGCCTCTAAGAGAGAGGTAATAATACCTCTTGTAGAAACACACACAAGCAAGAGATATTTGTCTAACATCCAACGTAATAGTCCACAAAGATGTAACATGCATTGCAACCATTACAACACATTCTCAATATGATAAGCACTAAAATAACCAAAATGGTTTAACTATTTTAGGACAAGTGAAAACAAACATGAATCATAAACATTCAAAGAATAGTGTTACAAACATTCATAATCCATTCATGAAAAACGTGCTAATCATCACGCTTCATATATTAAGTAAAGTCTTAGGACACAAAATTGAGAGTTATAAGTAAATTCCTATGATGAGAGTCAAGCTCATGGTCGTTTAAGATGTCAAAATTTATTATTTCATTGTATAAAGGGAGATCGGAAATAACATAGTCTACTACGCTACTACCAAGCCCATGGATGCAGGTCATCTGGCTCGAATTGGGCCACTTCTTTAGACCATTGCAAATTATGAGATCCTAAGCACTACAGAGCTTGACTAGCTCTGACCCAAATAGATTCTCCCTAAGGTCTTTAGAGCTCCTTTTGTACCTACTAGCTAGAGTAGGGTCTTCGTCTAACCAAAGAGGATTAGGGTTGGAATGATTGCTTAGAATAATAGCCTGCTTACTTGAAGTTCGAGCATCAAAGTCACCTATTAAAAGGATACTACCTTCATTCCTTAGGCTAGAAATATCATTCTCTAAACCATTGTAAGGACTATTTTTATCTAGATTCTTCTTCTTATAGAAGTTAGAATTGATGGGGGAAATAACATATTGCTATGTAGGTCTTTTTATTATTAATATCAATGATCTCTATCCAACTATATTGGTTGTAAGGGTCGTTTTTATAAATCCTAGCATGGGGGAGATGTTCTTCTTATTGTAACAAGCTATTCCCCCAATGCCTCTATGGGAGGATCGCTTGTTCCAAGTAGACCATAGTGTAAAGCCATCTATGTTAAGGACCTTAGGTTCTTCGTGCTCCCAAGTTTCAACAAGCAAAATAATATCAACATCATTTGAGATCCAACTTAGCTTGGGGCCTCTGTTCCATTGAAAAACCCAGCAGTTCCAAGAAAGAATCCGGAGCATGTTGAATTGCTATTTAGCACTATCTTTTTGGTTTCTATCCCGAATAAAGGCTTTTCTATTTCTGATTATTGCCCATTTTCCTTCCTTTCTAGCTTCTTTTACCTTTTGAACCTCCTTTCTTAATTTTGCTTGATCTTCTCGAATGAGATCTTCATTTATAAATATTCTCGTTCCTTTTATACTTGAGGTTTTACTAAGTATGTCATACTTATGATCAATAGAGCTCACCTTTATTCAGATTAGTCTTCCTTTATTTTCAGTTAATTTTCCCAACCTTGCTGCTTCTATGAGACATGTTGTTTCAATTTGTAATCTCTTATGTAATTCTGTCTAGGCTATGGCTAAAGTATCCTCATCTACCTCTTCTTTTAAACCGAAGATTATAAGGTTCAAGGCCCTTTTGTTATGCTCATGGTCTAATTCTATTAATTTTTTCATTTCATCTTTAATTGGTTTGATATCTAATTTATCTACCACATTATTTAGGGTGAGGCGGCTATTAACTTTTTCTTCTAGTTCTTTAATCATGTCTTTCATTTTAAGACTCTCTAAAGTATCAACCTCTCCTTGCTGGGATGTTTGGTTAGTATCTTGGTTTTGTTTTTTTATAACCTGCAACCTAGTCTCCATTGTCCCCATTTTATTCTCCAATAGTTCTATTTTATTTTCTATTTGTTTTTGGATTGTGTTTTCAAGAGATGCAAATTTATTTTCCAGCGTGGCTTCTAACTCTGTTTGTAGCTTGACTTCTCTTTCTTCTCTACATTTCTCTAAAGACTCTATGTACTCATAAAGGCCTTGTAGAGTAACTGTGCTAGGTCTGTCTTTGGTAATCTTTGGTAGCTGTGGTGAAATATTCATACTTGAAACAAATATGTATTAGAAAAGGATAAGGAAAGTGTGCACCTGATATCAGCAAACCTGACTGCAGATCGTATGTGCCCACTGCAGCCCGCAGACCTGATTGGATCTGGAATTTTGAAGACAATGGTCGTGTTGAGTTCAAAAGATGTTGTCGACAAACCCAAGATCACTGAAGAGACCCTAATCAAATATTATATTATTTGAATGTCTAGTGCAGAACCGGAGCGACGATATAGTTTTGAATACGGAGTTCAAAATGGCGAGTATAGATATAGATATAAGATGTCGAGTTCAGAACCGCCGAGTATCAAATATGCGAGAATCAAATATGTCCAAGATCGAAGATCACCGAAGAATAGATATAGAAGGCCGAGTTCAGAATGCCGAGTATAGATATAGATATAGGTTATTATATAGATATAGAATGCCGAGTTTATAATATCGAGTTCAAAACTGCCAAGTATCAAATATGCGAGAATTTCATAACCGAGTTCAGAATTCCAAGATCCAAGATCACTGGAGTATAGATATAGAATGTCAAGTTTAGAATCAAGTATCAAATATGCAAGAATTTGAGAACCACCGAGTATCAAATATGCGAGAATTTCAGATCCAAGATCACGTAAGTGTAGATATAGAATGCGAAGGTATATATATATATATATATATATATATATATATATATATATATATATATATATATATATATATTATTTGAATGCCGAGTGTAGAACTGGAGCGAGGATATAGTTTTGAATGCTGAGATCAAAATAGATATAGAATCTCAAGTTCAGAACCGCCGAGTATCAAATATGCGATAATTTCAGAACCGAGTTGAATGTCGAGATCAGAATAGATATAGAATGTCGAGTTCAGATCTGCCGAGTATCAAATATGTAAGAATTTCATAACCGAATTAAGAAATCCAAGATCCAATATCACCGGAGTATAGATATAGAATGTTGAGTTCAGATATATATATAGAATGTCGAGTTCAAAACCGCCAAGTATCAAATATGCGAAAATTTCAGAACCGTCGAGTATCGAAAGCCTTCATAGTTTAGGATTATTAATAACTATATAAATAACTATATAGGATTATTAATAACTATATAAATATTAACAACCAGATTATTTATATATATTACTGTATAAATATTATATTAATATTATAATAATTATATAAACTCCTCATATATATTAATTAATAATAAGAATAGCTCATAATAATATTAGATTATCATTATATTATTTAAATAATCTACTAATACAAAATTATAAAAAAAATAACAATTATATTATATTATAATAATAATAATAATATTTTATTATAATATTATATTATTATAATAATATACAAATATAATGATTATTAAAATTATTATATTATTAGGAGTTTATATTATTATTATAATATTATATAATATTTATATAATAATATATAGAAACAATCTTGTTAATATTTATATAGTTATTAATAATATTTGATTATAATATTATATAATAATATTATATTATTATAATAAGATAAAAATATAATTATTATTATAATAATAATATAATCAATATTATTATAATAAGAACAATAAAGACCAATTATTTATTATTTATAACTATACAAATAATAGCAACTATATTCTTATATAATTATATATTTATGATTATTATATTAATGTTATTATAATAATATAAATTCATAATAATAATAATAATATATTATTATTATTATTATTAATAGCAACTATATTCTTATATAATTATATATTTATGATTATTATATTAATGTTATTATAATAATATAAATTCATAATAATAATAATAATAATAATAATATTATTATTATTATTATTATTATTATTATGCTTAGGCTTTAGTATTTTTAATAGTATCTTAGGGTTTGTATACATAAGGTTAATTATTATCAATATTTAGGATTATTAATAACTATATAAATAACTACATAGGATTATTAATAACTATATAAATATTAACTACGAGATTATTTCTATATATTATTATATAAGTATTATATTAATATTATAATAATAATATAAACTCCTAATATATATTAATTAATAACAAGAATGGCTCATAATAATATTAGATTATCATTATATTATTAAAATAATAAAATAATATAAAATTATAGAAAAATATTAACAATTATATTGTATTATTATAATAACAATATCTGATTATAATATATATAATATTATAATATTATAATAATATTATATTATTATAATAATATATAAATATAATTATTATTATATTTATAATGACGTAAATATGTTTCGAGTCCGCCGGCGTTAATCATAATTGGCAATCTTTATTCATATTCATACATATAAGTGATCGACAATCACTTATTGGAGATCGAGCTTTGGGCTTCGGAGGAGGAGTAGCGCAGCATTGATAAGGAAGGCAGACCCGACAATTTATGAATGCGGGGTATAATATTTGATATTCAACAAGCTGATTGCAATCGCACATCGATGAAGTCCCAAGATGCATATCAAATTCCCATTCGGAGTTCGCAGATGCAATTTTATTATTGGAAAGTGCGCTTTTCAAGAAAGGGGAAATATGATTGTTAAACGAATGTTTGCGGGTCTAAAAGCATAAATCAATTATAAGTGAGAAACAAATAATTTATTGATTTCTTAAATATTATCCTACCTCCCTATGACAGCTCACAATTTATCGCAATTAGAGTTATGAAAAGGAAACAACTAAAACATAACGTTTGTGCCTCCCGAGATTTGCGATGCGACGTATCATTATGGCATTTAAGTATCACGATTTGGCAGTTACGGAAATCATTAATAGAGCAATTATGGTTGAATCCTTCGAGGTTTTCATCCGTGGTAGCATAACATATTAAAACCCGAATAGTGTATTAGCTTTGAACGAATTTTTCCTCTGTTACGGTCTTCTGTTTCCTTTTTCAGAGCAAGGCTGAATTCATCAATTGAGCAGAAATGTCGAAGAAATCAAAGAAAGTGAAGGTTCCCTCCATAATCAAGGACGAACCAGAAAATAGGGTATTCATATCTGATACTACCTGCCTCGGTCTGGGCAAGGCTTCATGGGAAATCATATATAATTTATTGGAAGCCGAGGACGCAGCAGAGATTGAAGAAGAAAGGGGAACAACAGATTCAAGCAACAAGTCAGAGAATACTCTAAAAGATTTGGCCAGCTCTTTTCTTCACAGAATAGCCGCCCACACCAAAATATTACCCTACAATGACTTGGTCAGATGGGTAATTGAAAGTATCAACATAACTGAAATAGCATTCTTTACGGCTGATGGAAAGATGTTTGGGTCATTCAGGGCAGAAAATATCAAAAAGACGTACCATTTTCCGCACAGAAGCATTACAACGCGGCATTTATAGAAGCTTTCGCCAAGGAAAATGACCTGGAATCAGACCCTATCAGGCAATGGAGGCATTTCACAAACAAACACAAGCACAAATCATTGGGTATGTACTCCGTCGACTCCTTAGCATCTCCTTACTGCTATGTTGGTGCTATGATATGTAGACTCTTTGGAGTCATTGATTCAGCCAAGTTTTCTATAGAAATGGTGCCCTTAATGGAAGTGGTAGTTAACTCTTATATCATGGATTGGGCAACCATTATTTCTGATAAAAATGGCCAATCAAATCCTTGATTACAGAAAAACCAGGTTTGTGACTACCCGGGTAATACCCCCATTTTATATGAGTGCCTACATCATGGATACCATCTATTTTAATTTTGATTACCCTATTTTAGGCTGGAAATGGACTCCACAAGACCCAACCCCCATTCATCTCTATCATAAGTATTTATAGAAGACCCATTATAAAAACCATCTTTATAGAATCTTCCATGGTTTTGTCTTGTCCGTTCACTATGCTATATTCAACAAACATGCTCCTCGGTTGTTCGAGGAAGCCAGTGTCCATCTAACATCAATTGGTAGTTGGTTCGATGAACAGAATTTCACCTATATTAGAGTTTTTGGTAGCACTGCAAATCCACATGTCCTCCCCTTATACATTCCTAATAAAGTATTGGCCAGAGAAATAGCTTATTAGATAACAGAAGTAGGGATGTCCAGAAACCTAAAGGAGTCCAAAAAGCAAATGTGGCCAACATTCCCCCTCCGATGTGGTACTTATACACTGCATGACTTTAAACATGTAGAGAAGGAAGCTGAGAAAATTAAAATGTTAAAGTTAGCAGTCATTCCAAAGATGCAGTATGATCCAAAAGCAATTGCCTACAACTTTACCTCTCGTGTCAAACTTGCCAAGTTTAAAAATGAGAAGGATGATTATGATGATTTATTCACTTCAACTGAGTTATTTTCTCAATTAAAACATCTTGCAAAAATCAGATTGGGAGCAGAGGGGTTAGAGGGATTTCTAAAGTCCAGAACACAGAGGTTGCAAACTATACCTCTGGACTTATTAAATACCACCCCTATGGTGCAACATGAGGGCCACAGTGAAGGAGATACTATAGAGAAGACTCTTGAAAAGGAAAAGAACCATGAAAGGTAGAAAATTCCTGAGAAGGACCGGACAAATGAAGGGACTAGTGAGATCCTTGATACTAATGTTACTATTGATCCTACTTTAATCAAGGAATGGGAGCAGTTTGAACTAATCATAAAAAACATGAATGACTCCAAAGAACTCACTACATCAAAATCACCAGAACCTGAGGTTACTAATGTTCCAATTCAAGGGGCAATCGGCACACACAAAATTCAGCAGCATACTGAAATAATTCCAGAAAATCCCACAAAGGAGATTGTTCTGAAAATACAAGAAATACCACCACAAGATGTATTCTACAGTCCAAAGCATAGGGTTGTGGTCAAGACACAGAGGAAAAAGAGGAAAATTGATCAAAGACCTCTTTCAACTCCTCTCGTCGAACCGATGAGTGTGGTATGGAAAGACTCAGAAGTCAATCCTTCTGAGGATTTAATGAAATTATCTCAGTATGCAGGGGCTTACATAGCCGCAACAATGGACAAAGCCTCAGAAGTTAGTCAGCTAATCAGAGAAAAGTACCAGAGGATCAATCAACTTGAAATGCAATCAGTAGAAGAACAGTAAAGGATTAGTAAGCTTGAACAGCAGCTAGCAGAGCAGAGACAGCAAAATGAACAATTAAAAGAGCAGTTGAATCTGGAGAAACAGAAGATTGATCAGCAGGCTCTCCAAAAACAACAGAAATTGTCTCAAGAGCTGAGCAAACTTCATATGGAAATTGAATAGGAAAAGAAGGCTAAGGAAGATCAAATTTCAAAACTGCAATTATAGATAAAAAAGTATAAAGGTTCTCCACAGGTTAATGAATTCAAGAAAGAAGCCTTGGAAGTAACCAAATCCTTATCCCAGTTGTTAAACATCCTTTGCCATGATATATCTTTGGCTGACCCTTTGTGTGACATCTTTGCATCACTGATTGATAAGGCAGTTGACACCCGACTGGAGTTGGAAAAATTAGATGAAAAGATATCAAATTTTCTCTCTTGGCAAGATTCAGAAGAAAGCAAGGCTGCCAATTTGCCTAAAATACAACAATCACACAAGGAAATCTTGTTTTCAGAGTGGGAATCACAGATAATGAAAGCCGAGAGGGCGACTTCTAGAGCCAGAGCAATAATGAACGGAGTAATAAAATTAGTAAATGACAATTTATATATGGCTAGTTTGGTCTCCGATTGCTCTCTAGGAAAACTCCTAAAAGCAAAAGTACTAGAACATCAATGGAGACAGGATCTGGCAAACAGAGAGAAACAAATCGGAGAACTGCAAAATTTGACATGGGATGCATTCTGGCTTTTTCTAGTCAAGCCACATAGCCAACAGATGGCCATGAAATGCCTTTCCGATGCAGTCAACCGAATGATTCCCTAACTCTCTGATGCTACCTACACAGCGCAGCTACATTCCAGGATGAGCCATCCTCTGGAAGTCCAACCAATGCTCGCAATTTTTCAACTGCAAGAACAAGAAAGGAAGCAGATTCAATGATTCAATTATTCCAATCGTTATCACACTACTATTTTTATATAGCAAATCTTAGATTTTCATGTTTACAGTTTTAATAGCACATAGCGATTTTTATTGGTAGTTAGTTTTTATTTTTATTATTTAAAGACCCTTTCATGTATTTCGAAAGGGTCCTCAGTTTCTATAAAACTTGACTTGGGAAGTTGCACTCCTATACTTCTAAATATTTTTTTTATCAAGAGTGGATGTTTTTGTCTTATTTCCTTATGTGAATTAACATGTCTTTCAAAATTTGCTATTGTTGATATATATGTATGTTTTTCAAATATTATTAGGAGTTTATATTTTTTGTACTTCTAAATATTTTTTTTATCAAGAGTGGATGTTTTTGTCTTATTTCCTCATGTGAATTAACATGTCTTTCAAAATTTGCTATTGTTGATATACATGTATGTTTTTCAAATATTATTAGGAGTTTATATTATTTATATAATATTTATATAATAACATATAGAAATAATCTCGTTGTTAATATTTATATAGTTATTAATAATATTTTATTATAATATTATAATAATATTATATTATTATTATATTACTATAATAATATACAAATATAATTATTATAATAATAATAATATAATCATATTATTATTATTATTATTATTATTATTATTATTATTATATAATCAATATTATTATTATTCCTTACAATCCTTATGACAATTCCATGTTGGACCATGGTCGACATCATAATAAACCATGTTTGACTCATGAATAATAAACCCAAGCGATTGATATTATAAACCCAAGGGATTAATACTAAAACCCCAAGGGATTATGAACCAAAGGGAATACTATTAAACAAAAGGGACTAATAATATAAACCCAAGGGAATAATAAACCCAAGGCATTGATATAATAAACCCAAAGGAACAATAAACCCAAGGGATTATTATTTATTTTCATGGTGAGACAATCCTTGTCACAATGTGACATTCAAGCATGGTTAGCTATGATTGACAATGGTTTACCATGATAAATATTATAAACCTAAGGGAATAATAAACCCAGGGATTAATATGAGAAACCCAAAGGAATTTTTGTAGATTATATTGTGTTTTAAGTTTATTTATCAGTTATATCACTAGCGGAGGTATAAAAATCATTGCAGGGGTTCATCCTTAATGAAGCTCTCTTATTTTCTTTACATTCTCAAAGTCTAAGGGAAATGAAGTATTTTGTCTATTATACATTGAAATGGAAAAAGAAAGAGGTGTAAAAGAATCGGCCCCAATATAGGCAAGAATTAAATCAGCTCATAATATAAGAAGTTATATAGAGTGGTCCCCTATATATATATATATATATATATATATATATATATATGACTAATGAAAATAAATCGCAATTGCAAAAGTGCAACGGGCAGGTTATTACCACAGGAATCACTGATTCCCAATTGTGATGAATAGTGTGGACCCAAAACACATTTACATTTTGTTGTAAAGTCTTGGCGGGTCCACAGTTATATGTATGTACATATATAAATATTGTTGATTGTGATTAATGGTGGTGGACCCGAAACATATTTACGTTGTGTTTAAAAGCTTGGCAGGTCCGCAAGGTGTTGAATACATTTGTTGGTGCATTCAATGATTATCGAATGCAATATGGGTAAGCTGGACCCGAAACATATTTACGTTATGTTTTAACAGCCCAACGGCTCCATAAAGCGTTGAATACGTATGTTGGTGCATTCAATGATCAGCGATTGCGATTTGCGATCGCGAGCCAGACCCGAAAGGTATATTCATTATGGTTGTAAGTCCCATTAGGTCCAGCATGTCGAAAAATATTTTTATGACTGTGCATTTTATATATTTCAATTATAAAGAGATTATAATAGAAATGATTGTCGATTACGATATGGGTAAGCCGGACCTAACAGCCTATGTATTATGTTTCATGACTGTGGTGGGTCCATCATATCAACGATATATATATATATATATATATATATATATATATATATATATATATATATATATATACATATATATGGGGAAATGCTGATTGCCGATTGCGATTAGGGGTTTGCCTTGACAGTCATGCTAATAGTATTAAAAGTGGGAAAAGCACATTTTATGTTATATTTTCAAAAGCGTAAATACAAAGGATTTATATATAAATCCAATATTATTAAGGGTGCATAAAGCGCTAATTGCGATTGCGACTGATTGTGATTGTGATTGCGATGGTCTGAGATGTTCTAGTCATACATGTACCAAGCACTAAAGACCAAGTTTCTAGGTCCTTCATTTAAAGACCAAACATATATTTAAGTGACAAATAAGTGACAGTAAATAATATTTATTAATGTTTTAAGCACAATTTCCCTAAAGCCAGAAAGAGATTTATTTAAACATTTTTTTAAAGAAATATAGACAAATATTATAAACATTGAAATAAACATGATGGACCATCATTGATTTTCATATTGAGACAATCCTTATGACAATTCCATGTTGGACCATGCTCAACATCATAATAAACCATGTTTGACTCAGGAATAATAAACCCAAGCGATTGATATTATAAACCCAAGGGATTAATACTAAAACCCCAAGGGATTATGAACCAAAGCGAATACTATTAAACAAAAGGGACTAATAATATAAACCAAAGAGAATAATAAACCCAAGGGATTGATATAATAAACCCAAAGGAATAACAAACCTAAGGGATTATTATTTATTTTCATGGTGAGAATCTTTGTCACAATGTGACATTCTAGCATGGTTGGCTATGATGACAATGGTTTACCATGATCGATATTATAAACCAAAGGGAATAATAAACCCAAGGGATTAATCTGAAAAACCCAAAGGAATAATTAAATGAAGGGATTAATACTAAGACCCCAAGGGATTATGAACCCAAGGGAATAATATTAAATCCAAGGGACTAATATTATAAACATTAAAATACACATGATCGGCCATCATTGATTTACATATTGAGACAATTCTTATCCCAATTCCATGTTGGGCCATGGTTGACATTATAATAAACCATGTTTGACTCGGGAATAATAATAAACGAAAGGGACAAATATTATAAACCCAATGTCTATAAACCCTAAGACAAATATTATAAACATTGAAATAAACATGATGGACCATCATTGATATTCATATTGAGACAATCCTTATGACAATTCCATGTTGGACCATGCTCAACATCATAATAAACCATGTTTGACTCAGGAATAATAAACCCAAGCGATTGATATTATAAACCCAAGGGATTAATACTAAAACCCCAAGGGATTATGAACCAAAGCGAATACTATTAAACAAAAGGGATTAATAATATAGACCCAAGGGATTGATACAATAAACCCAAAGGAATAATAAACCCAAGGGATTATTATTTATTTTCATGGTGAGACAATCCTTGTCACAATGTGACATTCAAGCATGGTTGGCTATGATTGACAATGGTTTACCATGATCGATATTTTAAACCAAAGGGAATAATAAACCCAAGGGATTAATATGAAAAACCCAAAGGAATAATAAAACAAAGGGATTAATACTAAGACCCCAAGGGATTATGAACCCAAGGGAATAATATTAAATCCAAGGGACTAATATTATAAACATTAAAATACACATGATCGACCATCATTGATTTACATATTGAGACAATTCCTATCACAATTCTATGTTGGGCCATGGTCGAAATTATAATAAACCATGTTTGACTCGGGAATAATAAACCCAAGCGATTGATACTATGAACCCAAGCAATTGATATTATAAACCCAAGGGATTAATACTAAAACCCCAAGGGATTATGAACCTAAGGCAATATTATTAAACAAAAGGGACTAATAATATAAACCCAAGGGAATAATGAACCCAAGGGATTGATATAATAAACCCAAAGGAATAATAAACCCAAGGGATTAACAATAAATCCTCAAGGGATTATGAACCCAAGGAATTATTCATATTGAGACAATCCTTATGACAATTCCATGTTGGACCATGGTCGACACCATAATAAACCATGTTTGACACACGAATAATAAACCCAAGCGATTGCTATTATAAACCCAAGGGATTAATACTAAAACCCCAAGGGATTATGAACCAAAGGGAATACTATTAAACAAAAGAGACTAATAATATAAACCCAAGCGAATAATAAACCCAAGGCATTGATATAATAAACCTAAAGGAACAATAAACCCAAGGGATTATTATTTATTTTCATGGTGACACAATCCTTCTCACGATGTGACATTCAAGCATGGTTGGCTATGATTGACAATGGTTTACCATGATCAATATTATAAACCTAAGGGAATAATAAACCCAAGGGATTAATATGAGAAACCCAAAGGAATAATAAAACGAAGGGATTAATACTAAGACCCCAAGGGATTATGAACCCAAGGGAATAATATTAAATCCAAGGGACTAATATTATAAACCCAACATATATAAACCCTAAGAAAAATATTATAAACATTAAAATAAACATGATCGACCATCATTGATTTACATATTGAGACAATTCCTATCACAATTCCATGTTGGACCATGGTCGACATTATAATAAATCATGTTTGAGTCAAGAATAATAATCCCATGGGACTAATATTATAACCCCAATATTGATAAACCCAAGGGACTAATATTATAAGCCCAAGCAAATAATAAACCCAAGGGATTATTATTTATTTTCATGGTGAGACAATCCTTGTCACAATGTGACATTCAAGCATGGTTGGCTATGATTGACAATGGTTTACCATGATTGATATTATAAACCTAAGGGAATAATAAACCCAAGGGATTAATATGAGAAACCCAAAGGAATAATAAACGCAAGCAATTGATATTATAAACCCAAGGGATTAATACTAAAACCCCAAGGGATTATGAACCAAAGGGAATACTATTAAACAAAAGGGACTAATATTATAAACCCAAGGGAATAATAAACCCAAGGGATTGATATAATAAACCCAAGGGATTATTATAAACCCAAGGGATTAATACTAAAACCCCAAGGGATTATGAACCCAAGGGAATAATATTAAACCCAAGGGACTAATATTATAAACCCAACATTCGTAAACCCAAATATAAATATTACAAACAGTAAAATAAACATCATTTATCTTCATGGTTAGAAAATCCTTGTGACAATGTGACATTCAAGCATGGTTGACCATGGTTGGCTATGATTGACAATGGTTTACCATGATCGATATTATAAACCCAACATTTGTAAACCCAAATATAAATATTACAAAGACTAAAATAAACATGATTTATTCATGGTGAGACAATCCTTGTGACAATGTGACATTCAACCATGGTTGACCATGATTGATATTATAAACATGAGGTAATAATAAACCCAAGTCATTGATATTATAAACCCAAATGAATAATAAACCCAAGGGATTAATACTAAAACCCCAAGGGATTATGAACCCAAGGGAATAATATTAAACCCAAGGGACTAATATTATAAACCCAACATTCGTAAACCCAAATATAAATGTTACAAACAGTAAAATAAACATCATTTATCTTCATGGTTAGAAAATCCTTGTGACAATGTGACATTCAAGCATGGTTGACCATGGTTGGCTATGATTGAAAATGGTTTACCATGATCGATATTATAAACCTAAGGGAATAATAAACCCAAGGGATTAATATGAGAAACCGAAAGGAATAATAAAATGAAGGGATTACTACTAAAACCCCAAGGGGTTATGAACCGAAGGGAATGATATTAAACACAAGGGACCAATATTATAAACCCAACATATATAAACCTTAAGACAAATATTATAAACATTGAAATAAACATGATGGACCATCATTGATTTTCATATTGAGACAATCCTTATGTCAATTCCATGTTGGACCATGCTCGACATCATAATAAACCATGTTTGACTCAGGAATAATAAACCCAAACGATTGATATTATAAACCCAAGGGATTGATATAATAAACCCAAAGGAATAATAAACCCAAGGGATTATCATTTATTTTCATGGTGAGACAATAAATAGAATTTAAGCCATAAATACATTGATATGAATACATGAATTTAACCAACATTGCAACCACAGAAAGAACATTGAGTCTTAACATATATTTGTTGTTTTTTCTACATCAAATAATCCACTACAAAATTGAATTTCAAAACTATAAAAAAGGTCACAATGTTATTAGTTGTATTTCATAGTGATATGGACTTCAATCGCTCCTCTTCCTTCTTCCTAATTGTAACATATGTGCTATCTTTCATCTTGGCATAATGTTGGAAAGAAAAAGGTGGTGCAATGTGTAAACCATCTATTGATTACACTCTTGATATGGCTGTGAAGGTAAGGCCTTGCTGCTCTTTATTCCTGATATCAACTGACACTCATTCTAAAGTCAATCCCTGCAAATTGTGGATTGTAAGAGCCCATGCCATCTTCAAAGGAATTTGTTTTTGATTTCCTCTTATCACCGGGGTGATAGGGACAATGTTTGGATTGCTTGCATCAAATGGAACACCAACATACTTATAAAAAAAAACAGTTGTGAACATTGGAAGTCGAGGTGGCTTAGAGGTAGGCCGATAGAATATATCCTTAACAAAACCAAATGCACCATTCACCAAGCTAGCTTCAAACCATAAATTACATGTCAAATTAACACACTGACCATCACACAACAAAACTTCACGGTCCAATTGATCATCTTCAACACCACAAATTTCTCAACACCTTGAATATTCAGTGACACATCATGCAATTGGAGAATCTAATGATTTTAACATATGCTTATTATGCAAGGAAACCAAATTATTTGTTGGAAACATGTGAACTGTTGCATTAAATAAATCTCTTTCTGTAGGATGCAACCTCATATCAGCCCAAGATATAAGAAAGTCCCAATCTTCAAGAACAGGTTCTAAGTTTCTTATGTTATTGAGAACTCTACGAAAACAAGATTGTTTCTCATTATTCCCTTGTTGGCAAAATATTGTGTCAAGAGTGACAACAATGTTGAATTTGTTCCACAAGACTTTCCCTGCTGTATTACCTGCATATAAAGGCTTATCTCTCACAGGAGGAAGTTGGCAAAGGTCACCCACAAGGATGATGGATCTCCCACCAAAAGGACAATTCTTTTTCTCTGGAAATGCTTCTCGTAATCAAGCATCTATTTGCATAAACAACCTTGATCCCAGAAAGCTCATTTCACCAATCAATATATATCTAACATGTCGCATTTCTTCTTGGAATACTTCAAGTGACTACCTCTATAGTGGTTGCATATCTTTAATTGGAATTTTAGAGCTGAATGTATTATTTTTTCATGTATATCAAAAGCAGCTACTCTTGTTGGCGCAAGAACAAGCAAAGGGCTTCTCACTTGATGAATTAGAAAGAGCTTCAAAAATACAATGGATAAGGAAAGACTTCCCAGTGCCCGTAGTGCTTTGAATAATCATAAGAAGAGCTTCACAAATTTCATATGCAACAAAGTGCCTTAACACAATTTCAAAAGCAAGTCATTGTTTTTCTGACAAAGAATCTGGAGATGCAAATGTTCTGTTTGAAAGGTCAACAATATCACCCGCTGATTTTGCATTCCTTATAAAATTAATAGCTTCCTCTGCAACATCATCAGAAATAGTTGTACTTTCCCAGTCAAAGGATATATCAAAGTTCCTTCGACTAAGGATGTTAAGATCAGAAACATTCACATCGTTTGGTGGAACCAAACGAGAGAAAATCAGCCATTCTTGAAAATCATCTTCAGCATTCATTTCCTAGTTAGCAAAATCACCATGTTCTTCATCTTCAATATTGTCTATAATTGATGGGTGTCGATCAACATGCCATGCTCGATATTGAAAATTACTCCAACTTTCAATAATAATTTCAGTTGAAAGGCCAATTTCTACAGAAATGTCATGAAATGGCTTGTACAATAGCAATTCTGACCAGCAAAAGGTTTCAAATTCCTCTGAAGCCTCACCAGGAATAGAATAAAACCGTGGCCAAACCCAAACAATAGCATGAACATCTCTAGGCTTCCATGGATCTTGTTTATGCTTGCTATCAAATGTCCAAGATATTGTTGTTTCTATCAAAGATAGATGTTCAAGGAAAAAAAGGTCTCTTCTGATAACGTTGAATGCAAGTATTCTGAGATGAACATTGCAAGCTATCCCTTGATATTTTCCTAAAAACCTTTCTTCCAACATTTAAGGAAACAAATTTCCGACTAAAAACAACAAGAGGTAGCTTAAGCAACATATGGCATGTTTCTTGTGCTCCAATGTCACGGTCAACAATCGTTTCTGCAAGAAATTTTCTATATGCACATAAATCATGATCCTCATAGCCAATAGAATTTGAAATTCTAGTTAACATATGATGATAACTTTCAAACCTTTTTTCTGCTTTCGATGCATACCTAGCATTGTATTTCAACAAAGCATAGTGAGAAAGCACTGGATGGAAATCAACATTTGTACGCCACATTGTTAGAAGGTCAATGTTATGTACATTAAGCCTATCATCATTTCTTGCTGGCTCATATTTTTTTCTTCCTTGATCATCTATGAACAATCTTGATTCACCACAAAGATCCCATGGAGCATTGTACCGACATGTTAGAATAGCGCCCTTTTTGTGCAAACAAGAATCCACAGTACACTTTGTGTGCCTTTGGACATGGTTTAACAATTTTTCGTAATCATTATGAGGATTACAAGAGAAAATCTGACCAATATTCAATAGGCAAGGGTCATCATTGAGGCTTCGTGGAACCATTACGTTGTGACAATGTATATCACACAGATTCCATGCAGTTACATATTTGTCAAAGAACATCTTTGCAAGTTGTACATTAGAAGTGTTTGACCAATCAAGTATTTCCATGTTAGGAGCACCTTCTAACCATAGGAAACCATGGATATGCGGTGAATCTCTATGTTTCCACTCATATCTGAAATAAATGAACATATAGTTACTACAAACAATATAAATAGAATCACAATAAAAGTTGAAAAAGTACAACAACAACAACAACAACAAAAATTCAACACAAACCTGTACTAAAAGTATTTAGCTTTAAGATATTTTTGGATAAATTCCTCTCGAAAAATATTGAATTTGTGGTGCATAAATGCTGCAACAATATGAGGGTACTAGATAACATTCTCAATTTTCATACAATGCTCATTTGAAGAACGAGAATGTGAACGTACAGGCATGAGGTTATGTAACTCTGGCCACTTTGTGTCAATTGCACTCAAAGTAAAAAATAAATATGGACATCCTAACTGAGTAATCATGTCTGTCAATTCAGATCGACACTTAGTCTAGTATGCCCTTGTACCTCTCAGAGAAAAACCAAACTGCATAAGATGCTTAGCCAACTTATTATCTGGTAAATCAGATAGTTGGTGACGCAACTCCTCAATTGTTGTAGGTGAGTTATCATGTAAAGGTTTCTTTGCAAAAGCTGCAACAGTTGCTTGGCTCCAGTGCCACATTATCATGTTTAATAGGTAATATCGAAATCGAGGATGACTTCCAAATCTTTGATCATAGTACCTAAGAAGATGCAATGCATACTCATGAACTTCAATATTACAAATACGTGGTTGCAACCAATCAGCATCACCAGTGGGAAACAATGTTGGGAATGCCATATCAAACAGCCCCTCTGTATTATATTCATTCACTGGAGAGGTTCCAATAGTGGGCCAATCCATGTCTTGAACATGTGAAGAATGAACATTATCAAGAAATGCTCTAATTTCTTCCACTTCTCTTTGTTCATTTGGTAGGCAAGCAACAAAGGAAGAAGGATGAGAGGGAAAATTCTCAGCATGAAACTCTTCATTGTTTGTTTTATTGATCTCATATTCTTCAATATGACAATCAACAAATTTAAGCTTGGAGGAGACATCTATTGATCATTCGGGCAGCGCATTCACTGAATCATAATCAACTACTACATCTTGATAGTATTGATCACGCCGGATTTTGAAAAGCAATGCATCCATCACTCGAGATCTTTTGACATAACATTCATAATATTTAGACTCAGCGCCATGTCTCCTCACAATTAGAAAGTCAATATCTTCAACATGTTGGGGAAGGCTTCTTACAATTGTAGAAATATCTTGAGGAAAGCTAATTGTATTACCACTATACTTATATTGCCCACCTCGAGCATGTGTCACTTGCAAAATGGGATTCACACGTGCTACTAGCATTTCCTCAACTTGAGTAAGAACTCTTAAAATATGAGGTTGCTCACCAGGATCCATGTTATTATATCGATAAAAACGATGGGCTCCTCTTTCACTCTTACATCATCTGCAAACAGCTCCTTCAGAATGTCTCACAACAAGGATTCTGAGATATGATTCTTGGCAAATGTGGCACATCTGGACAACTGACAAGTTATCTATCTTGCTCAAAACCTTTTATGCACTGCAATCATGTTTTCATCAAAATGAATATGATCTCTACTCGCCGAACCATGTTGAAAACCATTTCAATGAGTAAAATCTCTTCTAATATTTACTTCATCTTCAAGAACATGAGATTCACTTCGCAAATTTGAAGCATGTGGAATGGATCTATGAGAATGCCTTTCCAAATATATGGTGTGCATTTCACGAACCTGAGAGGATGTAAAGGTCTCTTTGTCATAAAAGACTTTAAAATTTAATTTCCAACTAAGTATAAATGAAGAAAATGAAAAAGAATCAAATGCATTCAAAATTTACATCTGTGTCTTCATGTGGATGAGGGTTTTGAGATGGTTTCTCTTGGAGTCTAAGAACAGTGGATGGAACATTTTTGCATGTAGTTTCTTTACCTCTATTCAAATGAGTTGTTTCCTATTTCAAAAAAGTAAAATATGTTATAAAACTCAATGTCCAAAAAAGAAAGATTCAAAAATTGAAAATAAATCAAATACATTGAACATCTACAATAGTTTTACAATTTGATCTTTTGGATTCCAATTGGCCAACCTAAGGAGATGACATCATGGTTTCTCCATGAAATGTTACAAAACACAATTTCAAGGCAACTGTAAATGAGAAAATCAGAAAAATATCAAATGCACTCAACATTTACATTTGTTTGGCGATGTGGATGAATGCTATGAGATAGTTCCTCTTCACTTCTAACATCAATAGATGTAACATCTACGAATTTAACTTCTATGCCTCTATTGTAATGACTTCTATCATGTTCAAAGAAAATAAAAGACGCCATAAAATTCAATGTCTAAGCAATTAAAATTTTAAAAAATGAAAAGCAAATCAAAAACACTGAAAATTTACATTAGTCTGGAATGTAGCTGAACAACCACTATTGCAGCGAAAACGAAAATATAATTGTGTTACCTCCACTGTGCCACGCGAAATGCTATCAAGGATGACTGATTCTCTTGGTGGGACCACATTACTTTGAGAAGCAGGATTTGAAGGTATTTTGTTTCAAGCAGCTGGATCCAAATTATCAAACAAATGGCCAAGTAAACTATCATTCAAATCATCACGCAGAATGTCATCATTACCTCCAGCATGGACTTTTTCCAACCTTTGGCCATCAGAACATGCAATTGGACACACAGAAGGGTTAGGGTGGAAATTTGCATGCACAATATTGATATGGCGCGCTTCCCAATTGCAAGATGTTCCCCAATGTTATGAACATTTTCAAAAGAGCATCGAACAACAAGATTATGTTGAGGAGGAGCATATCCTGATAATGAACTATCAATAGGAAATGTTCTTTCCATTATATCGTCCATAGTACAATACTTACAAGGAACTATAGAATCATTTTGAAGAGTGGCTTCACTTGTTTTTCTCTTATATGCAGCTCTCCTATGCTCATTTATCGCATCCTTATTTTGTTGGTACCACAAACGATGACTTTCATTAGACCTCTCACGTGACTGTGATGACAAAGTTCTTTTTCTTGTACACATGCTTGTGCCTTCAGATGACATGTCTACAATGAATAATAATTATTCATTATGGAATCATAAACATGGAACATAAAAAGTGTATATCTTATTTTTTTCCAACCATATAAACTTATGAAAATGTATAAGGCTTTTTCCAAATGCCTAAAAAAAAAAAAAAAATTCAAAATGGAAAAAAAGAACAAATGAATTCTTCCAAATGGCTTAAACAAAAAAAAGTCTAAATTTCCATGTATCATATTATAATCAAAATGGAACCCATACTATTGTGACACAAGAATCTAAAAATTTGGAACTATATATACTATCAAAATATAAATATAAATATTAAAATGAACATAAACATATAACACTGTTTGAGAATCAATGACAAAAACATAAATCATAGAATTATAATTATACAAGCAAAGAAAAAAGCATAACATCAACAAACATCTACATGTAAATAAGAAAACTTTAGTGGAAACAATATTAAATATTTTACATCACAAAGATCGATACAAACATAATTTTAAAGTATTACCATAAAGACACATAGTATGTATAGAGGCAAAAATGGAAATATTTTCCACAACCACAGAGAGTATATAAAATGGAAATATTTATAAGAACTCCTAAGAATACTAATATCCTAAGAATCCATCACCATATCCAATGGTGGAATCTCATCAACAGAATCCATACGGGCAGCAATTGCAAAAACATCTCCATACTCAATCAGATCATTGCAGTCCTCTTGTGCTGGGTACCAAAACCGAGACATCTGCTCATTAGTTGAATTATCAATATCTATTGGAAAACAGATGCGAGTTACCATGTCATATAATAGGAAAGGAACTTCACTGCAATTGCACATAAGAACCAGACCATGGATTTTTCGGAATGGAAGATAGCCAGGACATTTGCTATTTATATCTGCAGAAATTTCTTCCAACAACTTCCATCTGAAACCCCAATCATCTTCAAAGTAGTCAATTCTTCATTCAAGACACGGTTGACCAAATTGGAAATGATCTAATTCTTGAATTGACCATACAGAAGTGGACCCATCATTGACAAGGCATATCAACTGATTCATGTATATTGCTAACAACATACAACGTATGTCACTGATTGGAACAAATGAAAAACCCCACTCATTTTTTATTACGTCAAACCAGTAGACTGTATACCCGTACCGAGGATAATTTCATACTCCTTGTCAAGATACAACAAAAACAATTTACTTTTATAAAACACTACATTCTTGGGGGGTGAAGTGCCACCAAATGGAACCACAACCCTTTGCCATACACTATCAAGACTACTACAAACATAAAATTCAGACTACATTCTGTCATAGATATGTTTTAGAACAACCCAGTCATATTTTTTGTTGCTTACATTTTCCAATAATGAAAAGAACCCCGAGTCTCCAATTCGTACTGGCCTTATGTTTTTAAATGCCTTTGTAAATGGATTCGCTACAAAATAGTTGTGTGTTTGGGAGCATTCTGTTGGTAAGGATAAAACCACCATTGGTCCAATAGCACACTTTACTCTGTATCTTTAATCTATGAATCCCAAATGAAATTGATCTATGTGGCCATTCTGATTAAGGTATTGGGCAGCAAAACAATTGTCTTCACTATTGAGGAAACGAATGAGAAATCCAAATCGGTTTGTGGAGACATTCTTGCAACGTAAAAAGAAAGGAGGGTTATGCAAAGCATTCTTCCATTTTTTATATAGAGTGCCAAACTTTATCACAACCGATAAAGGGAGCCATAGCAAGACAAGTTCAAGAACTTCGAATGGAAGAGAACTCCAAATATCTGGATCCATGATGAAACAGTGAAATCATCTAATAGTAAAAAAAAAAGGCATTTGATATCAACAAAACAAATTAATGTTGAATAAAATTAAAAGTAACATAAATACATAATTTACCACACACAATTTTCCATTTTGTTGAGACTATGTTAACTGAAAACATGGTAAAGCATCATGAATCCACCATGATGATAGACACAGTGCAAATAGCCATGGAAGTTGTTGAGACAGTCACTAAGAAGGAAGGACATCTACTGAATGACGTTAAGAAGGAAGAAACCTATGTAGAGGATTTAACCTTAGGAGAAGGAACACTAATAGAGGAGTGTTTTACAGAGGATGACCAATCTTTTGAAGCTGTCAGAAGTATGGAGAAGTATCTTTCAGAAGATAAAAACTCTAAAGTAAAGGAGGATGGAGAATGTCTCTTAAATGAGAGAAGTAGTGATTTATTGCAGCAGAAAGAATTTGATAATACATTGATATTTGAAACTGTGACAACACAGGAACAAGTTGTTGTGCAAGAAGGAGATGAAGTTCAGTTTGAAGAGCTGATATGTGAAGCAACAGTTGAGACTGTTGAACCTTATGATTTCCAAACTAATAATTTGTGTATAAATGCAAGAAACATACGTAATGATGAAATACTTATAAAGTGTCACAAAGAAATTGCATTGCTTACACTTACTTTGTAATTATGTATTGATTTATATATTTGTCCATAGATTTAATCCCAAATTAAATAAATGTAAGCATCGAATGGTGGAAGATGATCGAACTATATCATTCTGTATATATATGTGTGTGTGTGTGTGTGCAAGTGAAGTGCAGCAATCACATAGAGAATACATAAAGAGGAGGATCAAGATGGGGTGTTGAATCCATTAGAAGGACCAATCAAAGGTCAGGAGGAAGAGTGTGTGGAAAAATAACAGTGGGACGAAACCTTTAAAGAAGAGAAAAAATGAAGACTTAACATAAATTCTAAGTAAAAGGAATGAGTAGAGGAGCGAAGATTGATCCTTAGGAACCGTTAGATTTAGGAAGATCAATGGCTAAGATCGAATCGGGAAGGAAAAATATCGCATTGGCGGGGTCATTATACAGTTTAACTCCCCCAAGAGGAAAACCCAATTACACTAAGAAATAATGAAAAACACAGTCGAAACCAAGTGTCGGACTTGAAATATTATAGGGAATGGTTTATATCCCTATCGGGTATGTAAAGATATTGGATCGGTGTATGGAAGCAGAAGGAGTCTGGCATTGAGGTTGAGCGATATGCAATCACGCAAGTTAATCTGAACCGTCGGATCATAAATCAAATTGGGAAGGTGAAATATTGCATCGGCGGACTCATTATACAGTTTAACTCCCGCAAGTGGAAAAGCCAATTACACTAACAAACGGTGAAAAACACAGTCGGAATCAAGTGCCAGACTTGAAATATTATAGGGAATGGTTTATATCCCTATCAGGTCCGTAAAGATAGCGGATTGGCATATGGAAGCTGAAGGAGTCTGGCATTGAGCTTGAGCGATATGCGATCGCGCGACTTAATCTCAACCATCAGATCATGGATCGGATCGACGGTCAAGATCTTATCACAAATCGCAATTGAAGGAAGCGCAGATCGGAGTGCGCAATGGAAAGGCTTGGAGACCTGGAACCGATGGGCCTATAGTGGCGAATCTATAAAATTTGAGATCTGCTATATATATGATTCAGAGCAGGTTTCCTCTGTAATCCATATATTCCCGTTAAAGTGGTTTAATGCTAAAACATACATTAATGCTTCGATATCACATATCGGAGCGGAAGGGGGGATAAAGATACATATATATACGTATAACCGTGGAAGGAGTGATGACCGATTGTGATGAGGTTAAACCTCGGGAAACATGACAAGGTTGTACGGAAGGGCGGAAATGTATGTTTATGAGGGTATTTTCCTTTGTAAATGGTTTAGAAGGAAATATGTGTCGATAAGATATTTATGTGTTAAAAACATATGTAACCAAAGTTTTTGTAAGGGGAAGCTTATATATGTGTGATTTAAGGTTTTGTAAAGGTCGTGAAGTGGTTTTAAGTCTCAATCTTTCGGGAGAAGATCAGCAGCAGAGAAGCAATAATCGGTGGGCTCATTATACAGTTTAACTCCCGCAAGTGGAAAACCCAATTACATTAACAAATGGTGAAAAACATAGTCGGAATCAAGTGCCGAACTTGAAATATTAGAGGGAATGGTTTATATCCCTAGAAGGTCCGTAAAGATATCGGATCGGTGCATGGAAGTGGAAGGATTCTGGCATTGAGCTTGAGTGACATGCGATCGCGCGACTTAATCTCAACTGTTAGATCGTGGATCGGATCGATGGTCAAGATCTAATCGCAAATCACAATCGGAGGAAGCGCAGATCGGAGACTGCAATGGAAAGTCTTGGAGACCTAGAACCGATGGGCCTATAGTGGTGAATCTATAAAATTTGAGATCCGCTATATATATGATTCAAAGTGGGTTTCCTAAGTAATCCATATATTTCCATTAAAGTGGTTTAATGCTAAAACATACATTAACGCTATGATATCGTATATCGGAGCGAAAGGGGCGACGAAGATACATATATATACATATGACCGTGGAAGGAGTGATGGCCGATTATGATGAGGTTAAACCTCAGGAAACGTGACAAGGTTGTACGAAAGGGAAGAAAGCTATGTTTATGCAGGCATTTTCCTTTGTAAATGGTTTATAAGGAAATATGCACTGGTAAGAGATTTATGTGTTAAAAACATATGTAATCAAAGGTTTTGTAAGGGGAAGCTTATATATGTGTGATTTAAGGTTTTGTAAAGGTTGTGAAGTGGTTTTAAGTCCCGATCTTTTAGGAGAAGATCAACGATAGAGAAGCAATAAATTTTGGGAGAGCATTTAAAAAAAAGACCAGAACCTTCTTTTTTCTATGGGCTAGTGATATCACGAAGATTTTATACACAATCGATTCCCTTCTTTTCTTCTACGTCCTAGTCATCTCATTTCAATTGAAGTGGAAAAATATTGTGGAAAGAAAATTTGTACATACCTATAAGATCAATTTTTGAACGCCTTTGAAACCTGAAAAAATAGTAAGGAATAATTGAATCACACATGAACTACACCAAATTATCAAAGACAGTCACGAGAGCATGGAAACAATTAAAAACGCAATCACTGAGAAAGCATTTCTCCAATGCTAAAACCTGAAAAAATAGTAGGGAATAATTCAATTAGACACGAACTACACCAAATTATCAAAGACAGTCATGAGAGCTTGGAAACAATTAAAAACACAATGAGATTTACCACCTTTTTTACCAGATAGAAGTCGAGAGAAGCTAGCATTCCAGTTATCCTTCAACAATTCCAACAACCTTAAGTGCTAACAAAGAAATGCATGCATCCACAGAGCGTTTGACAATCACTGAGAAAGCGTTTCTCCAATGCTGAAACCTGAAAAAATAGTAGGGAATAATTCAATCAGACATGAACTACACCAAATTATCAGAGACAGCCGCAAGAGCTTGGAAACAATTAAAAATGCAATGAGATTTGCCACCTTTTTTACCAGATAGAAGCCGAGAGAAGCCAGCATTCCAGTTATCCTTCAACAATTCCAACAACCTTAAGTGTTAACAAAGAAATGCATGCATCCACGAAGCGTTTGATTATAATATATGGAATGGGCCCTACTGTGAGGTTCAAACTTTTGTAATGTAACTAAAAACTTAAAACCCCTGGTGGAGGAGAATATGAATAAGTAGAATGTTTCATATCTCGACTATACTTAACTGAATTAAAGAAATGTTTCATCGATCAATGCCTACATACCTCATTGTCATGGTTATTGATGATTGTCAGGCATAAATGCTTCAACCGTCATTGTAATGGATGAAACGTGTCCTTATTACTCGAATTTATGCCTACATATCTCATTTTCATGGTTATGGATGATTGTCGGGCATAAATGCTTCAACCATCATTGTAATGGATGAAAAATCGTCCTTATGCTTCAACCATTCATACATTTCAGAATGCAAAGAGACCACTTTCAAAGGCACTTTCAAAGATGGGTGTTCAACACTAATTTTTTTATTTCAATTTTTCTTAATCCTACATACGTAGTTATCAACAAGAGGCACAGTAAATTTTTAACCATGCTTTGAAAAAATTAATTTAAGTATGGTTTAAACATGTGATCTATACATGCAAGAAAGTTATTGTTGCGAATTTCATTCATTGATTTAGTGACGACTACAAGAATATACTGGCATCTTTCAATTCAGGCCATCTGATCAAAAAGATTAATTAAAAAAATGATTAAGTTGTCGATTCTGATAGGGGGACGCCTATTGGTGTAATTATTCTGCTATGGTGTGTGGCTCAAGGAGTAGAATTGATCCTGGGTCTTCCTTAGATTAGGTCTGACAGTCTGATCCACCACTTTTTTAAAAGAAAGAAATAAGCACTGATTAAAGGCGTAGACTCCCCCTAGCTGAGTCTGGCCTCTTGCCAAAATTATAAGAAATTAGTATATCTAGCTTGCAGGTTTTTGGATGTACTCTTGGTGTTCTAGTGGCAGTGACGAGAATTAATCTTGGGTCTTCCTTAGATTAAAAAAAAAAAACCATTGATTATATATAAACTATTTTTGAGCTATCTACTAGTTTAATTTTGAAAAGGTGATTTCATTTTATTTTTATATTTTTTAAGAAAAAAATTGCATATTTGATATATCAAAAATTATCTCCAAAATATCAATTTTAATTTATCATAAATATGCCAATGATCCCTGATCATCTATATGATAACGATTTCACATAACACATTTCCATACAACAAATAAATTCAAATAATTTAAGATATACCAAATAATTTGATAAATGAAAATATAATTTTACATGTAATGGCTTGATCCAAGAGAAGTTGGAATGGCTTGAAGGTAGAATTACACATATGAAATCTCATGTACACTATGACTACAAGCAACCACCAGACCATCCTTCTCCTATTACTTCTTCAAATGTTTGAATTATTTTTTGTTGTATTTTGATTGTGTATGTTTTCTTGTACTATCTGCTTATCAAGTTGTGGATAATAAGATTGTTTAAGGAACTAGTGTCATGTTAAAAGATATATCTAATAAGCAATAAATATGGTAGGAATGAGGCTAATAAACTTTTGAGCTTTTGTAACCAAAGATATTATCTTTTTTATTAATAAAACCATCTAACTTAAAAAACAAAAAACTTTTAATAATATTATTAAATCAAATTTAATAAAAATAATGAAAAAAAAATGTATTTAATAAAATAAATAATAATCATATAAAAATAATAAAATAATAAAAATTATTAATATATATATATATAAAAAAAAATAATAATCATAAAAATTATGTAGAAAAAAAAGAATATTACGAGCCCCGAAAGGGCAATACCTATTTTGCTGCTAATTTCATGTTAATTTGCCAAAAAATATTTAACTAGTTTTAATTATTGTAAAAAGCAATTTATTAAATGAAACGTTTTAGTTGCTATAATAGCGGTTGACTACTTAATTTATTAAAAATTTCGATATAATTTTTATAATGTTTGTGGAGAAGGAACTTAGTAAATTATTTTTTAACTTTTTTAGATGAATTTTTAAATTGGGATAGTTTAGAGATTTTAAAATCGTAAATTTAAGTTGTTTAATTTACAAATTTTAAGTATTTGGATTTTTTTTAAAGATATTTAATTTGTTTATATATTAAAAAATAGAAAATAAAATATTGAAAATTTTATCTATACTATATCACATCCATCTTTTTAGACATTGTATTTATTAGTTTCCATTTTATGTGATTACATTCCTATTTATCCTTGCATGCATCACATTCGTTTTTTGGAATATGGAAAGTGATGAGAATTTAAGTTTAAATTGAGATTAGCTATCAAGTTTATTTTTTTGACAAAGTAGATGTATTTTTGAATAAATGTCATAAGAAAGGTTGTTGTCATGGATTGATGGATAACTTTCTATATTTCTATTTAAGTTAGTATTGACGGTGTTGGAACTGCCAACATTCAGGGAGTCTCCCTGATACGTGGTCCCAATTAGACCTCACATCGTTTGGCATGAAAGCCCCATCTGGAATATGGCATAGTTACCAATTTGTTAAAGATTTTCCTTGGCTCTAACTGTCAACAAGAGAGAGGAATGTAGTTGTGCCTTCGAAAAGTAAGTAAGTGTGTCTGGTGAGTGTTCGGTTGTAGGTGTGTCAAGGTTCTTCTACTGCAGATAGGAAGGAAAGTGAGCCTCTAAGAGAGAGGTAATAATACCTCTTGTAAAAACACACACAAGCAAGAGATATTTGTCTAACATCCAATGGAATAATCCACAAAGATGTGACATGCATTGCAACCATTACAACACATTCTCAATATGATAAGCACTAAAATAACCGAAATGGTTTAACTATTTTAGGACAGGTGAAAACAAACATGAATCATAAACATTCAAATAATAGTGTTACAAACATTCATAATCCATTCATAAAAAATGTGTTGACCATCACGCTTCATATATTAAGTAAACGTCTTAGGAAACATGTATACATCAGCACCACTTGCTCTAATAATGGAGTGTTGGAGTCAACACTTGCTCCTTAAAAGAACTAGCTTGTCTCTCTAATGCCTTGTGGGAGGAGCCAAGTTGAAAAGTCCTTTCCTCATACAATAAGGGTGTATATATAACCAATGGGGCAACGCTTCACCTCCTTGTGACTCTTTGACTATCCTCATGACTTTTTGACTTCCTACGACTTTTTAACTTTACATGACTATTCATATTATGTATGTGTCCTATGGACTTCCACTTCACAATACATTTTAAATAGATGTTTACACAATTCACAATAGTCATGTGGCATATGATGCCTCATGACATGACATGAAATGACACTGCTGACAAGGACTGCATGGTGACATGGCAATGTCAAGCCATTATTGCTTTTTGTTATGATGTGTCTTCTTCACTATGCGTTTTTTTCCATCTCTATTTTGCTTAAAGGTGAGGAGTATTCAATGATATCATGTCTTGAGTTGTGATCGCAAACTGGTGTCCCTTTGCTTTGTATTGATTAATCAACTTGCATAACCAACTACAAAGATGTCTTTCATCACATTTCCCTTCTCCATCTCCTCCTTCATCATCTTATCATGGACTGACAGAGTATCTGCATCTACAATTCACTCATGACGAGACTACATCAGTCTGATAAACCCCTAGTCTAATATATTGTATGTTGATCCACTGACTGGGCTTGAATTGCATTGTTGGCTGAGGGAGAGGCTTAGTTACTACACAGTTCCACAACTTAGACAATCAGGGGTGAACCTTGAGCCTTGAGACTGCACAATGCGCAGTTCGGGTTGTACTCAGTAAGCATATTGCACAATTTTGAGGCTGAGTGTGTCGGGCTGAGGAGTTTTTCACTGTTTAAGCCAAATGCATAGTACTAGGAAGCAAAGTAGCCCTGGTGACTTCACAATTGTGCATCTCAGGAGCTCAAGGACTGGGCTTGAGCTGAGAGATTGTACAATGTGTAGTTGCGGCCAGACTGGAGCGCTAAATTGTGTAATTTTTGGGATCAAGGTCTGGTATTAGGCACTGAGACTACACAGTGCACAGTCTTGGGAGGCAGGAACTGCACATGATGCAATTTCAAGAGGCATGGTTGCATCTTGAGGGCTAGAACTGTGCAATGCATAGTTCGAGAAGGCTAAATGAAGCTAAGTTGCTGAAAAATTTCTGGAATTTCGCTAAGTTTGAGATCAATGAAACTGATGTGAATAGTGATATGACTTGACTATGATCACACACTTATAGTACTTGAAAACACAACATAGATCATCTAGAACACAAAGATACATACTTCCCTCAATGCGGAAACCTTTTCAACAACTTACGATAAGTGCGACACTAAAGACAAACTTTGCGACAACTATGACGACACTTGTGTGACATTGCTTAAAACTTTGGGAATAAGTGTGATGATTGTTTACATGGTAATATCAACTCATTTTCACAAATATACCTGCTTGAAATCACCAAAACAAGCTTATATACATCGTGTGACACCTAACATGCTAAAATACTTCTCACAAATGAGACCAAAACACTTAAAGAAAACACATGGAATGGATTTCAATGTTTGTGATGACAATATACAACACCAAGGTAGGTTCTAAATTTGGTGTAGGCCAAAATTTGGAGGATGTTGTAGCAATGACAACAGTTAGTATTCTAAGTTGCATTGGCATGTGACTTCCACAGGGAATTCTCTTCGTCTCTTCAACATCTAAGTATGGCTAAGGTAATGTACTCTGTTTTAAGAGACCCAATAGCCTTTTCTTATATTTTCTTTTCATTGTTAGAATACATCTGCAATAGAAACTTTTATAAAAAAAGGTACAACCCACATAATATCTTTACAATGATTTTTAATAAGACATAGTTTTCAACAAGATAATTTTCATTGCTTATATCTTCGAGGAATGGAATTTGCAATTAAAATTAACACATTGTAATTTAAAAAATTACAATCATAATATAAATGTACCCATAATCTATTCCGACAATAAATTTAATGAACAATTTAAGGAGATAGAGACTATATTCCAACAATAAATTTCATAAACCATTAAGGAAGATAGAGGCTAGATGAATCGATCCTCCTTCTTCCAATGTGAATAAACTTATCAGGGCACGAAACAATCAATAATTGAGGGCATGAAACATGATCAATTGCATTTTTTATTCTTTACTTTATTTATTTATATTAATATATTTAGTTGGAATTTTGACAACAATCAAAATAGATAAAAATGTTATGGTAAAAAACTAATTTTACTTTCGAAGAAAATCTATTAATTTGTGTAACAATAGAAGTTATGTTGAATATTATATATCTTTGTGTCCCTAAGAAGTAGAAGACATGTTTAAACAACAATTGTTGTTGGAAGATTGTAATATTTACTTTTAAGTAATAAAAATACTAATACCCTACACCATGGATGTTTCCTTGGCATATTTCCAAGGTTTTACCACAAATATATGTCTTGTTAAATGAAATTATGCTATTTTTTTATTTTTCTATTATTTATTTGCAACTAATTTATTCTGTAAATTTATCAGATTTTGTGGGCTCACTTTTCTCAACAGCTAGTCACCAACTAGTATTATAACATTTTCCTTTTTGTTGCCATTGTGTTCAAGTTTGGTGTTTGCTCTGTAGCACCAAATTATGTAGGTTTCAAATGGAAAATTCAAGGTGGTTAAGTTCAATGGGAAGAATAAATTTGAGCTATGGAACCTCAATATCCATGATTTATTGGTGTAAAAAAGACAACAAAATCCATTTGTAGGTAAGAAAAAGAAACATGCAAGTATGTTGAATGAGGACTAGGAGTATTTACATACAAGACACCATTTTATTGTGTTTGGAAGCAACAACAGTATATGAGGAAGCAAACAAGTCTCCTCATTTATAGCATCAACAAATAGGGGATATAAGACAGAAAGGAATACAGGTACTAATATACCATAAGTTGCTTCCAGATTTAAAATCTTTAAATATCAATTTCTACAAGTATTCCATTTTATGGAAGTGATGCAAACAAAATTTTAAAATAAATAATCATGAAAGTAAGGGTATTTTAGATTGTATTCATTCATATGTTTTTTGGGCAACCTCTATAGTTTCTTTCGAAGGATAATCATACTTAGTGACATTTATAGATGAGTACTCTATAAAGGTGCTAGTTTATTTCTTGAAAAGTATTTAATCAATTTATTTTTTTGGTAAAAAAAGAACTGACAAGTTAATAACGTGTTTAAGAATAACGTGTTTAAGAACAGATAGTGGAGTCAATTTGACATCTTGGAATTTGAAAATTATTACAATAAATATAAGATCAAAAGACACAAAACCATAGTTTGCTCTCCTTAGTAAATCGTATAAACACGTGAGCTTACTCTTCTAGACAAAGCAAGGAGCATGTTTAGTAATTCCAAGTTGTATCAAGAGTTGTGGGCAGAAGCTATCACGATAGCTTGCTATATGGTAAATTGGTAACTTTTGGTTACAATAGGTTTAAGGATTCTTATACATTTATGTGCTAATCATTCTTGTGATTACTCAAATTTGAAAATGCTTGGTAATGTTTATTATACTCTTATTTCTAAATATCAACATTGTAATTTGGACCTTAGATCAGTTTTGAGTAGATGTTATCACTAATCATTCTACTTGATATTCTAATTATTTTACCATGTACACAGGAAAATAAAACTTGAGGATAAGCAGCGGAGGATAAGTGCATGCGATATTATAAATGTAACGCAAATGGAAAGTTCGAGGAAAACATTAAAATAAGAAATTTGAGGATCTTTGATAAAGGCATTAAAATAGAGAAATTGAGGATCACGCCAAAATAGAGAAATTGAGGATCCCGCCGCCATATTTGACCAAGGCAATAAAATAGAGAATTTGAGGAACATGCCCAAAATATTTCTATGATCATCTTAAATGTCCTGAATATAATAATGTTCAAGATATAAGCACCATAAATTTTAGAGAATTTGAGGATCATGTAATATTTGAGATTTCACAGGGATTAAAATAGAGAATCTGAGAATCTTATCCAATCCAAAATATTCGTTATAATAACGTGAACGTTGTAATATAAGGCTGTTTGACAACAAATAAACTCCATAATATTTGAGAATCTTTTCGAAAATATGCGTTGTAATAACGTCAACGTTTAATATAAGGCTGTTTGGCAACAAATAAACTCCATATATAATACAGTACAATACAGTACAGTGATCTGCGGCGAGATTTTTGGGTCGGTGGGTGAAATTTACGAGGTTAAGGTTCAAATTATATTGAATATATTGTCCTGTTATGGTGTATGGTTCAATTAATAGAATTGATTTGGATCTTCTTTAAATTAGGTCTGACAGTCAGATCCACCAATTTGTTAAAACAAAAATAACATTGATTAAAGGAGTAGACTCTCCCTAGCAAAGTTTCTACTCTTGCCAAAATTATAAGAAATTAGTATATCTGGCTTGCAGGTCGTTGGATGTACTCTTGGTGTTATAGTGACAGCTACTAGAATTTAATCCCGGCTCTTCCTTAGATATTCAGTCTCATAGTTACAGTTATTGATTCACCAAATTGTTTAAAAAATAAATAAACCATAATTGTATATAAACTATTTTTGAGCTGCTACTAGTTTATTTTTGAAAACATGATTTCATTTTAATTTTATATTTTCTAATAAAAAAAAATTACATGTTTGATATATCAAAATTTATCTCCAAAATATCAATTTTAATTTATCATAAATATGTCGATGATCCCTATTCCACATAACACATATCCGTACAACAAATAAATTCAAATAACTTAAGAAAGATATACCAAATAATTTGATAAATGAAAATATAATTTTACATGTAAAAATAATCATTATAAATTAAAATAGTTAACAATATTGGTAAAAAATAAAAAGTTTAAAGTTTTATATAAGATGGTTTTATTTTTATTTTTGATTTTAATAAATAAGAAAATACAACAGATGTCTATTCGTTTTGGATAGATGGTGATTGAGTGCTCTATTAAGGTATTATTTGATCCTTGCCCTGATCAAGGTGACATATCTGACATGATGAAGATATAGTCCCATTAAACTTGAAAAGAAATAATATATATATATATATATATATATATATATATATATATATATATATATATATAAGAAATAAAATTTATTTTTTTTTCTTGCAAAAAAACATGTAATTTCATTTCAACTTTTGAAAAAAGAACAAAATTATATTTTGTAGCTGCTAAAAGGATTCAATATCTGTTGCCTTATGGCTCAAGAGCAGGGAAAAAGCTAAATTTGAAAAATACAGAGAATATTAAGTGATATAAAATTCACTTGTCTTCTCTTTCTTTCCTTTATTCCTCTTAGCCTTGTGTCATCCCCCTACAAGATGGTCAACACGAACCATTGTCAAATCATTCTCGGTCACCTATGTTGGACATTCTTTGTTAGAATCTGAGCTTTCTAAAACATGTACTCTATTTATGCCCACCATCTCATTTTTATTTTTTATTTTTTATTTATTTATTTATTATTATTATTATTATTATTTTGATCATCTCTTCATGCCATTCCTATGCATGGATTGGTTCTATTTCTAAGTTATTTAGCACATGAGATGCATGTTCATCATGAACCTAGGTATTTCTATCTTCTTGTTTTGAAAAAATCTTCCTTATTTCCACATCCTCCTCCACAAAAATAGGATTAAAAAGTTGGCAACCTTTTTT
Source organism: Pinus tabuliformis (assembly GCA_031772625.1). Taxonomy (NCBI): domain Eukaryota; kingdom Viridiplantae; phylum Streptophyta; class Pinopsida; order Pinales; family Pinaceae; genus Pinus; species Pinus tabuliformis. Next base: position 1,524,071,063 of record CM062817.1, read on the forward strand.
CTTAGTGGCATACACCTCTTTCCTTTTTGGTGGCTTTTCCACCAAGGGGCATGAGTCCTAAGGATGACCTTTTTGAAAACATGTTGAACATCTAAATGCCATGTTTTGATAGTCAAGAATTAGAATCCCTTGGAAGGATTTATGTTTCAGCAAGATATCATCAAGTAGACCCTTCCATAGGTTTATCTCTGCACATATACAGGAAAAGGTGAATAAATATTTCTTTGAGCATCAATCTTTTTAAAGTAACCAAAATTGTTCCCAACACCCTATAAAACCTTATAATGCCAAAAGGGAAGAGTGAGATTTGGCAACCTTACCCAGACTGTCATCTTTGTTGGCACCATTGTCAAAGAATCAAATTATGGAAACCAAAGGGTCATGAAAACCCTTGACCTTCCCGAGAACCAAGACCCTTCCTTCAAAACTTTCTCTAGATCTTCCTTGGAATCAAACTAAACAATGAAAAAACCTTTTGAACCATGGAAAATATCACAATTTGTTTACCATGTCATAAGAACCCATTGTTGCAAAGCTTCAGACTTTGGCCAAAAATGGTTAAATCTACAAATTACATCCTTTGATGAAAGAATTGAAAAGAATTGATTAATCTCTTTTGCATTTACTTCGAGAGTTGACACTTATTATTATGATTGTTCAACAATATAAGGTCCTAGACTCAACTATGATTGTTCCATTGTAACCAAACCTTGGGCCCCGAACCACATCCTTGTAAGAAACTAAAGCAGTTGGGTTCCTAGATCCAGAAGTACCTCAACACAACCTCAAAGGCAATACAATAGTGGAGTTCTTAGTTGTACCATAATTACACATCTAAAAATAACATGTAGTTGCTTCCATTCACATAGAACTTGTTACGTGGCTACTAGGATCCCTAGTTGTTCCTCTAATATGTACATTAGATCTACCACATATTCCTCTTCCAAGACCCAAAATGGGATCAAGATCTCTTTTATAGCCTTTGCAAAATTATAGAAGACTTTCACCTTATTTTGATCAACCTCAACCAGATTTGGTTCTTTTGTATTTCCCACTAACCCCAACAGAGGAGAACAATGAGATTTTTTAATTAGATATGTTATCATATAAGGGTAAATAAGGGAAAAAGCATGAATATTTAAACATTTAAGCCTTAAGAGCCAGAGGGAATGACCTAACCAATGAATGTCAACCCATAAGCTTGTGTGAGAACAAAAAAATCTAAAAAAATTGATTAATTTTTTTTTTTATCTTTGGGCATAAACAACATAAGTCTGCCCCTACATAAGAAATCATCTCTTCTCTATGCCACCAAATGAGGGATTCAAAGAACAGCAAGAGGAAGAGGGAGGCAGAAACCAAACCATTGTATGAATCCTACCTAGTTGCCATTAACCAACAGAGTAAGTGCTTATGAAACCTCCAATCTGGGAGAGGAAGGGTTGCAGCACATTGTAATTGAGTCGAGGTGCATCGAAGAGGGAATGGGATGTGTTGTGGTGAGTGGCAAGCCTATTTGTAAAGTGCATGAGGCCAAGCTGCAAAGCAAACAACTTGATATTGGCTTCTTGTTGAGAGAGTGTACACTCATTCTGGTAGATGGAGCAAATCAAGAAGGTGACAAGTTGAGCTTATGGTTATGTGTTTAGGACCCTATAATTCATAGTCCTTAGGAGGGTTCAACCAGCGAGGGATAATAAATTAGCTCACAATCTACAGTCAAAAATTCATTCACTCATCATCTAGGTTCCTTTGTGGTTTTATTAGCTCTATGGAAGGTATGGGGCTTTAATTTCTCCTCTAGATTGTTGGTTTATGTTAGGAAGCTCCCCAAGAGCATAATTCACTCTCTAAAACATTGGTTGTTATCTAGAAATGGTAATTACACTCACTATTATTTCAGTGGTTGGTTTTCTGAGTCTCATGGGGTTAAGTGTTGGTTCAAGGTGTCCTCCTGGAGTGCTCCGGGGCACCTTGCTTGTTTGGTAGTTTGTGTGCAAATTTGGAATTTGTGTCGCTTTGGTATTGTTACTTTTTGGTGAGGGGGGAATAACCCTTTGGAGTGCTTTCACCCAAGCTAGAAACCTAGGGGGGGTCATCACCTAGGCTAATGTATATGTCTTATTAGACTCGTGCAGTGAATTTGTGGAGGTGTTTTTGTTCCCTCTATTGTGGGTACACAGCATTCAGGTTACGTTGGGAGGTGGTGTAGTTAGGAGTACTCTCACTTAGGTGGTTGCAACCTCGTGTGTTTTTTTGGTGCTTCCTGTAGGCGAGGAGTTGTTGCAGATTGTATTCACCTTTGCAAGTGTGCTTGGATGCAAGGTTGTCATGTCACAACGACTTGGGCGAGTGAGGAGAGGGATGAGGGATCGAGTTCAATGTGGTAGGTAGCATTTGGGGGACCCCAGCCTTGGGGAGGTAGTGGACCCTCATCCCCTCCAACCACCTGGCTGTGAACCTCAACCCCCTGCCCCTCTCGAGTCTATGGATCATCAGTGATGTCACATTACTTGGCTCTTGGAGTAGCTTAACAGGGACTCCTTTGAGAACCATAATGGATTTATCAGTCGTATGAATGGGATTCAGGATAATTAGTGGCAGCTGCATGACAAATTGGTCACTGTTCAAAGAGGACAATAGCGGATCCAAGAGAAATTGGAATGGCTTGAAGGTAGAATTACACATATGAAATCTCATGTACACTATGACTACAAGCCTCCCCCAGACCATCCTTCTCCTATTACTTCTTCAAATATTTGAATTATTTTTTGTTGTATTTTGATTATGTATGTTTTCTTGTACTATCTGCTTATCAAGTCGTGGATAAAAGATTGTTTAAAGAACTAGCGTCATGTTAAAGGATATATCTAATGAGCAATAAATATGGTAGGAACGAGGATAATAAACTTTAAAGCTTTTGTAACCAAAGATATTATCTCTTTTATTTGAAAACCTCTAACTTAAAAAAACAAAAAATAAAAACTATTAATAATATTATTAAATCAAATTTAATAAAAATAATGAAATAAAAAAATTTATTTAATAAAAAAATAATAATCATATAAAAATAGTAAAATAATAAAATTATTTAATTAAAAAATAATAGTCATAAAAATTATGTAGAGAAAAATGAATATTACGAGCCCCGAAAGGGCAATACCTATTTCCCTGCTAATTTCCTGTTAATTTGCCAAAAAATATTTAACTAGTTTTAATTATTGTAAAAAGCAATTTATTAAATTAAACTTTTTAGTTGCTATAATAGCGGTTGACTGCTTAATTTATTAGAAATTTCGATATAAGTTTTATAATGTTTGTGGAAAAGGAACTTATTAGTAAATTATTTTTTAACCTTTTTAAATGAATTTTTAAATTTAGATAGTTTAATTATCAAATCAAATGGTTTTTTATTTGGATTTTTACTATTTATTTTTTCTTCAAATAATAAAGATTTTAAAAATGATAAATTTAAGTGGTTTAATTTACAAATTTTAAGTATTTGGATTTTTTTTTAAGATATTCAATTGGTTTATATATTAAAAAATAGAAAATAAAATATTGAAAATTTTATCTATACTATATTCACATCCATCTTTTTAGACATTGTATTTATTAGTTTCCATTTTATGTGATTACATTCCTATTTATCCTTACATGCATCACACTCGTTTTTGGAATATGGAAAGTGATGAGATTTTACATTTAAATTGAGATTAGTTATTAAGTTTATTTTTTTGACAAAGTAGATGTATTTTTTAATAAATGTCATAAGAAGGGGTGTTGTCATGGATTGGTGGATAGCTTTCTATATTTCTATTTAAATTAGTGTCGACGGTGTTGGAACTGCCAACATTCAGGGGGTCTCTTTGATATGTGGTCCCAATTAGACCTCACACCATTTGGCATGAAAGCCCCATCCGGAATATGGCCTGGTTACCTGTTTGTTAAAGATTTTCCTTGACTCTAACTATCAGCAAGAGAGAGGAACGTAGTTGTGCCTTCAAAAAGTAAGTGTGTCTGGTGAGTGTTCAATTGTAGGCGTGTCAAAGTTCTTCTACTGTAGAGAGGAAGGAAAGTGAGCCTCTAAGAGAGAGGTAATAATACCTCTTGTAGAAACACACACAAGCAAGAGATATTTGTCTAACATCCAACGTAATAGTCCACAAAGATGTAACATGCATTGCAACAATTACAACACATTCTCAATATGATAAGCACTAAAATAACCAAAATGGTTTAACTATTTTAGGACAGGTGAAAACAAACATGAATCATAAACATTCAAAGAATAGTGTTACAAACATTCATAATCCATTCATGAAAAACGTGCTAATCATCATGCTTCATATATTAAGTAAAGTCTTAGGACACAAAATTGAGAGTTATAAGTAAATTCCTATGATGAGAGTCAAGCTCATGGTTGTTTAAGATGTCAAAATTTATTATTTCATTGCATAAAGGGAGATCGGAAATAACATAGTCTACTACACTACTACCAAGCCCATGGATGCAGGTCATCTGGCTAGAATTGGGCCACTTCTTTAGACCATTGCAAATTATGAGATCCTAAGCACTACAGAGCTTGACTAGCTCTGACCCAAATAGATTCTCCACGAGGTCTTTAGAGCTCCTTTTGTACCTACTAGCTAGAGTAGGGTCTTCGTCTAACCAAAGAGGATTAGGGTTGGAATGATTGCTTAGAATAATAGCCTGCTTACTTGAAGTTCGAGCATCAAAGTCACCTATTAAAAGGATACTACCTTCATTCCTTAGGCTAGAAATATCATTCTCTAAACCATTGTAAGGACTATTTTTATCTAGATTCTTCTTCTTATAGAAGTTAGAATTGATGGGGGAAATAACATATTGCTATGTAGGTCTTTTTATTATTAATATCAATGATCTCTATCCAACTATATTGGTTGTAAGGGTCGTTTTTATAAATCCTAGCATTGGGGGAGATGTTCTTCTTATTGTAACAAGCTATTCCCCCAATGCCTCTATGGGAGGATCGCTTGTTCCAAGTAGACCATAGTGTAAAGCCATCTATGTTAAGGACCTTAGGTTCTTCGTGCTCCCAAGTTTCAACAAGCAAAATAATATCAACATCATTTGAGATCCAGCTTAGCTTGGGGCCTCTGTTCCATTGAAAAACCCAGCAGTTCCAAGAAAGAATCCGGAGCATGTTGAATTGCTATTTAGCACTATCTTTTTGGTTTCTATCCCGAATAAAGGCTTTTCTATTTCTGATTATTGCCCATTTTCCTTCCTTTCTAGCTTCTTTTACCTTTTGAACCTCCTTTCTTAATTTTTCTTGTTCTTCTCGAATGAGATCTTCATTTATAAATATTCTCGTTCCTTTTAGACTTGAGGTTTTACTAAGTATGTCATACTTATGATCAGTAGAACTCACCTTTATTCAGATTAGTCTTCCTTTATTTTCAGTTAATTTTCCCAACCTTGCTGCTTCTATGAGACACGTTGTTTCCATTTGTAATCTCTTATGTAATTCTGTCTGGGCTATGGCTAAAGTATCCTCATCTACCTCTTCTTTTAAACCGAAGATTATAAGGTTCAAGGCCCTTTTGTTATGCTCATGGTCTAATTCTATTAATTTTTTCATTTCATCTTTAATTGGTTTGATATCTAATTTATCTACCACATTATTTAGGGTGAGGCGGCTATTAACTTTTTCTTCTAGTTCTTTAATCATGTCTTTCATTTTAAGACTCTCTAAAGTATCAACGTCTCCTTGCTGGGATGTTTGGTTAGTATCTTGGTTTTGTTTTTTTATAACCTGCAACCTAGTCTCCATTATCCCCATTTTATTCTCCAATAGTTCTATTTTATTTTCTATTTGTTTTTGGATTGTGTTTTCAAGAGATGCAAATTTATTTTCCAGCGTGGCTTCTAACTCTGTTTGTAGCTTGACTTCTCTTTCTTCTCTACATTTCTCTAAAGACTCTATGTACTCATAAAGGCCTTGTAGAGTAACTGTGCTAGGTCTGTCTTTGGTAATCTTTGGTAGCTGTGGTGAAATATTCATACTTGAAACAAATATGTATTAGAAAAAGATAAGGAAAGTGTGCACCTGATATCAGCAAACCTGACTGCAGATCGTATGTGCCCACTGCAGCCCGCAGACCTGATTGGATCTGGAATTTTGAAGACAATGGTCGTGTTGAGTTCAAAAGATGTTGTCGACAAACCCAAGATCACTGAAGAGACCCTAATCAAATATTATATTATTTGAATGTCTAGTGCAGAACTGGAGCGACGATATAGTTTTGAATACTGAGTTCAAAATGGCGAGTATAGATATAGATATAAGATGCCGAGTTCAGAATCGCCGAGTATCAAATATGCGAGAATCAAATATGTCCAAGATCGAAGATCACCGAAGAATAGATATAGAAGGCCGAGTTCAGAATGCCGAGTATAGATATAGATATAGGTTATTATATAGATATAGAATGCCGAGTTTATAATGCCGAGTTCAGAACTGCCAAGTATCAAATATGCAAGAATTTCATAACCGAGTTCAGAATTCAAAGATCCAAGATCACTGGAGTATAGATATAGAATGTCGAGTTTAGAATCAAGTATCAAATATGCAAGAATTTGAGAACCACCGAGTATCAAATATGCGAGAATTTCAGATCCAAGATCACGGAAGTGTAGATATAGAATGCGAAGGTGTGTATATATATATATATATATATATATATATATATATATATATATATATATATATATATATATTATTTGAATACCGAGTGCAGAACTGGAGCGAGGATATAGTTTTGAATGCTGAGATCAAAATAGATATAGAATGTCAAGTTCAGAACCGCCGAGTATCAAATATGCGATAATTTCAGAACCGAGTTGAATGTCGAGATCAGAATAGATATAGAATGTCAAGTTCAGATCTGTCGAGTATCAAATATGCGAGAATTTCATAACCGAATTAAGAAATCCAAGATCCAATATCACCGAAGTATAGATATAGAATGTTGAGTTCAGATATAGATATAGAATGTCGAGTTCAAAACCGCCAAGTATCAAATATGCGAGAATTTCATAACCAAGTTCAGAAATCCAAGATCTAAGATCACCGGAGTATAGATATAGAATGTCGAGTTCAGAATCAAGTATCAAATATGCGAGAATTTCAGAACCGCCGAGTATCGAAAGCCTTCATAGTTTAGGATTATTAATAACTATATAAATAACTATATAGGATTATTAATAACTATATAAATATTAACAACCAGATTATTTATATATATTACTGTATAAATATTATATTAATATTATAATAATTATATAAACTCCTCATATATATTAATTAATAATAAGAATAGCTCATAATAATATTAGATTATCATTATATTATTTAAATAATCTAATAATATAAAATTATAAAAAAAATAACAATTATATTGTATTATAATAATAATAATAATAATAATAATATTTTATTATAATATTATATTATTATAATATTATACAAATATAATGATTATTATTATTATAATATTATTAGGAGTTTATATTATTATTATAATATTATATAATATTTATATAATAATATATAGAAACAATCTTGTTAATATTTATATAGTTATTAATAATATTTGATTATAATATTATATTATTATTATATTATTATTATATTATTATTATATTATAAGATACAAATATAATTATTATTATAATAATAATATAATCAATATTATGATAATAAGAACGATAAAGACCAATTATTTATTATTTATAACTATATAAATAATAGCAACTATATTCTTATATAATTATATATTTATGATTATTATATTAATATTATTATAATAATATGAATTCATAACAATAATAATAATAATAAGAATATTATTATTATTATTATTATTATGCTTAGGCTTTAGTATTTTTAATATTATCTTAGGTTTTGTATACATAGGGTTAATTATTATCAATATTTAGGATTATTAATAACTATATAAATAACTACATAGGATTATTAATAACTATATAAATATTAACAACGAGATTATTTTTATATATTATTATATAAGTATTATATTAATATTATAATAATAATATAAACTCCTAATATATATTAATTAATAATAAGAATGGCTCATAATAATATTATATTATCATTATATTATTAAAATAATATAATAATATAAAATTATAAAAAAAATATATTAACAATTATATTGTATTATTATAATAATAATATCTGATTATAATATTATAATAATATTATAATATTATAATAATATTATATATTATAATAATATACAAATATAATTATTATTATATTTATAATAACGTAAATATGTTTCGAGTCCGCCGACGTTAATCATAATTGGCAATCTTTATTCATATTCATACATATAAGTGATCGGCAATTGCTTATCGGAGATCGAGCTTTGGGCTTCGGAGGAGGAGTAGCACAGCATTGATAAGGAAGGCAGACCCGACGATTTATGAATGCGGGGTATAATATTTGATATTCAACAAGCCGATTGCAATCGCACATCGATGAAGTCCCAAGATGCATATCAAATTCCCATTCGGAGTTCGCAGATGCAATTTTATTATTGGAAAGTGCGCTTTTCAAGAAAGGGGAAATATGATTGTTAAACGAATGTTTGCGGGTCTAAAAGCATAAATCAATTATAAGTGAGAAACAAACAATTTATTGATTTCTTAAATATTATCCTGCCTCCCTATGACAGCTCACAATTTATCGCAATTAGAGTTATGAAAAGGAAACAACTAAAACATAACGTTTGTGCCTCCCGAGATTTGCGATGCGACGTATCATTATGGCATTTAAGTATCACGATTTTGCAGTTACAGAAATCATTAATAGAGCAATTATGGTTGAATCCTACGAGGTTTTCATCCATAGTAGCATAACATATTAAAACCCGAATAGTGCATTAGCTTTGAACGAATTTTTCCTCTGTAACGGTCTTCTGTTTCCTTTTTCAGAGCAAGGCTGAATTCATCAATTGAGCAGAAATGTCGAAGAAATCAAAGAAAGTGAAGGTTCCCTCCATAATCAAGGACGAACCAGAAAATAGGGTATTCATATCTGATACTACCTGCCTCGGTCTGGGCAAGGCTTCATGGGAAATCATATATAATTTACTGGAAGCCGAGGATGCAGCAGAGATTGAAGAAGAAAGGGGAACAACAGATTCAAGCAACAAGTCAGAGAATACTCTAAAAGATTTGGCCAGCTCTTTTCTTCACAAAATAGCCGCCTGCACCAAAATATCACCCTACAATAACTTGGTCAGATGGGTAATTGAAAGTATCAGCATAACTGAAAGAGCATTCTTTACGGCTGATGGAAAGATGTTTGGGTCATTCAGGGTGGAAGATATCAAAAAGACGTACCATTTTCCGCACAGAAGCATTACAACGTGGCATTTATAGAAGCTTTCGCCAAGGAAAATGACCTGGAATCAGACCCTATCAGGCAGTGGAGGCATTTCACAAACAAACACAAGCACAAATCATTGGGTATGTACTCTGTCGACTCCTTAGCATCTCCTTACTGCTATGTTGGTGCTATGATATGTAGACTCTTTGGAGTCGTTGATTCAGCCAAGTTTTCTATAGAAATGGTGCCCTTAATGGAAGTGGTAGTTAACTCTTATATCATGGATTGGGCAACCATTATTTCTGATAAAATGGCCAATCAAATCCTTGATTACAGAAAAAACAGGTTTGTGACTACCCGGGTAATACCCCCATTTTATATGAGTGCCTACATCATGGATACCATCTGTTTTAATTCTGATTACCCCATTTTAGGCTGGAAATGGACTCCACAAGACCCAACCCCCATTCATCTCTATCATAAGTATTTATGGAAGACCCATTATAAAAACCATCTTTATAGAATCTGCCATGGTTTTGTCTTGCCCGTTCACTATGCTATATTCAACAAACCTGCTCCTCGGTTGTTCGATGAAGCCAGTGTCGATCTAACATCAATTGGTAGTTGGTTCGGTGAAGAGAAGTTCACCTATATCAGAGTTTTTGGCAGCACTGCAAATCCACATGTCCTCCCCTTATACATTCCTGATAAACTATTTGCCAGAGAAATAGCTTATCAGATAACAGAAGCAGGGATGTCCAGAAACCTAAAGGAGTCCAAAAAGCAAATGTGGCCAACATTCCCCCTCCGATGTGGTACTTATACACTGCATGACTTTAAACATGTAGAGAAGGAAGCTGAGAAAATTAAAATATTAAAGTTAGCAGTCATTCCAAAGATGCAGTATGATCCAAAAGCAATTGCCTACAACTTTACCTCTCGTGTCAAACTTGCCAAGTTTGAAAATGAGAAGGATGATTATGATGATTTATTCACTTCAGCTGAGTTATTTTCTCAATTAAAACATCTTGCAAAAATCAGATTGGGAGCAGAGGGGTTAGAGGGATTTCTAAAGTCCAGAACACAGAGGTTGCAAACTATACCTCTGGACTTAAATACCACCCCTATGGTGCAACATGAGGGCCACAGTGAAGGAGAAACTATAGAGAAGACTCTTGAAAAGGAAAAGAACCATGAAAGGTAGAAAAGTCCTGAGAAGGATCGGACAAATGAAGGGATTAGTGAGATCCTTGATACTAATGTTACTATTGATCCTACTTTAATCAAGGAATGGGAGCAGTTTGAACTAATCATAAAAAACATGAATGACTCCAAAGAACTCACTACATCAAAATCACCAGAACCTGAGGTTACTAATGTTCCAATTCAAGGGGCAATCGGCACACACAAAATTCAGCAGGATATTGAAATAATTCCAGAAAATCCCACAGAGGAGATTGTTCTGAAAATACAAGAAATACCACCACAAGATGTATTCTACAGTCCAAAGCATAGGGTTGTGGTCAAGACACAGAGGAAAAAGAGGAAAATTGATCAAAGACCTCTTTCAACTCCTCTTGTCGAACCGATGAGCGTGGTATGGAAAGACTCAGAAATCAATCCTTCTGAGGATTTAACGAAATTATCTCAGTATGTAGGGGCTTACATAGCCACAACAATGGACAAAGCCTCAGAAGTTAGTCAGCTAATCAGAGAAAAGTACCAGAGGATCAATCAACTTGAAATGCAATCAGTAGAAGAACAGTAAAGGATTAGTAAGCTTGAACAGCAGCTAGCAGAGCAGAGACAGCAAAATGAGCAATTAAAAGAGTAGTTGAATCTGGAGAAACAGAAGATTGATCAGCAGGCTCTCCAAAAACAACAGAAATTGTCTCAAGAGATGAGCAAGCTTCATATGGAAATTGAACAGGAAAAGAAGGCTAAGGAAGATCAAATTTCAAAACTGCAATTATAGATAGAAAAGTATAAAGGTTCTCCACAGGTTAATGAATTCAAGAAAGAAGCCTTGGAAGTAACCAAATCCTTATCCCAGTAGTTAAACATCCTTTTCCATGATATATATCTTTGGCTGACCCTTTGTGTGACATCTCTGCATCACTGATTGATAAGGCAGTTGACACCCGACTGGAGTTGGAAAAATTAGATGAAAAGATATCAAATTTTCTCTCTTGGCAAGATTCAGAAGAGAGCAAGGCTGCCAATTTGCCTAAAATACAACAATCACACAAGGAAATCTTGTTTTCAGAGTGGGAATCACAGATAATGAAAGTCGAGAGGGCGACTTCTAGAGCCAGAGAAATAATGAACGGAGTAATAAAATTAGTAAATGACAATTTATATATGGCTAATTTGGTCTCCGATTGCTCTCCAGGAAAACTTCTGAAAGCAAAAGTACTAGAACATCAATGGGATAGGATCTGGAAAATAGAGAGAAACAAATCGGAGAACTGCAAAATTTGACATGGGATGCATTCTGGCTTTTTCTAGTCAAGCCACATAGCCAACAGATGGCCATGAAATGCCTTTCCGATGCAGTCAACCGAATGATTCCCGAACTCTCTGATGCCACCTACACAGCGCAGCTACATTCCAGGATGAGCCATCCTCTGGAAGTCCAGCCAATGCTCGCAATTTGTCAACTGCAAGAACAAGAAAGGAAGCAGATTCAATGAATTAGTCCAATCGCTATCACACTACTATTTTTATATAGCAAATCTTAGATTTTCATGTTTACAGTTTTAATAGCACATAACGATTTTTATTGGTAGTTAGTTTCTATTTTTATTATTTAAAGACCCTTTCATGTATTTCGAAAGGGTCCTCAATTTCTATAAAACTTGACTTGGGAAGTTGCACTCCTATACTTCTAAATATTTTTTTTATCAAGAGTGGATGTTTTTGTCTTATTTCCTTATGTGAATTAACATGTCTTTCAAAATTTGCTATTGTTGATATATATGTATGTTTTTCAAATATTATTAGGAGTTTATATTTTTTGTACTTCTAAATATTTTTTTTATCAAGAGTGGATGTTTTTGTCTTATTTCCTCATGTGAATTAACATGTCTTTCAAAATTTGCTATTGTTGATATACATGTATGTTTTTCAAATATTATTAGGAGTTTATATTATTTATATAATATTTATATAATAATATATAGAAATAATCTGGTTGTTAATATTTATATAGATATTAATAATATTTTATTATAATATTATAATAATATTATATTATTATTATATTACTATAATAATATACAAATATAATTATTATTATAATAATAATATAATCAATATTATTATTATTATTATTATTATTATTATATAATCAATATTATTATTATTCCTTACAATCCTTATGACAATTCCATGTTGGACCATGGTCGATATCATAATAAACCATGTTTGGCTCATGAATAATAAACCCAAGCGATTGATATTATAAACCCAAGGGATTAATACTAAAACCCCAAGGGATTATGAACCAAAGGGAATACTATTAAACAAAAGGGACTAATAATATAAACCCAAGGGAATAATAAACCCAAGGCATTGATATAATAAACCCAAAGGAACAATAAACCCAACGGATTATTATTTATTCTCATGGTGAGACAATCCTTGTCACAATGTGACATTCAAGCATGGTTAGCTATGATTGACAATGGTTTACCATGATAAATATTATAAACCTAAGGGAATAATAAACCCAGGCATTAATATGAGAAACCCAAAGGAATTTTTGTAGCTTATATTGTGTTTTAAGTTTATTTATCAGTTATATCACTAGCGGAGGTCTAAAAATCATTGCAAGGGTTCATCCTTAATGAAGCTCTCTTATTTTCTTTACATTCTCAGAGTCTAAGGGAAATGAAGTATTTTGTCTATTATACATCGAACTGGAAAAAGAAAGAGGTGTAAAAGAATCGGCCCCAATATAGGCAAGAATTAAATCAGCTCATAATATAAGAAGTTATATGGAGCGGTCCCCGTATATATATATATATATATATATATATATATATATATATATATATATGACTAATGCAAATAAATCGCAATTACAAAAGTGCAAGGGGTAGGTTTTTACCACAGGAATCACTGATTTCCAATTGTGATGAATAGTGTGGACCCAAACACATTTACATTTTGTTGTAAAGTCTCGACGGGTCCGCAGTTATATGTATGTACATATATAAATATTGTTGATTGTGATTAATGGTGGTGGACCCGAAACATATTTACGTTGTGTTTAAAATCTTGGCAGGTCCGCAAGGTGTTGAATACATTTGTTGGTGCATTCAATGATTGTCGATTGCGATATGGGTAAGCCGGACCCGAAACATATTTACGTTATGTTTTAACAGCCCAACGGCTCCGTAAAACGTTGAATACGTATGTTGGTGCATTCAATGATCAGCGATTGCGATTTGCGATCGCGGGCCGGACCCGAAAGGTATATTCATTATGGTTGTAAGTCCCATTAGGTCCAGCATGTCGAAAAATATTTTTATGATTGTGCATTTTATATATTTCAATTATAAAGAGATTATAATAGAAATGATTGTCGATTGCGATATGGGTAAGCCGGACCTGAAAGCCTATGTATTATGTTTCATGACTGTGGTGGGTCCATCATATCAACGATATAATAGATATATATATATATATATATATATATATATATATATATAGATATATATATATATATATATATATATATACATATATATATATATATATATATATATATATATATATATATATATATATATATATATATATATGGGGAAATGCCGATTGCTGATTGCGATGAGGGGTATGCCTTAACAGTCGTGCTAACAGTATTAAAAGTGGGAAAAGCACAGTTTATGTTATATTTTCAAAAGCGTAAATACAAAAGATTTATATATAAATCCAATATTATTAAGGGTGCATAAAGGGCTAATTGCGATTGCGACTGATTGTGATTGTGATTGCGATGGTCTGAGATGTTCTAGTCATACATGTACCAAGCACTAAAGACCAAGTTTCCAGGTCCTTCATTTAAAGACCCAACATATATTTAAGTTACAAATAAGTGACAGTAAATAATATTTATTAATGTCTTAAGCACAATTTCCCTAAAGCCAGAAAGAGATTTATTTAAACATTTTTTTAAAGAAATATAGACAAATATTATAAACATTGAAATAAACATGATGGACCATCATTGATTTTCATATTGAGACAATCCTTATGAAAATTCCATGTTGGACCATGCTCAACATCATAATAAACCATGTTTGACTCAGGAATAATAAACCCAAGCGATTGATATTATAAACCCAAGGGATTAATACTAAAACCCCAAGGGATTATGAACCAAAGTGAATACTATTAAACAAAAGGGACTAATAATATAAACCCAAGGGAATAATAAACCCAAGGGATTGATATAATAAACCCAAAGGAATAATAAACCTAAGGGATTATTATTTATTTTCATGGTGAGAATCTTTGTCACAATGTGACATTCTAGCATGGTTGGCTATGATGACAATGGTTTACCATGATCGATATTATAAACCAAAGGGAATAATAAACCCAAGGGATTAATATGAAAAACCCAAAGGAATAATTAAATGAAGGGATTAATACTAAGACCCCAAGGGATTATGAACCCAAGGGAATAATATTAAATCCAAGGGACTAATATTATAAACATTAAAATACACATGATCGACCATCATTGATTTACATATTGAGACAATTCCTATCACAATTCCATGTTGGGCCATGGTTGAAATTATAATAAACCATGTTTGACTCGAGAATAATAATAAACGCAAGGGACAAATATTATAAACCCAATGTCTATAAACCCTAAGACAAATATTATAAACTTTGAAATAAACATGATGGACCATCATTGATTTTCATATTGAGACAATCCTTATGACAATTCCATGTTGGACCATGCTAAACATCATAATAAACCATGTTTGACTCAGGAATAACAAACCCAAGCGATTGATATTATAAACCCAAGGGATTAATACTAAAACCCCAAGGGATTATGAACCAAAGTGAATACTATTAAACAGAAGGGATTAATAATATAGACCCAATGGATTGATACAATAAACCCAAAGGAATAATAAACCCAAGGGATTATTATTTATTTTCATGGTGAGACAATCCTTGTCACAATGTGACATTCAAGCATGGTTGGCTATGATTGACAATGGTTTACCATGATCGATATTATAAACCTAAGGAAATAATAAACCCAAGGGATTATGAACCCAAGGGAATAATATTAAATCCAAGGGACTAATAGTATAAACGCAACATATATAAACCCTAAGAAAAATATTATAAACATTAAAATAAACATGATCGACCATCATTGATTTACATATTGAGACAATTCCTATCACAATTCCATGTTGGACCATGGTCGACATTATAATAAATCATGTTTGAGTCGAGAATAATAATCCCATGGGACTAATATTATAACCCCAATATTGATAAACCCAAGGGACTAATATTATAAGCCCAAGCGAATAATAAACCCAAGGGATTATTATTTATTTTCATGGTGAGACAATCCTTGTCACAATGTGACATTCAAGCATGGTTGGCTATGATTGACAATGGTTTACCATGATATATATTATAAACCTAAGGGAATAATAAACCCAAGGGATTAATATGAGAAACCCAAAGGAATAATAAACGCAAGCAATTGATATTATAAACCCAAGGGATTAATACGAAAACCCCAAGGGATTATGAACCAAAGGGAATACTATTAAACAAAAGGGACTAATTTATTATAAACCCAAGGGAATAATAAACCCAAGGGATTGATATAATAAAACCAAGGGATTATTATAAACCCAAGGGATTAATACTAAAACCTGAAGGGATTATGAACCCAAGGGAATAATATTAAACCCAAGGGACTAATATTATAAACCCAACATTCGTAAACCCAAATATAAATATTACAAACAGTAAAATAAACATCATTTATCTTCATAGTTAGAAAATCCTTGTGACAATGTGACATTCAAGCATGGTTGACCATGGTTGGCTATGATTAACAATGGTTTACGATGATCGATATTCTAAACCCAACATTTGTAAACCCAAATATAAATATTACAAAGACTAAAATAAACATGATTTATTCATGGTGAGGAAATCCTTGTGACAATGTGACATTCAACCATGGTTGACCATGATTGATATTATAAACATGAGGTAATAATAAACCCAAGTTATTGATATTATAAACCCAAATGAATAATAAACCCAAGGGATTAATACTAAAACCCCAAGGGATTATGAACCCAAGGGAATAATATTAAACCCAAGGGACTAATATTATAAACCCAACATTCGTAAACCCAAATATAAATGTTACAAACAGTAAAATAAACATCATTTATCTTCATGGTTAGAAAATCCTTGTGACAATGTTACATTCAAACATGGTTGACCATGGTTGGCTATGATTGAAAATGGTTTACCATGATCGATATTATAAACCTAAGGGAATAATAAACCCAAGGGATTAATATGAGAAACCGAAAGGAATAATAAAATGAAGGGATTACTACTAAAACCCCAAGGGGTTATGAACCGAAGGGAATGATATTAAACCCAAGGGACCAATATTATAAACCCAACATATATAAACCTTAAGACAAATATTATAAACATTGAAATAAACATGATGGACCATCATTGATTTTCATATTGAGACAATCCTTATGACAATTCCATGTTGGACCATGCTCGACATCATAATAAACCATGTTTGACTCAGGAATAATAAACTCAAAAGATTGATATTATAAACCCAAGGGATTGATATAATAAACCCAAGGGATTATCATTCATTTTCATGGTGAGACAATAAATAGAATTAAAGCCATAAATACATTGATATGAATACATGAATTTAACCAACATTGCAACCACAGAAAGAACATTGAGTCTTAACATATATTTGTTGTTTTTTCTACATCAAATAATCCACTACAAAATTGAATTTCAAAACTATAAAAAAGGTCACAATGTTATTAGTTTTATTTCATAGTGATATGGACTTCAATCGCTCCTCTTCCTTCTTCCTAATTGTAACATATGTGCTATCTTTCATCTTGGCATAATGTTGGAAAGAAAAAGGTGGTGCAATGTGTAAACCATCTATTGATTACACTCTTGATATGGCAGTGAAGGTAAGGCCTTGCTGATCTTTATTCCTGATATCAACTGACACTCATTCTAAAGTCAATCCCTGCAAATTGTGGATTGCAAGAGCCC
The DNA here is from genome assembly GCA_031772625.1 of Pinus tabuliformis. NCBI lineage: Eukaryota > Viridiplantae > Streptophyta > Pinopsida > Pinales > Pinaceae > Pinus > Pinus tabuliformis. The sequence goes on from CM062817.1 coordinate 1,524,088,812, forward strand.
ATGCCATCTTCAAAGGAATTTGTTTTTGATTTCCTCTTATCACTGGGGTGATAGGGACAATGTTTGGATTGCTTGCATCAAATGGAACACCAACATACTTATAAAAAAAAACAGTTGTGAACATTGGAAGTCGAGGTGGCTTAGAGGTAGGCCGATAGAATATATCCTTAACAAAACCAAATGCACCATTCACCAAGCTAGCTTCAAACCATAAATTACATGTCAACATAACACACTGACCATGACACAACAAAACTTCATAGTCCAATTGATCATCTTCAACACCACAAATTTCTGAACACCTTGAATATTCAGCGACACATCATGCAATTGGAGAATTTAATGATTTTAACATATGCTTATTATGCAAGGACACCAAATTATTTGTTGGAAACATGTGAACTGTTGCATTAAATAAATCTCTTTCTGTAGGATGCAACCTCATATCAGCCCGAGATATAAGAAAGTCCCAATCTTCAATAACAGATTCTAAGTTTCTTATGAGAACTCTACGAAAACAAGATTGTTTCTCATTATTTCCTTGTTGGCAAAATATTGTGTCAAGAGTGACAACAATGTTGAATTTGTTCCACAAGACTTTCCCTGCTGTATTACCTGCATACAAAGGCTTATCTCTCACAGGAGGAAGTTGGCCAAGGTCACCCACAAGGATGATGGATCTCCCACCAAAAGGACAATTCTTTTTCTCTAGAAATGCTTCTCGTAATCAAGCATCTATTTGCATAAACAACCTTGATCCCAGAAAGCTCATTTCACCAATCAATATATATCTAACATGTCGCATTTCTTCTTGGAATACTTCAAGTGACTACCTGTATAGTGGTTGAATATCTTTAATTGGAATTTTAGAGCTGAATGTATTATTTTTTCATGTATATCAAAAGCAGTTACTCTTGTTGGCGCAAGAACAAGCAAAGGGCTTCTCTCTTGACGAATTAGAAAGAGCTTCAAAAATACAATGGATAAGGAAATACTTCCCAGTGCCCATAGTGCTTCGAATAATCATAAGAAGAGCTTCACAAATTTCATATGCAACAAAGTGCCTTAACACAATTTCAAAAGCAAGTCATTGTTTTTCCGACAAAGAATCTGGAGATGCAAATGTTCTGTTTGAAAGGTCAACAATATCGCCCACTGATTTTGCATTCCTTATAAAATTAATAGCTTCCTCTACAACATCATCAGAAATAGTTGTACTTTCCCAGTCAAAGGATATATCAAAGTCCCTTCGACTAAGGATGTTAAGATCAGAAACATTCACATCGTTTGGTGGAACCAAACGAGAGAAAATCTGCCATTCTTGAAAATCATCTTCAACATTCATTTCCTAGTTAGAAAAATCACCATGTTCTTCATCTTCAATATTGTCTATAATTGATGGGTGTCGATCAACATGCCATGCTCGATATTGAAAATTACTCCAACTTTCAATAATAATTTCAGTTGAAAGGCCAATTTCTACAGAAATGTCATGAAATGGCTTGTATAATAGCAATTCTGACCAGCAAAAGGTTTCAAATTCCTCTAAAGCCTCACCAAGAATAGAATAAAACCGTGGCCAAACCCAAACAATAGCATGAACATCTCTAGGCTTCCATGGATCTTGTTTATGCTTGCTATCAAATGTCCAAGATATTGTTGTTTCTATCAAAGATAGATGTTCAAGGAAAAAAAGGTCTCTTCTGATAATGTTGAATGCAAGTATTCTGAGATGAACATTGCAAGCTATCCCTTGATATTTTCCTAAAAACCTTTCTTCCAACATTTAAGGAAACAAATTTCCGACTACAAACAACAAGAGGTAGCTTAAGCAACATATGGCATGTTTCTTGTGCTCCAATGTCACGGTCAACAATCGTTTCTGCAAGAAATTTTCTATATGCACATAAATCATGATCCTCATAGCCAATAGAATTTGAAATTCTAGTTAACATATGATGATAACTTTCAGACCTTTTTTCTGCTTTCGATGCATACCTAGCATTGTATTTCAACACATCATAGTGAGAAAGCACTGGATGGAAATCAACATTTGTACACCACATTGTTAGAAGGTCAATGTTATGTACATTAAGCCTATCATCATTTCTTGTTGGCTCATATTTTTTTCTTCCTTGATCATCTATGAACAATCTTGATTCACCGCAAAGATCCCATGGAGCATTGTACTGACATGTTAGAATAGCGCCCTTTTTGTGCAAACAAGAATCCACAGTACACTTTGTGTGCCTTTGGACATGGTTTAACAATTTTTCGTAATCATTATGAGGATTGCAAGAGAAAATCTGACCAATATTCAATAGGCAAGGGTCATCATTGAGGCTTCGTGGAACCATTACATTGTGACAATGTATATCACACGGATTCCATGCAGTTACATATTTGTCAAGGAACATCTTTGCAAGTTGTACATTAGAAGTGTTTGACCAATCAAGTATTTCCATGTTAGGAGCACCTTCTAACCATAGGAAACCATGGATATGCGGTGAATCTCTATGTTTCCACTCATATCTGAAATAAATGAACATATAGTTACTACAAACAATATAAATAGAATCACAATAAAAGTTGAAAAAGTACAACAACAACAACAAAAATTCAACACAAACCTGTACTAAAAGTATTTAGCTTTAAGATATTTTTGGATAACTTCCTCTCGAAAAATATTGAATTTGTGGTGCATAAATGCTGCAACAATATGAGGGTACTAGATAATATTCTCAATTTTCATACAATGCTCATTTGAAGAACGAGAATGTGAATGTACAGGCATGAGGTTATGTAACTCTGGCCACTTTGTGTCAATTGCACTCAAAGTAAAAAATAAATATGGACATCCTAACTGAGTAATCATGTCTGTCAATTCAGATCGAAACTTAGTCTAGTATGCCCTTGTACCTCTCAGAGAAAAACCAAACTGCATAAGATGCTTAGCCAACTTATTATCTGGTAAATCAGATAGGTTGGTGACGCAACTCCTCAATTGTTGTAAGTGAGTTATCATGTAAATGTTTCTTTGAAAAAGCTGCAACAGTTGCTTGGCTCCAATGCCACATTATCATGTTTAATAGGTAATATCGAAATCGAAGATGACTTCCAAATCTTTGATCATAGTACCTAAGAAGATGCAATGCATACTCATGAACTTCAATATTACAAATACGTGGTTGCAACCAATCAGCATCACCAGTGGGAAACAATGTTGGGAATGCCATATCAAACAGCCCCTCTATATTATATGCATTCACTGGAGAGGTTCCAATAGTGGGCCAATCCATGTCTGGAACATGTGAAGAATGAACATTATCAAGAAATGCTCTAATTTCTTCCACTTCTCTTTGTTCATTTGGTAGGCAAGCAACAAAGGAAGAAGGATGAGAGGGAAAATTCTCAGCATGAAACTCTTCATTATTTGTTTTATTGATCTCATATTCTTCAATATGACAATCAACAAATTTGAGCTTGGAGGAGACATCTATTGATCATTCGGGCAGAGCATTCACTGAATCATAATCAACTACTACATCTCGATAGTATTGATCACGCTGGATTTTGAAAAGCAATGCATCCATCACTCGAGATCTTTCGACATAACATTCATAATATTTAGACTCAGCGCCATGTCTCCTCACAATTAGAAAGTCAATATCTTCAACATGTTGGGGAAGGCTTCTTACAATTGTAGAAATATCTTGAGGAAAGCTAATTGTATTACCACTATACTTATATTGCCCACCTCGAGCATGTGTCACTTGCAAAATGGGATTCACACGTGCTACTAGCATTTCCTCAACTTGAGTAAGAACTCTTAAAATATGAGGTTGCTCACCAGGATCCATGTTATTATATCGATAAAAACGATGGGCTCCTCTTTCACTCTTACATCATCTGCAAACAGGTCCTTAAGAATGTCTCACAACAAGGATTCTGAGATATGATTCCTGGCAAATATGGCACATCTGGACAACTGACAAGTTATCTATCTTGCTCAAAACCTTTTATGCACTGCAATCATGTTTTCATCAAAATTAATATGATCTCTACTCGCCGAACCATGTTGAAAACCATTTCAATGAGTAAAATCTCTTCTAATATTTACTTCATCTTCAAGAACATGACATTCACTTCGCAAATTTGAAGCATGTGGAATGGATCTATGAGAATGCCTTTCCAAATATATGGTGTGCATTTCACGAACCTGAGAGGATGTAAAGGTCTCTTTGTCATAAAAGACTTTAAAATTTAATTTCCAACTAAGTATAAATGAAGAAAATGAAAAAGAATCAAATGCATTCAAAATTTACATTTGTGTCTTCATGTGGATGAGGGTTATGAGATGGTTGCTCTTGGATTCTAAGAACAGTGGATGGAACATTTTTGCATGTAGTTTCTTTACCTCTATTCAAATGAGTTGTTTCCTATTTCAAAAAAGTAAAATATGTTATAAAACTCAATGTCCAAAAAAGAAAGATTCAAAAATTGAAAATAAATCAAATACATTGAACATCTACAATAGTTTTACAATTTGATCTTTTGGATTCCAATTGGCCAACCTAAGGAGATGACATCATGGTTTCTCCATGAAATGTTACAAAACACAATTTCAAGGCAACTCTAAATGAGAAAATGAGAAAAATATCAAATGCACTCAACATTTACATTTGTTTGGTGATGTGGATGAATGCTATGAGATAGTTCCTCTTCACTTCTAACATCAATAGATGTAACATCTACGAATTTAACTTCTATGCCTCTATTGGAATGACTTCTATCATGTTCAAAGAAAATAAAAGACGCCATAAAATTCAATGTCTAAGCAATTAAAAATTTAAAAAATGAAAAGCAAATCAAAAACACTGAAAATTTACATTAGTCTGGAATGTAGCTGAACAACCACTATTGTAGCGAAAACGAAAATATAATTGTGTTACCTCCACTGTGCCACGCGAATGCTATCAAGGATGGCTGATTCTCTTGGTGGGACAACATTACTTTGAGAAGCAGGATTTGAAGGTATTTTGTTTCAAGCAGCTGGATCCAAATTATCAAACAAATGGCCAAGTAAACTATCATTCAAATCATCACACAGAATGTCATCATTACCTCCAGCATGGATTTTTTCCAACCTTTGGCCATCAGAACATGCAATTGAACACACAGAAGGGTTAGGGTGGACATTTGCATGCACAATATTGATATGGCGCGCTTCCCAACTGCAAGATGTTCCCCAATGTTATGAACATTTTCAAAAGAGCATCGAACAACAAGATTATGTTGAGGAGGAGCATATCCTGATAATGAACTATCAACAGGAAATGTTCTTTCCATTATATCGTCCATACTACGATACTTACAAGGAACTATAGAATCATTTTGAAGAGTGGCTTCACTCGTTTTTCTCTTATATGCAGCTCTCCTATGCTCATTTATCGCATCCTTATTTTGTTGATACCATAAACGATGACTTTCATTAGACCTCTCACGTGACTGTGATGACAAAGTTCTTTTTCTTGTACACATGCTTGTGCCTTCAGATGACATGTCTACAATGAATAATAATTATTCATTATGGAATCATAAACATGGAACATAAAAAGTGTATATCTTATTTTTTTCCAACCATATAAACTTATGAAAATGTATAAGGCTTTTTCCAAATGCCTAAAAACAAAAACAAAAAATTTCAAAATGGCAAAAAAAACAAATGAATTCTTCCAAATGGCTTAAACAAAAAAAAGTCTAAATTTCCATGTATCATATTATAATCAAAATGGAACCCATACTATTGTGACACAAGAATCTAAAAATTTGGAACTATATATACTATCAAAATATAAATATAAATATTAAAATGAACATAAACATATAACACTATTTGAGAATCAATGACAAAAACATAAATCATAGAATTATAATTATACAAGCAAAGAAAAAAGCATAACATCAACAAACATCTACATGTAAATAAGAAAACTTTAGTGGAAACAATATTAAATATTTTACATCACAAAGATCGATACAAACATAATTTTAAAGTATTACCATAAAGACACATAGTATGTATAGAGGAAAAAAAGGAAATATTTTCCACAACCACATAGAGTATATAAAATGGAAATATTTATAAGAACTCCTAAGAATACTAATATCCTAAGAATCCATCACCATATCCAATGGTGGAATCTCATCAACAGAATCCATACGGGCAGCAATTGCAAAAACATCTCCATACTCAATCAGATCATTGCAGTCCTCTTGTGTTGGGTACCAAAACCAAGACATCTGCTCATTAGTTGAATTATCAATATCTATTGGAAAACAGATGCGAGTTACCATGTCATATAATAGGAAAGGAACTTCACTACAATTGCACATAAGAACCAGACCATGGATTGTTCGGAATGGAAGATAGCCAGGACATTTCCTATTTATATCTGCAGAAATCTCTTCCAACAACTTCCATCTAAAACCCCAATCATCTTCAAAGTAGTCAATTCTTCATTCAAGACACGGTCGACCAAATTGGAAATGATCTAATTCTTGAATTGACCATACAGAAGTGGACCCATCATTGACAAGGCATATCAACTTATTCATGTATATTTCTAACAACATACAACGTATGTCACTGATTGGAACAAATGAAAATCCCCACTCATTTTTTATTACATCAAACCAGTAGATTGTATACCCATACCGAGGATAATCTTCATACTCCTTGTCAAGATACAGCAAAAACAATTTACTTTTATAAAACACTACATTCTTGGGGGGTGAAGTGCCACCAAATGGAACAACAACCCTTTGCCATACCCTATCAAGACTACTACAAACATAAAATTCAGACTACATTCTGTCATAGATATGTTTTAGAACAACCCAGTCATATTTTTTGTTGCTTACATTTTCCAATAATGAAAAGAACCCCGAGTCTCCAATTCGTACTGGCCCTATGTTTTTAAATGCCTTTGTAAATGGATTCGCTACAAAATAGTTGTGTGTTTGGGAGCATTCTGTTGGTAAGGATAAAACCACCATTGGTCCAACAACACACTGTACTCTGTATCTTTAATCTATGAATCCCAAATGAAATTGATCTATGTGGCCATTTTGATTAAGGTATTGGGCAGCAAAACAATTGTCTTCACTATTGAGGAAACGAACGAGAAATCCAAATCGGTTTGTGGAGACATTCTTGCAATGTAAAAAGAAAGAAGGGTTATGCAAAGCATTCTTCCATTTTTTATATAGAGTGCCAAACTTTATCACAACCGATAAAGGGAGCCATAGCAAGACAAGTTCAAGAACTTCGAATGGAAGAGAAATCCAAATATCTGGATCCATGATGAAATAGTGAAATCATCTAATAGTAAAAAAAAAGGCATTTGATATCAACAAAACAAATTAATGTTGAATAAAATTAAAAGTAACATAGATACATAATTTACCACACACAATTTTCCATTTTGTTGAGACTATGTTAACTGAAAACATGGTAAAGCATCATGAATCCACCATGATGATAGACACAGTGCAAATAGCCATGGAAGTTGTTGAGATAGTCACTAAGAAGGAAGGACATCTACTGAATGACGTTAAGAAGGAAGAAACCTATGTAGAGGATTTAACCTTAGGAGAAGGAACACTAACAGAGGAGTGTTTTACAGAGGATGACCAATCTTTTGAAGCTGTCAGAAGTATGGAGAAGTATCTTTCAGAAGATAAAAACTCTAAAGTAAAGGAGGATGGAGAATGTCTCTTAAATGAGAGAAGTAGTGATTTATTGCAGCAAAAAGAATTTGATAATACATTGATATTTGAAACTGTGATAACACAGGAACAAGTTGTTGTGCAAGAAGGAGATGAAGTTCAGTTTGAAGAGCTGATATGTGAAGCAACAGTTGAGACTGTTGAACCTTATGATTTCCAAACTAATAATTTGTGTATAAATGCAAGAAACATAAGTAATGATGAAATACTTATAAAGTGTCACAGAGAAATTGCATTGCTTACACTTACTTTGTAATTATGTATTGATTTATATATATGTCCAGAGATTTAATCCCAAATTGAATAAGTGTAAGCATCAAATGGTGGAAGATGAGCGAACTATATCATTATGTATATATATATGTGTGTGTGTGTGTGTGTGCAGGTGAAGTGCAGCAATCACATAGAGAATACATAAAGAGGAGGATCAAGATGGGGTGTTGAATCCATTAGAAGGACCAATCAAAGCTCAGGAGGAAGAGTGTGTGGCAAAATAACAGTGGGACGAAACCTTTAAAGAAGAGCAAAAATGAATACTTAACATAAATTCTAAGTAAAAGGAACGAGTAGAGGAGCGAAGATTGATCCTTAGGAACCGTTAGATTTAGGAAGATCAATGGCTAAGATCGAATCGGGAAGGAAAAATATCGCATTGGCGGGGTCATTATACAGTTTAACTCCCCCAAGCGGAAAACCCAATTACACTAAGAAATAATGAAAAACACAGTCGAAACCAAGTGTCGGACTTGAAATATTATAGGGAATGGTTTATATCCCTATCGGGTATGTAAAGATATTGGATCGGTGTATGGAAGCAGAAGGAGTCTGGCATTGAGGTTGAGTGATATGCAATCACGCGAGTTAATCTGAACCGTTGGATCGTAAATCGAATTGGGAAGGCGAAATATTGCATCGGCGGGCTCATTATACAGTTTAACTCCCGCAAGTGGAAAATCCAATTACACTAACAAACGGTGAAAAACACAGTCGAAATCAAGTGCCAGACTTGAAATATTATAGGGAATGGTTTATATCCCTATCAGGTCTGTAAAGATAGCGGATTGGCATATGGAAGCTGAAGGAGTCTGGCATTGAGATTGAGCGATATGCGATCGCACGACTTAATCTCAACCATCAGATCATGGATCAGATCGACGGTCAAGATCTTATCACAAATCGCAATTGAAGGAAGCGTAGATCGAAGTGCGCAATGGAAAAGCTTGGAGACCTGGAACCGATGGGCCTATAGTTGCGAATCTATAAAATTTGAGATCTGCTATATATATGATTCAGAGCAGGTTTCCTCTGTAATCCATATATTTCCGTTAAAGTGGTTTAATGCTAAAACATACGTTAATGCTTCGATATCGCATATCGGAGCGGAAGGGGCGATAAAGATACATATATATACGTATAACCGTGGAAGGAGTGATGACCGATTGTGATGAGGTTAAATCTCGGGAAACATGACAAGGTTGTACGGAAGGGCGGAAATGTATGTTTATGAGGTTATTTTCCTTTGTAAATGGTTTATAAGGAAATATGCGTCAATAAGATATTTATGTGTTAAAAACATATGTAACCAAAGTTTTTGTAAGGGGAAGCTTATATATGTGTGATTTAAGGTTTTGTAAAGGTTGTGAAGTGGTTTTAAGTCTCAATCTTTCGGGAGAAGATCAGCGGCAGAGAAGCAATAATCGGCAGGCTCATTATACAGTTTAACTCCCGTAAGTGGAAAACCCAATTACATTAACAAATGGTGAAAAACACAGTCGGAATCAAGTGCCGGACTTGAAATATTAGAGGGAATGGTTTATATACCTAGCGGGTCCCTAAAGATATCGGATCGGTGTATGGAAGCGGAAGGAGTCTGGCATTGAGCTTGAGCGACATGCGATCGCGCGACTTAATCTCAACTGTTAGATCGTGGATCGGATCGATGGTCAAAATCTGATCGCAAATCACAATCGGAGGAAGCGCAGATCGGAGTGTGCAATGGAAAGTCTTGGAGACCCAGAACCGATGGGCCTATAGTGGTGAATCTATAAAATTTGAGATCCGCTATATATATGATTCAAAGCGGGTTTCCTGAGTAATCCATATATTTCCATTAAAGTGGTTTAATGCTAAAACATACATTAACGCTCTAAGATCGTATATCGGAGCGAAAGGGGCGACGAAGATACATATATATACGTATGACCGTGGAAGGAGCGATGGCCGATTACGATGAGGTTAAACCTCAGGAAACGTGACAAGGTTGTACGAAAGGGAAGAAGGCTATGTTTATGCAGGCATTTTCCTTTGTAAATGGTTTATAAGGAAATATGCACTGGTAAGAGATTTATGTGTTAAAAACATAGGTAACCAAAGGTTTTGTAAGGGGAAGCTTATATATGTGTGATTTAAGGTTTTGTAAAGGTTGTGAAGTGGTTTTAAGTCCCGATCTTTCAGGAGAAGATCAACGATAGAGAAGCAATAAATTTTGGGAGAGCATTTAAAAAAAAGACTAGAACCTTCTTTTTTCTATGGGCTAGTGATATCACGAAGATTTTATATGCAATCGATTCCCTTCTTTTCTTCTACGTCCTAGTCATCTCATTTCAATTGAAGTGGAAAAATATTGTGGAAAGAAAATTTGTACATACCTATAAGATCAATTTCTGAACACCTTTGAAAACTAAAAAAATAGTAAGGAATAACTGAATCACACATGAACTACACCAAATTATCAAAGACAGTCACGAGAGCATGGAAACAATTAAAAACGCAATCTCTGAGAAAGCATTTCTCCAATGCTAAAACCTGAAAAAATAGTAGGGAATAATTCAATTAGACACGAACTACACCAAATTATCAAATACAGTCGTGAGAGCTTGGAAACAATTAAAAACACAATGAGATTTACCACCTTTTTTACCAGATAGAAGTCGAGAGAAGCCAGCATTCCAGTTATCCTTAAACAATTCCAACAACCTTAAGTGCTAACAAAGAAATGCATGCATCCACAGAGCATTTGACAATCATTGAGAAAGCGTTTCTCCAATGCTGAAACCTGGAAAAATAGTAGGGAATAATTCAATCAGACATGAACTACACCAAATTATCAGAGACAACCGCAAGAGGTTGGAAACAATTAAAAATGCAATGAGATTTGCCACCTTTTTTACCAGATAGAAGCCGAGAGAAGCCAGCATTCCAGTTATCCTTCAACAATTCCAACAACCTGAAGTGTTAACAAAGAAATGCATGCATCCACGGAGCGTTTGATTATAATATATGGAATGGGCCCTACTATGAGGTTCGAACTTTTGTAATGTAACTAAAAACTTAAAACCCCTGGTGGAGGAGAATATGAATAAGTAGAATGTTTCATATTTCGACTATACTTAACTGAATTAAAGAAATGTATCATCGATCAATGCCTACATACCTCATTGTCATGGTTATTGATGATTTTCAGGCATAAATGCTTCAACCGTCATTGTAATGGATGAAACGTGTCCTTATTACTCAAATTTATGCCTACATATCTCATTTTCGTGGTTATGGATGATTGTCGGGCATAAATGCTTCAACCATCATTGTAATGGATGAAAACTCGTCCTTATGCTTCAACCATTCATAGATTTCAGAATGCAAAGAGACCACTTTCAAAGGCACTTTCAAAGATGGGTGTTCAACACTAATTTTTTTATTTCATTTTTTCTTAATCCTACATACGTAGTTATCAACAAGAGGCACAGTAAATTTTTAATCATGCTTTGAAAAAAAATTAATTTAAGTATGGTTTAAACATGTGATCTATACATGCAAGAAAGTTATTGTTGCGAATTTCATTCATTGATTTAGTGACGACTACAAGAATATACTGGCATCTTTCAATTCAGGCCATCTGATCAAAAAGATTAATTAAAAAAATGATTAAGTTGTCGATTCTGATAGGGGGACGCCTATCGGTGTAATTATTCTGCTATGGTGTGTGGCTCAAGGAGTAGAATTGATCCTGGGTCTTCCTTAGATTAGGTGGGTCTTCCTTAGATTAGGTCTGACAGTCTGATCCACCACTTTTTTAAAAGAAATAAATAAGCACTGATTAAAGGCGTAGACTCCCCCTAGCTGAGTCTGGCCTCTTGCCAAAATTATAAGAAATTAGTATATCTAGCTTGCAGGTTTTTGGATGTACTCTTGGTGTTCTAGTGGCAGTGACGAGAATTAATCTTGGGTCTTCCTTAGATTAAAAAAAAAAAACCATTGATTATATATAAACTATTTTTGAGCTATCTACTAGTTTAATTTTGAAAAGATGATTTCCTTTTATTTTTATATTTTTTAAGAAAAAAATTGCATATTTGATATATCAAAATTTATCTCCAAAATATCAATTTTAATTTATCATAAATATGCCAATGATCCCTGATCATCTATATGATAACGATTTCACATAACACATTTCCGTACAACAAATAAATTCAAATAATTTAAGATACACCAAATAATTTGATAAATGAAAATATAATTTTACATGTAAAAATAATTACTATAAATTAAAATAGTTAACAATATTGGTAAAAAATAAAAAGTTTAAAGTTTTATATAAGATGGATTTATTTTTAATTTTGATTTTAATAAATAAGAAAATATAACAGATGTCTACGGGTTTTGGATAGATGGTGATTGAGTGCTCTATTAAGGTATTATTTGATCCTTGCCCTGATCAGGGTGACATATTGGACATGACGAAGATCTAGTCTCACTAAGCTTAAATAAATAAATATATATATATATATATATATATATAAGAAATAAAATTTATTTTTTTCTTGCAAAAAACGTGTAATTTCATTTCAACTTTTGAAAAAAGAACAAAAATATATTTTGTAGCTGCTAAAAGGATTCAATATGTGTTGCCTTATGGCTCAAGAGTAGGGAAAAAGCTAAAATTGAAAAATACAAAGGAGAATATTAAGTGATATAAAATTCACTTGTCTTCTCTTTCTTTCCTTTATTCCTCTTAACGTTGTGCCATCCCCCTACAGGATGGTCAACATGAACCATTGTCAAATCATTCTCGCTCACCTATGTTGGACATTCTTTGTTAGAATCTGAGCTTTTTGAAACATGTACTCTATTTATGCCCACCATCTCATTTTTATTTTTTATTTATTTATTTATTTATTTATTTATTATTATTATTATTATTATTTTGACCATCTCTTCATGCCATTCCTATGCATGGATTGGTTCTATTTCTAAGTTGTTTAGCACATGAGATGCATGTTCATCATGAACCTAGGTATTTCTATCTTCTTGTTTTAAAAAAATCTTCCTTATTTCCACTTCCTCCTCCATAAAAATAGGATTAAAAAGTTGGCAACTTTTTTTCTGAGTGGCATACACCTCTTTCTTTCTTGGTGGCTTTTTCACCAAGGGGCATGAGTCCTAAGGATGACCTTTTTGAAAACATGTTGAACATCTAAATGCCATGTTTTCATAGTCAAGAATTAGAATCCATTGGATGGATTTATGTTTCAGCAAGATATCATCAAGTAGACCCTTCCATAGGTTTATTTCTGCACATATACAGGGAAAAGGTGAATAAATATTTCTCTATTCTTTCAGCATCCATATTTTTAAAGTAACTGAAACTGTTCCCAACACCCTCTAAAACCTTATAATGCCAAAAGGGAGAGTGAGATTTGGCAACATTACCCAAACTGTCATCTTTGTTAGCACCATTGTCGAAGAATCAAATTATGGAAACCAAAGGGTCATGAAAACCCTTGTCCTTCCTGAGAACCAAGACCCTTCCTTCAAAACGTTCTCTAGATCTTCCTTGGAATCGAACCTGAACAATGAAAAAGCCTTTTGAACCAAGGAAAATATCACAATTTTTTGACCATGTCATAAAACCCATTGTTACAAAGCTTCCGAATTTGGCCAAAAATGGTTAAATCTACAAATTACATCCTTTGATTAAAGAACTAAAAAGAGTTGATTAATTTCTTTTGCATTTACTTCCAGAGTTGACACTTATTATGATTGTTCAACAATATAAGGTCCTAGACTTAACTGTGGTTGTTCCATTGTAACCGAACCTTGGGCCCCGAACCACATCCTTATAAGAAACTAAAGTAGTTGGGTTCCTAAAGCCCGAAGCACCTCAACACAACCTTAAAGGCAATACAATAGTGGAGTTCTTAGTTGTACCATAATTACATATCTAGGAAATAACATGTAGTTGCTTCCATTCACATAGAATTTGTTGCATGGCTACTAGGATCCCTAGTTGTTCCTCTAATATGTACATTAGATCTACCACATATTCCTCTTCCAAGACCCAAAATGGGATCAAGGTCTCTTTTAGAGCCTTTGCAAAATTATAGAAGACTTTCACCTTATTTTAATCAACCTTGACCAGATTTGGTTCTTTTGTATTTCCCACTAACCCCAACAGAGGAGAACAATGAGTTTTTTTAATTAGATATGTTATGATATGAGGGTAACTAAGGGGAAAAGCATGAATATTTGAACATGTGAGCCTTAAGAGCCAAAGGGAGCGAGCTAAACCAATGAATTTCAACCCATAAGCTTGCGTGAGAACAAAAAAATCTAAAAAAAATCGATTAATTTTATTTTTTTTAATGTTTGGGCATAAACAACATAAGTCTGCCCCTACATAAGAAATCATCTCTTCTCCATGCCACCAAATGAGGGATTCAAAAGACAGCAAGAGGAAGAGGGAGGCAAAAACCAAACCGTTGTATGAATCCTACCTAGCTACCATTGACCAACAAAGCAAGTGCTTGTGAAACCTCCATACCTCCAAACATACCCCGGTTGAACCTAAACCCTCTCCACACCACTAGAATGATGCAACATAGAGGGGGGAGATCAAAATGGAGGCAGAAGCTAAGTTTTTGCAAGAAAACCTCCAAGCTATCATCGATCATCTAAATAAAAACTAAAGAAAATTCTTCACCCATTCCATCCTGAAAGGGATGGTGAAGGAATCCTCCTAAACAAAACAACTCCTACTAAACAAAACAAATATGGAGCTTCAAATAACACAAATAGAAACCCTACAAAGCATCCACTTGCTAGAAACCCTCATATCCATATGTCCTTTTATTTTCCTGTGTGTGTGTGTGTGTGTTAATTAAAGGATCTTTAAATTTGAATGTACAAGCTTTCGCAAATCATGTTGTTGACAAAAGTTTTGTTGAAATAACTATGTATATTTTTCCAAACATTCAACGTTTTTAGTGGACACTCCACACATCATTAGAAAAATATATAACTTGTAATAATTGTGAGTATAGGACCCAAAATTATAATATTATGAGTTGATAATGGAAAATTAAGTAAACACATCAACGATAATATGGAAAAAAAGATATGGATAATTATGATAATGAAAATTGGCCTAAAATAATAATATAAAAATGAAAATAGATATGAAAAATTATACTTGAATAATGATGATATTGTTAATTAATAATAATATTAATTATTTAACGCCCAGACAGGGGTGATGGAAACGAAGAGCATATGGATTGATATTGGTGCTCACCACCCCATTTCCCCAGTCATCATTTAATGAGGGTGGTGTGGCACCCACCCGCCATGCGTGTGCATGTGAAGGGCATTTGTTTGGGTGATTTAAAAATGGTGTTTGGAATTCATACTTGGTTCAATTTAGGAGAGGAAGGGTTGTATCATGTTATGCTCTTGACCTGCGAGAAGATACCAGAATACCAAATATGCGAAGAAATATACCCAGAACACAGAACAATAAGAAATAACAGCATGTATTTTATTATTCAGAAAGGAAAGTAATGTTCACTTGCCTCTTCGAGGGGGCAACCTCCAATAGAGTTGGGCTCAATTACAAAATAAGACACGACGCTCCTCAAGGGGAGTCTCTACCCTTTATATAGGATTCATAAATGCAATACCATGGATCACTACCATGGTTCTTATTAATACCATCTATCTAATACCATGGCCCATTTGCAACTATCTGTGGTCCCTTCTTTAAATGCAGGTCAACCACTTACAATTATTAATATGGGCTTTATTAACTCTTTAACTAACTATAACTATGACTCAATCCTATTACATAAATAATGGGGTTAGGGTTGGACCCTAACATGACCTCCCCCATAAAAATAGCCTTGTCCTCAAGGCTGAAGCTATGAAAACCGCTAAAGAACAGTGGTTGGTTCCCAGGTCGCATCTTCTGGAAAGGTGTCTTTCCACTTGACAAGGACTTCCTTGATCATGTGGCCATGCAAGTGTCGTTCTCGCATGTCAAGAACCTGTTCAAGTTGGAGCCAGATTGAACCTTCTTCATCCAATTCCGGTAGACTGGTTTGAATTTTGCAATGGTTCCCAACCACTTTCTTGAGGCATGAGACATGGAAGACGGGATGGATTTTTGCAGTGGGTGGCAAGGTTAGCTTGTAGGCTACTTCTCCAATGCACTAAAGTATTTGATACGGTCTGTAGAATTTTGGAGATAATTTCTAACAACCCTTGTCTTTGAGTGATGTTTGCTTATATGGTTGTAGCCTCAAGAATACCTGATCCCCTTCTTGAAATTGGTGCTCTGAATGATGTTGGTCTTCTTGTTGCTTCATGCGATTTTGAGCTTGAAGGAGATTCTCTTTGAGGTGGGCAAGCATGGTTGCACGGTTCTGTAGGAGTTGATCAACTACTTGTACCTTTGAGCATCCCTGAATATAAGAAGTAGGTGAAGGAGGGAGTTGACCATAAACTACTTCATATGGAGTCATCTTGGTGGTGGCATGATAGTTAGTATTATACCACCATTTGGCTAGAGGTAACCACTGTACCCATAGATGTTGCTTTTCTGAAGTGAAACACTTGAGGTAGGTCTCTAGACATTTGTTGACTGCTTTAGTTTGACCATCAATTTGGGGTTGATAAGAAGTATTATGTTGTAGTTGGGTACCTTGTAGCCTGAAGAGTTCCTGCCAAAAATTACTGGTGAAGATCGGGTCACAATCAAACACAATGGA
The DNA here is from genome assembly GCA_031772625.1 of Pinus tabuliformis. Lineage (NCBI taxonomy): Eukaryota > Viridiplantae > Streptophyta > Pinopsida > Pinales > Pinaceae > Pinus > Pinus tabuliformis. The sequence goes on from CM062817.1 coordinate 1,524,105,647, forward strand.
AGTGGGCATGCCATGCAATTTGAAGATCTGGTCCATGAAAGATTGAGCCACCAAAGCGGGTGTAAAAGGGTGGAGTAGGGCGCAAAAATGATCATACTTAGAAGGTCTTTCCACAACCACCATGATGATTGACTTGTTGCCTGACTTCGGAAGACCAGTAATTAAATCCATAGAAACCTCCATCCAAATTGAGGCAAGGATGGGCAATGGTTGTAAGGTGCCTAGGGATTTGACTGTTTCTCCTTTGTGGTGCTGACACACATCACACTCAGCTAGAAAAGTAAGAATGTCCTTTTTCATTCCTGTCTAAAAGAATGAATGTCTAGTGCGAGCATAAGTCTTCTCAAAGCCTAAATGTCTTGCAGTGGGAGATGAGTGCAACTCTGCCAAAATGCGACTTTTGAGGGTGGATGTTGGTGACATCACTAGTTTTTCCTTATAGCGAAGAATCTCATCCTGCCAAGAGTAGCCGGCTGTGGAATTTGGATCTGCCTGCAATTTATTAATGAGTTGGGAGAGCGAAGGATGTGAAAACCATTCCTGGTGAGCTGCTTCAATCCACTCTAGAATGGTAAGAGAGATTGCTAGCAGGGTGCCTTCCTCCTCAAATTGGCGTGATAAAGCATCCGCTACGACATTTTCGAGCCCTTTCTTGTAAATTATCTCATAATCATATCCCAACATTTTGGCTAGCCATTTATTTTGTTGTGGCGAGGATAGGCATTACTCCAAAAAATATTTAAGGCTTTGATGGTCTGTGCGGATTTGGAAACACCGCCCCAATAAGTATGGTCGCCATGTGTCCATTGCATGTAAGATGGCCATCATCTCCTTCTCATAGGTAGACTGTCCTAGATTTGTCCCACTTAGTTGTTGGCTAGTGAAGGCCAAGGGTCGACCTTCCTACATTAAGACAACCCCAATACCTGTACCCGAAGCATCACATTCAATCACAAAAGATTTGGTGAAGTTGGGTAGTGCCAATACGGGAGTGGAACACATGGCATGTTTTAGAGCTATAAATTCATGTTGCACTTCATCATTCCAGAGGAATGAATTTTTCTTGAGAAGGTGAGTGAGGGGTCTAGCAATGCAACCATAATTGCGGACAAATTTGCAATAGTAGCCAGTGAGACCCAAAAATCCTCTCAAAATTTTCAAGGTCTTTGGTTGAGGCTAATCCTACATTGCTTGGATATTTTTGGGATCCACCCTAACACGGTCATGCCCCACAATGTGGCCCAAATACTCATCTTATTCTATGCCAAAAGAGCACTTGGACAATTTAACAAATAATTTATGCTTCTGGAGCAGTTGCAAGAGCAGATCTACATGCTGAAGATGTTCTTCCCAGGTGATGTTGTAGATGAGGATGTCATCAAAGAAGACAAGGACAAATTTTCTGAGATATGGTTTGACCAAGTGATCCATGAGGCTCTAAAAAGTGGATGGGGCATTACAGAGACCAAATGGCATGACCAGGAATTCACAATGGCCTTCATGACTTCAGAAAGCAGTCTTTGGAATGTCTACTTCTTTCATGCGAATTTGGTGATAGCCCGAGCAAAGGTCGAGATTAGTAAAGAATTGAGACCCATTTAGTTCATCCAGCAAATCATCAACAACCGGGATGGGAAATTTATCTTTGGCCAGCTTGTTGAGGGCCCTAAAGTCTGGACACATACACCATTCCCCATCTTTCTTGAGCACCATGACCATAGGCGATGAATAAGGACTAATGTTAGGACGAATGACACCAGCTTCCAAGAGTTCCTTGATGATTTTTTCAATTTCATTCTTTTGGGCGAAAGGATATCTATATGGGCGCACATTTGGTGTTTATGCCCCTGGGACCAAAGTAATGCTATGATCATGTTCCCCTCTCGAGGGTGGAAGCTCATGAGGCTTGTCAAAGACCTGCAGATGGTTGTTTAAGACCTGTTGCATCTCAGGATGAATATGAAGAGAGGTGAGTTCAAAGGCCTAGATGGCATTAAATTGGGCTATAACTCCATGGTCGCCCTTTTTTAACAATTTTTCCATCCTATGCAAGCTGATGATAGAAGGAGCACCTGCCTGGAGTTCGCGGAGGGTATGCGTGTGGTCATTCTGCTTAAAGCTCATATATAACTCCTGGAAATCCATTGTGATTGGGTCGAGTGTGCGGAGCCATTCAGCACCCAAGACAATGTCACATCCACCCATGTTGATGGAAAACATGTGGGTCTTTAGGTGATAAGCCCCCATTTGAAGTTTGACATTTTCACAGCGGCCTTCACATTTCATTGTCCCCCCATCAACAATCTGGACCTGGAAATTAGAGACTGTTCTAACAAAACAATGCACTACTTCAACGACTCTTTTATGGATAAAATTATGCGTACTGCCACTATCAATCAAGACTACTACAGGGCGATGCTTAATAAAACCTCTAATTTTGAGTGTTTGGGGAATAGAAATTCCTTCCAAAGCATGAAACGAGATAACTGGTTCTTCCGGTGTAGCTGGGAGATCATTGTCTGGCTAGTTGTCCTCATCTTCCTCCTCTGGTCCCTCAAATGGTGGGGCTTCCTTAGATGAATTGTGATCAATAGCATCAATTCGAAAGAATTTTGGTTCCTTGCATTTATGTCCCGAGGAGTATTTCTCATCACAGTAGTAACACAATCCTTGGTTTCTTCTTTCTGCCATTTCCGCTGGTGATACCTTTTGAACCTTAAGTGTTTGGGTAGTGCTCGGAGCCTAGGTGGGCATCCCTTGGCTATGAAATTTGGATGAGTCGACTGGGATGCTAACATGCGTTCTACTTCCCGAGCTATCTTGCAAGTTGCCAGCCATGAGACTGGGTGGTGCATTCGGACGTGGGCTTGTATGGTGTCTTTGAGACCACTGATAAAACATTCCAAGTAGAATTCATCTGCTAGACCTCTTGTGCAGAAGGCTAACGCTTCAAAGGCTTTAATATATTCTTGCACTGTGCCTGTCTGTCGAAGCTTAGTAAGACAACCCAAAAAGTTAGATTCATGGTCAAAGCAATCAGAAAGGGCTTTTGAGAATATATGCCAAGTCATTGGCCTTGTATAGTAGCATTGATGCCACTACCACCATTGCCATCTTTCTTGGTCCAAGTACAGGCTTCCCACACTTAGCTTAGTCACATCATCTTTGATGTGATTCAATGTGAAATATTGCTCCATTTTTGCTAGCCATATGGCCGGATGAGAGCCATCAAATTTATACATGTCCAACTTAGGTGGTCGGGGCTGGGACTATTGGTGGTTTCCATAGAAGTGAAGAGAATGGCTAGACTCGCCCTCAAGGTTTTCATTAAAATTATATGCCTCCAATTGTTCCCCCGACTTTCCCTTGGTGATTGTGTCATTTAAGGACTGGATATGCTTCGTTAATGCCTCCAACTTTTGTTCAAGGGTGTCTATCTTCTTATTGGCCATAGCTTGAGCTCTGGTTTGTACCATGCATAGATCTGGTGCACTTGTCGTTACTGTGAAAAAAAATTGGGACTGCCCGAAATTTTGATGCTAACAAATGAATGGTACCACCTTGCTCAGCCCGTCGACCTGATTCTTATGGGCTAAGTCTCCTATAAGCGTCCCGGGAGTGTCTCAGACCTTTTTTTTTCTACTTCGAAAGGAGTTTTACTCCTCGCTTAGGAATACTACAGTAGCCGATTCCCAGAAAAGTTAATTCTACCCAATGTCCTATGAGAATCATGCCCAGGTATAGGAGCCACATAAATAGTCATATCTGTCGGCAAAACCCTCAACTGTAGAGTATGAGTAGGAATGTGGCAATGATTGAACCCCTATTGCTAGATCTAACTGGTGGATTTGATACATCTGAATGGCAGATCTAATAGCTCTAAATGGTGGATCTGATATATCTGAATGGCGGATCTGATTGTTGTAGCTGTGATAGAACCCAACCTGCTAGATCCGATTTGGCAAAGATGATGCTTGATCTAGAGAGAGACAAGGGAACTATGGTCTCAAGGAGTGTCAGGTGCTACAAATCGCAATATACATAAGGGTCCAACAGTAGTACTCGGCCCAATCTTTCAGGGCACTAACCAAGGCGGATCAACCATACCGTTAGCCATACAAGCCAACTACCCTATCATATGTGCGAGTAATCTCCCCAAGTGCTGTTCTCATTGTACTGTAGCAGAAAAATGGTTGATGGTTTAACTATGGCGAGGTTTCAAGAGAGCCTAGGGGGCTTTCGATATACCTAGAGGGTACTTGGAAGACATTCCGTGCGCAGTTATGTCTAATGCGCTACTACTCGAAGGCATACCCACAGGGGTTACAAGGGAGTCCAACAAGCATGACCACCTCTTGTATTTCCTGTGTGCATGCCTCCCCAAATCCGCAAGTTTATGCGCTCAACGACAGATCCTGTGGTTTAAAGATGCTGGAACACATCTCTAGCCAAAAACATTCTGCTAAAAATGGAGATCCCACCGGCCCTGGAAAGTGCTTTGATACCATTTTTTATGCTCTTGACCTGCGAGAAGATACCAGAATACCAAATATGCGAAGAAATATACCCAAAACACAGAACAATAAGAAATAACAGCATGCATTTTATTATTCAGAAAGGAAAGCAATGTTCACTTGCCTCTTCGAGGGGGCAACCTACAATAGAGTTGGGCTCAATTACAAAATAAGACATGATGCTCCTCAAGGGGAGCCTCTATCCTTTATATAGGATTCATACATGCAATACCATGGGTCAGTACCATGGTTCTTATTAATACCATCTATCTAATACTATGGCCCATTTGCAACTAACTGTGGTCCCTTCTTTAAATGTGGGTCAACCACTTACAATTATTAATATGGGCTTTATTGACTCTTTAACTAACTATAACTATGACTTGACCCTATTACATAAATAATGGGGTTAGGGTGGACCCTAACATAGCACATTGTAATTGAGTCGAGGTACATCGAAGAGGGAATGGGATGTTTTGTGGTGAGTGGCAAGCCTATTTGTAAAGTGCATGAGGCCGCGCTACAAAGTGAACAACTTTGAGATTGGCTTCTTGTTGAGAGAGTGCACACTCATTCTGGTAGATGGAGCAAATCAAGAAGGTGACAAGTTGAGCTTATGGTTATGTGTTTGGGACCCTAGAATTCGTAGTCCTTAGGAGGGTTCAACTAGTGAGGGATAAGAAATTAGCTCACAATCTACGACCAAAAGTTCATTCACTCATCATCTAGGTTCCTTTGTGGTTTTATTAGCTCTATGGAAGGTATGGGGCTTTAATTTCTCCTCTAGATTGTTGGTCTATGTTAGGAAGCTCCCCAAGAGCATAATTCACTCTCTAAAACCTTGGTAGTTATCTAGAAATGGTAATTAAACTCAATATTATTTTAGTGGTAGGTATTTTGAGTCTCATGGTCCATGGGGTTAAGTGTTGGTTCGAGGTGTCCTCCTGGAGGGGTCTGGGGCACCTAGCTTGTCTGGTAGTTTGTGTGAAAATTTGGAATTTGTGTCGCTTTGGTATTGTTACTTTTTGGTGAGGGGGGAAGAACCCCTTGGAGTGCTTTCACCCAAGTTGGAAACCTAGGAGGGTCGTCACCTAGGCCAATGTATATGTCTTATTAGACTCATGCAGTGGATCTGTGGAGGTGTTTTTGTTCCCTCTATTGTGGGTACACGACATTCAGGTTACATTGGGAGGTGGTGTAGTTAGGGGTACTCTCATTTAGGTGGTTGCAACCTTGTGTGTTTTCTTGGTGCTTCCTGTAGGCAAGGAGTTCTTACAGGTTGTATTCACCTTTGCAAGTGTACTTGGATGCAAGGTTGTCATGTCACAATGACTTGGGCGAGTGAGGAGAGGGATGAGAGATCGAGTTCAATGTGGTAAGTAGTATTTGGGGACCCCAGGCTTGGGGAGGTAGTGGACCCTCATTCCCTCCAACCACTTGGTTGTGAACCTCGTCGCCCCTCTCGAGTCTATGGATCATCAGTCATGTCACATTACTTGGCTCTTGGAGTAGCTTAACAAGGACTCTTTTGAGGACCATAATGGATTTATCAGTCGTATGAATGGGATTCAGGATAATCAGTGGCAGTTGCATGACAAATTGGTCATTGTTCAAAGAGGACAATAGCAGATCCAAGAAAAGTTGGAATGGCTTGAAGGTAGAATTACACATATGGAATCTCATGTACACTATGACTACAAGCCTCCCCTAGACCATCCTTCTCCTATTACTTCTTCAAATGTTTGAATTATTTTTTGTTGTATTTTGATTGTGTATGTTTTCTTGTACTATCTGCTTATCAAGTCGTGGATAATAAGATTGTTTAAGGAACTAGCATCATGTTAAAGGATATATCTAATAAGCAATGAATATGGTAGGAACAAGGCTAATAAACTTTTGAGCTTTTGTAACCAAAAATATTATTTTTTTATTAATGAAACCATCTAACTTTTAAAAAATAAAAAATAAAAAATTTAATAATATTATTAAATCACATTTAATAAAGATAATTAAATAAAAAAAATTATTTAATAAAAAAATAATAATCATATATAAATAATAAAATTATTAAATTATTAAAAATATATATATTTAATAAAAATAATAATAATCATACAAATTATGTAGAAAAATAGGAATATTACGAGCCCCGAAAGGGCAATATACCTATTTCGCTGCTAATTTCCTGTTAATTTGCCAAAAAATATTTAACTAGTTTTAATTATTGTGAAAAGCAATTTATTAAATTAAACGTTTTAGTTGCTATAATAGCGGTTGACTGCTTAATTTATTAAAAAAATCGATATAAGTTTTATAATGTTTGTAGAAAAGGAACTTAGTAAATTATTTTTTTAATTTTTTAAATGAATTTTTAAATTTGGATAGTTTAATTATTAAATCAAATGGTTTTTTATTTGGTTTTTTTTTAATTATTTTTTCTTAAAATAATAGAGATTTTAAAAATGATAAATTTAAGTGGTTTAATTTACAAATTTAAAGTATTTGGATTTTTTTTAAGATATTCAATCTGTTTATATATTAGAAAATAGAAAATAAAATATTGAAAAAATTATCTATACTATATTCATAGCCATCTTTTTAGACATTGTATTTATTAGTTTCCATTTTATGTGATTACATTCCTATTTATTCTTACATGCATCACACTCGTTTTTTTGAATATGGAAAGTGATGAGATTTTAAGTTTAAATTGAGATTAGCTATTGAGTTTTTTTTTTGGACAAAATAGATGTATTTTTGAATAAATGTCATAAGAAAGGGTGTTGTCATGGATTGATGGATAGCTTTCTATCTTTCTATTTAAGTTAGTGTGGACGGCGTTGGAACTACCAACATTCAGGGGGTCTCCCTGATATGTGGTCTCAATTACACCTCACACCGTTTGGCATGAAAGCCCCATCCGGAATATGGCCTGGTTACCGGTTTGTTAAAGATTTTCCTTGGCTCTAACTGTTAGCAAGAGAGAGGAACATAGTTGTGCCTTTGAAAAGTAAGTAAGTGTGTCTAGTGAGTGTTCAACTATAGGTGTGTCAAGGTTCTTCTACTCCAGAGAGGAAGGAAAGTGAGCCTCTAAGAGAGAGGTAATAATACCTCTTGTAGAAACACACACAAGCAAGAGATATATGTTTAACATCCAACAGAATAGTCCACAAAGATGTGACATGCATTGCAACCATTACAACACATTCTCAATATGATAAGCACTAAAATAACCGAAATGGTTCAACTATTTTAGGACAAGTGAAAGCAAACATGAATCATAAACATTCAAAGAATAGTGTTACAAACATTCATAATCCATGCATGAAAAACGTGCTGACCATCATGCTTCATATATTAAGTAAAAGTCTCAGGACACATGTACATCAAACACCACTTGCTCCAATAATGGAGCGTTGGAGCCATCACTTGCTCCTTAAAAGAACTAGCTTGTCTCTCTAATGCCTTGCAGGGGGAGCCAAGTTGAAAATTCCTTTCCTAATATAATGAGGGTGTATATATAACCAATGGGTTGACGCTTCACCTCCTTGTGACTCTTTGACTATCCTCATGACCTTTTGACTTCCTATGACTTTTTAACTTTACATGACTATTCATATTATGTATGTGTCCTATGGACTTCCACTTCACAATACATTTTGAATAGATGTTTACAGAATCCATAATAGTGATGTGGCATCTGACGCCTCATGACATGAGATGAAATGACACTGCTGACAAGGACTGCATGGTGACATGGGAATGTCAATCCATTATTGCTTCTTCTTGTTATGTGTCTTCTTGAGTATGCGATTTTTTCCAACTCTATTTTTCTTAAAGGTAAGGAGTATTCAATAATATCAAGTCTTGAGTTGTGATCCCAAACTACTGTCCCTTTTCTTTGTGTTGACTGATCAACTTGCATAACTAGATACAAAGATGTCTTTCATCATGTTTCCCTTCTCCATCTCCTCCTTCATCATCCTATCATGGACTGATAAAATATCTGCATCTACAATTCACTCATGACGAGACTACATCAGTCTGATAAACCCCTAGTCTAATATATTGTATGTTGATACACTAATTGGGTTGGAATTGCATTGTTGGCTGAGGGAGAGGCTTAGTGACTACACAGTTCCACAACTTAGGTAGTCAGAGGTGAATCTTGAGCACTGAGACTGCACAATGCACAGTTGGGGTTCGACTCAGTAAGCAGATTGCGCAATTTTGAGGCTGAGTGCATCAGGCTGACGAGTTTTGCACTGTTTGAGCCAACTGCATAGTACTAGGAGGCAAAGTAGCACTGGTGACTTCATAATTGTGCATCTGAGGAGCTCAAGGACTGGGCTTGAGCTGAGAGACTGTACAATGTGCAGTTGGGGCTAGACTAGAGGGCTAAATTGTGTAATTTTGGGGATCAAGGTCTGGAATTAGGCACTGAGACTGCACAGTGCACAGTCTTGGGAGGCAGGAACTATGCATGATGCAGTTTCAAGAGGCATGGTTGCAGCTTGAGGGCTAGAATCGTGCAATTCATAGTTCGAGAAGGCCGAATGAGGCTAAGTTGCTGGAAAATTTCTAGAATTTGGCTAAGTTTGGGATCAATGAAACTGATGTGAATAGTGATATGACTTGACTATGATCACACACTTATAGTACTTGAAAACACAACATAGATCATCTAGAACACAAAGATACATACTTCCCTCAATGTGGAAACCTTTTCAACGAATTACGATAAGTGCAACACTAAAGACAAACTTTGTGACAACTATGACGACACTTGTGTGACAGTGCTTAAAAATTTGGGAATGAGTGCGACAAATGTTTACATGGTAATATCAACTCATTTTCACAAATATACCTGCTTGAAATCACTAAAACAAGCTTATATACATCGTGTCACACTTAACATGCTAAAAGACTTCTCATAAATGGGACCAAAACACTTAAAGCAAACACATGGAATGGATTTCAATGTTTGTGATGACAATATACAATACCAAGGTAGGTTCTAAATTTGGTGTAGGTCAAAATTTGGAGGATGTTGTAGCAGTGACAACAATTAGTATTCTAATCTGCATTGGCATGTGACTTCCACAGGGAATTATCTTCGTCTCTTCAACATCTAAGCATGGCTAAGGTAATATACTCTGTTTTAAGAAACCCAATAGCCTTTTCTTATATTTTATTCTCATGGTTAGAATACATTTGGGATGGAAACTTCTATGAAAAAAAGTACAACCCACATAATATCTTTACAATAATTTTTAATAAAACATAATTTTCAACAAGATAATTTTCATTGCTTATATCTTTGAGGAATGGAATTTTGCAATTAAAACTAACACATTGTAATTTAAAAAATTACAATCATAATCTAAATGTACCCATAATCTATTCTGACAATAAATTTCATGAACAATTTAGGGAGATAGAGACTATATTCCAACAATAAATTTCATAAACCATTATGGAAGATAGAGACTAGATTAATGGATCCTCCTTCTTCCAATGTGAATAAACTTATCAGGGCACGAAACAATCAATAATTGAGGGCATGAAACATGATCAATTGCATTTTTTATTCTTTACTTTATTTATTTATATTAATATATTTAGTTGGAATTTTGACAATAATCAAAATAGATAAAAACGTTATGGTAAAAAAATAATTTTACTTTCGGAGAAAATCTATTAATTTATGTAACAATAGAAGTTATGTTGAATATTATATGTCTTTGTGTCCCTAAGAAGTAGAAGAAATGTTTAAACAACAAATGTTGTTGGAAGATTGTAATATTTACTTTTAAGTAATAAAAATACTAATACCCTACACCATGGATGTTTCCATGGCATATTTCCAAGGTTTTACCACAAATATATGTCTTGTTAAATGAAATTATGTTATTTTTTTATTTTTCCATTATTTATTTGCAACTAATTTATTCTGTAAATTTATCAAATTTTGTGGGCTCACTTTTCTCAGCAATTAGTCACCAACTAGTATTATAACATTTTCCTTTTTGTTGCAGTTGTATTCAAGTTCGGTGTTTGTTCTGTACCACTAAATTATGTAGGTTTCAAATGGAAAATTCAAGGTGGTTAAGTTCAATGGGAAGAATAAATTTGAGATATGGAACCTCAATATCCATGATTTATTGGTGTAAAAAAGATAACAAAATCCATTTGTAGGTAATAAAAAGAAACATGCAAGTATGTTGAATGAGGACTAGGAGTATTTACATACAAGACACCATTTTATTGTGTTTGTAAGCAACAACAATATATGAGGAAGCAAACAAGTCTCCTCATTTATAGCATCAACAAGTAGGGGATATAAGAAAGAAAGGAATAAAGGAACTAATATACCATAAGTTGCTTCTAGATTTAAAATCTTTAAATATCAATTTCTACAAGTATTCCATTTTATGGAAATGATGCAAACAAAAGTTTAAAATAAATAATCATGAAAGTAAGGGTATTTTAGATTATATTCATTCATATGTTTTTGGGGCAACCTCTATATTTTCTTTCGAAGGATAATCATACTTTGTGACCTTTATAGATGATTACTCTATAAAGGTGCTAGTTTATTTCTCTAAAAGCATTTAATCAATTTATTTTTTTGGTCAAAAAGAGAACTCACAAGTTAATAAAGTGTTTAAGAACAGATAATGGAGGCAATTTCACATCTTTGGAATTTGAAAATTATTACAATAAATATAGGATCAAAAGGCGCAAAACAATAGTTTACTCTCCTTAGTAAATGGTATAAACACATGAGCATTACTCTTCTAGACAGAGCAAGGAGCATGTTTAGTAATTCCAAGTTGCATCAAAAGTTGTGGGCAGAAGCCATCACTATAGCTTTCTATGTGGTAAATTGGTAACTTTTGGTTGAGATAGATTTAAGGATTCTTATACATTTATGTGCTAATCATTCTTGTGATTACTCAAATTTGAAAATGCTTGGTAGTGTTTATTATACTCTTATTTCTAAATATCAACTTTGTAATTTCGACCCTAGATCAATTTTGATCAAATAAGTGTGTCTTTATTGGTTATGGCGATGGAGTTAATGGATACAATTTGTGGGATCCTACTACCCACAAAACCATATTTATTAGAGATGTAGTATTCATTGAATCTTCTCTCACAAAATTAAGCATAGCAGTAGTTGAAATTAAATAGGGTCAAGTACCACAAAATCATAACATCTAGTTGAAAACTTAGACATCTACAAAAAAGAAGGGAGAATGAGGATAATTTTGAAGAAGATGAAGAGGATGCAAAAAATATATTCGAAAATGTGGAAAGGGTAAATTTGAAAGGCATTAATAAATATTGGTAGAAAAGGGGTATTCTTGATTCGAATGTATTCATTTCCATGAAATGTTTTCATCAAATGTAAGCTTGTTTATATTCTTGTAATATTATCGCTAATTATTCTACTTGATATTCAGTTAGAGTAGATGTTAAAACAACATTTTTTCATGGATATTGTTAGGGTCCTATAATTTTTAGAGGATTTCTTGATTATAGCTGATCATTATTATATGTAGGATGTTGTAAATAATATTCCATGTTGTAAATTATTTTCAAAAAGGTCAAAACCTTGAGAAAAAAAATGCTTATATGCCATTGTATCCAAAGTTTTAGTGACAATGTAAAAAGAAGAAAGGCATGAATGGATAAAGTATTGGACATATTTTATATTTCTAAATCTTTATCCTAAGTTCAAAGAAAGAATCAAAAGGCACAAGTGGACAAGTCTCTTTTGTCACTTATGTTTAAAGTACAACATTGAAGGCATTGGGATTTTATCCCACTCTTGATCAACGAACTTCATCCATTTTCCCCCCCCTCTCCATCCTAGCTTTACTGCTAGGGGGGCGGGGGGGTCCGAAAAGGTGGTATTCCCCACCAGGTCCCATGGCTACCTGTCCTCTCCCCTACATTTCATACCCCCACCATCTGATACCACTAACCACCCACTACCCCCTCCGAAAACCTCTTCCCCTCATCCACTTACCATGTCCCCATTTCATCACCTTCGCCACTCCTATCCCAACACGTATCCTCCACCCATTACTCCTGCGCCAACGTACACTCATCATTTCCCTCCTCATATTCCACTCCTATTTGGCCACCTAATCATATTTTCGCAAACCATGTGCCTCCATGACACTTCACGCCTCCACGTCATTCATTTGTCTCATGATCAGTTGAAACTATGCTTTTTCCTACACGCCACATTGATTTCAAACATGGTTTCCAAACCTATGAGGATTAATTTTCAGAAATTGAAAGGGGTTTTTTCTTCCAATATCTTCATGTACAAAAACCTCTCTCATTTTTCTAACATCTATTATGGTTTTGGATATACATATGAATCTTTGCAGACATATTTTACCAAATTGTCTTGTTTAGTCATACTTTTTCATAACATATTGTGGCCAATAAGAGATGACTCTTGATAAACGGTTGGAGGTTTGTGTTCCTATGATTCCAAAATATAATAACCTACTTCCTATTTTACACAGCTATCAAAGAATGAGAGATACATTTATATCTTTACAGCCTAATTTTTGGACTATGGAAAGTCATGTTTCAGCCACCGTTTTGCAGAAAATATTGGGAACAACTGGAGCAAAATCTTGGGAAACTGAGAGAGGTTTATCTCCAGAACATATTTATATACAAGAATCTCTCTCACTATTTACAAAGATATCTCAGATTAAGATATACAAATGGATGACTGGACCCCATTTTGTAGAATTTCGAGAGGAAAATGCTCAAAGACAGTTAGCCACCTCATCAACTAAGAGTTGCAATCAAATTTGAATTTCTCTTCTTTGTCAACAGAAATCCATAATGATAGTGCCAAGTAGATACATTAGTTTTGAATTTCCTATATTTCATTTCTATTTTTGTAAAATAATTTAGGATATTTGTAAAACGATCTTGAGATTTTTATCAAGATATTTTAGTTTAGAATTTGTATAAATAATTCATCATTTGAAGTAAGAAAGGGTTGGGATTTGTATAAAGAAATATATTGTCAAATGTAAATATGCTCATTGAGCTGAAATGGACTTATCAATAATACAAAGACTTTTCACAAGATTCTTGTGCTACACTGTCCAGGTGATGTTTTCCTTATTGTAGTTGTTGTTTCCACTATTATTTTTTGTATGTTTATCATCTAAAATCTAATTGTAAAACAGGAGATGTGAAAAATAAGATATGTTATTGAGCACCTTATTTGTATTATTTTTACAATATTAATGTTTTCTTGTAAAGTCTAACTGAGAAATTCTTAAATGTTTTTCAATCACTACTGAAACACACTTTTTCTCCACTTCATAATTCAATTTAAAAGATCTTGTAAATGTAACTAGGTCAATGCCCTGTGATTACTCTTTTGAACATTTGATGCAGCATCCAACTTTATTTGACTCCATTTCCCAATGGATTTCTCTTGATCTTCCAACCAAATCATTTTCAAAATCAAACTTTGAACCCAATAACTAGCCTGAAATTCCTAGTAAACAAAGCTAAATCTCACAAAGAGATCCTTCTCTGAGTTTAGAAGGGCTAGATCCTAAACTTGAAAGTGGTTTTGATGTTTCCTCCGTGGTTTTTTCTTCAGCCTTGAAATTATGGAACACTAACATAGTGGCTACCATAATTCGGAGGACATTTTATCTTCCTCAAAAAAGTGTATCAAGTTCGAGATCTGATTGTTGATGGTTAACAATGATCAAACACAAGAAGGCTGAATTTTTCACCTGGCGACTCCATGTTTCAAGAATCCGGAGTTCAAAGTTTGCATGGAAAATCCCTTATCAAAGAATCCAGAATTGTGAAGCATTTATGGTGACTCCATTTCATTGTTGATTGTTTTCAAAATGAGTTCAAGAATACAATGCAAGTATGCTCCTATGGACAGATCAAGAATTCTAGGTTTTCCAAATATCATGCCCAGCAGTGATTGGTTAACTTATCTTCCATTGTTTAAAGATCAAAAAGGAGATGATGATGATGTACATTTATTGAGGTTTCATATGCACATCCATAAGCTTAAAATTAAATTTCATGAAGATTTTCTTATGAAAAAATTTATGGCAACTTTGGAGGAAAAGGCTAGATCTTGGTATGAAAATCTACCTGCTGCTAGTATATGTTTGTTAAAGCATTTTCATATTGTTTTTTATGAGAAATATAAAGGGGATTATCCACCTTTGTTGCTGATTCAGAACTATTGTGATCATTTTGAAAGTTTTATTCAATATTTGGAAGATTACTATCATGATGATCAGTTCAAAAATGATGAAATACTAGAGGCTTTAGATGGAAATCCTTTCCAACATTATGAACAAAAAGTAGAAGTCTTCCTTAAATTGTCTTACCCTTAGGAAGAAACAGAGGATGTATGTTGTCTATATGTTCATGAAGATTCCCCACAGGAAATAATTCTTGCAGCACCACAACAAACCAATCAGCTAGAGGTAAACGAAGAAATTCAACAGCCTGAACTCGATCAAGGAGAGGACAACAGTGAAAATCAGCAAGTAAAGGATATTGCTTTCATATTTGAGGATATTCAAGGGCATTCAGAACACTTGACTATAGTGGATAATAACAAGGAAAAATAGTTTTCTCCCATTCAGTTTGAAGAGAATCAGTTTCAACACATAAGTAAGACAATACTTCGGAATGAGGTTTGTTTTCCTGTTTTAAATCATCCTGAAGATAGACTTATGTTGCATGTTTTCAATGATCCTTTGGTAATTTTATTGCAGTCATCGATGAAGGGAAAATTTTCTAGATTCATTAATGCAGCTACAGAATCCAGTGGAAAAGTTAAGTTTCCGTTTTTTGAATTTTTTTTCCACCTAAAGAAGTGGAATGCAAACTTCAGTTAAGTATCCATTTGCTTGAATGGTTGCACTAGATGTTTGTTATCACTTGATATGGTAGTCATTTTATCATATTAAAGTAGGTACCGGAGTGCAAATAAGCTCAATACTTTGAGCATTTTTGTTTTTCAACGCATTCTTTCCAGTTTCAGTTTCAGATTTCAGTACGACTTTCAATTCATTGTATATTTCAGATTTCAGTGTGCAGAATGGTTTTGATTTCAGTTTGAGAGTTTTTCAGTAGCAGAGATTTCATGGCATAACAGGTTGCAGGTTTTTGGGATTAGCCCAATGGATCGGGCTACTAGCCTACGGTGTTCTTGACACTTCACCAGGAAATGCCATCCCTAGCTGGAGCCACTGTTAGGGTCCTATAATTTTTATAGGATTGCTTGATTATAGCTTATCATTATTATATTTCAAATGTTGTAAATTATTTTCAAAAAAGTTCAAAACCTTGAGAAAATAAAAAATATGCTTATATGTGATTTTTTCCAAAGGTTTAGTGACAATGTAAAAAGCAGAAAGGCATGAATGGATAAAGTATTGGACATATTTTATATTTCTAAACCTTTATCCAATGTTCAAAGCCAAAATCAGAAGGCACAAGCAGAAAAATCTCTTTTGTTGCTTATGGTTAAATTACAACAACATTGAAGGCATTAGGATTTCTTCCCTCTCTTGATCAACGGGCTTCATCTGTTTTCGCCCCCCCCCCCCCTCCATCCTAGCTTTATCGCTTGGGAAGGGGGGGTTCTGAAAAGGTGGTATTCCCCACCGGGTCACATGGCTATGCATTCGCTCCCCTACATTTTTCACCACCCTGGATGATACCACTAACTGCCCACTACCCCCTCCGGAAATCACTTCCCCTCATCCACTTACCATGTCCCCACTTCATCATCTCTGCCACTCCTATCCCACCACATATCCTTCGCCCATTACTCCCACGCCAATGTACACTCACCATGTCCCTCCTCATCTTCCACTTCTATTCAGACACCTAATCATATTTTCACCAACCATGTGCCTCCATGACACTTCACGCCTCCACGTCATTCATCTATCTCATGATCAGTTGAAACTATGCTTTTTCTTACACGCCACATTGATTTCAAACATGGTTTCCAAACCAATGAGAATGTAGTTTCAGAAACTGAAAGGGGGTTTTTCTACCAATACGCTCATGTACAAAAACCTCTCTCAGTTGTCTAACAGCTATTATGGTTTGGGATATACAAATGAAGCTTTGCAGACATATTTTCCCAAATTTTCTTGTTTAGTCATACATTTTCAAAACATATTCTGCCCAATCAGATGACGCTTGAGAAATGGGAGGAGTTTTGTGTTCCTAATATGCAAAAAAACAATTCCCTAGTTCATATTTTACACAACTACTACAGAATGAGAGATACATTTACATATTTACAACCTATTTTTCGGACTTTGCAAAGTCCTGTTTTAGTCACCATATTGCATAAAATTTTGGGAACAACTGGAGCTGAATTTTGGGAAACTAAGAGAAATTTGTCTCCATAGGATATTCATCTACAATAACCTCTCTCATTGTTTACAGAGATATCTCAGATTGAGATATACAAAGGGATGACGGGACCCTATTTTGCAGAATTTCGGGAGGAAAATGCTCAAAGATAGTTAGCCACCTCATCAACTAAGAGTTGCAATGAAATGTGAATTTCTGTTCTTTGTCAACAGAAATCGATAATGATAGTTCCAAGTAGATACTTTAGCTTTTAATTCCCTACATTTAATTTCTATTTGTGTAAAAGAGTTTAGGATATTTGTAAAAAGATCTTGAGATTTTTATCAAGATATTTTAGTTTAGAATTTGTATAAATACTTCATCATTTGAAGTAAGAAAGGGTTGGGATTTGTATGAAGAAATCTATTGTCCAATGTAAATATTCTCATTGAGCTCAAATGGACTGATCAATAATACAAAGACTTTTCACAGATTCTTGTGCTACACTTTACTGGTGATATTTTTCTTATTGTAACTATTGTTTCCACTGTTATTCTATGTATGTTTATCATCTGAAATCTAATTGTAAAATAGGAGATGTGAAAAATAAGGTACGTTATTGAGCACCTTATTTTGATTGTTTTTACAATCTGTATGTTTTCTTCTAAAGGATGATTGAGAAATTTTTAAATGCTTTTCAATCACTACTAAAACACACTTTTTCTCCACTTCATAGTTCAATTTAAAATATCCTGTAAATGTAACTAGCTTGTCCTGTGATTACTCTTTTAAACATTTGATGCAACATCCAGCTTTATTTAACTCCATTTCCCAATGGATTCCTCTTGATCTTCCGACCAAACCATTTTCAAAATCAAACTCTAAACTCAATAATTAGCCTGAAATTCCCAGTAAACAAAGCTAAATCTCACAGAGAGATCCCTCTCTGAGCTTAGGAGGGCTAGATACTAAACTCGAAAGTGGTTTTGATTTTGCCTCCGTGGTTTTTCCTTCAGCCTTGAAATTACGGAATGTTAACAGATATATGGATGACAAAATATATATGGAACAACCATATGGGTTTGTTCATAATAATAAATAATATTTGTTTGCAAACTAAATAATTCATTACATGCCATGAAGTAGTCTGCAAGACAATGGTATAAGAAGTAGATTCCTTTATAGTGACCCACAATTTTCATGATCATTGTGTTTATTTCATATTTTTAATAAATGGTATGTTAATTATCATGGTTTTATATGTTGATAATATTCTTATAGCAAGCAAAAGCACGGTTAATATAAACATGTTAAACGATCAATTGGCTTTGATTTTTTTATATGAAGGATCTACGAGCAACAAAACAATGTTGAGCATAAAAATACACAAATATAGGAAAAAATGTAAGCTTTGTTTGTCACAAAAGAATTATGTGGAGAAGATACTCATGAGATTTGGTATGAATAATGTGGAATCAATAAATATACCTTTGGCTTTCCATTTTAGGATTTCTTCTAATTTATGTGCTAGTAATAATGAAAAAAATAATTACTATTTGGATATATCTATGGTTGGAATTTGTAGAACATAAATCTACATAATTATATGCTATTTTCATTGTTAATGGCCCATTCAAAATGAACATTATGGATAGAAAATCAACATTATAGATCATTCTCTAGATTTATGTTTCTAAGAAAAATATTATGTCTTGTGTACCATACACTAGAACAATAGGAAGTTAAATGTATGTGATGATATGCACAAGACTATATATTTCACATGCAGTTGGTGTTATGAGTAGATACATTGCAAATCTAGGTAGAGAGTACTAGAAAATAGTGAAATCAATGATTTTATGTCTTAGAAGCGCAAGTTATTCTTGTATCACACATAATGGTTGCAATGATTTAGTTTGTTGTTATGTTTATTTAGATTTTATTGTTGATTTGGACAAAAAATACCTACTTCAAGTTGTGTCGTTAATCTTGTAGGAGGATCCATTTTTTGGATATCAAGGATTCAAGAAATGGTTGTTTTATACACTACTAAGGCATAATTATAAATGTGTCATATGCATTCAAGGAGGAAATCTAGTTAAAGGGTATATTGAGTGAGTTTGGAGAAGTACACGACAATGCATATGCATTATGGGATAGTAAAAGTACTATCATTTAACTAAAAATCCATCTTATCATTGTTAGACCAATAATATTGATATTAAAAAATAGTCTATATCATAGGTTATTGATGGGGGTGGAATAGATATCAAGAAAGTACACACTCAATAAATTTTTACAAATGTGTTTACAAAAAAAATAAAGTTAGAGAAGCTATTATGATATTTGGATTTTATCAGCTTGGAGAAAAGGTGATGGATGGGCTTAGGCAAGGTATCACGTAAATTGTTGTTAAGTTAGAGACTGTTGGAATTGGAACAAAACAATGAGGCAAAAATTAATCCATGTAACGATGGCATTCCATACGATAGTGGATGTTATGTTGATGACATTATATATCTACTTATACTTAAGTGGGATAAGAAAATTGTAAACAACAACTATTATGGAAGATTACAATCATTACCACTAAGCAATAGGAATATCAATACCTTACCTTATGGATGTTTTCTTGGCATTTATCAAGTTTTTATCGTGGAAATTTTGTCTTATTGAATGTTACTATGTTATTCATTTTATTTTCCCAATATTTCTTCACAACTAATTTATGTTGGAAATTTATATGATTATTTTCTATCTTCTTAAGGGGAAAAATTTAGGTTAATATCCCTAACAAAACTTGATTACATGGAGGATTAAGTGCCCATGCTTAGTTGGATTTACAACAGTTAAATAGAAAATTACAGTATTGATTATTGTAGTTGCATGAGAGAGGAAATATTCAAGGAAAGGGAAAAGTTGAAATAGGATACTTGTTAGTGAATATGTTGTAGGAACACTACCGTGTATTTTAAATTTTACATTAAATATGAAGAAAGACACAAGACATGTTATAGACAACATGAGAGATCTTGAATGAAGTTAAAATTTTCTTTATGAATAAGATATGTCACAAAGTTTATTTTGTCAAAAGCATTAACAGATTGCCTTGGGGACATGTGTAAAATGTTAAGCAAGTGACTCCATGTTATGTTTCTTTGAGAAAGTATATGGATACACCAAAATCACATGAGCAAGTGACCTCTTGATATCATTTGAAATGGAAGGAAAATTCAAATCACACACCAAAACACCGCATTTTCATTATGTTATTATGATGACTTAGTACATAAATAAATATGCTTAGTTGAAATACAAATTTTGTGGATCTATTGTTACATACATTGCCCCTATTTCTTGTGAGCTTATCTCAATAAATATCATCCACCTTAAAGAGATGTCTAATTTTTTCCACTAGCAAATGTAGGTATTCATTGCAACAAGTAATGTGAATGTGCATAGAGACACTTATGTGGATTCCTCCTTGTCCATGTTATCTTCAAGTCCCAAATAATTATTAGTTATATCTAAAACCCTTGGGAAGGATGTAGTTCAACATATTACATCATCCCCCCATTCAATGGATTCCATCATTCAATGCAATCATCATTCCCGTATGGTCTGGATATAGGGTTCTAAATCCATGTAATAGCCTAGTAATAGGTTCATTATTGTAAGTGGGTTATTTTACATAGGAATTGATATGCTAGTAAATCCCACATTCACCGCTCCATAAAATATTTCAGACATAATTCATGGATGTTATGAAACCAGCTCACAAAAAGATAGAAAAGATAGATCAATTCCTTAGAAATAATCCTCTTCGAGGGGGCAACCTCCTTTACATTACACAAATGAACAATTATTAGATGATTCAAATGAAAAAACCTCCTTTCTATATATAGGAGTCTAACGGATCACAATATAACCAAGCCAACCTAACAATAATAATATAAAGGCACAAAAATAACAATAGATGGATTCTATGGGGCACAATAATAACAATATGGGGACAATAGGGGCACAATAATAATAATAAGGGATACAACAACAATAGTAATGGGGAAATCACTAGTATTATAGGGACCTAACATACCCCTCTCATTCAAAAAAGTGTTGTCCTCAACACTTGAGTAGTTTTGGATGCTTCTGTATAAAATTCTCATCCTCCCATGTGGAATATTCAACGGATAAGTTCTTCTACTTGATGAGATGCTCCAAAATTGATCGATTTCGTAGCTGTCGAGTTCTTGTTTCTGTGACTGCTTCAGGGTTCCGATATAATTTTTCCTTCCTCATCAAGTTCTGGCAATATTGTTTGAACTGTGAGCTTGTCGCCTATAACCTTCTTTAAACATGAAACATGGAAAACTAGGTGCACTTGAGAAGTTGCACGAAGCTCCAATTTGTATGACATAGTACCAATATTTTGCCACACCTTGTATGGACCATAATACTTTGGTGATAATTTATTATCCTTCTTAGCTTACTTGAGGGACATTTGTTTATATGGTTGTAGCCGTAGGAATAGTCGGTCACCTACATCAAAACTTCTTTCGCTGCGATGTTGATCTACCTGTTGTTTCATTCTATTATGCGCCAACATGAGGTTATCCTTTAAGAGTTGGAGAACTTGTTGTTGATGCTCGATGTGATGTTCCACTGCTTGAGCCTTAGAATTTTCTCTTAAATATGATGTGATGGATGGTGGATGATATCCATAAAGTTCCATAAATGGGGTCATTTTTGTTGCAGTATGGAAGGAAGTGTTATACCACCATTCAGCCAGAGGCAACCATTTGACCCATTGTGTCTGTTTATCATATACAAAGCAATGAAGATATCCTTCCAAACATTTGTTTACTATCTCAGTTTGCCCATCATAATAAGGATGATAAGATGAGCTATGAGTTAACTGATTATCGAGACAAGAAAACAATTTTGTCCAAAAATTTCCAGTGAAAATGGGATCTCTGTCGCTTACAATAATCTTTGGGTTTCCATGTAGCTTTTGAATTGTTTCCATAAATGCAATAGAAACTGTACTGGCTTTAAATGGATATGATAATGCACAAAATTGTGCATACTTGGTAAGTTTTTCAACTACCACCATGATGACACTCTTTCCTTCGGACTTGGGTAAACTCGTGATAAGATCCTTTGAAGCCTCCTCCCAACATTGGCTTGGAATGGAGAAAGGTTGTAATAGACCTGGCGTCTTAATTGTTTCAACTTTATTTTGTTGGAAAACCAAACATTCCACCACAAACTTTTAAATATCCAATTTAAGGCCATCCCAAAAAAATTCCTTCTTAACCCTATGGTAAGTTTTTGAAAATCCTGAGTGCCCTCCTAAGGAAGAAGTGTGAAATTCCATAAGAATCTTTTGTTTGAGTTGGGAATTCTTACATAGCTATAAGCGATCTTTGTACCATAAGAAATCATTCTTCCAGCTAAATGTATCATATGTACTAGAATCTTGTTGTAACTTTCGAATGAGTGCCCACACTTCTTCATCATTCTATCATTCCTCCCTTGCTTCGTTTATCCAATCTAGTTGGATAATAGAAATGGCGCACAACAATGCTTCCACATCCTCATCCTTTCTTGAGAGTGCATCTGCCACAACATTTTGCTTCCCTTTTTTGTAGATGATTTCAGAGTCATAACCCAACATCTTTGCGACCCATTTTTGTTGCTCTTCAGAGGATAATCTTTGTTCTAAAAAGTATTTAAGACTATCATGATCCGTTTTTACCTTGAAGTGTCTTCCCATTAGGTAGGGTCTCCATTTCTTAAGTGCATGTAGTATTGCTAACATTTCCTTCTCATAAATAGCTTTTTGT
This sequence comes from Pinus tabuliformis, assembly GCA_031772625.1. NCBI lineage: Eukaryota > Viridiplantae > Streptophyta > Pinopsida > Pinales > Pinaceae > Pinus > Pinus tabuliformis. The sequence goes on from CM062817.1 coordinate 1,524,128,418, forward strand.
AAATACTTTCCCTTGATTGGATGACTTTCGAAAGCAATGGGTCTTTCATCTTGCATTAAAACAACACCAATTCCATTTCCTAAAGCATCACATTCCACAATAAAGGTTTTTGTGAAGTCTGGCGTAGCTAAGACCAGTGCTTGGCACATTGCCTCATTAAGATGTTCAAAGGCCTTTGTTGCTTCTAGAGTCCATGAAAATGTATCTTTCCATGTTGTTATAGGTGCCGCTATTCTCCCATAATTCTTAACAAACTTGCGAAAATACCCTGTCAACCCAAGAAATCCTCGTAGATGCTTTATGGATTTGGGGATTTTCCATTCCTTAATGGCTTTAATTTTGCTAGGGTCTACCTTAATGCTTTCATGAGATACAATATGACCCAAATGTTCCACCTCTTGTACTCCAAAGAAACATTTGGAGCTTTTTGCATATAATTGTTTCTCCTCCAATAGTTTGAGCACCCTGTCAACATGTTCAACATGATCCTTCCAAGACTTGTTTTAGATTAGTATATCATCAAAAATACCAACACAAATTTTCTAAGGAAGGGTTTGAAAATGGAATTCATCAAACCTTGAAATGTAGAAGGTGCATTAGTAAGGCCAAAAGGCATGACAAAAAATTCATAATGACCCTCATGAGTTCTAAATTTTGTTTTCGGAATGCCTTCAATATTCATTTTGATTTTATGATATCCTAAACAAAGATCCAACTTGGTGAACTAAATTGATCCATGCAATTCATCCAATAATTCATAAATGACAGGAATGGGAAATTTATCTTTAACAGTGAGATTTTTGAGCTCCCTATAATCTACACACATGCACCATGATCCATCCTTCTTGTGCACCAATACTACTAGAGCAGAGAAAGAACTTTGACTAGGTTGAATTATACCAGCCTCTAGCATTTCTGCAACCATACGTTCAATTTCACTCTTTTGGGCATAGGGATATCTGTACGACCTCATGTCTAGAGGAACACTGCCCGGAATCAAATCAATAGCATGATCATGATCACGAATAGGTGGGAGACCTTTGGGACTCTCAAATACCTTGGAATTATGATTGTCCAAGACTTTTTAGGGATCTGGAGAAATAGATTATTTCGATGTGGGAACCTCTAGCGAACATAATTGTGTAATTACACCTCGTTGTTCCTTCTTTAGAAGCTTTGTCATACCGTTAGAGCTTATTATCTTTCCCGGTTTCTTTGCAATACCCCTTAATTCAACTTCCTTTCCTTCCGTAGAAAATTTCATGAAAAGTTCTTGAAAATTAAAAGCTTATACCCAAGGATTGTAGCCATTGGACTCCTAGTACAACATCAGCACCACCCATTGGAATGGAAAGAATTGGGCTATTCAGTACATATTCTCCCATGGATAGCTTCACATTATGGCACTTTCCAGAGAAATTTATGGTTCCTCCACTTACAACCATTACTTGGAACTCTAGTGCTAGATATAGGAAGCAATTCAATTCCTTTGCTATCTTACAATGAATAAAATTATGGGTACTTCCCGAATCAATCAACACTATTGCCTTTTTCTTCTTGATATGTTCTTCTATCTTGATAGTTTGAGGAGTGGTAATTCTAGACAATGCATTACAAGATATGGTCGGATTCATTTCTTCTTTATCTAGGGTTTGTTCCTGGAGTATATCCTCTTCTTTTGACATTTCTTGTTCCTTTTCTTCCTCCTATTCACAATCTATGTAGAATAATTTCTTCTCATCACACCTATGACCTTTAGTGTATTTGCTATCACAATTGTAACAAAGCCCTTTTTTATTTTTTCTTCCAATTGTTATGGTGTCAACCTTGTAGGTTGTGGAAGGCTAGGGGCAGCAACACTTTCATCTTTATAGTTGTGAGTGGTAGGCTTCCTGGTTGCCATAATTTTGCTTTCCATTTTTCTTGCTAACCTAAATGCCTTCTCCAATGAATCAGGTTCCCAAAGGCAAACCTCATGTTGGATATTATCCTTTAAAGTCCCTATGAACACATCAATCCTATGCTCCTCTAGAATATCTTTTACCCTTATGTTCAATTTTTGGAAGTCCTTAATGTGCTCCATCATTGAACCCTTTTGTTTGAGATTTATCAATTGGCTAAAAAAAGTGTTGCTTTTTTTATCCTCATAATGTGCTATCATTTCTTCTGTAAAAATTGGCCAAGTGACAATTTGTTTACGAGACAAAATTCATCGATATGATACAAATTGATTTGGTTCCAAATATAAAGTTACAATATCTACCTTTTGTGTGGTTTGCACATTATGGAGATTGAAAAATTGCTCCATCTGTAGTTCCATGTTCCGGGATCCTTGCCATCAAACTTCCTCATGTCTATTTTTGGAACATGGTGGGTCTTCAATCCAACATTAGAGTCTATGAAATCATGATTAACATTTCTTTTGTTCTCATCATGAGTTTTCTTTACTACCCTTTCACCATTAGTGACCATTTCTTGTAGCAACTTATTCAAATTTATCTTCAATTCTTCCATCTTATCGTCCATGCCATTCATCTTAGCTTCCATCTTAGCGTCCATGCCATTCGTATTAGCTTCCATGCCATTCATCTTAACTTTCATTCCATTCATATTAGCTTCCACTCCATTTATCTTGGCTTCATTTACCTTTAGTGAGAGTGAAATTTGTTGTACTTGGTCTTGTAATTTTGATATATCATGTTGCATTTCTTCCTCTTCTTCACGAGTCATGCTAGAGCTTTTAGGTTGCTTACTAGGTGTTTCCATTTTCTTTCTTTGGGGCATTAATTAATGCTAATAATTCTTCACTATTCCCTTTGAATTCCTTCAAACTAATTTTTCAAACCAATCTTATGCAAAATTTAAAAAAAAAAGAAAACTACACACCTTTTTTTTTCACTTTGTAAGAGATCGATATTGAATCTGTTGTATCTGTAACTGTGGATCTTGAATATCTGAAATCTTGTCCTGTGGTATCCCTTTGAGTCCTCTTTCTAACCCCACAATTCTGGTCAAGATTGGATTCTCCAAGGAAGAGTTATGTCAAATCTCCCACGATGACCTGATTATAGGCTAGTTCAGTAGAGAGAACTTGTATGACGTGCCATGTGTCGTTGTTTCGACCTTAGTACCTAAAACTAATACATAAAAAACTACAATCTGTCCTCTTTCTTAAACTTCTTATGAAATTTCAATCTGATGCTCAAAACAAAAGTTATGATGATTTTCCCCAGGTCACCTGTTTGAAATGTAATTCGGGAGTCTGCAAAAACCCTAACTTCCTCAAATTATATCTCCGCAAATATAGCGAAACAAGCTCTAACATTCAAACCTGAAGTTAAGAATGGTTTTGGCTCAAATGGGTTTTTTTTTAGCTTCTAAAACATCACAGAACAAAATTTATAGCGAAAATTCCACGATGACCTGTTTGGAGCAGCAAAACCGTAGAATCCAAAGCTTTGATACCAAATGTTATGAAACCAGCCCACAAAAAGATAGAAAAGATAGATCAACACCTTAGAAATAAGCCTTTTCGAGGGGGAATGCTCCTTTCATTACACAAATGAATAATTCTTAGATGATTCAAATGACAAAACCTCATTTCTATATATAGGAGTCTAAGGGGTCGCAATATAACCAAGCCGACCTAACAATAAACAATAATAATATAAAGGCACAAAAATAACAATAGAGGAATTATATGGGGCGCAATAATAACAATATGGGGACAATAGAGGCACAACAATAATAATAAGGGATACAACGACAATAGAATGGGGGAATCACTAGTATTATAGGGACCTAACAGTGGATGGTAAGAAAGAGTGACTTCTCCCAGCACTTGCACAAATCTACCACCATAAGAATTACAAAATGTGTTATTTAAGATAACAGTTGTGCTTAGATATTGCATAACTCTCTTATACCCAACGCTAATATTATAAAAATGGAACTAAAATTGGGAGAAGTATCAGTGTTGTTACCTATTAGGATTATAGAGACTAAGCTTAGAATTAAGGCCATTTTAAGACACCATTTCTTCTCGGTAAATTCAAAAATTATTAACCCAATTTCATCATTTAGATACTCCACTATTCAGATAATACTACAAATTTATTTCAACAGATTCAAGGGCCATCCATGATCACCTCAAGGACATGTTCTCCTATTTTAAAGGGAACTAGAAGAAGCATTTTATGAGGCTCCTAGTAGCCATAGGAATCTAGGAATACAGATACCAAGAATATAGCCATATGGTTGAATCCATCAATGCATATTAAAATACAAAAATGTTTTCAGATAATTCAGTGGCAATATATTCTACTTAAATAATAACATGTTCTTTAACTTTTTTTCATTCCTAATTCCAGCAAAATTGATCGTTACCTAGGTTTCAAAGTTAATGACTATGGTAGTAATATTATGTTGAGAGTTTTTAAATATTTATAGTTATTTAATTATTCATAATCATTTTCTTTTAAGAGATACCAATTTCATATCTATTTTTTATATGGGAGTAAGGATAAATGTTACGAAAAAATTTGTGCGTGTAGTAGTGGTACCCTTAATGATGAGCATAAGGGAAGTTAGCTTGATGAGGATATCATTACAATTAATGTGGAGAGTCTTTGTGAGGTCTTTTCATAATATATAGTTGGTGATGCTAGATATGTGAATAAGGTGGAACAAGGTTGGTGTATTACATCTAACTAGTGCATTTTCTATCAATGGAAATTACCTTGTGAATGAAGCTTAGGTGTAGGGTGTTGATTTCATTAGAACAAAAATGGTTCTAAGCGATCTAGCCTATAATAAGTCTTTGGTGAGAAATATTATAATTATTTTTTAGTTTCAAAATGGGAAAGGGGCTCAATAGGTGGTAAAACAAAAGAAAAATAGTGTAATATTGATCTTGAGGGAAAATGCAAGAGTATTCATGGATTGATATGTGATATTAAAGCCAACTACAACATTAGGGCCTATCAAAGTTGCATGCTTTCTAGTGTAGAATTAATGCATAATGATCAGGTGTGTTGTTTTGTATTTGATTAATGTGTTGATGTCAATATTGTATGGAAAACAAGAAGGCATGTGTTGATGTATTATCCAATATCAGTCCATAATTAGAATGTGCTAATTAAAATTACAACCTCGGGAGGTAACAATGTTGAGTGATGTAATCTATTTTACCTTAAACATCATGTATTATGAGAAATGTATGTACTTTAGTTGCAAGGCTCCTTCTTATGTGCTTTAAGTATGATGAGGTCTCAATATTTAAAAAATGTATAACTCTAGAAAGGAATCCATAGTTATATAAATGTTACAGTCCTTACAAGTGTAGGCTGAAGTGGTGAAAGTCTTTTGATTGTAATGCATTTGTGAAATAATGTAAAGTATCCATAAAACATGTGGAAAGGAAGCTATGGTATCAAGTAAACAATTAGATTGCATGGATCTTATAACAATAATTCCACTTGTTAGTTTTGATATAAGAGAGAATGCCTTAGATATAATCTTGATTTTGTCTTAGATGGAGCATGACCCTTGGGTGTACATTTTGACATATTGATAAAGAAATAAATGAAACTTAAATTTCAAAAATTTAAATTAACATACATGCAAATTCAAACTAGCAATCCAAAACTTGAACTTTTCAAAAATTATACTCAATAAGAACATTCTAAGTCCACTCTAAAGATGAACAATATGGGGATAGAAAATCATTTAATACATGCCAATAAATTTCGCATACATCATATTCGAGCAATTCACACTTATCCATTAAGGTGATGATATTGACATAATCTATCTAAAGGATCATATGTGTCAAGATGGTGCTAGTTGCACATATGTCTCAAGGTAGTGCCACCAATACATGGAGCATGGCAGAATAATATGTGGATCATGAAAATTTTTCTTTACATGTTGTGTGCCACACTTCAGGGAAAATTTTAAGAACCACCCTAAATTTATATGTATAATAAATGGGAGAATCCCCATGATACATAGGAAAAATGGGAGGCGACTTTATCAATAATATAATATGTATATATAATTTTTTTGGCGAATATCTCACCAGATTATATTATCTTGTAAAGTCATGGTAAATCTATCACTGAATTAGAAAATATTGTAAGATCTTGGCAAATCTTTCATTTAATAATAAAAAGTGAAGTCTTGGCAAATGTTTTGTTAAAGTATGAAACCATATATGATAATAGGAAAACATATTCATTAAATTGTAATATACTAGCATACATGTTTGGAAAAATGAAACAGAATTTTCTCTTCCTACAAATAATGTTGCAAGTTTCAGTGGCCATGTTTGTTAAGGTTCTCACCGTACACTCTTTCATATCCTTCTATTAGTTTTTATAATATTCTACAACAAAGTTCTTGTAGGTGTTGATCTTGACCACCAGTTCTGTCAAGGTAGGAGAGATTAATTTTTTCTCTACCACTTTTTTCAAGCTACTACTTTTGTCAAGCTATCAAATTTCTTTCTTATTCCATAGAGTCCAACTACGATATAAAAGAAAACATATTTTATACCGCTTTTGTCAAGCTATCAACTTTCTTTCTTATTCCATAGACTCCAACTGTGAGATAAAAAAAAAAAAACACATTTTGTTTACCCCAACACGCTAACAAGTAGCAAGCCCCAACTATATAATATAAGAAAGTAGTAGGTATCCCAAAGGCCTGAAGGGGTTCTAATCGAAAGAAGTGACCGTTTTCAGAAGCCTTCCAATCAATATATTAATATATACATATAGATTTATTATTATTTTAATTGGAAATATTCAATTAAATAATAAAATTTAATTACGTCTCTCCCAATCTAAATTGCTTATTAGCATAATTCACTACCTTCATATGTCTTGCATTTTTTAACAACGTTGTAACATGTGGATTAATTTCCTTTTTGGTGCACAATCTCCGCCTTTTAGGACAATATGGTGCACTGGCCCAACCCCATATGGTGCACTGGCCCAACCCCTATAGATCATTACGACAAATTAAGAAAAACAGAGAAGATGAAAGGTTGTACAAACCAACATATTTTTCAAGCACTGGCCCAACCCCTACAGATCATTACGACAAATTAAGAATAACAGAGAAGATGAAAGGTTGTACAAACCAGCATATTTTTCAAACAACTAATCCAACATCAGTACCTTAACTTTTTCATGAAGATATCATATTGAGAACGTTTGAAAAATGGTGGGAAATCTAGGCACTGACTATCTCTCTTCTACGAGGGTGATGCAGAAAGAGTGATAAGATTTCACTAATCAGAAAAACCAATATTAATGGAGATATTGGTATTTTTTATTAAATTTTGTGAAGTGACTAAATGTAGCTTTAACCATTCACCTTAAGATGTTTTTTATAATATAATTTCCTAAGTCTATTTAATATCTTCATTATCATCAAAACCAACCTATATCCATCTTAACTCCACTTCTACCACTCTTTGAGGGATGAAATCTATTTATCCCTCTCAGCACTTGGTAGACCCGGAATTAAGATGGATCTAAGCTGATAGAATTTTCCTTTTAAATAGTCTATGCTCACATGAATACCATGATATTACCATGGGTTATCATAAACCTGAAGCTTAAAAACTACTATTAATAATTTATAAAAATTAATAAAATTAATAATTGATTTTTATTTTATTTTTTTATTTTAACCAAATTAAAATGTTTAAGTGACATTAAATTACAAGATCCATTTTTACCCTTGATCTACCAAGCCCGAGGATCAAATATTTTTTCACTCTATGCTAGTTTGCATATCATGATATTTGATCCCTCCCGGGGCTTAGTAGATCCAGAGTAAAGATGGATCTATGCTAGTTTAATTCCCCCCTTTAAATAGCCTACATTCCACGTGAATACCATGGGTCAATACCATGTGCCATCTTTTTTTTATTAATACTAATATTAGGGTTAATAATGGGTTAATAATGTTTTTTTGCATGGTATTAATAATAATTTGGCCCATGGTATTTGGCCCATAGTATTTGGCCCATAGGCTTCACCTAAATATAACACATTTTTTGAGTGTTCTTAAATATAATGTGACTTCTGGAGTAAATATAAAAAAATGTTTTATTTATTTACCATACCTCTTGTTTATTTATATTTTTATTAATTTACCATACCTCTTTTATAAATATGGTATTTGGCCCATATGATTCACTTAAATAAAACCTCTTTTTTGAGCCTTCTTAAATAGAAAGAGGGTTATGGACTAAATATAAAAAGAGGTTTTATTTATTTACCATACCTCTAGTTTATTTATATTTATATTTATATTTATTTACCATACCTTTGGAGTAAGTATAAAAAGAGGTTTTATTTATTTACCATACTCCAGTTTATTTATATTTTTATTTATTTACACGTAAATATAAAGTGACTTATGGAGTAAATATAAAAAAATGTCTTACATTATTCTTTATATGATTATGACTAAACAGATGCAAACTTGGAATATGGCAAGAACATTATTCAATCTTTAAATAAACATGAAAATAAGGGACTTGTATTTTTAAATAAAATGAATTATTCTTTTGTGACCATTTGTTCCAAAAAATAAGGTCAATAACTATCATAACTACCTATTCTTGAAAATTAGGGCGACTTGAAGGTTGTAACTCCTAATTTCAAGGGCTAAATTTACTTTTTTACTCTCTCCCTTAAAATAAGGTGGGCTAACCTCCATACCTAATTTCTTTATAAAATAAATTTGAGTCGATTTGTAACAATGTACTGTGATATAAAATATTTGCCCAATAAAAATATAAAACCCCTTAATCTCGCCCAAGGGCGAAAATTCGCCCCTAAAATTTTCCATGCCACACTTACAAATTGAAGATGGTTTGAAGACTATGATGGGAATATTGTGGCAACTATTTTTTTTTTTGTAAGCTATGGTAGTACCTTCCTTTTCTATTTATAAAAAAAACAAGTTGTTCCATATACAGTAGTTTGGTGGCCTCAACTTGCCCATATGGGAAACCAAGTCTGTTGGCCACCTGAGTCTGTTATATGCCATCCAATAACAAAATTTAATCAGTCTTTCAATCCAAGCTAAGTAAACTGCACATCTAAAAACACTAATCATGTTCCAAACTAACATAAAACACCTGAAAAGAAAATGCTAGCCCCAAAATGATCAAACTGGAAACTACAAAAAAACTAATCTTTTCGGTCAGATTCCACATTAGCTGGTGCTGCCGCCAAGTCGCCTGGTGCTGGAGACAGCTTCATCAACCGTTGCTGGATCTCATCCAGCTTACTGTCTTGCATAATCATGATAATTTGCAGGTTTTTCATGTCCTTTTTTATATTGGGCATACCTTGGGCTATTTCTGCCATTTCTCCCGCCACCTGCTCCAGAGCCCTGGCTAGTAAGTGCTTCAAAACCCAGTACACATGCAGGGCTTGCCTGTAAAGCATCATCCTGCCTCTGGTGTGCCCTGGGTCGGGGATAATATCCCCCCATTCCTCCATCTCTGGCTCAGAATCCTCTTCCATGACGCTGTCTTCCATCTCCTGTATTAGCTGACGAATGTCAGCGTCCGTCCCTTCTCTATAAGCGTGAGTGGCTTCTTGGACAGCTGTCCTAATAGATTTCCTACCTCGCCTCTGACTTGCTGGCGTTGAGGTTGTCGGATCGCTTCTGCTGGACTGGCTCTGACGCCCTCTGCCTCCACGACCCCTGCCTCTACCCAGGCGAGCCATCTTTTCCTTTACTGCCTCCTGCTTACAATTATCAACAGCAAACGTTAGCTTTCTAGGAGCTACAATCTTCCCATAAGTCAGCATGTCCTTGTCGCTTAGCCTTCCTTCCCCACTCCAGCCTCCCCCGTTATTCTGGAGAATCGATGGTCTCTCCCCCCCTGGACTAAGGTAGATGGGCAAGCCCTCTGTCATCCTGTCCTCCACATGGATTGCATTCTTAGTTTTCTCAGGTTGACCCTCTGCCATGCTAATACATTCCCTTGGCATGCCTGAGCTCTGATCCTCTCGCTTCCTCACCATGCATACCTCTAACCCGTTCAAACATAGCCCCTCCCCTGCATTTCCCAACTTTCCAGCCACCTCCAACTTACTATGCATGGCAGAGCAAATTGCAGACCCACTCAAACGCGGCCCCTCCCTTGCAATTCCCAGCTTTGCCCCCTCCTCCAACACACTAAGCATGACAAAGTGAAATGCAGGAGGTGAGCCAAAGGAAACATACCCAAAGATAGGCTTGACCGCAAAAGATCCCGACGTCCACGCTGCTCTATTCTCCTCCTTCCTTCATTGTACATTGAGCTCTCTTCCTACCCTACCACCCTCATGTACCCCATCCCATCTGCCCTCCGTCCCATCCCACTACCACCGTCAATTCTTCCCTCCTCTCCCCCCACTCTCCTGCCACTTCGTTGCCTCGAAACTCCCACCGACATGCAGGATGCCACCACATCCGTTTGATCTACGATGAGGGTAGTAGGTGGCCATCCTGGTTGTCCTCTCCCCTACATTGTCCTCCTATTCATACTCTCCCCTTTCATCACCCCGATCGAGGGCAATATTGTGGCAACTATAGTGAAGTATCATTTTTTATTTTATTTTATTTTTTTCTATGTGGTTCACTAGGCCTGGAGATCAATGACCACTACGTCCACATAATATTTGTACCAGGAAGATTCACCTGAGGGGATCACTTCATCTCGACTCAACCAAAGACCCTGATCTCGAAAATGTTGAAAAAAATTCAACCCATGGTCTCTCAATAATAAAAATGTTTTAACAATAAAAACTTGAACTATTTTCTTTTTGCTAAGGCAAGAGCTAATCCTTCTATTCAATTGAAAAAAAAAAAGAAATAGTGTACAAAAGGCTTAACCCACAACTAGCCATTAGATCCTGAGCTAAAGATCCAGCGGATGAGAAACATTTCGGGTGGCCAACAAGCGCACCGTTTAACAAGCAAATTGGACCCAATGGACTCAGTAGACCATAATTGATAATTCTATCGGGTCTGTTTTTAACATAACCATCGTTCATTTTCACCTCCCGAAATCAGTCATATACACACGATACCAAATAGGTCGTGCAAACAGTTCGAGCTTTAACCTCCATTTCAGACCCACCAACAAGCATGATTAATCCTGGCCATAGATTGACTTTGATTGATCCAACAGTTACGAATCATATCGTGCGGCCTTAACTCACCGATAATTACTGCGTGATGAGGGCAGTATTTCCTCCCCACTCTTAGCCACATGTTGCGTGGTGAGTGGAATCACTTCCAAATGAGAAAAACTACTTCCGGCATGAAGGGGGTGCGATACACCAGAAACTACTTCGAGGGCGATAAAGCTACTGCAGGCAAAAAAGTAGGGTTTTACGGCTGCCGTGAAAGATTGGATTCCGGTGCCTGGGCCAAAGGAAGATGAAGATCCCTTCTTCCAGCCATCCCCCTAAAACTTCTGGTTCGTTGTTGCCAATCATAGACCTGCATACCAAAAGCGACCTTACTTGTGTCAGAACTCTACATAAAAGTCAACCAGATCCCGTCTATGTGGTCGTATTTCAGAATACCTTATTGTCCTCTTCTGCCTGACTAAAACACAGCTCCCTTAATCTATTCTAAGGCATCTCTCGCCAGATCAATTTGACCTTGTTTTTAGTGCAAACCACTCCTTGATTGGCCAGAATGTCCGCCAATTTATTGGCCGTCCTTCACACATGAGTGAAACTCACTATGCGTAAGTCTAGGAGGTGAAATTGGATCCTTTTAAAGACCTGGATCAGCCTCCAATGACTTGAGACTTTTTCTGACTCTGTGCCATAGCGTATTCTTTTAACAGAGTTAATGATCAACTCATAATCGACTTCAATAATAATATTTTGGAGATTATCCGGCTTTAGGAAATCTAAACACTGTTCAAGAGCCATTAATTCAGCCATATTCTTTGTAGCTCTTCCCAGATGGTAATGGAAAATAAAAAGAATATAGCTATTATCATCTCGTATCACTCCTCCAAAACCAACAAGACCTGGGTTTCCTTTTGTAGCCCCATCAATGTTAAATTTCAGAAAACCCTGAGGGGGAGGATGCCAATAATCTGGCTTATTTGCTAGATTCATAACCTTCCTATCCATTCCCTATGGTATAAGCCCCTACATACCCAACTAATGAAGTATTTGCATCTCATTTTCTGAAGGTGGATTTTTTGGGGAGTTTTGTACAATAGTGCTAACTGTCTCCTTGAGCTGTCTTAATATCTGCTCAAAAATGTGTTGGGTGGTGTTGTGTACATTTTTGAAGATTCTATTATTCCTTTCTTTCCAAACATTCCAAATTATGAAACCTGGAAGTAAAACCCAAGCCAAGCGAAGAAACTCATACTCAGAGAATTTTCGTCTCCAGTTATTTAGGGTGTTGATAATGCTTTCTTTGTCCCTGTCCGTTATTTAGGAAAATTGTGGCAAAGGTGTCCCATAACCTAGAGGTAAAGATGCAGTCATTGAGAAGGTGCTCCATTGTCTCCTCTTGGGCTTCACAGAGCTGGCATCTAGAAGGTCCCAGAACACCCCTCTTCCTAATATTTTCCCAAGTCAGAATTTTCTTATGATGTACCAACCACATGAAGAGTTTAATTTTCATCCAACCTTGATGCCTCCAAAGGTTCTGCCAAACCCTGTCTGGTACATAGGAATCCAGCTCAAGGAATATCTTCTTGGCTTCCTTAATATTGAAGGTACCTTCTTTATTGTTGCCCCATCTAAGTTGGTCATGCCCCTCTAAAACAAGAATCTTCCTTTGGTCCAAAATTGTCAGTAGTGCATCTACTTTTGCTTTCAAGGGGTTGTCATCCCCAAATTCTATATTCTTCCAGGTTCTCCATGTTCCTAAAAATATTTAACCCTAAAAAGCCCTTTGGTATCTGTTTCTTTCTTAAGGTCCAGAAAGTCCTCTCTTAACAGTGTAGGTTCTTGTTGCCATTTATCCTCCCAAAACAGAGAAAGGTCGCCTTCTCTGATTTCCCAGAAACTATTTTTCCTGCACTAAGCCTCTACTCTCCTAGGCCTTATTCCAAATGTGGGATCATTTTATGATTCCCGTCATCTTGATGTGATCATTATCTTGCCAAGTGCTGGCATATTTTTCTTTCCAAACACTAGCCCACTGAGCCTTTGGATCTTTCACCCAACGCCACCATACTTTTGCCCCTAAAATCTTGTTGAGTACATCTAGATCATCCAATCCAACACCCCCATGGATTTTTGGTTTGCAAATCTTATCCTAGGCTACCAAGACCCATTTCTTTCTCTCCTCCCCCTTACCCCAAAGAAAGTCTCTTTGAATGGTTCTAAATTGATGTAAAACTCCCTTTGGAGCTGGAAGTGTTGAAAGCATGAAAATGGGGATTGATTGCAAAACAGCTTTTGTAAGCACCAACTGACCTACCAAGTTTAAAGATCTGATAGTCCATTTTCTAATTTTATCTTGCATCTTATTAATTACCGGCTCTCAGACGCTTTTGTACAAAGGTTTCTCAGTTAGAGGAACTCCCAGGTACTTGGAAGGAAGGACCTCCCTTTGAAAGCCTAGAATTCTGGATATATTTCTCTAAATAGCTATATTAGTATTAAAGAAAAAAATCTTAGATTTGGATAGATTTACCTCCATACCTGTGGCCATGGCAAAGTCACGCAGGATTTGTTTATAAGAAAGAGCTTCTTTTACCGTGGGGACTCCTTGCAACATAGTGTCATCAACAAATTGTTGATGGGACAAAGCCTTTCCAGTTTCAGAAAGTTGGATACCCTTGATGTTACCCCCTTCTTTCGCATGCTTGATAGACCGCCCAAGTCCTTCCATCATGAGGATAAAGAGAAAGGGAGAGAGCGGATCTCCCTGTCTAAGACCTCTTGAAGGAGTAAAGGTCTTGGAAGGAGAACCATTGACCAAAATTGAAAAGCTAGAAGAAGTGACCAGTGCCATAACCCATCTTACCCAATTATGATCAAAGCCAAAGGCTAGAAGGACCTTCCTAATATAGGTCCAATTCAACTTATCATAAGCTTTGGCAAGGTCTAATTGCATAATCATTCCCGCCTTCCTATTGCTTAACAATGAATGCACCACTTCATGTACTTGAATGATGTTGTTGAGAATTTGTCTACCCTCCACATAACCTGATTGCTCCACAGAAACTAGAGTAGGAAGAAGGGGTTTAAGTCTATTGGCAACAACTTTGGATATTATTTTATACACCACATTGCATAAAGCTATGGGTCTGAACCTGTCCGGAGTCTGAGCATTATCCTGTTTGGGGATCAAGGAGATGAAAGAAGTATTGAGTGCCTTCAGAATGGTTCTATTCAACCTGGAATCCTCCACTACATTCATAATATCTTGTTTAACAATGCTCCAACAGGCTTTAAAGAAATCCACATTGAAACCATCAGGGCCTGGCGCTTTGCCATTCTGCATCTCCTTAACGGCCTCACTGACCTCCTCTTCAGTCACTGGCCTGTTGAGATTGAAATTATCCTCTCTTGATACTAGTCTAGGTATATGCCTTGTTAAGTCCCTGATAAAATGATCTCTGTCTGCAGTGGTCTCCTTCGCTATACCTTGAAAGTGCTAGACTAACACAGTTTCTATCTCTTCATGGGAATTGCGAAGATGACCTCCCTCATCCTTGATTGAAGAGATCCTATTATGGGATCTGTTCGCCATGGTGGATCTGTGGAAAAAACTGGTGTTTCGTTCCCCTTCTTTTAGCCATTGAACTCTAGATTTTTGTCTCCAATATATTTCCTCTTGTTTACATAAGTTCTCCCAGTCTTGATGAAGTTTGGTGACTTGTTCATCTCTACCTCTATCAAAGCCATCTATAATAAGAGTTTGATTGAGTGTCTGCATTTTATCTTCAACCTCTTTTTTCGCTGCAAAAATATTGCCAAATTCATTCTTGTTCCAGTCTTTGAGTCTGAGCTTGATGTATTTTAGTCTTTTGTGGAGCAGAAACATTCTTGTTCCCTGAATATGCAAATCTTCTTTCCACCATCTTGCTATATTGCTGATAAAATCTAGTGGGTAAGCCAGATATTCTCAAATATGAAAGGTCTATTCTTGGGGGTACCAATACCCTGTACCTCCATTTGTACAATCCAATGGTCTGAACCACCAAAGGGGAGAATTCTCACTATCATTTCCTTGTCTGTGAGCATAAGGTCCTCCAAATTATGAATCTGTCTAACTTTGAGACTACTTGAGACTCCCCTCCTCTCTTGTTGTTCCATGTAAAGAGGCCATTATTCATTTCAGTGTCAACTAGCTTCATATTATCTATGAAAGTTTGAAATGATGTAGAATATTTGCTTAAATTTCTTGTTCCCCCTTTTTTTCTGAAAGTGATTTGATCATGTTGAAGTCCCCGCCCATGATCCATGGAACTCCTGCATGTCTATCTCTTAGTTCTACAAGAGAATCTAGAAATCTGAGTTTATCATCCAATCTTTGTGGGCCATAAACATTCATGACCATATAAGTCTCGTTGTCTCCCACAGGCTGAATAATCACTGATAAATAATTCCTAGATGCCTCAACATCTATTATGCCAATATTTTGGGCGTTCCAAAGAGTGAATATGCCTCCTGCTATATTATCTTCTTTAACTTCTAGAAACTCAAATCTATTGAGCCATTTTCTATGAATTTCTTTGAATTTTTGAATGGAACATTTAGTTTCCTGGATAAAGATCATATCCGGAGCTTCTTGTTTCATTCTATTGTTAAGTATTCTTTGTTTTCTTTTACTACCTAAACCTCTGATATTCCAAGTTGTGAACTTCATTATTAAATATTTGTAAAAGAGTAACTGGATAGGTCTTTCATCTTACTTGAATCCATCATTAGCTTTCCACATTCCATCAATAGCTCGTTCTGCTTTTTCTTGCCTCTTTTCTTTCCTGGGTTTCTGGGAGCTAATCCTGGTGTGGTTTTCATAGTTTTCACTCCTTCATTGCCCTGCCTTTCATTGTTTCTTTGCCTTTCCAATCCTTTGGCCTGAGTTTTCCATAGAAACAGTTGTTTACATACTCTGTTGAACTCTTCTTGAGGTAATGAGTCTACCCCTCCCATGGTGCCCTATTTCAAAAATCCTTCCAAATTTAGGTTTTCTCTTTCCAGAGTCTCCTGCAGTTCATCATCCTCTGTTTCCATCTCACTCTGAGTCATTTCTTGATGCATCTCAAGTTCTCCATCTCTCATCATTGTTTCTTTCTGTTTAGTAACATCCTGTGCTTGTTCCCTATCTTCTTCTTTCTCCTTCTCCCCTAAGCTTCCTTCCATTACTTGATCTGCTTTTAATATTCCTTCCTCTTCTTCGAGAATTTGGAACCTATTCGAACTGTCCTGTTGCCCTTCTGTTTGTTGATGCTTTGGCCCCCTTTTGCCCCCTTTTCCTCTATGTACCACTTTGTGAAAGCTTTCAGTGTCTTTCATTATGGTTGCTTTACTTCTGTTCTCTATTTTGTTGAGAGGGAAGTCTCTAAATAGCTGCCCATGCTCATGGCATCTGCGACATCTGAAAAGAATATGTTCATAATCTACTGTTTACACCCATTCTTCCTCAAAAACTTCCAAGATGACCTCATCTGGTAAGGCCCCCGATAGGTCCATCTCCACACTTATTCATGCGAAGGAAGTATATTTTCCCCTTCTGGTGGCCTCAGAGGCTTTAACAAAATGCCCTAGTTTATTACCTATGGAAAATAACGATTCTGTTTGCTAGTAATCAAGAGGTAGGGAGTAAAGTCTTACCCAGACCGGGACCAAAGTAAAAGTTTCTCACTCTGGGACAAAATTCTCATCCATGGCCGCATGTAGAGGCCTGCTGCCGCGTAGAAGTAGAGTCCTCCTTCAAACACCTTGTCTTTGTCCTCAATATTTGTAAAGACCACAGTGAACAAACCCTTTGACCCAAGGTGTAGGTCTATGCTTCCTTTCGGTTTCCAATGGTATTTAATCCACGTTTGTAATGCCTTTTTAGTGGGCCATAATCCCATGAATTTACAAACAATAGCATAGGTCTGCATGTGATCCCTTTGTGCCTACAGTGCAAGATCATTTAAAACTACTCTGGGAGTGACCTCAGCCTTGAGTTTACATGGCCCCTTCTGTGCCTTGTTTTCTGCTCCCTGTTTCTTGTCTTCTTCCTCATTGTCTTTCATGTTGTTGTCCTCCCTTGGTTTGGTAAAAGCTTGATCTTCTTCCATATTCTTTTTTCTTTCTCCTTAAGACCCTCTGATAGATTCTATAGGTTTCTTACCGCAGCTAGCCATTGCTTGCCTGTAGGAGGGAGTGGAGCTCCCCCCTTTACGTGCCTCCATGGAACTCAGAAACCTAAAACCCTAGCTATTCGTCCACCATTCGCTGTGCGCCCCGCCATATATTTTAATATTCAATCATGGAAAAAATTTGAACTATTAAACTAACCCTCAAAAATAAAATATTATTTATTAATATAATAAAAAATCCAAATTCTATACCTAAATAAATGAGTCCAAACATTAAATAATAATAAAAGTTAAACCAAAATAGAGCACACTAATATAAGATAAATCCATATAAAATTTAAGTGATTTCATTATATTTCATTCGTTGATTCAGATAAAACTCATATATATCCAAATGTGAAATATTTTATAAAAATAACCAATATATGCTGAAATTTCCAAATAAAGGACAGGGGAAAATGATAATTGGTTTAATTTTCCAACCTAAAGAAAATTAGGACTAAATGTGACACAAATGCATTAGTTATAACAGTGACAATAAAATGCTACTGCCGTTTTGGCTTTCTATAAATATGTAGGTATTAAATTCCTAGGTAGCATGAATGAGATGCCACCGCTATGCTTGTCGTTTTAAATTTGATAAGAGATACTTCATAAATGCATAAATATTATATTTCTAAGTGATACGTATAAAATTCAAGATATTTTTAATAATTATAAAATTATAAAATAGAAAAATATTTTTTAATTTAAATAATAAAATATGTTTTAAAGAAAGGAAAGAATTATTTAAAGTATATTATTTTTATATGGAGTTGTTTTTAGTGCGATTTTCAGACTTTTCGGTGTTAGAATTTGGTGGAAAAAATTAAGGTGAAATCTTGATTTGTGTTATTTAAATTGATTTTTTGATTGTATATATGGATTCAACACCTTGAATAATCCTAGGGCGCTTTGATTGTGTGGGATTTTCCCATCAAATTTGTGATTTCAGTAAATTCCTATCAGATTTTAGTGAAATTAGGCGTGAAAAACCCACTAGAAAAGCTTCCTAAAATCACACTAAAGACAAAGCGTTTTCATATGATTGTTGTTTTTGAAAATTATGGTGACCAGGTCCTCCAAGATACTCCATAATTCCTTTGTGGATCGTAGCTAATATTATTTAGAATTATAGCATTTAACTTTATCCAACTTTAATTGATGATGATGATGATGATGATGATGATAGTAGTTAACGTCCATTTAGACCAAATTGGTCTATTGGACCTATAATTTTCTTAGTTTTTAATTGTCTGGCTCCTTGTCTTTCTTGGGAAGATTGGTGTTATAGCTTTCTTTTTTGTCTCTACGATCTTCCAACTTTCTTTATCTTGCATCTCCTTCATCTCTTATGGTTCTTGGGACATTGGTGTCTTAACTTTGCGATCTATTGTGTTCGTCTTTTTGAAGATAGTCGAAGAAGAAGTTTGATCTAGGAGATCTGCTTTGTTGTTAAATAAAGGTTTATTTTGTGCGGTATTCGAATCTTCATAGTTGTTGATGCTTGAGGGGTCGTCGAGTTCATTTTTTTATTGTTGGGCGGGGCTTTCTCCCTGCTTGTCTTGAGAGTTGTTTCTTTCTTGCCCGATTTATTGTGATCCAGAGTTTTCTCTAGAGTATTATTCTTTGATGAAATTGTAGTGTTCTTTTTGTGCTCCTTCCCACCATGTAGATCTGTGGTGGTTTTTCTAGCAAATTTTTTCTGGGAGACTTTTGGGCAATTTTTGGCTAGATGACCTGTCTCAAAGCAGGATCGACATTTGTAGAGGACACTTTCATAATCGAGTTTCTGGTTCCACAAACAGTCTTTACTTGTTAGGTTTATTTTAGATGGGAATCCGGCGCTGAAGTCCATTTCCACACAGATGCGTACATAGGTGGTTTTAGCATATTCCTCTGTTTCTGGGCACCTGCAGTAAAATTTCCCAATTGGATTTCCAATGGCATTTAGCGAGGAGAAATTCCAGAGATGCAAAGGTAGGCTTGGCAATCTCACCCAAACTGGTGCTGAGGTTATGACTGTTGTTGAGGGATCGAATCATGGGTTCCATGGCTTCATGAATAGGCCTGAGTTTTCCCAAAACCAAGGGCCGGAATCTAGAATACATTGTCTGCTTTCAGGATTATCAAAATCTACTATAAAGAAACCCCTAACACAGGGGTAGATATTAATTTCATCAGAAATGACAGGCTTCCATACCTCTGAGATCCAATTGTGGAGAGATGTTAGCCGCGGCCAAAAACCATTGAACCGGTAGATTATAGCACTTTCGGAAAACTTCAAAGCCTCATCGAGTGAGGCCTGGACCACCTGGACAGTGGGAGCTGGGGCTTCACTGATGATATGGGCAGGAGCTTGCCCTCCAGAAGCGCATGGAACTGAGCCAGCAGCTATATACCACTATATGAATTAAATATACAATTAAAATATTAAAATAGAATTATTTAAGAAATCCGTTATCATTTAATTTTATCTAACTTTAAATATATATCATATGAATTAACTAACACAACTACATTATTAAATGTGGTTGATATACGTCAAAGGTTTATAAATATGAATATAATGATTAATATAATTAATTAATTTGTAAATTAAATTTTTAATTCATGAAAAAAATTCGGAAAAAATCACATAGAGAATATTTGATTGACGCATTTCGAACTAGCCAGTGTGGTTCATCTTCAGGACAAGATAAAGAGACAAATCTCAGAGGAAGGTTAAATAAGAAGATAGGTCAACCTAACAGCTAGAGGAAAATGACAATATTTGACTGGGATGGGAAAATTATATATATAATATTATAAACCAACTAAACGGCTATATATGACTAGGGAAGGGGTTGAATTTGAATTGTTTATATAATTAATATATAATAATTTAATTTATTTAAATAATTATTTAATATATTAATTAACTTATTCATTCCTTATTTATTAATTAATATTATTTATTTATTTATTTGATTATCCGAATAAGAAGAAAAAAATAATAAATAAATGAATAAATAAAATAAAATAAAAATATATAAATAACTAAACTAAACAAAATATAAAATAAATAAATAATAAAAAGGATAAATAAATAAAAATACACTAAAGATTGATAAAAATATATAAAAATATAAAAAGGGTGTTCTAAATAATAATAATAATAATTTATAAATAAATAAATAATAAAATGAAATGAAATAAAAATACATAAAATATAACTAATTACTAAATAAACTAAAATATATATATATATATATATGTAAAAATAAATAAATAATAAAAGTGATAAATAAATAATAATAATATAATGAAAATTATTTAAAAATATATAAAAATAAAAAAGAAGGTGTTATTTTAAAATAATAATAATCAATAAATAAATAATAATAATGCTAATAGTGATAATAATAATAGTAATAAATAATATTACTAAAAATCAATAAAAATAAATAAAAAAAAGAGGGTAATCCTCTATAAAAGAGGGGAATAGAGCATGAAACAAACAAAGAAAGGGTATAAAAAGCTTAGATAGAGAAGAGAAAGACTCAAAAGAGAGGGTAGGAATCCAACAGCCACTAATTTTCCAGTCGTCATCCCTATTAATATTATTCGAAGACCGCTCAATTTCAATGGCTTCCCTAAACTTGCGGTGTTGAAAATGAGAAATTTTTGCGACGACCTTGGCCTCCTCAATGCATATATGATGCTTGGTCTTCACTACATGTTCCACTAAAGCAGAGGATTTGGTCCTCCCATGTTTGATATTAGCAGCATGCTACTTAATCCTATGGTTAATAGACCGACCCGTTTCGTCGATGTATGAGGTCTCACATGAACACAGGATGACATAAACACCTTTCAAATCCATAGGTTTCACCTGGTCTTTAACCGACTTTGGGGATCCTCTAATGGTGTTGAGGGGTCTAAAGGTTGAGGGAACATTATGTTTCTTCATGATTCTCGCAATCTTGTCTATCGTCCCTTGGATGAAGGGGAGGTGAACTCCTGAACGTCAATCAATTGTGTCAGTCTTAACCTTAGGACCCTTACCAACTTTGAGGAAAGCTTTAACACCCTATTGCCTACTATAACCATTCTGGACAAAGACATTAAGGAGATGGGACTTTTCTTTAGAAAGGTGGTCTTCATCTGAAATCCTTAAAGCACGGGTGGCTAACGTGCTGAGAACACCTATCTTCTGAGCAAGAAAATGATGGGAACTTGCATGAAGATACTGCTCAGTATGAGTCTTTTTTCGATACACCTGATGGGAGAAAGATCCATCAGCCTTTCTAGAAATGAGGACATCAAGGAAAGGAAGGCAACCATCAACTTCTCACTCCATGGTGAACTTTATGGAGTTAGACTAATTATTAAGATGCTCAAAAAAGCTATCTAACTTACCAGGCCCGTGCTGCCAAATAGAGCAGGTGTAAATTAAATTTAATAATAATATTAATTAATAAATATTTAACATTAACCGTTTATTATCATTTTTAATAATAATGAATAAATGAATTATTATTGATTATTTAATTATTTGTTTAATGGATTTAATTAATGAATATTACTTTTTTATTTCATTCATTACTAACTAAATTATTATTATTATTATTATTATTATTATTATTATTATTATTGTTATTATTATTAAATAATAATATTTATTATTATTACATTTATTATTTTTCATTCAATAAATAAATAGTTGTTTAAAAAAATTCATTAATTATTTAAATAATTAATTAAGTAACTAAATAATTAATTAATAAAATAATTAAATTAATTAACTAGCTAAATTAATTAGATATTTTAAATAATTAATCAGTATTTATTTAATAATGGTTTATTAAATAGTAATAATAATAATAACAATTTATTTAATAATTAATAATAATAATTAATTAATTAATTATTAGGAAAATGAACCTTTAGATTAATAAGCCCAATGGATTAAGAGACAATCTTTGTCACAATGTGACCATGGTTGATTTTCATATTGAGACAATACTTTTCACAATGTGACATTAGAACACGGTTGACCATGGTTGAAATTCATATTGAGACAATCCTTGTCAGAATGTGACATTGGACCATGGTGGACCAAGGCTGATTTCCATACTGAGAAAATCATTGCCACAATGTGGCATTGGACCATGGTTGACCATAATTATAAACCCAAGGATTTATATCATAAACCCTATGAATAATATTACATGCTAGGATAATGAACCCTTAGATTAATAAACCCAACAGATTAATATTATAAACCCAACATATTAATTCTAAAGCCCCAAGGTACTATAAACCCAAGGGATTAATATTATAAACCCAAGGTATTAAACCCTAAGATAAATATTATAAACCCAAGGGATTAATATCAAAAACCCAAGTGATTATAAACCCAAGGTATATAAACCATAAGATAAATATTATAAACCATAAAATAAACATGGTTGACCATGGTCAAACACGGTTGATTTTCATATTGACACTATCTTTGTCACAATACGATGTTCGACTATGGTTGACCATGATTGGTTTTCATATTGAGACAACCTTTTGCACAATGCAACATTGGAAAATGGTTGGCCATGGTTGATTTTCATATTGAGACAATCTTTGTCACAATGTGACGCTGGACCACGGTTGACCATGAATCACCATGGCTATCACTATGTGACATTGCACCAAGAGACAATATTTGTCACAATGTGACCATGGTTATTAACCATGTTTGATTTTCATATTGCGAAAATATTTGTCACAATGCGACATTAGAACATGGTTGACCATGGTTGATTTTCATATTGAGACAATCCTTGTGACAATGCAACATTGGACCATGTCTCATCATAGTTGATTTCCATATTGAGGGAAGCTTTGTCATAATGTGACATTAGAGCATGGTTGTGCATGGTTGACCATGATTATAAAACCCAAGGGATTAATTCTAAAACCCCAAGTATTATAAGCCCAAGGGAATAATATTAAACCCAAGGTATAAATATTATAAACCCAAAGTATAAAATCCTTAAGATAAATATTATAAACCCAAGGTATAAAAACCCTAAGATAAATCTTATAAAGATGGTTGACCACCACTGGTTTTCATATTGAGACAATCTTTGTCACAATGTGACATTGGACTATGGTTCACCATGATTGATTTTCATATTAAGACAACCTTTGTCATAATGCAGCGTTGGAAAATGGTTTACCATGGTTGATTTTCATATTGAGACAGCCTTTGTCACAATGCGACGTTGGACCATGGTTGTCACAATCTTATGTTGGACCATAAGACAAGCTTTGTCACAATGTGACCATGGTGGACCATGATTGACCATGGTTGATTTTTATATTGAGACAATCTTTGTCACAACGCGACGTTGGAACATGGTTGATTTTCATATTGAGACAATCCTTGTCACAATGCAGCATTGGAACACAATTGACCATGGTGATTTTCATATTGAGACAATCCTTGTCACAATGTGACAATGGACCATTGTTGACCATGATTGATTTTAATGTCGAGACGTTTTTTGTCAGAATGCAGTCTTGGACCATGGTTGATGATGGTTGATATTCATATTGAGACAATATTTGTCACAATTCAACATTGGACCATGGTTGACCATGGATGACCATGTTTGTCACAATGTGACTTTGGACCAAGAGTCAATCTTTGTCACAATGTGACCACTAAGGTAAAAATGTTAGGTCCCTATACTACTAGTGTAACCCCTATTGTTATTAATGCAACCCCCTTATTATATTGTTGTGCCCATGTAATACCCATATTGTTATTATTATGCCCCATAGAAGCCCACTATTGTTATTGTTGTGCCCTTATATTATTATTGTTATGTCAGCTTTGATTATATTATGACCCCTCAAAATCCTATATATAGAAATGAGGTCTTGTCATTTGTATCATCCAAGAATTGTTCATTTGTGTAATGTAAAGGAGGTTTCCCCCTTGAAGAGGTTGAATTCTAAGGCATTTATATTTCTTTTCTATCTTTTTGTGAGCTGGTTTCATAACATTTGGTATCAGAGCTTTAGATTCTAGGGTTTCATTGCTCCAAACAGGTCATCGTGGAATTTTCGCTGTAACGTTTTCACTACGAAGTCTCAGAAGCTAAAAACAAAACCCATTTGAAATGAAATCAGTTTAAACCTCGGGTCCGAATTTCAAATCTTGTATCGCTATATTTGTGGAGATATGATCTTAGGAAGTTAGGGTTTTTGTAAGCTCCAAAATTTCAACTCAAACGGGTCATCGTGGAATTTTCGTTATAATTTTTTTCTACGAAGGGTCCAACTTTGAAATTAAAACCCATTTGAGCCACAATCTTGGTGAAGCTCGGGTCCAAATTGCAAATCTTGTGCCGCTATATTTTCAGAGATATAATCTAAGGAAGTTAGGGTTTTTGCAGAATCTTGAATTACATTCTAAACAGGTGACCTTGGGAAAACTGTCATAACGTTCTATTTGAGCATCAGATTGAAATTTCGTAAGAAATTAAAAAAAGACAATGAACTGTAATTTTCTGTGTACATTTTTTAGATTCGAAGGTCGAAACATTGAAACGTGGCACATCGTACAAGTTCACTCTACTGAAACATTATAGAATCAGGTCATCTTAGGAAATTGGGAATAACTCTTTCTTGAAGAATCCAGTTTTGATCAAACTAGTGGCATTGGAAAGAGGACTCAGTGGAATACCGGAGGAAGAAATTTCAGATCTTGGAGAGCCGCAATTACAGAGATACAATAGATTCAAATATCGATCTCTTACAAAGTGAAAAACGAGGAAGAAATGCAACATGATATATCAAAATTACGAGACCAAGTGCAACAAAATTCACTCTCACAAAAAGTAAAAAAGCTGAGATTGATGGTTTAAAGAAAGGAATGGTAGGTAAAATGGATGGTTTAAATAAATACATGGAAGCTAAGATGAATGTCGTGGAAGCTAAGATGGATGGCTTGGAAGCTAAGATGGAAGGAAAAATGGACGATTTGAAGACATATTTGAAAAAGTTGCTACAAGAAATGTTTACGAACGGAGAAAAGGTAGTAAAGGAAACTCATGATGAGAACAAAATAAATGTTAATCATGATTTCATAGACTCTAACGTTGGATTGAAGACCCACCATGTTCCAAAGATCGATATGAGGAAGTTTGATGGCAAGGATCCCAGAACATCGATCCTATAGATGGAGCAATTTTTCAATCTCCATAATGTGAAAAACACACAAAAGGTACATTGCAACTTAGTATTTGGAACCAAATCACTTTGTATGGTATTGATGGCTTTGCTCTCATAAACAAATTGTCACTTGGGCAATTTTTACGGAAGAAATGATAGCACATTATGAGGATACAAAAATAAACACCTTTTTTAGCCAAATGATAAATCTCAAACAAAAGGGTTCAATGATGGAGAACATTGAGGACTTCCAAAAATTGAAGATAAGGGTAAAAGATATTCCAGAGGAGCATAGGATTGATGTGTTTATAGGGACTTAAAAGATAACATCCAACATGAGGTTTGCCTTTGGGAATGTGATTCATTGAAGAAGGCATTCAAGTTGCCAAGAAAAATGGAAAGCAAAATTTTGGCAACAGAGAAGCCTACCACTCACAACTATGGACATTTTGTTTCCCCTAGCCTTCCACAACCTACAAGGTTGACACCACAACAATTGGAAGAAAAAAGAGAAAAATGGATTTCTTACAGTTGTGATAGAAAATACACTAAAGGTCATAAGTGTGCTGAGAAGAAATTAATTTACATAGATTGTGAAGAGGAGGAAGAAAAAGAACAAGAAACATCAAAAGAAAAGGATATACACCAGGAAAAAACCCTAGAGGAGGAAGAAATGAATCCAACCATATCTTGTAATGCATTGGCTGGAATTACCACTCCTCAAACTATCAAGAAAGAAGGGAAAATCAAGAAGAAAAAGGTAATAGTGTTTATTGATTCGGGAAGTACCCATAATTTTATTCATTGTAAGATAGCCAAGGAATTGAATTGCTTCCTATATCCAGTACCAGAGTGTAAAGTGATGGTTGCAAGTGGAGGAACCATAAATTGCTCTGGAAAGTGCCATAATATCAAGCAATCCATGGGAGAATATGTATTGAATAGCCCAATGCTTTCCATTCCAATGAGTGGTGCTAATGTTGTACTAGGAGTCCAATGGCTAAAATCCTTGGGTACAATAGCCTTTAATTTTAAAAAAAATCATGAAATTTTCTTCCGTAGGAAAGTAATTTGAATTAAGGGGTATCATAGGGAAACCAGGAAAGATAATCAGCTCTAATGGAATGACAAAGCTTCTAAAGAAAGAACAAAGAGGCGTAATTGCACAATTATGTTCAATAGAGGTTCCCACATCAGAATCATCTATTTCTCGAGATCTCCAAAGGGTCTTGGGTAATCATTCCAAGGTATTTGAGACTCCCAAAGGCCTCCCACCTATTCGTGATCATGATCATGTCATTCATTTGATTCCAAGAAGTGTTCCTCCAAAAATCAGGCCTTACAAATATCCATATGCCCAAAGGAGTGAAATTGAACGTATGGTTGCAGAAATGCTAGAGGTTGGTATAATTATCCAACCAAATTCGATGAACGAAGAAAGGGATGAATAGAAGAATGCCGAAGAAGGGTGGGAACTTATTCAAAAGTTGTAGAAGATCCCAGTTCAAACAATATTTCGAGAACTTGACAAGGAAGGAAAAATCATATTGGAACCTGAAGCAGTCACAGAACCGAGAAATGAACAACTACGAAATCGATCAATTTCAGAGTATCTCATCAAGTGGAAGAACTTACTTCCTGAAGATTCCACATGGATGGATGATAACTTTATACAGAAGAATCCAGAACTACTCAAGCATTGAGGACAACACTTTTTGAAGGAGAGGGGCATGTTCGGTCCATATATTACTAGTGTAACCCCTATTATTATTAGTGCAACCCCCTTGTTATATTGTTGTGCCCATGTAGTCTCCATATTGTAATTATTGTGCCCCATAGAAGCCCACTATTGTTATTGTTGTGCCCTTATATTATTATTGTTATGTCAGATCTGATTATATTATGACCCCTCAAACTCCTATATATAGAAAGGAGGTCTTGTCATTTGTATCATCCAAGAATTGTTCATTTTTGTAATGTAAAGGAGGTTTCCCCCTCGAAGAGGCTAAATTCTAAGGCCTTTATATTTCTTTTCTATCTTTTTGTGAGCTAGTGTCATAACAAAAAACTAAGATAAATATTATAAACCTATGGAAATGATAAAACCAGGGATTAATACTATAAGTCAAAGGGATTATAAACCCAAAGGATAAATATTATAAACCCAATGTATAAAAACCCTAAGATAAATATTATAAACCCCACGTATAAACACCCTAAGAAAAATATTATAAACATGGTTAACCATGTTCGACCATGGTTGATTTTCATATTCAAAAAATCTGTCACAAAGAGACTTTGGACTATGGTTGACCATGGTTGAATTTCATATTGAGACAATCTTTGTCACAATGCAACGTTGGACCATGGTTGATCGTTTGAATTTCATATCAATACAATCTTTGTCACAATGCGACATTGGACCATGGTTGACCATGGATGACCATGGTTGTCATAATCTGATGTTGGACCAAGAGACAATGTTTGTCACAATGTGACCATGGTTGACCATGGCTGATTTTCATATTAAGAAAATATTTTTCACAATGTGATGTTGGAACATGGTTGACCATGGTTGATTTTCATAGTGAGACAATCCATGTCACAATGCAATATTAGACCATGACTGACCATGATTGATTTTTATGTCGAGACAATTTTTTTTACAATGCGATGTTGTACCATGATTGACCATGGTTGATTTTAATATTAAGACAATCTTTGTCACTATTTAACCATGGTTGACAATGGTTGATTTTCATATTGAGACAATATTATATCATAATGTGACATTGGAACACAGTTGACCATGGTTTATTTTCATATTGAGACAATCCTTGTCACAATGCGACATTGGACCGTGGTTGACCATGATTGATTTTAATGTCGAGACAATTTTTGTCACAATTCGACATTGAACCATGGTTTATTTTCATATTGAGACAATCTTTGTCACAATTTGATGTTGGACCATGGTTGACCATAGATGACCATGGCTATCAGAATGTGATGTTGGACCAAAAGACAATCTTTATCACAATGTCACCTCCTTCAAGCAAAACACAAGTATGGGCTCCGTTGCAAGAAGACAAAAATGAAATCTCTGTCTTTTACCATTGTAAGCCTAGCTGAGACTGAGACCAGCAGGGGTCATAAGTCATTTGAGTTTTTTAGTGAACTCTTTCTCCTTTAAGGGGGAGTGTTATCATTAATGGAGAAAGTTAAGCTTTCCTATGTTTAGGTGTTTGTTGCTTTAGATAGTATTGAGATCCTATTTGTTAGGGAGTGGTTCAAACCACCTTATTGTGTGAAAGCCTATATGTACTATGTTGTTCTCTTGATCTATGGTGTAATAGCGTGTGTGTATGTGTGTTTGTACACTCTCCAGGTATCTCACCTGGAAAGTCATTTAGTTAATATATTCAGTTTTTATCAAGTTTCACACTTAAAAGACAAATTTCATAGTAGTTGTCCCATTCAATCTCTACCTTCCAAAATTATTAATAGTCCCCGAAGGGTCAAACTCAATATCTCAACATCAACATGCTTGTTTATTTTAAGATGACAGTCAATCATGATAGCAGAAGAGACCATTACTATCATTATATTAACTATATATTTCATTTCATTGATAATGTAAATTAGTGATTTGATTTTGTCGAATATGTTTGGTTAAACATCATTATTTTGGAACCAAATATCGGTGAGTGTCATCCACAATAATCAGCGATTTAACTTAGGTAATAAGCCTTATGTTAAAAATATTTTGAATAAAAAAATAGTATTATGGAGTATAATAATTTTTTTATTATGTCAAACACCAAATTGGGAGCATTGCAACCAAATAAAAAGACGGTGGTCATATTAGGGTTGGTAGCTCAGGCTGGTGGTTCTTGTAGTATGCCCATTGGGGAATTTGTTTCCATGTATGCTCAACGTGATGCACAAGTCTTTGACATGAAAGTAGGAGCAAACAATTTTCGAAACCCTAACGATAATGAAGAGGATGAGAGCCTCCCAACCCGTTCTAGGCAACAATTGTATCTGCCCAACATTTTGTGTCAATGCAAACACATGCTTTTAATTATTAAGCCCACTCAAATTTATTATTTATAACATGAAATTAAATGTCTCGGACTTAGTTTTTTTCAAATCTATCATTCATAACATGAAATTAAATATCTCACACTTTTTTTTTAAATTTATCATTAAATAATTAAAAAACATAACAAAACCCTAAACTATTTAGAATAATTTGATTTTACATGTTAAAAACCATTAACAATAAACTAACCAATTTTTATTATTTAATATTAATTAAAATTAATTTACATTTATAATTAGAATATTTCATTTAAAACATTGATGAAACAAATGTATAAAGAAAATAAATAACATATTCCATTACTAGTTTTATCCTTGTTAATCAAGTTGTTAGGTAAAAATATTTGGAAATACCCACACAGCAGCAGCAAGTAGATAGTTGATAAATGTTTGTATTGAAGCATCTCAACCAGTGATTATCTTCGAATTTTCGATTCAATTCATAATTGAAATGTACTTTAAGAAATGCTTCAAAGTTTCTATATCCAAAATTAACATTATTGAAACGGTCCTGCACACATGTGGCTTATGATTAATTTCCCTTGCTCATTATTAAGACCTTAATTTTTAATAAGATTCTAAGTTAGAATTTTTATAGTTATGCTAGTATTCTCAAGAGGCTTATGCTTGGGCAAGTGGTGGGCTCCAGTATTGCAGCAATGATGTTGCAACTCCTGGGACTCCCTTCTTTACTTTTATCAACCCAGTAGTTTGTAACAAACTTGGAAGCGACGATGCTACATGCACAAGTACTAGCTCTTACTACAGGCTGTCACTTGATCAACTGGCACAAGTTCTCTAGGAGCTTAAGCCGACTTCTATGAGTTCTTAGAATAAGATTTTAACTGTGATGGACGAAAGCTAACTCAAGAGAGGCTAGTCTACTTGTAGAAAGAAGCTGAAAGCTAAAAGGAAATGCAAAGCCTAGTTTTACCGACTAACCCTACTGGTGCCAGAAAAGAGATGAAAGATGTTGAAATGGATGCCATTGACTCTTGGAAAGGTAAAATGCATGTGACTAAGCTACTTCTGAAGGAAAATATGGAAAAAACACCTTTTTGTATTTTTGAGTAATTTTGCAGAATTATTATGCATGTGCTTTAACTATTTTTGACTGTGCAGACGTTTATTGGCGAAAGGAAATGGAGTTGGCACTTGCAGGAGGTTGGGAAGGTGAGAAGAGGGCCTAAGAGGTCCCTAGCACCCTTCTAGATAATTCCACAGTGATCAGATCTCAAAAAAACTGCTCACGTGAACTTCTACAGGAAGTCTGCAGGGGTTCTACAGGAAGTTCTACAAGAACAGGCCAACAGTGGATTTTAGAGGGTTGATGGTGGAAAAACGGTGGGAAAGTGGAAATGATGGATGGATAAGGATGTTAAGGGGTATATGACCTAGTAAATGAAGCTAAGGAGTGATGAAGATGGTTGGAGTTGTTCAAGGATGGAGAGAGCAATGTTGCACAAAAATGTAGAAATTATGGCAAGTTGGGAAAGTATGGCAAATGAAGGGAAGAAATCTTGAGTTAGGGGCTGGAATAGGTTGTATGATGGAGGAAGGGTAGATAGGAATGTATTGTAGGTGCTCTGCACACTATTTTCCAAAACTAATTGAACAAAGACTGAAAAAACTAGAGATCTATCTATTTTGACCTAATCTGACCTAAAAACCAGAAACATGATGAACAGAAGTTTATAGATAGGAAATCATGAAAGAGAGCTATGGAAACTGAGTAAGAACAGATCTAAACATGAAAACACAACTGATATCAACTTTTCCAACTTAAAATCTAACACTAGCAATTGCATTGGAAGGCAAAAACAGTGTTTTGTGGCAGCAAGTATGCCTTGGTCTCAGCTCATGGTCCCAAGGGGGGAGAGATGAAATCAAGGACTGCTTGATGGCCTTTTTACAGATCTTTTTTGTTACCAAACTATAGAATCAACCTGAAGCATGAAAAACCATCTTAATCATCAAAAACAACCTAAGTGACAAAGCAAGATCTTAACCTAAATAACAGAAACTATTCTATGAATGCAAGAAAAACACATAAAAGTACACAAAGGAGGTACTAGCACTTTGGTTGGGCCCAACCCCAAGAACTATAGCCTCCTAAGAAAGCTCAGATCTGGTGCAAAGCAAGATTCATCTTCATTACTCAAAAAATAATAGTCATGTCACAAAATTGTTTACAGAAAGAGCTCGAAAAATGAGCTCAATGCAGAGCTGCACTAAAGTACGAAAACAAACTGTTCAATAGCTAAACTACCAAGGCTTGAAGCCTTCCTACTTATGCAACACGAGGACTCCCAACAATCCTCCTTAACTTTAGGAGCTTGGCTGCCCAAAACTGCAGTTAATCAGCCACTTCACTAAACCTGCTCGATTGCCCCTTGAAATCATCTTTGGTGGGTTGTTGAACTCTGAGCTGATGGTGGAGAACTCGAGGAAGGGGTCATTTAGTGTAGGAGACACCCCTCCTACAAATCCACAACCATGTTCCTTCGTATTTGGCTGCCAATTTGCTCATAAATGCCTAACCTTGGTCCAAAAATGTCCAAAAATCTGCAATAAGCACATATTAGACTTTGTGGTCAAGTGACTATTCCCATTCATTCAATTAACATAAATATATTCAAAAGCATGCATAAAACTATGAAGAATGGTGGATTAATCGAGAATAATAGGCAAAATGAGCCCATAAAGTTACCCATTTTTGGGGCTCATCATCACCCCCCTGTTGAATGTGTTGCTCATCCTCTGAGCAACTAATTCAGTTCATCATCTTTGATTGCTTTGACTGCCTCTCTAACATCCCAAGGTTACAAGGTGATGTCCTCTTCTTCGTCATGAAACCCTGCTTTTTTCTCTACTTCCTCCCATTGCCTGTGTTCTTATTCTTCCTTGACCCCTTCCAGTAGTCCTAAAAGTAATGGAGGACTAAACTTTAGGCCAATCCAGTTGGCCTTCAGATTTTTCATTGACTATTTATAAAGTGGCACTCTTGCCAAAGCCTCCCTCATTCTGGTTGGGGAGTGGTACTCTCTTATTTTCAGACTATGGGACAATGTGTTCCATCTCCTTGTGCAAGCATGAATGCAATTATCACCAAACAGTCTTTCCATGTCTTCAAAGTGAGCAATGGCCTGAGCTTGCCTTTCAACGTAGTCTAGGAGAACTTGAGGGTTGTTGGCAAGGTGTTGATGCGCATATACTAGAGCTGAGGGATCTTTTGGTTCTTCCCTGATCATCAGTGGCTCACTTAGCTCCCTGTCCATAACCTTCCAAATTTCTACTGCCCTCTTTTCCTCATAGCTTAACCAAGAAGCCATATCCATGAGTTGCACATCTCCCAATGTAGCATTGGGGTCCCATAGATTCATGTTTGGAAGTGCCAAGTTGTGTAAATAGAATTCTGCTAACTTGGCCTTATCTTCAACTGAGCTATTGTCACACAAATACATAAACTGATTGTAATTCTGGAATGGAATGGTGCCCCTTTGGGCCAATGTGTTAATTTGAAATTGCAACCATTGATCTTTAAGATATAATGCATAGGACTTAGCAGGTTTCCTACATTGTAAGGCTTCTACTGCCCAGCTAGCCATGCAGGCCATTTGGGCTTCTTTTTCTTGCAACTGTTGTTTTAAAACCTGTATTTCTTCTACTGCCTGAGACTCCTTTTCTTGCAGCAGTTTTGTCAGCATCTCAACATCAGCTTGTAGCTTTTCCTCTCTTTGTTGTTTCTCGGTTGTTTCCTTGTCTGTTGGAGGTCCTTCTTGCTGTTGCTGCCCTCCCAAAATGGATAGCCTATCTTCCTTATGACCTTCCTGTAGCTGCAACTGCTTTTTCAGCAACTCATTCTCCTCCTGTAGCTGGGCTCTTTTACTGCTTTCTATGTGCCTCACCATGGCCAACTCTCTTCTTGATTCTTTTAGTTGTTCTTCCAGGTGGCCTATGTCTGCAACACCCTTGGATTTGGCAATTCTCATCCAAGTGTGAGTCCTAACCCGTTCTTGTTCCAATGCAAAGAAAAGTGGTACAGCAAACTTTTGTGGGATGATCTTCCCACTTTCTAACAAGTTGTAATATGAGCCCAAGCTAGGCTGAGGGCTTGGTTCCAGTATCTCCTCAGTCTTGTCTTCTCCTTGTGATTGTTTGGTTGCCTTCTCCTCCAATTTCTCAGTCTCTTTTAACTTGTCTAGAGTTTCCTGTAGAGATGTTTCAGCTTCCTGTAGAGCTACCTTTGAGTCCATCATCCTAATTCTCTCTTTACAGGTGGAGGTTGTTGAGCTTCCTCTTTCATAGGTGATAGATATCTTGGAAGGAGACTCTTCCTTCTTTTTAGTGGTTGTGTCCTCAATGACAATTGGTTCCTTTGACGGTGGTTGGGGTTTGCCCACTTTGATCCTTGTGCTTCTTCTGGCTTTAAAGTACATGGAGGTTTACCTCTTTCCTTTTCCTTTTTGTTTTGTAGGTGTGCTTAATGTAGCAAGCACAACTGTTGCTTCCCTTGCCAACGTCTCAGGGGATTTCTCTTTCTGCTATTCTTTTCCTTCGCTTCCTGTAGAAATCTCTGTGTCCATTGTTTTTGTCTGTGTTACTGATATCTCAGGGTGTGTCTTTTCCTTCTCTTGCTGGGTGCCTGCTTTGGCTGTGGCAGCCTTCTTTTGGGCTTCCTTGGCCTTTTTCTTTCCAATCGGTGTCCTCTTTTCCTTCGTTGTTTTTGTTGTTGTCTCTTTCTCTGTTTTAGGCTCAGCAGTCTTGTCAAATTCTTCTTTTTCTTTCTGTTCTTCCTCTGTTTTGCCCTCTGCTTGAATGTCTTGTGCTCCCTCATCATTTTTCTTCTCAATTTCTTCAGTTTGCTCCCCCTCATCACTGCTGGATGGGGTGATGTTCTCAGCCAAAATTCTAATGTCATCATCCCTGGACATATTTCTGAAGATTTCCCAAGCTATGGGGATAATATAGGTGTGTAAAGCATCTTCCACCAACAGTTCGATGAGGCCATGGTGGGCCAACTGATCTGGGATCCCTTCATTTAGCTTTGTACCACATTTAATTAAGGACTGAAGAATGAAATATGGGATGCTCAGTTTCTGGCTGGAGGCAAGTCCATCCCATACCTTAATTCATGTAGCAACCTGAAATGATATCCATAAATGATGTTGAACCTCCCTTCACATGTGATATACTTCATTATTTGATAATTGACTTCACTCCAAAGAGGAGGCAATCTTGTCCTTCTAACCCCGTTTTTATCTTCTACAGTATGCTCGTCAGGCAGAAAAAATGTTTTCTTAGCAACTTGTCCCAATGATCTCTCCTCTTTGCTCCAAGGGATCCCCAATGGTAGACCAGTAATTCTACTGATGAGATCAGGTGTAAGTTCTAGGGTCACACCCCTAAAACTAACTATGACATGTGTCTTCAAATGTGGTCTCAGTGACATCAAAAACTCTTCAGTTATCTCCTCATCATAACCCTGAATTCTATCAAAAAAGGATATCCAGTTTGCCCTGGTGAAAAGGTCCACCACCTCAGGGTGCTCGTGCAATTTTCTAGAGTCTGAGGGTTCTTTCCTTATGAATCCTCCTGGCATGGTGTCGAGTGCTCTCTTTATGTTTTAACCAGAAAAGAAAATGCTCAGGTGGGAAAAAATAGTCAATCACTGAAACAGAGGATAACTGAATTCGGTTTCTTCTGAACCCAAGAAGGAATGTCCCGGGTGCTTCTTTGCAATATCAAATGGAAATAATTCTCCTATTTTAAACTACTGCCACCCTAAATTTGACTTCCTGGTTTTGAAAAGAAAGAATTTTTTCGACAGAACAAAGGATAAGGACACGGGTTCTTTTCTCAGCACGTAGATAGATATGCACATTCGTTTTTTCACACACACACAGGCTGGCCTTTACTGCTGCATGTATCTTTTTTACAGGAGAATTTGAAAAAGGATGGGGAGATTTCAGATGCAGAGAGAAAAAGAAACTGTGTAGACTCAGGGAAATATGCAGGTAGACTTCCACTTTCTTTTTCAATCTACTGCCATGTTCAATTTACCACCTTACTCAAACAAATCATGCACAGGGGAGTTTTCCCAAGCCTACCTTGTTTTAAGCTTGAATTCCAACGAAAATCCCGAGTTTCCTTTCCGCGGAGCTGTTCTCTGCCTTTCCTGTAGAACCCTTCCTGTAGAAATCTCCCGGCTCCTGTAGAATGAAACTGTGCTTCCGATAGAGCCCGATAGGCGGGAGATTTTCAAAAATAGGTAGAAAAATAGTGGAGGACAGCTGGTTAGCTTCTCTGGAAGTGGTAGATGTGCACTCCATTCACGAACGTTGTGAGTGCAGAATGAACAAAGGGTGGTGAAGTTTCAACTGAGTTGTCTTTTAACTGCGAGTGTGATTTGTGGTGAGGGGATGAGGTGGCCGGACTAGACCATTGATCCTACGTCACAGCCATAATGTTTTTGCATGCCATCTGACCACCGTCACCTCCCTTTCTCCCGTTATCCACCGCCACCACTACCAGTCCCGAAGATTTCTTCCTAAATGGACACTCCACACGTGCTGGCTGCGCATCTAATCAGCAGTTTTGAATTTAACGAGGCTCGTTTGGATTCCACGAGGATGTGTAACTCGCCAAGGGTGGCCAGTCAATTCCACTCAATTCAAACCATTCCCATAGTCACGCATCCTTGGAATATGATTTATGCAATTGAAGAATGAGTTTAGGCACTTACCTGCGTAGTCGCGGCCGTGTTATGCAGATTTCGGATTTTGGAACCCATTTCTTCATTTGCTGTTGCTACTTGCGCACTGCATGCTTGGCCTCTGCTGATGTTCACACATTCATGTAGAGCTCCATGCATGTTCATGTGCCATACTTTGTTGTCCCTATCTCTGGAGTATGTATTTCAGAGGGATCAGCTACTACAGGAATCCTATAGGATTTCCTGTAGCTGCTTCTCCTCCTAGAATGCAAACTAGAATGAGCAGGGCTACAACTGCTGATGAGGGTCTCAACTGATAAGGAGTCTAGATGGAGAGTATCAGGTATGGTGAGTGAAAAACTGCTGCTTTGATTTGTCATTACAAATTTTCAGGCAGCATGAAGGAAACAGGATTTCTGTGTGTGACTGTGCAGGGACATTAAAATGAGTGCAATGGAGGTGTACAGAGATGGAAAAAGGGCAACATATGGTGATGTATGGAAGTAGGCAGGTTTACAAGCCTCATAGACAGATTCCCAACCTTCGAGTCCTCTTATGAGATCGATTTTGGCTTTTCTGTAGGTTCTACAAGATCTTCCTGTAGAAGATACAAAATTTCCTATAGAAGGTGAAATCTTAGTCCAAATGAGACCAAAACTTAGGAAAGGGTAATGGTCATGGACGAATGGATTGTGAGGGATGCTTGCAGCCTGGTTATGACCTCTGTCTTTGTCTTGTGCGATCCTCCTAAAACCTGTAATGACCTTCCTGCAACCTGCAATTTATTCAACATAAATTAGGTTTATTTTTCTTTTTTCTTCTTTCCTTTTTTTTTTTTAGTCTGAGATAGCTGGGGAGCCTCCAGGAGATTTTCACCCTCACTGTTTTCCCTAGGTTCCTCCAAGAGGGTTTCACCCAAGGATCTTTTATTCCTTTTTTTTTGTGTTCAAAGTGTTGGTGGAGTGGAGATAGGGGCCTGCTCCACTACCAGCACTGATTTACCAAGAGTTTCAATGAACTCCTAATTAGAAAGGGGCTTCCAATAGATTTTCAATCGATGCCCATTGACGAGCATGGGGATGGCTTCTTCATCAATGGTCCTGATAAGGACTGAGCCATTGTCATTTCATTTCTCCACTATATATGGTCCCAGCCATCTTGTCCTCAACTTTCCTTTGAAATCCTTGTATCTTGAATCATATAACAACGCCCAATCTCTTGGATGAAATTGCTTTTCTTTGAGGTGCCGGTCATGCCATATCTTTCTTTGAAGTTGGACTACCTTTGAGTGGAGAAGGGCCTGCATTCTCTGTTCATCTAATCCATTCAGCTGCAGTAATCTTTCCTATTGTGCATGGCTGAGATCTAGGTCCAGCTAAGCTACCAACCTCAATGTGTTATATTCAAATTCTATGGACAGCAAAGCCTTCTTCCCGTAGACCAGCTCATAGGGTGTGAAACCTGTTATAGTTTTCCAAGTAGTGTTATAGGCCCACGTGGCCTCAACCAAGCGATCTGCCCAATCTTTTCTACTGCTGCTCACCACTTTAGTCAAAATCTCTTCCAAAGCTCTGTTAGTGACTTCCACCTGTCCATTTGCTTGTGGATGATAAGGGGTGGAAGTTCTGTGCTTAATCTTGTGATGAGTGAGCAGGTCTTCAATCAGGTTGGAGGTAAACTGGCTTTCTTGATCTGTGACTAATTCTCTTGGGTAGCCAAACTTGTAGAAGATATTTTCCGTGAAGAACTTAGCTACTTTTTCTTCTGTTGTTGCCTTGATTGCCTTTGTTTATGCCCACTTGGTCAGGTAGTCCATGCACACAATGATGTAAGACTTTTGTTTTGAAGGAGGGTTGATAGGACCCACAAAGTCCATGCCCCACTTCTCAAATGGCTCGAAAGTCACTTGAGGTTGTAGGGGCATCTCATCCCTTGGAGTCGGTTTCCCCATCCTTTGACATCGGTCACATTGGCTGATGTATCTCCTGACATCTTGATGAAGAGTGGGCCAATAGTACCCTGCCTGTAGAATTTTGAAGGCAATTCTTTTTGCTGCAAAGTGGCCTCCACAGGGCCCATCATGACAAGTTAGGAGGATGTCAAAAACTTCCTCCTCCCTAACACAAGGCCTCAAAATCTGATATGGGCCAAGTTTAAACAGGTTGCCCCCAATCCAAGTGAATGGGGCGCTTTTCCTCACGATATTGCTCTTCTCTTTTGAGGATAGGTGCGGCAGAAACTGTGCTGAAACCAAGTAATTTGCTATATCAGCAAACCATGGAGAGAGTACTGAAATAGCAAACAGGTGTTCATCTGGCATTTGATTATCCACCATCCCTTCTTCACCTGCAGGAAAATCTACTCTAGACAGAAAATCAGCAACAACATTTTCCTTATCTCGCTTATCAACAATGGTCAAATCAAATTGCTGCAATAAAAGTAACCATCTAATGATACGAGCATTCACATCAGGTTTACTCATCAAATACCTAATTGCAGCATGATCAGTGTGTATGAATGTTTGATAACTAGTGATGTAGTGCCTGAACTTGTTTAGGGAATGGACTACAGCGAGGAGCTCTTTCTCGGTTACAGTATAGTTTAACTCGGCCTTGGACAGGTTTTTACTGACAAAATATATGGCATACGGTAGCTTCTCTTCAACTTGTTTTAAGGCTGCTCCTATGGCTTTATTCGAGGCATCTGTGTGAATGTGGAAAGGTAGGGCCCAATTTGGACCTCTCAAGATTGGGGCAGTTACCAGCTTACCTTTCAACACATCCAGAGCCTCTTGATAGTTGTCAGTCCATATAAACTCAACATCATTCCCCAAAAGACCAAACAATGGAGAGGCTCGCTTACTGAACTATTTAATGAATCTTCTATAATATCCTACTAAGCCTAGAAAACTCTAAACATCTCTTACTTTTTGAGGAGGTAGGACTCTTTGGATGATAGCAATTTTGTTGGGATCCACCTGTAATCCTTGCTGAGAGATTGTATGACCTAGCACGGTCCCTTCAGTCATTAGGAATTCACATTTTTCAGGACTGAGGGATAGGTTCATTTGAATACACTTGGCTAAAACTTTTCCCAGGTCAGTCAATGCTTCTTGGAAGTTGGACCCATAAGGAGTAAAGTCATCCATATATATTTCCACCGAATCATGAACCAGCGCAGCAAATATGCTCAGTACTGCTCTCTGGAAAGTGGCAGGAGCGTTGCATAACCCGAAGGGAAGGACCCGGTAGGAAAAGGTACCCCATGGATAAGTGAAAGTGGTCTTATCTTGGTCTTCCGAGCTGATTTGGATCTGATTATACCCACTAAACCCATCTAGGAAGGAAAAGAACTTCTTCCCTACCAGGCCATCTAACACTTGATCTATGAAAGGCAAAGGGAAATGGTCCTTCTTGGTAGCTTTGTTAAGTTCTCGATAATCTACACAGATTCTCCACTTCCCGTTTTTCTTGGGCACAAGCACCAAAGGAGAAACCCATTCGCTATCAGAGATGGGGTAGATGAATCCTACATCTAGCAACTTTTGCAGTTCTTCTTTGACAATGTCCTTAAGGGCTAGATTCATCCTCCTCTAAGGCTTCCTAACTGGTTTACAATCCTCTTTAATGTAAATGTGATGGGTACAGACTGAAGGGTGGACTCCTTTCATCTCCTTATAGCTCCAAGCAAAAGCATCCAAATGGTTGTTCAATAAGCTACACAGCTCCTTCTCCTGAGAGGGGGATAGGGATGAGTTGATCTTCAAGGTTCTTTCAGGGCCGAATTCCACATTCTTAACTCAGGGAGAGATCGGATTAGCCACGTAGAGATCCACTGAAGCACTGGCTTGTGTGTCTTCTACCAACTCTTCTAATGGCAACACACTAGGTGGTGTATTTTGAATCAAATTCTCAATAAGGTCATCCTCGGCTTAAGGACCTCCCCTGGTGGCTTCCACTATGCACCATGGTGCAGAGTAAACCTCATCCTCATCTTCCTCCTCCAACCAGAGAGGTAATTCATGTTCTAGCAGAGGTTGGGTAGGAGGATATAGGACTAGCTGTTTGGACATAGGCCCATTCTTAATGGTCATGCTCCCAACTCAACAACTGATGTAAGCATCTACAGTAGCTAACCAAGGCCTTCCCAAAATGAGGGGGTATCCAGTGAGTTTTGCCTTTGGCTGAAGGACCAAGAAGTCCGCAGGGTACTCCCAAGAATCAATGGAGACCATGACATCTTCCACAATCCCCTCGGGGGTCACGGTGGAGCGGTCTGCTAACTGCAGTACTGTCGAGGTCTTTCTTAGGGAACTCTGAAGGTTGAGTTTGAGCATAGTGTCCTTGGTCATCACATTAATGGCAACCCCTAGATCAATCAGGGTGTGGGGGATTATGGTGCCATTGATGTGGACATCGACTACAGGACTCCCAGGGTCCAGATATTTTGGACAGATTACTTGTCCCAACATCAGGTCAGACAGTTGTCCTATGACATTGATAGTTGGGGCATCTCTCTTGCGCCTGCCTGGGTGCCTAAAACACTTCTCTTTGATCAATTTATTGTAGATTGGTACATCTTTCATGGCCTAGAGAAGTGGCATTTTTACACATAACTGTTTAAGTTCTCCCAGAAGTTCAGTCTCTTATGGGTTTGGTTGCGTGATTCCAGTTAGTCTCTCAGGAAAGGGTGGAATGGCTTTGGGTTCACTTTCTTGTTTCTCTTCTTCATCCTCCTTAGGAGGAGGTTGGCTATCTAAGAGGACCATCCCAGATCATAGGTTGATCTCCTGAATCTCCATAGCATAGGTAGGGCATGTTATCTCTCCAGTATATACCTGTTGGGCATGTCTGTTATTGGGGTTCGGGTTTGGTTGAGTAGGCATCTAGGGTTGTCTTGGAGGTGCAAGAGGTAATGGTTGTGGTTGAGCAGGTGGTGGAGGCAAAATAGCGGGAGGAGAGTTGTACTGGGGCATCCACCTCTGTTGAGGTGCATTCCACTGAGGTTGTGGTTGAACATGAAAATGAAACAAATGAGCAGTAGGTTGAGTATGGTATTGAGATGGATAGGACCAAGGAGGGGGTGCAGACCAGGGAGGATGAGTTGGGGGACCCCAAGAAGGTATGTGAGTGGATTGGTTGGGGTTGTAATAAGTCTGGGATGTCCCTTGCATCCCCTGTTGGTAAGGTCTGGGTCCATGTGGCCTTCTTTGGTTCATGAAGTAGAGTGGTTCAGTGGCTCCTTCAGCCCCTTGGTACATATCTTTAAATCCAGGTAAGGTTGGGCACTGGTTTGTAAGGTTGTCCGCCTCACAAACGAAACATACCTCTATGGAGTGCAATGGACACTCGTTCTGAGGATGCTTCCTTGTGCATCTGGGACAAAAGATGGCCAAAGCCCTCTCAGCTTCCTCTTACTTCTGTTGGATTCGGAAGGTATCCATTTGCATGGCAATGGTCTGTCTCACCTCACTTTTAAGGTCTTCCATCTGATTTGCAAACTCATGTTTGGAGAAGGTGGCACTGGTTGAAAGTTGACTCCCCCTACCTCTTTTCCGGGCTGCCCTAGAATGGTTTCTAAACATAGTCTTTATGTCATCATAAGGTAGTTGGTAGATGTCTCCCCCAGCCAGCAAATGGAGGGTATCTAGAAGGTCTTCAGGGACTCCTCAGAGCAGAACCAGCTTCATAGATTTAGGGTCAAGCGTGCACCTGGCCCTTTTATACTGAGTTGGAACCTTTCTTCATAGTCTTCTAAAAATTCATCACTTCCCATGGTCATCCGAAATATTTCTCCCTTTGTTTCCTTTGACCTATAGTAATCCTGATATTTGTTGTTAAAGGCTTGCTGCATCTGAGCCCAAGTTGTGATATTGTTTCCAGGTAACCCCATGAACCAGCGGAGTGCTACATCCTTGAGGGTAGAGGGAAGGAGTTTCAACTTTTGCTCGTCTTCTGCATAGTCATAAGTTTGACAAAGGATAGCAAACTCAAACAAGAAGGTATCAGGGTCTTCAGTGGTCAATCCATGGAAGTGAGGTAAGGCTGAGGGACTTATGTTTTTCATTTTTGTGTCTCCATTGGTCTCTCGGATGGGAAAGGTGCCTTCTAGTCTCTCCTCATTTCCTATATCGTTTCTGTGTTCAGTCATGGTATCAGGAGGAATGTTTTCTTGCTCTTCTTCTGTTATAGGATCTCCGTATATCTCTGGAGGTTCACCTAGAGGTTCTTCTAGATCACTGCCACCAAAGAAGAGAGAAGGGTGACTCAGTGATGTGGTGGCGGTGTTGGGTAAGAATTTTCCTGAATTGTCTCTGTTCCTACCAGGCATGAAAGGAAATCTTTTTGGTTGTTTTTTGTGTTTTTATCTGCTTGTACCTACAAAACTGAAATTGATTAAACAACAAATTGTAACTAACTAAAATAAACCTTGCTGGAATGAAAATTGCAGAATTGAAATGAAAGCAGGAAATGACTAATCTATGCTGCTGAAATGAAATTGCATAATTGAAATGCTAAGCTACGCTTGCAGAAATGAAATGCTAAGCTATGCTTGCAGAATTGAAATTGCGGAATTGAAATGCTAATCTATGAAAGTGGGAAATATCTAATCTACGCTTGCTGAAATGAAATGAAATGAAAGTAGGAAATGTCTAATCTACTTTTGCGGAAATGAAATTGTAGAATGGAAATGAAACAACTACTCTACTCTTGCTGAAATAAACTACTTAGCAGAAGGTTGTAGTAGAAATTAGAAGAAAAGCAGCAATCACAAATACTCTGACGCTTCCCCGGCAACAGCACCAAAAAGATGGTGGGCTCCAGTATTGCAGCAATGATGCTACAACTCCTTGGACTCCCTTCTTTACTTTTATCAACCTGGTAGTTCATAACAAACTTGGAAGCGACTGTTCTATATACACAAGTACTAGCTCTTACTGCAGGCTATCACTTGATCAGTTGGCATAAGTTCGCTATGAGCTTAAGAAAACTTCTATGAGTTCTTAGAAGAATCTTTTAACTCTGATGATGAAAGCTAACTCAAAAGAGGCTAGTCTACTTGCAGAAAGAAGCTGAAAGCTTAAAGGAAATGCAAACCCTAGCAAACCCTAGTTTTACCGACTAACCCTACTGGTGCAAGAAAAGAGATGAAAGCTGCTGAAATGGATGCCATTGACTCTTGGAAAGGTAAAATGCATGTGACTAAGCTACTTCTGAAGGAAAATATGGAAAAAGCATCTTTTTGTATTTTTGAGTAATTTTGCAGAATTATTATGCATGTGCTTTAACTATTTTTTACTGTGCAAAGGTTTATTGGCGAAAGGAAATGGAGTGGGCGCTTGCAGGAGGTTGGGAAGGTCAGAAGAGGGCCTAAGAGGTCCCTAGCACCCTTCTATAGAATTCCATAGCGATCATATCTCGAAAAAAC
The DNA here is from genome assembly GCA_031772625.1 of Pinus tabuliformis. NCBI lineage: Eukaryota > Viridiplantae > Streptophyta > Pinopsida > Pinales > Pinaceae > Pinus > Pinus tabuliformis. The sequence goes on from CM062817.1 coordinate 1,524,172,247, forward strand.
TGCTCGCGTGAACTTCTACAGGAAGTCTGCAAGGGTTCTACAGGAAGTTCTACATGAACATGCCAAAAGTGGATTTTAGAGGGTTGATGTTGGAAAAACAGTGGGAAAGTGGAAATGAAGGATGGATAAGGATGTTAAGGGGTCTAGGACCTGGTAAATGAAGTTAAGAAGTGATGAAGATGGTTGGAGTTGTTCAAAGATGGAGAGAGAAATGTTGCACAAAATGTAGAAATTAGGGAAAGTTGGGAAAGTGTGGCAAATGAAGGGAAGAAATCTTGAGTTAGGGGCTGGAATAGGTTGCATGATGGAGGAAAGGTAGGTAGGAATGTATTGCAGGTGCTTTGCACACTATTTTCCAAAACTGATCAAACAAAGACTGAAAAAAACCAGAGATCTATCTATTTTGACCTAATCTGACCTAAAAACCATAAACATGATGAACATAAGTTTATAGACAAGATATCATGCAAGAGAGCTATGGAAACTGAGTAAGAACAGATCTAAAATGAAAACACAACTGATATCAACTTTTCCAACTTAAAATCTAACACTAGCAATTGCATTGGAAGACAAAAACAGTTTTTTTGTGGCAACAAGTATGCCTTGGTCTCAGCTCATGGTCCCAAAGAGGGAGAGATGAAATCAAGGACTGCTTGATGGCCTTTTTATATATCTTTTATGTTACCAAATTGTCAAATCAACCTGAAGCATGAAAAACTATCTTAATCATCAAAAACAACCTAAGTGACAAAGCAAGATCTTAACCTAAATAACAAAAACTATTCTGTGAATGCAAGAAAAACACATAAAAGTACACAAAGGAGGTACTGGCACTTGGGTTGGGCCCAACCCCAAGAGCTATAGCCTCCTAAGAAAGCTCAGAGCTGGTGCAAAGTGAGATTCATCTTCATTACTCAAAAAATAATAGTCATGTCACAAAACTGTTTACAGAAAGAGCTCGAAAAATGAGCTGAATGCAGAGCTGCACTAAAGTGCGAAAACAAACTATTCAATAGCTTAACTACCAAGGCTTGAAGCCTTCCTACTTATGCAACACGAGGACTCCCAACAATCCTCATTAACTTTAGGAGCTTGGCTACCCAAAACTGCAGTTAATCAGCCACTTCACTAAACCTACTTGACTACCCCTTGAAATCATCTTTGGTGGGCTATTGAACTCCGAGCTGATGGTGGAGAACTCGAGGAAGGGGTCATTTAGTGCAGGAGACACCCCTCCTACAAATCCTCAGCCTTGTTCCTTTTTGTTTGGCTACCAATTTGCTCATAAATGCCTGACCTTGGTCCAAAAATGTCCAAAAATCTGCAATAAGCACGTATTAGACTTTGTGGTCAAGTGACTATTCCCATTCATTCAATTAACATAAATATATTCAAAAGCATGCATAAAACTATGAATAATGGTGGATTAATCGAGAATAATAGGCAAAATGAACCCATAAAGTTACCCATTTTGGGGGCTCATCAGCAGGCTCATGAGTGCTTCATTGAGAAGGTTGCCTTCGATGGCAAGCCCAATTCCCTTTGGTCCGAGAAGGTTACATCTCATGGCAATCCAAATTCCCTTCATTCCAAGGTAGTTATTTTTCTAGCTAAATTTTTTAATGCAAGAATTCGAAAATTCTTTCCTCAAAGAAGAAGTATTGAATTTCTCAAGAACAAGTTGTTGGAGTATTACTTATATATATATTTTTTACATAAATTTAACTTGTAAGTTAATTGAAAGATCTTTATATCTAGAAAATTAGTCAAATATATCAGAAAATGGTTGAAGTTTGACTGTGAATTAAACAGGAAATATGCCTTACTGATAGAAAATGGTTTCCTACTGTAAACTCTATATGAGATGCTAATTCTTAGTCAAACCCAAATTAAATTAGTCACTGGGACATCATTATGATATTTGCCTAGTCATAACAATCACCATGAAGTGATATTAGATTGTAGCTTAACACATAGAACCAGAAGATTATATTCATTAAACAAAATAATCTAATCTAATTGGCACCTTCCACAGACTGTTTTTGTTATTGATCCCATTTATTTAATTCAGTTATTTTTCGGCAAGGTTGAAAGCGGGTTCTTGGAGATTTTGGTTAAATGATTGAAAAATAAAAGAGAAAATAGAAAGAGAGAGAGAAAATTTACACACAACACAAATCACTCTCATATTTTTATTGATCACAAAGGTTACATATATATAAGATACAAATTACTGACTTCGAAAAATCTAGATCCAAAGAAAATGGAACTATGACTCGGACATGACACATCAATAACTCATACACATGGGAAACAACCACATCTAGAATAACACCTCGGAATACTCACTGACAACTTGTAATAGATATGGAACACATGACATGGAAACATTACTTCCAATATGTTTGACATTGAATTAAATGGGAAATCTGCCTATACAAATATAAATTGATTGCTTACTATAAACTCTACATGAGATGCTAAATCTTAGTCAAACCCAAATTATATTAGTCAGAGAGACATCATTATGATATTTTCCTTACTGTAACAATCAGCATAAGTGATATTAGATTGCAGCTTAACACACAGAACCAAAATATTATATTCATTAAACAAAACAATTTAATTGGCACCTTCCACAGATTGCTCTTGTCATTGATCCCATTCATGTAATGTAGTTTCTTTTCGGCAAGGTTGTAAGCGAGATCTTGGATATTTTGGTTAAATGGTTGAAAAATAAAAGAGAATAGTAGTCTAACTAAGCCTTCCACTCATAGGTTACTTTGTACTATGAAGAAGCGTTGAGACCTTAACCTCCCATCTCTTAATCAACACTTTGATTGGACATGGATTTCACATGTACAAGTCAAAGTTGCACAATTGTATGGTGAATCTTCTCATAGATTAAGTCTTACATGAGAAAGAAGAGATTGCAAAAAAAATTTACACGCTTGAAATCTGGACTTACTACTCTTACAAATGCTAAGACATCTGCGAAAGAAGTAGTGGTACCACTTTTAAAGATGACATCTAAATTGAAAGGTAATATTAATAAAAATATAGAAAGGGAAACCAAGGAGGTGTACCTTATGAGAGTCCCTTCCATTAACACTTTATCCCCTTTATACAAGTCCATGTGACTACGGATCCAATGAATAGTAACTGTCAGGTCCATGGTGAAGGGAGATTAAATACTACTAAAAGATTAAAATATATTAATATAAAGATTCATTGTTAAAAAATTGACACACTTCATGATAAATGAATTTATCGGAATTTCTAAGTAAAATTATCCCTCCTTTCCTTCAAATGGATAAACAAAATATCGAAAACAATATAAATAACAAAACATTTTACACAATCCTAACATTTACCATATTAATTCACATATCCTTTGATTCATATAACCAAATGATGCATAAAAGTGACATGAAAACATGTTAACCAGAGAATTCAATAAAAATAATTAAAAATTAATTTTCAATAAAGATGATAAAAAATGATTAAAGATGACTTTTCAATGAAGATGATAAAAAATGATTAAATATTGCTTTTCAATGGAGATGATAAAAATATTTGAAGGTATCACCCCATTAATACTAAAATTACACGAGTGCCAAACTTTTATGCAACATTCTTAAAAAAATTGTATCCATCTTTCCACTATAATATTGGCTTTATTCCTTTTTTTTCTTTCCGTGGGGCCATCTTTTTTCTTGACTGAATGCTACGCTTTACGGAGTCTTTCTTACCTGGAAAGACATGATACCATAAATTAGTAACACGGTTTAAAATTTGATTTTTAATCCATTTACTTACCACCCTTTCCTTGCCAGAATTGTGGTTTCCCAGGGTTTGAAAATGGTGTAACAACGCAGAACGCACCAAGGGCCACCTGTAATTCAGCCCAATTCATTTCTGCCACTTAAAATGGCCATAGGAACCCCTCATTGCCCTTGTTGTTGGCTTTCTGAGGGCCTGTGCAGATCATCTCTTCTCTCCGGCTGTCGAAGGGGATGGATTCTCCTATTTTCCAGGGATTTCCTACTCTTTATCCTTCTGGTCTTTTCTACAGGAATGAGAGGATCAAGGGTTCTGCTGCTTACAGGGTTATCTCGTCTTCTAGAGGTTCCACCCTTCCCCACCCTAAGAGCTTTCCTGGGTTTGGGTTTTCCTTTCCTCAAGAGGCCTTGATTCATTTTCCCCGGATGACCAATAGATCTCCTTGGAGCTAGGACTTTCTGGCTTGCACCTCTTGTCCAGTAAGGACACTGCTTCCTGGGTCTAAGGTTTCCTACTGCCAGGCTATGTCTAGCTTCTGATTTCGGCCTCATGGTTGCCTCAGGAAAATTACATAGACTCCTACTTCTAGCTACAAAGAGAACAACCGAACAGGAGAATGAGTCTACATACCACCTTTCCTCGCCATTGCCATAGTCTTTGTCTGAGCGCTGCTCCTGTCTACCACCTTTCTTCATTCCCTCCTGCTTCGTGCTCTGCTGCATGCAAATTCCTAATGCCACCTCAGGCCCTCTTTGGTTTATTCCTATCCTTCTGTCCCTTCTGACCTCCACCTGTCCTATTTCTTTCCCGACACTCTTTCCCGAGTCCTTTCCTCGAGATGTGCCTCGACCGTTCTGTCCGCCTTTACTCCTCATAACTCCTACGTCCTCCCGGCTGCTCCTGCCATATACTTTCTGTCCTTCTGCTGCCACTTGCCATCCCTTCTCTGACCCTTTTCCTGGCTCCACACCTGCCCTCCACCATCTCATACCTTGATTGCGCCTCTGCTGGCTTCTCGGGATACGATCCATCCCTGCCCTGCTCCATCAACTGCCCTGCTCCATCACCTGCCCTACTCCATTCCTTTCTCACGTGTGTCCTATCTGTCATCACCGGCTATGTCCTTTCCCCACGTCTGCCACTTGCTACCTTTTCCTGAACATTCCTCTCTAGATCACTATTGCCACCGTTATCGACGTCTAGGAGTTTTTGCAGCTGCACCTTCTCCTCCGGGTGAGGGAGCTCTGTTCCTCCGATGTCCATCAACCTTCCCCTGTTTCGGCTTCCCCAATTCGCTAACTAGTCTGTCGGTCTGTTGCCTATTCGCCTTACGTGTGTGGGAATCAGATAGTCTATTCTATTGATCAATTTCCCTATTTCACTGGTTCACCATGCTGTTCTCCAACTCCTGCTAATCTTTTCCGCCGGTGTCTTATTTTGTAGCTGTTTTACCATGTCAATTACCAGTTTTGAATCACCTTCAATTTGAAGGTTCTGGTGCTTTTCCCGAATGGCAATTTTGAGTCCTCGTTTCAGCGCGTGTAACTCTGCTTCATTGTTTGTTGCTTCTCCACAATCCATCGCAAAAATTCTCAAAGTTTTTCCTCCGTTGTTCTTGAATAGCCCCCCTATTCCTGCTTCTCCCGGGTTGCCTTTTGCTGCCCCGTCAAAGTTTAGCTTGACAAAGCCTTGCGGTGGATGCCTGTAAGTGTTTATCTCTTCAACCTCTCTGTTTTGGTTTTTACTTTGGGTTCTGTCTATCATGCTTTGTTTTAATTGTAACCGCTGCAAGATTCTCTCCTCTGTTTGGTTAATCTTCCAGTCTTCATCATTCCACCTTTCTGTTAAAATTGTTTCTCTGATATTTTGGATTGTTTGTTTCCATATTTTGGCCGGGGTTCTCTTTTCTTCTTTAAAGATCACACTGTTTCTTTCCTTCTAGATGTTCCAAAGCATGAACCCTACTGACAGCATCCACGCGCGGTTTAAGACCTGGTTCTGATAAGGTTTTCATGGCTAGTTTTCCAAAGTATTTTTTATATTATGGTAGTTTATGTAGTTTTCCAAAACAGGAAGAGGGAACCAGTAAAAATTCGAAAAGGAGAGGAAGGAAATCGGAGGCTGAGCATAGGATGTACATGATAAATGCTTACATGGTGGGGAACCCACCCGAAATTCGGGAGCAAATAAATAGTTGGGAAAGAGAGTTGAGATCAATCAGCTCGAACCAGGAGGTCCCCAGGGGAGAGTGGGAGGCCATAGTGCTGGACCTAGGTAATTCGCGCAGCCGCAACTCACTTTTCAATAAGTTGATTCAACATTACTGGATAATGAAGCATGTGGTAGCCAGATCTACAAAAATGAATCGGGTTGTCCGGGAGGAAGAAGAGGAGGAAAGGAGGCAGCAGAACGAGCAGTTATGGAATCAGAACCAGGAAGAGTTGGAAAACATGAAATCAGTGCTTCTTAAGGAAATAGCAGCGGTACAGATTCAGGCCTCTCGCAACAATCTCATCCTGGGAAGAATGGAACAGATGTTGAGGGAGATGAAATGGATGATGGAACAGAGAACCGAGATCCCTGGATCAAGCGCCAAGGCGCCTGCCCCGATAATCTCCTCAGATGAGGACCGATGCAATAGGTTAAGGCTGTTAGTGTTTTTGATGCAAAATACTAATATTTGATGTATTACCTTAGAATAAAAGCTAAGATAATGAGTAGAGCTCGGAAGAGAAGATATGTTAGAAACACAGAGATGAACATTTTCAAATTTTGGTTTGGATTTAATGCAGACAAGTGGTTGCCTAGTTTCCTTCAGGCAGGTTAACCACCTGGAACATATAATGATGGATGTAAATTTGGATTTTGAAATATAGATAGCAACTCTGCCAAAGTTAACAAAAAAGAATATTGGCTTTATTCCCAACAATAAGGGATCGGGAATATCTCCATAGCATGCACAAAATACTGAAATTTTTTATTTTGTTGATGGGGAATTGCAATGACCAATCCAATAAGTAATGTTTGGGAAATCTAGATTTTGATTTTAGGATAAGAACGAGACTAAATAATTAATTCTTGTTTTACAAATGAAATAATTAATTTGTATTTTTAAGATTTCCAAATATTCTCTCAATTTATAATTTAATTAAATTTTCATCCATTAATTAGTAAATTATATGACAAAAAAATAAAATGGTGCCATTTGCAATAATCTACATTCGGATTTGTCACTTGATTTTCTACCATTGTAGTGTATATTACCCTACCTGCGTAAATATTAAACACTTATATTTTCAAGGTCAACTTTCTTTTATCAAATTACGACAAACTATCGTTCCATTTAGCACATAATTTATGCCTTATTTACATTGATTTACATAGGCTACGATTTACGTAGGTTACCGCAATACAATCGCTTTAGGAGACCATAATGCTATTGATGTGAGCATGTTTGCTTTGATTTATTTAATTTATTTAATTATCTAAATATTTTTTTAAATAAAATAATTTATATTTATAATTTAAATATTCAATTAAATTACTTAACATGCTATAATTTTTTTCAATAATGATATTTTGTCTTATGTTACTGAGTTGTTTTTGCAAAATTTGGTGTAATTGTTAATTTAGAAGATGTTGTTATATTAGATTAAAAATAATGATGATGATGGTGGTGGTGGTGTTTAACCTCCACTAAGACCAATATAATTTATTGGACCTTAAGAAAGTAAGTGATTAATTGAGACTCTTAAATATCTTATTTTTATGATAAAAATAAAATAAAAAAGCGTTCCTAGACCATACCAATTTTGCTAACTTAATAAATCTAAAAAAATTGGTAGTGTGGAAAATATTTTGAAAAAAAAAATAAATCTGAATAAGAATAGAGCAATCCAAGTAAAAATACTATTCAACTCTCTTAATAGGAATCGTCTACCGAGGTGGAGGAATTGCTCGGATGGCCAAAAGTGGCCAGAATCCAAGCAGAAAATTTTCAAAAAATTTTGTAGAAGTAGTTTTTGAATCGTGTTTTTGATGGTGGAAATGGATTCAGCACCATCAAAAACGTCTAGGATACCTAAAAGTTTGAAGTTTAACAACTATAACTTGAATTTACAAAAATCCTTGCTGGATTTTCTCTAAATATAACTGGAATTTCCATAACTTTTAGGGCAATTCCTCCAACTAGTTAGATTATAACCTCTTAATATCACACCCGGAGATAAATTCTTTTGCAAAATAATAATAAAACATAGTACGAATTCTATCTCACTTAGTAATTCAGAAATGGGCATGAATATGGAATATTTCAGAAATTAAGTATGGGTGAAGGAGCCTTCTTCAATCACAAAAATCTCTCGTTGTATTACATTCTATTTATAGAATCATAAAGTTGGTATACTCTAATATTAAATCCCTTACATGTTACTTAATTTATAATTAAGGTCTTCCCTTCTCTTGACTTTCGTATAATCTCTCGACTTTGAAAGAGACCTTGGCAGAGTTATACTATTCTTTTCATTTCTACCTACTTTGGTGTAGATTGATAAATCGGAAAATTATACTATCGTTTTCATTTTGACAGGCTTAGTGCGCATTATAGTTAGAAAATTATATTTTATGTTTTCTTTAAATTTTGATGTTTGGTAAGTAATGTGAGTGTTGAGATGATTGGTAAGTTTAATTTGAGTAGTTTTAAGTAGTCCCAATTTAGGGGCATTTAAGCTCTCAAAATTACTCCGAGCATCGCTTTTATCTTGATTGGATTTTTGCTCAGTGTTTTGAAACAATAACCTTTGCACCAAAAAATACTTCAACAAAACACTATATCACTATCACTATCTCACACTAAACACTATCTAACCTTAGACCTAAAAACAACTTGTTATGTTATTTTCAATTTTCAAAAATAATAATTTGACAACAAACCTAATGACGAACAATATTTTACTATCTACACAAAATATAGAACTTGGGAATAAGCACAGGAGGATAAGTGCATGTGATACTATGTACATAACGCAAATAGAAATTTAGAACATTAAAATAGAGAATTTTAAGAAAACATTAAAATAAGAAATTTGAGGATCGTGCAATATTTGACAAAGGCATTAAAATAGAGAAATTGAGGATCATGCCATAGTTGACAGAGGCAATAAAATAGAGAATTTGAGGAACATACCCAAAATATTCCTCTTGGTCATCTTAAATGTCATTAATATAAGACGGTTTAGGAAATAAGTTCCATAAGTTTTTGAGAAATGCAATATTTGACTGTCATTAAAATAGAGAATTTATGATGGGGTGGCAGGAGAGAGAGGGATTCTCATTAATCCTAAAGGAAATATCGAAGACAGATTTGCTTGGGGCCTCAGTGGGAAGACAAACAATCAAGCATAAGCTTATGGTTTGTTTTCGGACTATCCTTGGTGTCGTGGAGGTAAATCCTCTCTGCGGACAAAGACGATCCCTACTAGCCCAGACCGGGTCTAGCAACAATCACACAATGCTATCACACAAGTTCCTAATTGCAAATAAAAAGTGGATGGTGAGAACCTACTTGGATTCCAATGCTAGTGTTTGTAGAAGAGATTTCGCCCTCGTTCCTTTGCCTCGGCCGGTCACGATCCCCACGATCTCCGTGATTGGACACCTGCACATGCAAAGAACAACACGAATACAAGCATAAAATCTAGTAGATGCAATTATATATCAGTCAGAAAAGATATAACTCAACATCAAACATAAGACAATGAGAGTGGAACCATAATGATAGTCATCTATTATTAATAAATAACAAAGAAGAATATAACCATTGTTCTGATGTCAAATCCTCCTTTGGCTGGGTAGTCAGCTACACAAGTCTTGCAAAGCTTGTTGGAATGAGGAACAAGCCTCTCTCTCTTTGGGTGACAAGAATCTCCTTACTTAGATTTAGCCTTATGGGTGAAAAGAAGGCTCTTGCAGCTTCAAACTCTCTATCACTATGCTGGAATTACTAACTAGAACTACTGTAACTAGCTTCCTCAAGGCATAGAGACAAGCTTTTATAGATAGAGAGGAAAGAGATAGGATCAACCACATTATTCATGGGATTGGCTTTATCCCTTGGAAACTTCCATGAAAGGTGGCAAACCACTTCCCTTCTATGGAGATTCGAAGCCAAACCATCCTAGCTCAACATAGATTCAGTTGGTGAATGGGTTGAAGAGAACCTTCGGGAGCTTGTTGGTTAGAAACTTTACTCAATTCGGTTGGCGCGAGTGCGACTCTGAGACAGAGCGCCAATGGCGCGCCCTATTTAGAGGATTTCCCTCATTGGCGCGGGCAGTGAACTATGGACCCGCGCTAATGTAAAAAGAGCTGTTTTCATGGGTATTTTGCAGGAGATGTCTTCACGGCATATGAAGCTCATACTTAGAGGAATATGATGCAAGTGGTTTCAGGTCATGTCACTTTTCACAGGTCCTGGAATGAGTCCTCCAGTGTGCGGGTGAGGGGTAACAGGGACGGTGACAAACGGTGACAAATTTTTGTGTAACAGATGCCCCCTAAAGCATGAGGCCCGAGAGAGAGAGGGGTGAAATGCTTTACAAAAACATGCGGGACTGAAAACGCGGCTACCGGAGAACCTGCGAAAAGAAGTACAATTGATATCTCAAGTACATGATATATGTGGTATGGGCGCAGCCATCCATAACAGAGTACATAATAATCTAGATCCAAGGCATGGATGCAACCATCCAGAGAGGATCCATAAATAGACTCAGGCATGGTCGCAGCCATCCAGTGAATGAGTCATGTAATGATCATAATAATCCACAAATCACAGCCTGGATTCCAACAGACAAAATCCAAGGTCTTGCGCTCCATCTCGACCCGAACAGAGTACAAGTTCAGGCATGCGAATACATGAGTTGAAGTCGAACATGCATGAACATCATCTGATTACCAGCCAATAGTGAAAACTGTTAACAGACGCGAGAGGTACCACCAATAATGACAATGGCCCTCAAGGTACTATAGGTACAATCTACGGCGTGCGAATGAGTGAGCTGGCGTCGAACACCCGTAGAATCATTCGATCGGAGGGCAATGATGAAAACCTCTCATCGAACACAAAGAACCTGCCATTGAGGCATGCAGGCTCCAAGGCACCGGAAGGGAGTCTCTAGATCAGCTGCCTAGATAATGAGCTGCAGTCGACAAGAAGTGACCTTGATCAAAGGTGGGCCATAATGTTTCCCACATCATTGACATGAGACAGAGGAAGAATGTTGTGGTGAATCAAAATTATGTGAGGTATCAGAGGAGGTTGTAATTCTGCAAAGGTCAACTTCTCTTGAACATATCAGCGGCACAACAGTGGACTTGGCAGTATTTGACATCAAATGAGCAGAGGTCATGGTGACAAGGCAACGAGCAGATGAGAGGTCAAATAGGATAACCCAGACCCACGGAGGCAAGTGTATAACAAGATGAGATGTCCCCACCCAGACACGAATGCAGACTAGTGCCATGTTCAAGAGTGACATACTGCTGACACGACAATAATTATGGGTCCATTTTCCCCACCATTTCTGGTGAGTACCCCAGTTATTTTTAATAAGCTTGACGGGGATATCATATGCTTGTGAGCGTCATTGCGACGGAACACGATGTCATTAAGTTTTAACGAGTCTGACAAAGGAAGAACTCGGCGTCTTTTCCTGTTTAGAGAATCTGAAAAGACGACACAAAAGAAAACTCCAGGGGGGTCCTTTTTCGTAAAGTTGTGTCTCCCGAGCCCGAAAAAGTATAAAACAATGCTCGAAAGAACCGCCCGACCATTACGATCGAGGAGTACTTTTCATTTATAGTGACATCGACCTGAAAAAGTAAAAAAGCGATCAACATCACGTCGTTTCATAACCGTTAACGAACCTGAAATGACAAGGGTCCGACGATCTTTTCGTTTTTACACGGTCGGAAAAGGGTTCAAAGACGACCGCCTCTTATTTACGTTTAACGAGTCAAGAGGGGTAACTCGGCGATCTTTTCATTTTTAGCGAGTCAGAAAAAGAGCTGAAAGATGACTCCATAGTGACTTTTTCGTGTATTTATCGAGTCCGAAAAAGTATAAAATACAACTCGTTTCACCATCGAAGTTGCAAAAAGGACCTGTCATAGCACCAGAAACAAGCGTAAAATCCATTTTCGACCAAAAGTATATTAAAATAAAAAAACAACTTTTTAAACCTAATTACAAGTCAAAAAGTCTATAAATATGGTGAAAATGTAAAAAATAGAATTACTTTTACTTTTTACCTCTTGCATAGTAGTAGTGGTCCATTTGGGGAGCGAACTTCGAGCAGTGATTACCGCCAATCTGTGCAACCATTTGAGATTCTGCCAGTTCCAGGTAAGAGGCGCTTCCCTTAGCTCCATTTTCATACCCCTTTTATGCATTCTTTTCCCTGATTGAGCCTCCGCAAGGGGGATTTTAAAATTTAGGGTTGCACCCCATTGGCGCGGGTATCCGGCACGGGTCCGCGCCAATGGGGTGATTTGCCCAAAGGTGCCGCGCCATTGGCACGACTGTTTTAGAAACAGTCGCGCCAACCGCGCGACCTAACTTTTTGCTTGAATTTTCTCATCATTTTTGAAATTTGTCTGGTTTGTAAGCTTACCAGTGTTCCAATAATGATTTATTCATCCTTGTGGGTGCAGGAAACAAGCAAAAATGGTGGTGGAATGGAAAGAACGGGAGCATGATGCCGTAGATGCCTTGGCCATAGCGGATGAGGGATGTATGAATGCTTTGAGAGACTGTGGTCTCAAGAAGTTCTTCCTCACCTCTTATCTGCGAGCTCAACCAGAGCTATTACAGTTCATAGTAGATGCTTGGGATGTTGATGACCAAGTATTTCGATTACGGGATCAAACCTTAGAGCTGGATGTATCTGATGTGTACTTCATCACTGGGCTGTCACGGAGAGGGGCGAGCCCTATTTTGACCGGAAGCAGGCCTTCCGGAGAGAAAATAGGTGAAGTGAAGGCCCGAGTGTGTCCAAAGGCACAATTTGCGAAAAACAATGCCAAGGTGGATATCGCCACCATCCATGACTTAGTTCTTAAGGTGATACTGTTCACCATCACGTGTGCAGCTGGGGTACAGGCGCCCCATGAGGCGAGCAAGAATCATCTGTTACTAGCGACAGAATGTCTCAGCCCCACCATTTTTGACTGGGCTACAACGGTGACTACAAACATCAAAAGGCAGCTTACAAAGTGTAAGCGCGGGGGAGTGAAATAGTTTGGGTATGGCTCGATTGTGGTGTCATTCTTCTTGGAACGATTACCCCTTTTCCAGTACCAGGGAGCTGTAGTGGCGGACCCATTGCCACGAGAGCCTAGGATGGCTCGCTGGGCAGCATTGATGCCCAGAGGAGGAGGGAGCCAGCAGATGTCTTGGCGGCCCGAGTCCTTCATATGGCTTCGCTGTCAACTGATCGTGGTAGAGGATTGGCCATACGCGGGAACCAATTTCATCGGGGATCTGGACCTCCCACTGCCAGAGGGAGAGGAGTGGGAAGAGGAGCTAGGTATGACCTCTTCGTCTTTGGTGTTTTATGTATTTTCATTTTTTTGTCAATACATGCATGTTCTGATGACAATTGTATGTATATGCAGATGTGGGCCCAAAGCGACCAGCCGGCTTGTCTCCTATAGCGCGGAGGGGCCAACCTGTAGCTGATCCTCAGGCAAGGGGTGCTGTGGGGGAAGAGCTGGTGCAGAATCTCGAGGGACTCACCCAAGGGATTCCAGGTTATGCGAGATTGGCGGATGTGCCTTTTGCGTACCAGAGGCACACAGTGGGGGTGCTGACCCGCATCCATCGTCTGTTGAGACGCTTGGTGCGCGCGGTGACGTGCTATCATGAGCACCACCGCGAATAGACTTCTAGGCTTTTTTCATGCATATTTTTTGAGGGACATGTCGTCCCAGGATGTATCGGGATGAACATGTATTGTTTTTTGAACCTATGTAATGCACGCGGTGCAAAACTTTGCGACACACATATATATATATACATATGCCTATGGTTTATTATTGTGCTTTTATGTGCTTGCTTGTATAATGTTTTGATTATAAATTACGCAAATGTCTATCTAATACATGATTAGCCAATGCATCAGATAATGTGTTTAATCGTCTTAGGATATGCTGACATGTGATAAAGTCAAAATTCCTTTCTAACAATTTAACACGTAAGTACAACCTTAAAATATGACGGTCTCTGACGGAATATCGCCCATTGAACTGATGGACGACAAGTTGAGAGTCTAGGTTAACAAGCAATGTATGAATACCGAGATTAATTGCCTCAGCTAATAATTCAATAACAGCACTATATTCAGCAACATTGTTTGTAGTACAGCCTAAACACACACCTTGAAGGTCTATCAACTCACCGTGAGGATCGTAGATCACCCACGCCGTAGAGGACAAATTACGAGTGTTGCGGCAGGCACCATCAGCGAAACCAATGTAAGGTGCACCCGACATCTGCACAAGAAGCCAAAAGACACAATAAGGGGCAATCACGCTTTCACACCAAGCCAAAAACATGAAAACACACACACACACACACACACACACGCATGTACAAAACAAAGCGCATGAATCATGCATAGTACTTTTTTAAGTATAGCCCATTGCGGGGCTTATCAAGAGGATTACCTTCGTAGTCAACTAGCTCATACGCCCCTTTCTGCAATACTCTCTTTACAATGTAAGGGCCTAGCCACATGGGCTCGAGTTTGCCTGCCCCCAGCTTGTCATTTGTTTGGTCGTATAGCAGGACTAGATCTCCCTCAACAAAGGAACGAGGCTGAATGGTATGGTCAAAATGAGTTTTGACTCTCTTCTTTTGAGCTTCGATGGCTAGAGAGGCTAAGTGACGGGTCTTGTCTAACCGTTCTAGATAAAGAAGCCGTTCCTCTACCGAAGTGTTGGGAAGCAACTCGACGGCTATTTTCAACAAAGGAATTTCACATTCTATAGGAAGGGTAGCCTCCAGTCCGTAAACTAGTTGAAATGGAGTGAAACTGGTGGCATCCTTCACAGAGGTTCGGTAGGCCCACAAGGCGGGAAACAACATCAGATGCCAATTAGACTTATGCATGTCAACAGTACGTTGAAGCATCGTAACCAAAATCTTGTTAACGGCTTCAACCTGGCCATTAGACTAAGGATAGTACGGGGTTGAACTATCGTGCCGTAAGCCTAGTTGGGTTGTCAGCTCGGTCATCATGTGATTACGGAAATGCTTTCCGTGATCTGTGACGATGGCCTGTGGAACTCCGAACCACGTAATAACATGATTGAACAAAAACTACGCCGCTGTATGACCGTCTTCAGTTAATGTGGGCATTGCCTTGGCCCATTTTGTAAAGTAATCGACGGCAACGATAATAAACCCATGCCCCCCGGCCGAGCGAGGCTTACAGGTCGTATAATCAATGCCCCATTTTGCAAAAGGGCCTACGGTCACTACAGGGTGCAGCGGGGCCGGTGGTGCACGCATCTTCCACTGGTATATCTGGCATGCATGGCATGAGTGGACATCAAAAATGCAATCCTTAAAAATGGATGGCCAGAAGTACCCAGCGCGAAGGATTTTTTGACCTGTGGCATATTCGGACATGTGGCCACCACAGGCGCCAGAGTGGCAGTCATTCAAGACTCTCTCAGCTTCCTCAAGGGTAAGACATCGGCAGAGAATGGAGTCAATGCCGAGATGGTACAGGGTATCCCCTATGATACGATAGGGTTGAGACTGATGGCGGATCCGCCGCCGAGCATCTTTGGATACAGTGGGGCGGAAAGAGGACGTTTGTAAATAAACGATAATATCCCCGTACCAGGGATCGAGGGTGCTTATCAGAAAAAGAGTTTTGTCCGGGAAATGATCTTCTGAAAGAGGGGGTGCAGAAGGAGATGACAAATAACAGAGTAACTTAGCAAAGACCAGGGACTTCTTAGACTTGGCAGCAGTAAATTCCAAGTCAAACTCTTTGAGGATTACGATCCATTTTGAGTATTAGCCCCCCAACAACTAACGTGACAAAATGTACGTCATCAGGTTGTAGTCAGAAATCACGGTCGTGGTGCGCAATAAGATATAATGTCAGAAACGTTGGACAGCACAAACAGCGGCCAATGCCAACTTCTCGACATAAGTGTATCGAGTTTCCGTATCCAGGAGGTTGCGGCTGAGATAATATATGACATGTTCATTGCCATCATCATCGTCTTGCACGAGAACCATGCCGATAGTGGTATCGGCGGCGGCTAGATACAGAGTATAATCACGGTGGTAGTTCGGAGGTCGTAATAATGGAGCAGAGACAAGGAGACCCTTGAGTCGCTCAAAAGACTCCTAAGCGATAGCATCCCAATGGAAGGGTGTATCTCGCTTCAATTACCGTGTAAAACCCTTAGCCACCTCGGCATAGTTTGGAATGAATCGTCTTAAGAAATTTGCTTTGCCCTGCAAACTCTGCAACTGCTGCAAAGAAGCAGGGGGAGGAAGGTTCAAAATAGCTTCGACTTTGAGGGGGTCCAGACGGATGCCCTCTCAGGAGATGATAAACCCAAGTAGTCAGCCTGATTCAACGCAAAAGACACATTTATGAGGATTGGGCCTAATACGGTAGTGTCGACAACGGAGGAAAATTTCGCGAAGATGGGAAGGATGGTCTTGACGCTTGACTGAATGAGCTGGAAGATCATCCAGGTACGGCTGTACAATGTGATGAATGTCATGAAAGGCATAGTACATTGCACATTGGAAGGTAGCACCGGCATTCTTTAAATCAAAAGGGAGCTTCTTATAGGAAAAAGTGCCCCAAGGACAGATAAAATTCGTCTTATGTTGATCAGCGGGCGCAATATTGATCTGGTTATATCCAGAAAAACTGTCCATAAACAAGTAGATTTCGCTTCCTGCACACTCATCAATAAGCTAATCGATGAAAGGTGTGGGGAAGTTATCCTTAGGACAGGCGCGGTTAATGTCACGATAATCAACACAGACTCGAATAGTACCTTGCTTTTTGTTCACAGGGACTATATTAGAAACCCAATCCGTGAGTGGAATGGGGTAAATGAAACCAGCCTTGAGAAGCTTTTCGACTTCTGCTTTAATGGCTGCGGCCTTTCGGGGGTGCATAGGGCATAGGCGTTGACGAACAGGCTTAGCACCTAGATACGTAGGTATCTCGTGCACCACTATGCTAGGGTCGATGCCGGGCATCTCTTCGTAGGACCAAGCGAAGACATCATGAAATTCGTGAAATAGATCGGTGTAAAGTTGAACTTCCTCTAGAGTGCAAGTGACTCCAATATGAATATGCTCGACAATCCCTGGTTCCACAGAGATGTCGATGGGTTGGGTTTGCGTAATGTTTCCCATATTGCCTTCAGAAGACACTTGGTAAATTTGAATAGGTGTTTGAAGGGGCTGGAATGGGATACACGAAGCAAACTGTTCGAGACATGCGATCATTTCCTGATGGGTAGGGAGAAACGAGGAATGGTGGTGATGATCTGACCAAGGGGGTTCCTCAAGAGACATGGTCTCTATGATGGCTTCATTGGAAGGAAATGTTTGCTTTAATGGATCCGAAGTAGCATCATCTCCAAGCCAAGGGAAATGAACATATGAGTCGGGAACGCCGCTCGGAAGAGCAGGTTCAGGAGGGGGAGCCGATGCAGCAACGATTTCTACGTAGTTGAGCTCGGAAGGACTCAACGGCATCATATCGCCCTAGGATTCTATCTGATTAGTGGGAGGAAGCACTCACAGATCAGAACGCACGGAAATCATGTTAATAGGGGCGAGATTCGAAGGTGGAAGTGGAAAGACACCCATTAGGGCGGGATCCTTAAAGAGTCTGGCTCCCACACTCTCGAATGATTTGGAGGTATGCTCCACGAAAGGCACATTGCCTTCAGAAGAGGAGGTGAAGAAGGAGAGCTGGTCCACCATGACAATCTTCCCCTGATGAGGGAAACGAATGACACGGAAAAGGGAGGAAGCCATGGCTTGCATGGCGTATGTCCAGCTACGTCCGAGGAGGAGGTTGTAGGTAAGATTAGCGTCGACAACTTCGACCTCCACTTCTACCGTCTTCCCTTCCAAGGAGATGGGCAAGCGTTGGAGGATACCATAAGGGCGGGACTCTCTTCCATCAAAGGCCTCTAATGTCGTAGGAGACTGGCTCAGTGTTGGAGAACCAATAGCTTTCCAGCAGGCGACAGACATGATGCAAGTTGAGGCACCTTCATCAATGACTGTACGATGAATCTTTTTACCATTGATGATTACCTGTATAAGGAAAGCGATTTGGTGAGGCAGTCTCGGCGTATAGCCCTCGAGATCAAAAGAAATCAGATCCGAGTCAGCCGGGTCTATGCCATCGATGGCTGATAGCAAGGACTTCCTCTGGGAGGGGAAACTCTGGAGCACTTCTAAAGCGGACATAGTGGACGGAGCCTGAGCTAAGTCCTCAACAATGTTGTAGTGCTGGGCAGCACGAGCATTAGGGTTGTAAGAAGACTTCCGGAGTACACCTTTTGGAGGGGGTCGGATAGTCGTCTCAGTGCTAGGTCTTTCGATGTGGAGTGGACCAGAACTGGACGGAGGAGCGCCGGAGGGGACCTCCGGCTCTTTCCCGGCATGAGATGGGTATTCTTTTGCTCGAGTAGTGACATGGATGGGAATCGTCCCAGCCATGAATACTTGAGAGCTGAATGAAGAAGAGGGTTGCGATGGATCTGCCACCATTTGAGTTTGTTGTGAAGGGAAAGGTTCTTTAAGCACAGCAGGAGTCCCAGGAGCACCTTTCAACAATCGACTAACTTCGGACTGCCTGGGGTAGTCTTTAGTGTAGTGGTCCTCATCACAAATAAGACAAGGATACTTAGGTTTACGTTTGGCTCCTTCCTCAGGTGGAGTTTTAGGGGAGTCCTGCTTGGGCTGTTCGGATTTATTTTTGGCTTTCCCCTTCTTTTTCCCTTTCGAGGATTTATCCATTGTGGTGGACTGAATGGCGTTAACCTCAGAAGTACTTCTAGAATTAGATTGACCCTGAGAAGTGTTTCCATTAGAAGCATTCTGTTTTTGCTTCCCAGGGTTCGCGGATGATTTCTTTGAAGATGCGTTTACAGAGCCAATAACACCGTCAACAGATGGTTTTGGCGGAGCTTTGGATGTTCCGGGTCTCGGGGCGTCTGGAAAATAATCATATAGAGTACCTGACTGAGAATATACTAAGTTAAGGTACTGAACACGCACGATAGCTTGCTCTTCAGTTACACAAGCTCCCATGGCGATGTCTCGCGCGATTGCAGGGACAAAGGAAGTCGTGAACCAATCGGTGAGGAGCTGATCAGGAATCCAAAATTTGATCAAGCAACGACGCCGTCTCCATTCATGTATATGATCAGATATATGCGTGGTCGTGTCCTGTTTGAGAGACGTAAGGAGATGTGTCCCTGTCTCATACCGAATGGGTAACTGAAAATGAGTTAGGAATGCCATAGCCAGCGAGTTGAAATCTTGAAATGTTCCGCGATTCAACTCAATATACCACTTAGCGGCTGAGCCAGTGAGAGTCCTTTGAAAGAGGCGGAGCGGGATAGAATCATCAAGCCATGAGTTGGATGAGCACCAAAGGTGATAAGTCATGACATGGGCTTGAGGGTCTTCACCAGCTTTGCCATTGAAATTTCGGGCAATCACCGGGTATCTTAGTTGGAACTGGTGGCCAATATGGATTATGAAGAATGGGATCATTCGTCAACTTGGACACATCTGGGAGTTCCCATGTCGCTAAGAAAGGAAACTGAGGGTTAAAGGACATTTGTGGCTGTGGAAGAGAGGTAGTAC
The DNA here is from genome assembly GCA_031772625.1 of Pinus tabuliformis. Classification (NCBI taxonomy): domain Eukaryota; kingdom Viridiplantae; phylum Streptophyta; class Pinopsida; order Pinales; family Pinaceae; genus Pinus; species Pinus tabuliformis. Next base: position 1,524,191,970 of record CM062817.1, read on the forward strand.
CAGGGTTCCAACCAGGTGGTGGTTGCCCCCATGGACTTTGTCCGGATGGGCCTGGCCCATAAGGGTTCTGCCCATAGGGATTTTGCCCATAGGGCTTCTGTCCATATGGATTCTGTCCATAAGGATTCTGTCCATATGGATTTTGTCCATAAGCAGATAGTTGACCCTGGGTTTGCCCCCCAGCACCCCATGGATTAGCAACTTGTCCTGCAGGTGCACCATATTGTTGCTGATAATTCTGGTAAGGAGTGACCTGCATTTGTTGATAATTTTGATAAGCGGTAAACTGAGTTTGCCCCTGGGGTTGCTGGTAGCCATACGTTGGCTGAGCTCCATACTGAGCCTGATAATAAGGCTGCGCTTGGTAAGAAGGTTGGGGTCGTGGCCCACCTTGCATTTGATAACCAATTTGAGTCTGGGGCCCAGAGGGATGTCCTTGAACAGGTTGAGCTTGGACCATCTGGCCGAAAGGTTGGCCTGGTTGGGTTTGGGACGGGCCCGTTTGCCCAGAAGGATGAGCTTGCTGGGCACCAAGTTGTCCTTGAGCAACCGAGGGTTGTCCTTGCGGAACAGATGGTTGAGCGGGCTGGACGGCCGGTTGACGTTGAGGTTGGCCAGCCTGTCCAGAGGGATGACTAGGCTGGGTAGTGGGTTGGCCCTACTATGCAGAAGGCTGACCCGCTTGCCCAGAAGGATGACTAGACTAGGCAGTGGGTTGACCCTGCTATACGTAAGGCTGCCCCCCTTGCCCAGAAGGATACCCCTGTTGGACTGCCGGTTGACCTTGTTGAATATAAGTTTGTCCAGCTTGTCCAGAGGGATAACCCTGCTGGATACCAGGTTGGCCTTGTTGGATATAAGGTTGTCCTGGTTGTCCAGATGGGTAACCTTGCTGGGTACCAAGTTGCCCCGGGTAACCAGAAGGTTGAGTCAGATAAGTAAAAGATGGACCACCAGCGGCCAAAGGTTGTCCCTGATAGGGTTGTCCTTGTGGGCCCCCAGGTTGTCCTGGGTGATACTGGCCATAATATTGTTGCCCTTGGGGGGTTTGCACATAAGATGGCTGGCCTTGGTTAGGCGGTCCCTGAAGCTGCGCAGGCCTTACTTGGCCCCCATGGAAAGTGTTGCGTTCCAAGTAACGGATAATGGTACCGAAACCTCAACAATAGGTTGAGTAGGCAAGGGTTGAGAAAGCTGAAGGTATTGACCAGCAGAATCGTAATAATAGAATGGACCTTGCGCATTCGGATCATGAACAGCTTGTCCATAGGCATCATATGGCCCCCCTCCTGGGACGGGACCAGAAGAGGGTGGTGCACTTTGTGCAGGATGGATAACTTTAGGTGTGTGTGCCGGTTGGCCGCTACTCACTTGACCGTGAGGGGGACCAGCACCAGTGTCCAAAGCTGAAGACGTTGTAACGGCACTAACAACTGGAGTTGAATGTGCTATACAAACAGTTGGATTTGTCGGAACTGAAGTGACAAGTGTAGTGTGGACTTGTGAAACAAAAGATCCCATGGTGGGAGTGATGTGAGGGTCCCACATACTTGAAGCAGGGATCCTGGCACTTACCCTATCCCTCAACGACTGGTAGCGTGGGGGGAGCAAAGAAGTAGCTGGGATGGCAGTGTCAATATTCGACAAAACAGGTGTCTCGCTTACTCTAGGAGACGTCTCATCCATGTGAGAGGTAGACATTGGAGACGAAACACCAGGGGGGGTAACAGGAATATCGTCCTCATCAGGCTCCCAGATGGGGTTCCAATTGATTTCGTAATCCTCGTCGCCCGGGGCACGAGAGTTGATCGGTTGGATACTCGGGATAACAGGAAGAGTATCACTCACAACCGGTACCTCAGGAGCAGCGGAAGATGGAGACCCTTGATCATTCGGAACGAGAGTCGATGGTTCAGCCGGGATGATAAACTTCAAACAGGACATAAGGGAATCTAACGATAAAGGACCCTACTCAAACTAACGCACACAAGATCTAACCAGGTAATGTTAATCGCAGCCAAATAAATTTTAAGATGCAAGGACACAACTTGACCTTTTCATGTTTTAAGAGTCGAGAAAAGGACAAAAAAGGTGACTCTAGTCGCCTTCGAATGTTTTGTGAGCCCGAAGTGACAAACTGCTCAAGTGAGCCTTTTCTTTTAAGGAGTCCGAAAAGGATCAAAAGTGACTACTCTGGAGAGACTAGGCAAAGGGTTTACCAAACATATCCGTAAAACTGCATATACACCTTGGCAGTCATATGAAAACCAAGGACTTCCCGTACGGCAGTCAATCTTCCCGAATGCTGTGTTCGGTGTATTACGGCTTGTAAGGCGACAAACACGGCTTCCTGTGGATAAAGGATGATAACCTAGTGGGGTCTCCCCTATATACGTGATGGTACGTGGGAGCTCAAGTCCGTGCTAGACCACTATCGAGTCACAAAAGGAGGAATCACCCAACCGTAGTGTGAAACAACATTGACTAGGTTTAACGACGCCGGAGCACATCTCTAGCCTAGACCTCTAATCAGTGAGCGTTATGTTCTGATGCGTTTTTAAGTTCATTCAGTTCATTTTATGGTTGATCTTTAGTTAAGTTTCAATTTCCAAGCCCTACCGTATGTAATCTCTCACAATTCCCTAAATGCAAACTATATGCCAAAGAATATCATTTCGTTCGATGAATACTAACTACGAGAGAGTTGAGAATTTTTCAAACAAAATGACCACAAACAATCAAGAACCACTCTAATGCAGCTAATGACAAATAAACGAAACTTTTTTTTTGTTTTAAATCACTAATCAATGAAAAGCTTCTAATTTCAATTAACTAATTCAACACAAAAGAGATTGTTCGTTTTCTTTTCAATGGCAAAGTGCACTAAACAAATTTTGAGAGATAGTAACACCGAGCAAAAAGACCAATTTCACTCAATGAGAACACAATCGAATCCCCAAAACACCAAAACAGTCCTTCAAACCAAGAAGAAAACACAAAGACCTCTACGAGCTATGTAATCTAAGCCCAAACGAAGTCAAGCGAAATCCAAGCGGAAAAGGAGAAAATCACTTGAATATCAATAAAAGGCTTTGACAACTACTGATCAAGCGCAAAAGGTAATCACAAAGTCGACTGGACGATCGAAGAACCCAAAACTCCTATGGAAGGCTCGACGCACAAAGCCACTAGATGCCCTAGGGTTAAAATGTGAAATCGATAGAAAAAGGCAAACACCCAAAGGATGGAGGTCTAAAACCAGTCAAACAAGGATCAAACACACTCCAGTAATTGAAAAAGACGTGGCAAGATACAAATCCAAGCTCAGAGGGCTTGAAAACAAGCAAACTAGAAAAGTTGACAGGCCTGGCGCGACTGTCAGGCTGCAACTCGCGCTTTTATGGGATTGGCGTGGGTTGTCTTTAAGCAACTTGCGCCAATTGGTGCGATTGTCAGGCTAAAAAGCGCGCTAATCGAGTTTGCTAAGTCAAAAACAAAACAAGCAATCCAGGGCTCGAAAACGGTATCTAGGTAAACCAGGAAGCAAGAAACAGCAAGAAATCCAACCCAGAAAGTTATCTAAGCAATCAAAACAAGAGGGACCAAAGAGACAAGACAAACTCCAAGTTGTTTAGTCCGTAAACCAAACCGGAGATTGACTGAAGTGGCATTGATCTACTTCGCTAATGCAAAGCAATAGCGTTTCGAATGCTACCTAGCCATACTTCAGGCTCCGTCTAAAGTTTACAAATCAAACAACAAGTTAACTCCCCAGCAGAGTCGCCAAATTGTCGTGGAGGTAAATCCTCTCTGCGGATAGAGACGATCCCTACTAGCCCAGACCGGGTCTAGCAACAATCACACAATGCTATCACGCAAGTTCCTAATTGCAAATAAAAAGTGGATGGTGAGAACCTACTTGGATTCCAACGCTAGTGTTCATAGAAGAGATGTCGCCCTCGTTCCTTTGCCTTGGCCGGTCATGATCCCCACGATCTCCGTGATTGGACACCTACACATGCAAATAACAACACGAATACAAGCATAAAATCTAGTAGATGCAATTATATATCAGTCAGAAAAGATATAACTCAACATCAAACATAAGATAATGAGAGTGGAACCATAATGATAGTCATCTATTATTAATAAATAACAAAGAAGAATACAACCATTGTTCTGACGTCAAATCCTCCTTTGGTTGGGTAGTCAGCTACACAAGTCTTGCAAAGCTTGTTGGAATGAGGAACAAGCCTCTCTCTCTTTGGGTGACAAGAATCTCCTTACTTAGATTTGGCCTTATGGGTGCAAAGAAGGCTCTTGCAGCTTCAAACTCTCTATCACTATGCTGGAATTACTGACTAGAACTACTATAACTAGCTTGCTCAAGGCATAGAGACAAGCTTTTATAGATAGAGAGGAAAGAGATAGGATCAACCACATTATTCATTGGATTGGCTTTATCCCTTGGAAACTTCCATGAAAGGTGGCAAACCACTTCCCTTCTATGGAGATTCAAAGCTAAACCATCCTAGCTCAACATAGATTCAGTTGGTGAATGGGTTGAAGAGAACCTTCGGGAGCTTGTTGGTTAGAAACTTTACTCAATTCGGTTGGCGCGAGTGCGACTCTGAGACAGAGTGCCAATGGCGCGCCCTATTTAGAGGATTTCCCTCATTGGCACGGGTAGTGAACTGTGGACCCGCGCTAATGCAAAAAGAGCTGTTTTCATGGGTATTTTGCAGGAGATGTCTTCAGGGCATATGAATCTCATACTTAGAGGAATATGATGCAAGTGGTTTCAGGTCATGTCACTTTTCACAGGTCCCGGAATGAGTCCTCCAGTGTGCGGGTGAGGGGTAACAGGGACGGTGACAAACGGTGACAAATTGTTGTGTAACACTTGGCTCAAGAAAAGGGAATGAGAAAGATCCAAGTCTTAGGAGACTCAATGTTGATCATAAATCATATGTATTACAATTCATTAACAAAAACCATGAACCTAAATCAAATTATTAATAGATCCCAAGGGATGATTCCGTTCTTTGATTGGTGTCACTCTTTCACATCCTAATAGGGAATAACCAGGAAGCAAATAAGCAAACAAATTTGGCTTGTTAATTCAATGCAAAAATAAGTATAGTGAATGAGGTAGGGGAAACGACATGCATTCCCTAATTCTAGTCACGGATTCCATTTATTGGTCTGAGGATGGAATTCTTGGCTCAACCAAGAGTTTAAAAAGGAAAAACAATTTGGAAATTTGAAGGTTAGTAGCGCATTATCTCTCCTTACCACCCCCACCCCCTCTCTCCAATTCCTCCCTATTTAACCCCGTCCCCCTCCTGCCCCTCCCTTCATCTCCTTTTTCACCTCTTCTCCCTAACCCGCATCACCCTTCTCCCTCTCTTCCTGTTATGTCTCCCATCCATTTCGTTCCTCCTCCTCTCCATTTCGTTATGACACCCTTCTCCATTACATTCCACCTCCCACTCCTCGGTCCTTGTCACGTCGACCATTACCCGACTCGGCTTGGCCTTGCGCCTCATGGAATTGGTTGTCTTGCTCGTTGCCACAACGTGTCTGCATCCTTCACAACAGTACTACACTTGGGTTAGGGATATCTCACATCGTGAGAACCCAGCCCCCACGACATAGAATCTATTGCAAAGGCTAACGATCCATCATAGGATATGGTAAGTTAATGGGAGAGCATGAGAAGCATGTAATCCCTCCCCTTTGAATTTCTCAGGTCACGTGTGGGAGGAAGGTGTGGGTTAGGATGTTGGACGAGGAGAAGAACTGGGAAATTATGGTGGATATATGGAAAACTAAGGTGGAGCATTGGGATCTCATCTCCATGAGTACCAATCTCCAGTACTGCATCGAAATCCAAACTTGCAACTTCTATTTAAGGAGTAATGGTTCAATATGTTGTTATGGATAATGGTTAATATTTTCTCAGGTGATCTCTGCAAAGGCCCAACGACTGAAGTTGGGGTCACTGAGCATCTGTTGTTGGTTTTTGGTCAAAGCGTTGTCCTTCAAGGTGTTCTTTGGAGGAGTATGTCGAGAGGGGAAGTTGTGTGTTGATTTGCAAAGTTTTGGTTGTCTAAGTGAGGTCAAGGATTTCGCGAATAAGTAGAGTCGGGCGGGGGAGTTGGAGGAGAACATCATGAGCTCTAGGTTAAGTTCCGGAAACATTCTGGAGTTGGGGCTCTGTGGCATACTGGAAAAGATCATGGGCATGCACAGTAATTCAGTAGAGGAAAACTCTTTGTCTGATTCATGGGGTCATCGCTAGCCTAGGACAAGGGGTCAAGAGAGGGAAAAGCTCAGGAAGGTGGCAGCAACAGGAATACCAGTAAGGACTGTGTGCAAGAACATTTGGAAATTTGACAAGGTCTGGCTATTATGTAGCGGTGTATCCATCAACAACAAAAGGAGGCTCTGGCCATGCAGTAGTTGCAGCTCAAAAAGAAGGAGCACATCCGGCAACTCGAGGACGAGGTGGATGTGTGGCGTTAGCAAATTGAGCATCTAAAGCTCAAAATGGAGGAGAACATCCACATGAATGAAGAAAAAATCATTGGACTTGATCTTAATAGTCCAATGCCGATGGAGGAGTAATATATTCTCTCACCCTATTTTTGAAAAATGTTTTTGTATGGAAAACTATAAATGTATATATTTATTATTTTAGTATTGTGGAATGTATAGCCACAAGCTACCAGAAATTAGAATTTTTTGTAAGAAGCATGGGAAAACTCTCAAAGAAAAGATGGGGAACAATTGAAGTCTGAGATGCCCTTAACAGACTCGAAAATATGATATAAAATCCCGATTTTACACGCAAACATGCACAATTTATATATATAAAAACACTCCTCATTCTAGTTACAAAAAAAATAGAGAATATGCTAATCATATCCAAAATATTCATTGTAATAATGTGAACATATTTAATATAAGGTTGTTTGACAACAAATAAACCCCATATGTTTTAAAATATTCGACTAGTAACAAGCATTGATTATCGTATAGTGATGTGTGGTTTAGCAGTAAGTCACTTGGGCGAACCCTGGGAGACCGAAGTTCAAATCTCATTGAGTACACTGACCTACTGTGGTGGAAGCTAAAGGGGCGGATTCCCCAATCCCGTCTAGGCGGCACGTGAGTCTGCTCTTGCTAAAATCATAGGATCTTAGTATACCCAACTTGCAGGTGGTTGGATGTACTCCTGGTGTTATAGAGGCAGCTGTGAGGATTGATCCTGGGTCTCCCATAGATTAGGACTAGCAGTTACCGATTCACCATGTGGTTAAAAAACAAAACAAGCATTGATTATCTATAAATTGTTTTTAAGCGGTCTGCTAGTATATTTTTGAAAAGATGATTTCCTTTTATTTTTACATATTTTACATATTTTATAGTTAATATTTAATTTTTTATAACTTTATTAAATTCAAATAAGTTAAGAGAGTACGATATACCAAATAATTTGAAAAATATAAATTTAATTTTATATTGAAAAATATTTTAGTGTAAATTAGTAAAATAATATATAATAATATAAATAAAAATTTTAAAGTTTTATATGAGATGGATTTATTTTTAATTTTGAATTTAATAAATAAGAAAATATAACAATAAGAAATATATATAAGAAATGAAAATTGTTAGTTTTCTGGGAAAGAACCTTAATTTCATTTTAACATTTGAAAAAAAAAATTACATTTTATTGATGCTAAAAGGATTTATTATGTGTAACTTTATGGCTCAAGAGTAAGAGAAAAACTAAATACAAAATACAAAGGAGAATATTAAGTGATATAAAATTCACTTGTTTATTTTTTCTTTCCATTATTTCTCTACCATCCTCTTATAGGATGGTCAATATGAACCATTATTAAATCATTCTCAATTACCTATGTCGGACGTTCTTTGTTAAAATCTGAGCTTTCTGGAACATGAACTCTCTTTGTGCATGTTGTACCTATTTCCCGTAGGCAGTCCTTCGCTGCAAACACTACGTCAGGAAACCAACTCAACCAACCTTTAGGTTCAAGCAAGCCCTTGAACCAGAGGGGGCTCCTTTAGTTGTTACGAGGCTTTGTTTAACGATGTTCACCTGTCACTGAATAGCAGCCTTTGAAGCACAATGGTCAGATTTATGGTTTTAATTGGGGGTGGTTGGTGATCAACGATAATCCCTACTCATGATTTAAAGGCTCTCTCACAGGGTTCCTTTTGAAAGTGTCAACTTCCAGCCTGACAAAATGACTTGATTTGCATAAGAATTTGGCAGAAGAATGTAAGGAGATTCCTAATAATTGAGTATCTAGACTAATTACTTGACCACTAGGAAGATTTGGATGCATGTAGAATATTTCTACAGCCCAAAAAAACAGATTAAAAGGGAAATAGAATGGCCATACTGAAACCAATCCTAAGAGGAGCTATTTCAGACAAATAGCCTAATAAGCTAATATCTTTTAATGGTTGTCAAAAAACACAAAACAAAAATTAAAGAGGAGTTATGATGAACAAACAATTCAATAAACAAATCTCTTTCTAAAGATAATGATTTTGCAGACCTTCCTATAAACACTTTTATCATGTGTAGAAATAAGATATGAAAATCTGGAAAAACATATTGGAAGCACAAATTCTATCAAAACTAGAGCCATAAGGCTTTCATTAGAAAAACTACAACATAAGCTTTATTACAAAGTTAAGAGTTTTGGCATCAAAAGCCCACACTTATTACTTCAATTGATGAAGTATTTATACAGTTTATTACAAAATATCTTGATAAAAATATCAAGGGCTACTACAAATATCTGAAAATTGTATTACAAAAATAGAACACAAATAAAGGTAACTAAAACTATTTGAAGAGTTCTGGTACTATCCTTGAGGATTTCTGTTGCTAAGAAGAGCAATTCAAATTTGTTTACAACTCATATTTGATGAGGTGGCCTCCAAGTCACTAACTGTCTTTGAGCATTTTCCTCCCGAAATCCTACAGAATAGGGTCTAGTAATGACTTTTTATATCTTAATCTGGGATAGTTCTGTAAAAATTGAGAGAATTTATTGTATATGAATATGTTCTTGAGATAAACCTCGCTCAGTTCCCCAAATTCGGCTCCAAATGTTCACAATACTTTCTGCAAAAATATGTCTAAAAAGGAATTTACACAATCCGAAAAATAGGTTGTGAAGATGTACTTGTATCTCTGATTATGTAATAGTTGTGTAAAATATGAAGTAGGTTATTTTACTTTAGCATCTTAGGAACATAAACCTCCTTCAGTTTCTCAAGAATCATCTTTTATTGGCCACAATCTGTTCTGCAAAAATATGACTAAATAGGAAAAATCTGGGAACATATGTCTTCAAAGTTTCTTTAAAATATCCCAAACCATAAGAGTTGTTACAAAACTGGGAGAGGTTTTTGTTAATAAGGATATTGGAAGAAACAACCTCTTTTAGTTTCTGAAAATACGTTCTCATGGGTTCGGAAACCATGTTTTAAATCAATGCGGTGTATAGGAAAAACATAGTTTCAATGACCATGAGACATGCAATGGAACAGGAGCGTTGTGGCGCAACAGGCAACTGACATGGTGAAGTTTTATTGGATGAAGGGTAGCAGATGGATGATGTGGTGGATGAAGTGGAATGAATGCAATGGATAGGAGAGCGGAGGTGGACGATGACGTAGGAGCGGTGGTAATGGAATAGATGTAAACCGTGTTCGAGAGTAAGTCAAGGCGGTAAATGGTTTCGGGATTTTAAGTCTCGAAACACTAAAATGTGGAAAAGGTTGTTTATGATGGAGGTTTGGGAAACTCCCTATTTCAAACACACACACCCCCCCCCCCCCCCCCCGGTCAATAAAGTTCGGACGGCGAATGAGGTCCGAAAAGGGCCGTGGGCCATCAGATGATGGAAGGGTGTGCGGGATGAGAGGCAAGGAGATGGATGTTTAACACATGAGCAGAAATGGTGGTGGGGTCATGATTTCGAAGGCGGAGGTGACAACTATGGGTCCCAGTAATTAAATGGAACGGGATTTGGTGGGGTCGACAACTAAGGCTTGGCCCACTTAAACATAAAATTAATGTTTTAAATAAATCGTTTTAATAAAAAATATAAACTTATATATTTTTATTAAAAATAATTTATTTAAAAATTAAAATTATATAAAAAAAAATCATCCGAAAGCATAAAATTTATATATGCCCTCAGTATTTAACTCAGAAGAAAAGGCAATTTCACACTGAAAATTTTTAATTTTCAGTGTGTCAAAATATGTTAGAATAGTGCCCACCATCCCATTTGTTTCCTGACCACCACTTCATGGTATTCCTATGCATGGATCGATTCTATTTCTAATTTGTTTAGTATATGAGATGCATGTCTATCAAGAACATGGGTATTTCTATCTTCTTGTTTTGAAAAAATCCTCCTTGATTTTCCCTTCTTTCTCCTCTAAAAAAATAGGATTGAAAAGTTGGCAGCCTTTTTTGTTAGTGGTCTACCCCTTTTGTTTTTTGGCCAGTGGGCATGAGTCTTGATTATGTCATGTTTGAAAACATGTGCAACATATGAATGTCATGTTTTCATAGTCAAGAATTAGAATCCATTGGAAGGATTTTGTTTCAAAAAGATGTGATCAAGTAGACCCTTTCTTAGGTCTATTTTTGAACATATACGAGAAAAGGTGAATAAACCTTTCTTTGTACTTTCAACATCCATCTTTTTAAAGGAACCTAATGTGTTCCCAACACCCTGTAGAACCTTATGGTGCCAAAAGGAAAGGGGACAGTTTGGCACCCTTACCCAAATTGGCATCTTTCTTACCACTATTGTCGAAGAATCAAATTCTATAAACTAAGGGGTGATGAAAAGCCTTGCTCTTCCCTAGAACTATGCCCCTTCCTTCAAAACTTTCTCTAGATATTCTTGGGAATCAAACTGAACAATGAAAAAACCTTTTGAACCAAGGCAAATATTATAATTTTTTTAACATGTCATATAACTCATTGATGAAAAGCTTCAGACCTTCACCAGAAATTGTTAAATCTACAAATTACAGCCTTTTATTGAAGAACTAAAAAGAGTTGATTTACCTCTTTTAGGTTTACTTCCAGAGCTAAAACTTGTTCTGATTATTCAATAATATAAGGTCCTCGACTCAATTGTGGTTGTTCCATTGTAATTATACCTTGCCCCCGAGCCATATATTTATAAGAAACTAAATTAGTTGGGTCCCTAAAGCCCAAATCATCTCCACACAACCTCAAAAGCAATATAATAGTCGAGTTCCTAGTTGTACCGTAATCATGCATCCAAGAAAAAACCTATAGTTTCTTCCATTCACATAGAAGTCGTTGCATGAATACTGGGATCCCTAGATTTTCCTCTAATATCTGCATTAGATCTACCACATATTCATCTTTTGAGACCCAAGACAGGATTGAGGTCTCGTTTAGAGCCTTTACAAAAATCTAGAAAACTTTCACCTTGTTCTTATCAACCTCAATTAGATTTAGTTCTTATTTCTTTCCCACTAACCCCAACGGAGGAGAACAATGGGTTTTTTCAATAATATCTACTCTCACTCGAGGGTAACTCAAGGAGAAATCATGAATGTTCGAACATGTAAGCCTTAAGAACCAAAGGGAGGGAGATAAAACAACAAACGGCAACCCATAGGCTTGCCCAAAAAACTAAAAAATAAATTAAAAAACATTTTGAATGGACATAAACAACATAAGTCTGACCCTACATAAACCATTGTCCCTTCTCCATGCCACTATATGAGATATTCAAAAGACGACAAGAGGAAGAGGGAGGCAGAAACCAAACTATTGTATGAATCCTCCCAAGTTGTCATCGACCAGCAAAGAAAGTGCATGTAGAACCTCCACACCTCTAAACATTCCTAGGATGAGCCTAAACACTCTCCATGTCATTGGCATGATGCAACATAGAGGGGAGAGATCAAAGTGGAGGCAGATACCAATTTGTTGCAGGAAAACCCCTAATCTACCATTGATTATCTAAACATAGACTAAAGAAAATTGCGTACCCATTCCATCCTTAAAGGGATGGTGAAGGTCTCCTCCTAAACAAAATAGCTCTTGCTAAAATAAATAAATCTGGAGCTTCAAACAACACAACTAGAAACCCTACAAAGCATCCCGTCCCCAGAAACCCTATTCTCCATCTATCATTTTGTTTTCATTATGTGTGTGTGTGTGTGCGCGCGTGTGTGTGTTAATGGAGCTTTAAATTCGAATGTACAAGTTTTCACAAATCATGTTGTTGACAAAAGTTTTGTTGAAATAAATGTGTATATTTTTCCAAACATTCGACGTTTTTAGTGGACACTCCACACATAATTAGAAATACCAAAACTTGTAATAATTGTGAGTATAGGTCCCATTGTGATATTATTATGAGTTGATAATGGAAAATGAATTAAATACATTAACAAAGTAAATACATTAACGAAGTTAATAATATGGAAAAAATATATGGATAACTATGATAATGAAAAGTGACCTAGAATAATAATATAAAAATTAAAATAGATCTAAATAATTAAATTTGAATAATAATGATATTGTTAATTAATAATAATATAAATTAATTTTCATTCCCTAATGGGGGTGATGGAAATGGAGAGTGTGGGGATTGATGTGGATGCACCCAACCCCATTTCCCTAGTCTTCATTTAATGAGGGCAATGTGGCACCCACCAACCATGCAAGTGTGTGTGAAGGGAATTCATTTGGGTGATTTCGAGATGTTGTTCGACATTCAAACGTGGTTCACTCTAGGAGGAAGGGTTGTAACACCATGTAAACGAGTCGAGGTGGATCGAAGAGGGCATGGGATGTGTTGTGGTGAGTGGGAAGCCTATCTATATAGTGCAAGCGGACGAGTTGTAGTGCAAACAACTTAATATAAACTTCTTGTTGAAAGATTTCACACTCATTTTGGTAAATGGAACATAGCAAGATGGTGACAAATTGAATTTGTGGTTGGGTGTTTGGGGCACTGGAATTCACAATTGTTAGGAGGGTTTGACAAATTAAGGATAAGAAATTAGCTCACAATCTATTTCCAGCAATTTGTTTGCTCATCATCTAGGTATGTATGTTGTTTTATTAGCTCAATGGAAGGTATGGAGCTTTAATTTATCCTCTGGATTTTTATTTATGTTAGCAAGCTCTTGAGGAGAATCAGTCACTCTCTAAAACCTCGCTTATTGTCTAGAAATGGTAATTTCACTAAGTCTTATTTTAGTAGTTGATTTTTTAAGTTTCTTGGGGTTAAGTGTTGGTTTGAGGTGTCCTCCAAGAGGGTCCTGAGGCCCCTTGCTTGTCTCATAGCTTGTGTGAAAATTTTGGTTTTGTATTGCTTTGGTATTGTTACTTTTGGTGAGGGGGAAAGAACCTCCTAGATTTGTTTTTCCCATGTTGACAACCTAGGGGGACCATCAACTGGGCCAATGTATATGTCTTATTGGACTCATGTGATTGGTCTGTGGAGGTGATTTTGTTCCCTCTATTGTGGGTACCGAGAAATCCAATTACGTTGGGAGGTGGTGCAGCTAGGAGTATTCTCCCTTAGGTGGTTGCAACCTTGTGTGTGTTTTTAGTGTTGAATGAAGGCGAGGAGTTGTTACAATTGGTATTCACCTTTTCAAGTGTGCTTGGACACCAAGGTTTTCATGGCATACCAATTTGGCTGAGTGAGGAGAGGGATGGGGGGTTGATTTCAACATGTTAGGTAGCATTTTAGGGACCCCAACCTTAGGGAGGCAGTGGACCCTCATCCTCCCCAACCACCAAGTTCTGAACCTCAACCCCCCTCTCTCGAGTTCGTCGATCATTAGTTGTCACATTACTCGGCCCTCGAAATAGCTTAATAGGGACTCCTTTGAGAACCATAATGCAATTATTAGTCGTATGAATGGACTTCAGCATAATCATTGACAATTGCATGACATATTAGTCATTGTTCAAAGGACAATGATGGATCCGAGAGAAGTTAGACTTACTTGAAGGTAGAATTTCACATATGGAATCTCATGTACACTATGACTACAAGCCTCCTCCATCTCCTGGTTCGAGGCCCGACCATCCTGCTTCTATTACTTCTTCAGATCTTTGAATGATTCTTGGTTGCATTTTGATTTTGTCTTTTTTTCCTATCAAGTTCTAGGTTCTAAGGTTGTTTGGACAATTAGCATCATGACTATGAATATATCTACTAACCAATAAATCCAGTAAGAATGAGCCTAGTAAACTTTTGAGATTTTGTAACAAAAAATGTTATCTTTTTTTTAATGAAACCATTTAACTTAATATATATATATATATTTAATAATATTATAATATCATATTTAAAAATTATTTAATAAAAAATAATAATAGTTATTTTTTTTTTGCAAATATTAAATATAATAAAGTAAAAAAAAATTACAAATTTTTATTTAATAAAAAAATAATAATCATAAAAATGCTTTGCAAATATTGATTTAAATTAATATTAATATTAATTAATAAGTAAAATTTAATAATATTATAAAATCCTAATAATTACCACTAAGAAAGTTAGTTGGTACTCGTATTCATCTCGGACTGATAAGAAATTAAAAGAAAAAAAGAAACTCATGGGAGAGGCTAGAATAATAATATGTTAATAAAGAAACAAAAGGAATATACTCCTATTGAAGAAAAAAGAATTTAAGGATAAATAACAACGAGTTATTATTAATTTATCAAAATCTTGATATATATTAAGAAGTTTTTTTTTACCTAAAGTTAATATGAAGAATGTGACAATATAACCTAAATTAATTTTCGAAATTTTAAATAAATTATATTTATAAATGTAATAAGATAAGAGTAGTATTAAAATTTGTTAATCTAAATGATAATATTTTTATTTTAAAACAAATATTTTTAAAGAAAGTAAACAAATAAAAAATTTAGCCATGATGAAATAATATCTCATGTCATAAAGTAATAGGGTAAATTTTTAATTACATACAATGTTTTAAGTATTGTGTTTAGTTATTATGATGAGGGTGATGTGTGATTCCATTTGTATTCAATATAAAGTTGATACATATTTCTTTTAAATAACAATAAAATATTCTCTAAATAAAAATATAATATAAAAATTATGAGAATACATTATTGGTAAGTTTTAATTATCTTACTATGTTCAATCATAAAAAAGAAATAATTCAATATTTAAATGAAATAAAATAATTTTATATAAATTTAGAGAAAATACAATAATTAAATTAGAAATAAATATTTTATATTTTCTCTTTTGAATATTAAAAATATATACTTTTTATAAATTTTCAAAAATATTTCAATACAAAACTTAAGTAAATTATTTGAATATCAACACCAATTAATTTATTTTTATATCAATTATTTAGATAGATAGATAGATATAGATATATTCCAATCCACAAAGAGAATAATTAATTGAAAGTAAAAAAAGTTCAATTTGTTCAATTATTTCATGATAAGAATAATAAAAAGGAAAATGTATAATTCAAATTTTTAATATAAAATTAATGTGATTTTAGTACTATATAGAAATTGTCTGCAAACACATTCTTAAAATAGAAAATATATATAATGGCGAGAACACAAAAATACACAAAGATTCTCTCTTGGAACCCAAACCAAGGAAACTAGGTTGATTTTTCATTATATTCCTTTCAATGTTACAATACATTATATACATTTTGAATCATTCATAAACCCTAATTGATTAACCCTGGATTAGAACATAATCGTAGTTCCTTTGACCAAATCTATAAAATACCATGGAAAAAACCATCATGCCCAAAAAAACATGTGCGAAAACCATGCGCAAAAACATGGGTAGGTCCACCCACCATCCTTGGGTCCGACCCCATCCTTGGGTCCACCCAACTATTATTGGGTCCACATAAAAAACTTTCATGTCACGTTACCCCAGACCTCATGTAAGGGGGTTAGTGTCCCCTGTCAAACTCCCAAACATGGGAGATGTCACCCCCGTTATGCTCGGTACAACACAACAATGCCTAGTGCTAGCCATGGAAAGAATATAACACACACAAAAAATTCTCCCACATTTTGTTTTCTTTCCACATAGAGGGCCACATGAATGCATAGTTATTGATATATAACTACAATTCCCATTGTTTCTCTACACCAAGAAAACATCTTAGTGCTCATAGACTTTGTCAATGCATCTGCAACATTCTTCAAAGTATCCACCTTTACTAGCAACATCCTTTTGTCTTCAACCATATCCCTCACAAAGTGATATTGAACATCTATGTGCTTTGTCTTCGAATGATAAGCAGGGTTCTTTGCCAAGAATATTGCACTTTGGCTATCACAGTCTATCCTTATAGATTAATGTACCAACCCCATACTTGAACACAATCTCTGCAACCAAACTACTTCCTTTCTTACATGAGTGGCTTCCATGTATGCAACCATTATAGTTGAAAGTACCACTACAAATTATCTTTTTCTCATCCAACTAATTTCTCCTCCAAATAGGTTAAGCACATACCCACTTGTAGATCTTCTCCAATCCATATCTCTAACCCTGTTTGCATCAACAAAGCCATGTATGTCCAACACTGTCCAAACCTAGTCATCCTTAGTAGCATAAACCATAATCAATAATACCACACAAATACCTGAAAACCTACTTCACTATTGTCCAATGTTTGTTCCTTGGTTTTGACATAAACCTGATTAATACGTCCACTACATGTTAAATGTATAGCCTGGTATAGACCATTGCATACATTTAGATACCAACTGCACTTTCATATGGAACATGGGACATGTCCTCTTCCTCTTCATGTGCCTTGGGACATTTTTTAGCAGATAACTTTGCACCAACAAGAATAAGAACATTCACCAGTTTACTATCCTATATATTAAGCCTCTGCAATATTGTCTCAACATAATTCCTCTTATTTAACTAGGCTTCCTTTTTTCCTACTCTCGTTTAATTTCCAAGGTCAAAATATAGTTTGCAGCACCAAGATCCTTCATGTCGAATTTAGAGGAAAATTGGTTCTTCAAATCGTGGAGAATTTCTTTGTCATTTTCAATTAGCAATATATCATACAATTACAAGGCCAAATAAATAACATGGTCATCGATTAATTTAAAATGCATAAAGTGATCCACTTTACTCCCTGTGAAGCCAAGTCCCCATATATATATGTATCAAATTTTTGATACCACGCCCTTGGTGACTTCTTTAACCCATACAAAGAATTTTTTAACTTGCATAGAAATTATTTCTTACCCTTCACCACAAAGCCTTATGGTTTCGTCATGGAGATCTCTTCTTCCATATCCTTGTGAAGAAATGTTGTTTTCACGTCCATCTATTCTACCTCAAAATCAAAAGTAGTATCAATAGATAAAAGTAATATAATAGAAGCTAACTTGGCAAGAGGAGAAAAAATATCTACAAAATCAATACCCAACAGTTGGGAATAACCTTTTGCTACCAACCAAGCTTTTTTTTCTCCACCTTTCCTTATGCATTCATCTTCTTCTTAAACACCCATTTGGTGCCAATGGGTTCCTTCCAGCCAACAACTCCACCAGATCCCAAGCATTTTTTTTTCCCAAGGCTTCCATTTCTTCAACAATGGCCTTTTTCCAAAGTTCTCCATCCTCTGAATCCATTCCCTCTCTGATAATTCTGGGATCATCATCAGTAACACATAAAGAAAAGTTTGAAAAGAAATTATATGGACTATACCTCTCTGGTTGCCTTATCTCTCGAACTAATCTCCTCAAAAATTGACTTTGTGGATCTTCCTCTTTTGATTCTCATTCTGCTATAGGGCCTAATTATTCTTTCTTCAATTCAAACTCTATCTTCTCTGGTTCCTTTTCCTTTGGTAGGATTTCATGTTTAATCACATCTTTTACCTCTCTAAACACTACATCTCGATTGTACATAACCTTCCTTGTTTCTAGGTTCCAAAGCTTATATCCTTTTATACCATCCTTATACCCACTCAATATTCATCTTTCATATTTAGTATCCAACTTGGTTGCTTTCTCCTTTGGAACATGTACATATGCATCACATCCAAATACCCTGAGATATGAGAGATAGGGTTTCTTACCAGTTTGTTGTCACTGCTACAACACCCTCCAAAACATTTCACTACATTCAAATTGAGCCTACTATCATTGTCATATCTATTATTTCCTTGATCGTCAAGTGTCATCTCATGTCATTCTATATGTTTCAAGTGTTTTGAAATGTTCTCATGTTTCTTCGCATTGAATATAGCAACTTCAAGTGCATTTGATGGTCGCAACATATTTTTTGTTGTAAAATGACGCTTTTGGTTGCATTCGCACAAACTTCACCCATTGTACTTGGGGAATTCATGAAATGTATTATTATTAGTATACTTATCATTGTTCAAGCGTTTCTAAGTTTTTCAATGAGTTGTTATGTGTCACACATGGTTTTATGTCTAAACTCATGATATTCTCCAATTTTCCTGTCATCCTTCATTAGACAAATATTTGGTTTCAAGGCAAACCCATTGAGGACAAGAGTGCATGAGCACACTCTGGAGCCTTGATCGAGAATACTTCATTGTTAGAAAGTGTGCCATGGACCCTCCAATAGTGCAAAGCGCACTCCTTAAGCCTCATTCCCCTTCCTTGTTTCAAACTACACCTTGCCATAAACTAAGTCTTTCTTTGAGTGCACTCCTTCGACTCGAAGAAGTGTTCCCTCCTTGAGCGTGGTCTTTCGAATAAAATAAGTGAACCCTTCTTGAGCACATGAAAACACCACGAAGGCCTTAATATTCAACCTTCATTCTTCCCTAATGCACCATGCGCCCTCGTCACCCTCTGAGCACATGAGCACGCTACAAAGGCGTGAATATTCTCCCTTTAGCCTTCAGACATGTGCCATGCACCCTCCTGGGCATGTTTAGTGCATGAGCATATGCCAAAGTCCTGAAGCCTTCATCCTTAAATCTTCATGAGTTCACCTTATGCCTTGCATCTCTCCGTTGAGGAAACAATGTACTTGGGAAGCGTGAAGCCTTCCCCTTCATCCTCCTAACTTGCACCATGCGCATTGCCTTGACTACCTCTTTCTCTTGAGCATATGAGCAGGTGTTGTAGCCCTGAAGCCCTCTCGTTTTAGCCCTTCATCCTTTCAAAGTATTCCCATGCACCCAAAATCTCCCCTTGTCCCTTTTAAGTGCACTAATAAGGCATGAACAAAAAATATGCATAAGACAAGGTAGAATGGATATTTTCAAGCTTATGGTTGCTTTTCATGAGTAATTTCAAATACAGGTATTCCAAGAACAACATGGCAAGAACACACAAGGAATATCGAGAAAAGAGAACAAACAAAAGAATCATTTAAAGAACAAAGAACACATTTAATCTTGATGAACAAAGCACCCTCAAGACTCCATTAGATCAAAGACCCTTTGTAGGGTGACGACATCAATGATTGAAGCTACATGGAGAATGAAGACATAAGTGGTAGCCATGTCACTACTGAAGAAATTTCATGTCATCAATCACTACTAGTCTCGTTTGTCAAAGATGGTGACATATCACGTTCTCATCACATGATGATGTGGAAGTTATGATGTAATGTTGTAATCATTAAAAAGACAAATAAGTGGAATTTCAAGAGTCATATATGGAAAAAAGAGCCATGGAAGTACAAAATAGATGTAATACCAAAAGTCAAATGTAATTCCAATTCATTTGGAAGTCCAAAGGTTGTAGCAGTCCAAAGGTCATTAGGAGTTGGAAATTCAAGAGACATGGGGATGTGAAAGGTCATGCCTCAAGTTATAGAAGGATCCTCATTTCTCATGTAAAGTACTTTTAAATTTTTCTTATCCCATAAGGCATTAGAGAGACAACGTTAGTACCTTTTGGGAGCAAGTAGTGCCTTAAACACTCCACTATTTGATCTAGTGATGTTTCTTGTATTTATGTATCTTGGAACTTTTGCTTAATATCGAAGCCTTCTAGGCTGACACATTTTCACACATGTATTGTAGATGTTTCTAATACTATTATTTGAATATTTATGGCTCATGTTTGCTTTCACCTGTACATGAGTAATTGTATTTCAGTGACTTCGGTGCTTACTTATTGAAAATGTGTTGCAATGTTTATAATGATCGTCGCATCTATGTGAACTATTTCGATTGATCTTACACGAGTCTTTCTGATTCATTTGTGTCTCCGTTAGGGTAGTATCGTTACTTCTCTCTTAGAGGCCACTTTATTTTTTCCCTTGTAGTAAGAGAACCTTGATATATTTGCAATTGAATATTCACAAGGCACAATCGCTTTCTCATTCAAAAGGAAATTTGTCCTTCTCTCTCGTGCTAACAACTAAAGCTAAGTGTTATCACCAAAAAATTGACTATCTAGCCTAATTTACTAGATGGATCGAAGTATACCATGTAAAGCCAATTTTACCCTAGTAAAATTGCTTTTACTGTGATAAATTACCTAATAAACCACCTTTATTAAGTAATTTATAGTTAAACCCATGAAAAATAATTAAATAAATCATTATTTATTTGATTTTCTTCTAGGAATAATTAATTTAACCACTGTTTTATTATTATTCCTTGTCAAATTTGACCCAATCATGAAAAATTAACAGATAAATCATTATTTATCTTATTTTCTGTATGAATAATTAATTAGTATTCTTTGTTAAATTTGACTAAATCCCATAGGAATAATTAAATAAATCCTTATTTGTTTATTATTCCTTAACTAATTCCTTGAAATAATAAATAAATCATTTATTTATATATTATTTCTAAATAAAAGTTTAAATACTTTTTCCCTCCTAAACAAATATAATAAAATATTCCAAGTGGTTATCCCAAGAATGGGATCAATAATATTTTATTATTGCTCATTATTCGAGGATAACCCAATATTTTGTTATAAATAGAAGGGTTTTCCATTCATTGTCCACTTTTAATTATTTTCATTAATGCACTCACTCTTATAATTCCGATTATTTTCATTGTTGAGCAGCATATTTTTGTTGGGTTTATGCATTATAGAGGAGAGAGACTCTACAGAAGCTGAAGACTTTTGAGAATAGCCAAGAACCCATCCCATAGAGGGGGACTGGTAACATCTATCTGTTCTCTTCAGGTGTTATTATTAAATTATTATTTACATATCTGGTTTCCATTGGATGTTTGGGGTTATTACTCTTTCTTTCACTGTTTAACTATGATCGTAGCATAGATCAGAATTTTGGCAGGTTTTATTTCTATCAATAGCTGCAGATCTACAACATTTAGCAGTCATTTCTATTGTTGAGATTGTTTGTCATCCACAATCTTAAGTGGGTTCTTTGTGTAACATCATTGAGAAGAAAACACTACAACAAATTGGTAACTCTGCTGGGGAATAATTCTAATTCAAAAACCTAGGTCTCCAATACCAAATTGGCGACTCCATTGGGTTTTATACCTCAGATCTAGAAACCTGGGTGACCTTTGGTTTTTTGCTTAGGGTTTTTTTTTCTTTAATTCTCTAAATGTTTCATAGTTTTTTAACCATAGATATGATAAATTTCTAACTTCTGCAAGATTTTTGGTCATTTCCGCAGGTCACAGGAACCACTCGCAACAAAGGCGAAACTTTTTTCCGAAATTTGCAGATCGAGATCCTCGGAACAGAAATCGCAGTTTTCAGCCCAAAAAGTGCGATCTTAGCTTCAGAACGCGCCTTTCAGCCCAAAAAGTTCGATTTCGATAGAAAACAGGTCAATACCTGCAATTTTTGGGTTTTAGGGTTTTTCTCAGATCCGTTTCTAGGTTTTGTTGAGAGTTGTCTGCTCGGTGTCTGACCTCTATCTTATACCGCTTAGGCCTTAATCCACTCTATTTTACTCGTCGAAGTCGAATTCAGCCTCCCCTAGGGCTTCTAGTACACTTCCACCTTTCTAGGAGGAGCTTAGCTGAGTGAGAAGTCTGAGTGTCTGCAACGCTTTTAGCCACATTTTCCAGATCTATAACCTTTTGTTTCAGATCTGTTAAGATAGGTTGCTACCATCCATAGTTTCACATTTAAAATTGTTTGGTCATTCCCTTAGGGTCCCATCAATTGCCCTTGGGGTTTCACCCATCTCCTATCTTTTTGCAGTGATCTTCCCTCTGGTTTTTTGTCTTTGCTGCACCACTTTCCAGCATCTTAGAGTCACTTGATCCCAGTCACACTGGCATTCAGATCCCTTGACCATTTCAGGGTATTTCCCATCAGTTTAGCCACCAACTAGTATAGTGTTTGCAAACCTAGTTCGGGTGGGGTTTAGTTAATCGATTCGTTGTTTATTTTCTGTTATTTATTTCAGTTTATTTGCAGCAACCTTTTTTCTTTTTTACAAACAAGATCTGGACTTAATCAATTAATACACTTGCACACGCAAGCACACCTTAAGCGAAGGGTGCTTGGTTTACACTGCCAAGCCAAGACTTAACATTATACATTCATCTCACCACATTAGAGACAGAAGATATATTGTGGATCTCCCTTCACCATTTTCATGTTCCGTGTTTCCTTTCATCATTGCGCCAACAAGGCATTTGTCACGGAGACTATTGGGCCTTCACCCTAAATTTCCGCTTGGGCGTATTACCCCTCCCTGTAGGGTTTGAGTTGATAGCCCTCTGAGTCCCCATACCGACTCTTATCCTCATCCTTTTGATTCCTCATCTAATTTCGAGCCTCCTTCACCGCATATTGTCACCATGTCTGGGCCCACAGCTAGTGTAGGAACCCAAACTGGTGGTGGATCCGGTGCTATACCGATGGTCACATCAGGCAGAACAATCTCAGGAACTATTCTGGTAGTCCCCATGCTCCCCTTTATGGCTAGGTTAAGTCTACCAGATCTTAACCAGTTGATAAATGACCCCATACACCATGATCTTGGTTGGACCTCTATGTTGACTAAGCTGCCCTCAGACATCCCAAACTTCGAGGGTATTGTTGGAGAGGATCCTACCAACCATGTTTGATCCTTCCACATGTGGTGTTTGTCTAACTCCATTCATCTTTGGCTCTTCCAACGAACGCTCACTTGAGACGCTGCAAAATGGTATGTAGACCAGCCCTCTGCCTCTCATTCCATTTTCATGAAGCTTGCTAAATCATTCTTATCATATTTCCAGTTACCTCTCTGGTACAACACTGATACAGAGATATTGACCACATTTCATCAGTCCTCTGCCACTCACTGCTTTTACCATGTTCAAGAGTGGTATCAAAGGAGGAGCACATGTTTTTCCCTACCTTTCGAAGACCGTGTCTATCTAGATTGGTTTCTTAAGAGCCTTTTACCCCCCATCGGAAAAGATGGCACGTCCCATTTTCCTCAGACTGAGGAAGAAGATCTCCAGACCGCTTTGAGATATGATCTGATTTATTCTCAATCTGGTTATGTCTCTACTATCATTCTAGACCTCCGTCAGCCTGGAAGCGACAATGCACTGGGGGCATCTCACACCGCCGACGGTATCATTGGATCCCTTTCACACTCTTCGCCACATTCTTAGCAGAGTTATGGCTATCCACAGTGGGGCACCAGTTCCTCCAATATTTATGCCCCTCCTTCTAGCAAAATATTTCTAGGGCCCCAACCCGTCTACTGAATTTTTGCTCCTTCTTATGCACAGCCTTGCACTCCAGCCCCTCAATCATTAGCACTGCAGGATCCTATGCATCCTCAGCCCCTGCATCCACCACCCCCTTAGGGCTAGGTGTTTGCGTAGCAGAGTGATACCAATCCCCAGAATTTGAAGAAAAATAATAAGGGGAAGGGTTACAAGGGTAACCAAGGTCACCAACCTAGTGAACCCTAGGGGAACTAGCCTAACACCAACGACCAACAACAGGGTGGCCAGCCCAAGAAAAATATGGCTATTCATATGAACAAGCCTTGTGCATGTTGTGGTGTACATGTTCACTATACACATGAGTGTCCCCTCTTACCCCACATGCACCAAATGTGGGAAGCTCAAGAAACTTCTAAAGGTCAGCAATCGCCTTAGAATCCTGCACCACCTCAACTGTTCGTGCTCACAAATCCTTTCCCTTAGCAAGGACTTATTGCATCTCAACCCCAGCCAGGCCAAGCAGCCCACCTCACCTAACCTTCTGGTCCCGGTGACTTCCAGATCCTGATGATGAACTCTGATGAGGTTAACCCCTCCAATATCAACCTACAAACTTGGTCGTGTCAATATGACAAGCCCTCCACTTTGTCAGTTGCCGAGTCCAAAACCAAAGTGTCCGTTGAGCCTCTTACAACACCAAATGGTCCTTTACAGATCCCTCAACCCAAATTTGAGGCCATTCCCAAGATCCCAAAGGGACCATTACGCCATAATGCGGCTTCTAACAGAGTTGCCCATACATACAGTATAATAGATGACTTGGTGCAATCACCTGCTACCATGTCGACACTGGAGGTCCTCCAGTCGTGCCCTTCCCAAAAGAATTCTCTACTAACTACCTTGGGTGTAGTGGATCCTTTCGATGATCAATTGATTATCTTCCCAATTGATACATCAAAGCATCCCCAATTTCCTTCATCTGTTTCTTTCTAGATACCAATTAGAGTATGTAATGCCATCATCTCCAGATGAATTATTGACAAAGGTCCATCCACCTATGTGATGTTTGCTTCTTTTTGGAAACAACTCAAGTCACCTGAGTTTTCCCCCTCCACCATCACCTTGAGTGCTTGGGATGGACACTCCTCCGAGCCTCTTGGCATGTACCACAACTATCCAATGACCCTTGCGGGTAAGACTATCCATGTCGATATTGAAGTCATTGATTCCCCTTTGGATTACAACATCCTCTTAGGTCATAGTTACACATATTCCATGCCATCTATCGTGTCTGCTGTGTTCCACAAGATGTGCTTCCCCCATGAAGGGAAGATCGTTATTATTAATCAGTTGACTTACTACAAGGCAACATCTGTGACCTCCCCCGAGTCCATTATCTCATTGATGTTCGAAAACCAATCTTCAACTCCTTGCACTAGTGTCTCACCCAGAATCTATAAGGATTCCTCATTTTTGGGTGCCTTCCCTGGTCCTCCCCTCCCATTTCTGAACCTACTTCCATGAGTGTCTGCATGTTACCAATGTCACGGGCTACCCTTAAGAAGACTGGTACACCTAATCAATAGCTAGCTCCTCAGCTTCCTATTGTTGCTCTTCCAACTGAACCCTCTAGACCCACTCCCCTAGGGCCTCCTCCATTTTTGGGTGCCTCTCCTATGTTCCATCCAAGAGCTTTTCCTCCATGTCTTAACCATCTAGGAGCTATTCCACTGGGACATTATCATGTTAGCCACATACCTTTCTTATTCCCCTCTCCGAGAATTTTTTATGTACCTTTCATGGCTTCGCTAGTCCTTCCTAACATGACTCTATGGATCCCAGTATGGTACATCGATCCTCCTGCAAACACTTCACCTGGTCAGCCAAGACTGTATCATGCTTTGACCCCAGTTCAACTGGTCCCCATGACCCCTGCCACTGCTTCAGTTCCATCACAACCTCAACAGGAACCAGCTCCTATTGCAAAAGCATCTAGTCAGGGGGGCAAGGCCAAAAGGAAAGATTCGAAGGACAAGGCTCCCCAAGCTACTCCAGCCCCTACGGCCCCAATGTCGACACCCTTGTGCACCTTGTGTGAAGTTGTTGGCCACACCACCAACAATTTTCCTAAACTTCCTCAACTTAAACCTTTGGTTCATGAAGAGTTCCCTAAGTTGAATATTCCGGAAGTCCATGTTAACATATCGGTCCCACATAAGAAACTCAAAACGCTTCGCACAAACCACCCTTGTTCCCTTTGTGATCTTCATGGTCATTATTCCCATTGTTTCCCTCGTCTCGATGAGTTTCGCGATTGCCTTGGGGCGATTCGTGACTACAAGGCCACTCGTAGTGGAACCTCTGCTCCTCTACCTATGGATTCTGGTACCACCAGTCAACCAGAACATGGAAACTTTGGCCCTTCTATTGTGATCCCTCCCCCCGATGTCGAGATGACGGACACCACAGGCCCCATTCTTTACCTATCGTCATCCTTGAGTTCCTTGCCGACAAACCTTCCTGAGGTTGTTGTGTGCATTTCTATCAAACCTTTTTTGACAGAATCCAAGGTCTCAACATCAGTAGATCCTCCATCTACCAGTACATCATCTACCATTGAAGACGATTCTTATGTGAACCTTATTTCTCAAGTTGATGCACTAGGTAATGTCATAACGTCATGTAGTCAGTTTTCCTCCCATCCGCCCATCTCCCAGTCTGATGAGGACACCATGGAAGCTAAGTCTACCCTTGATTACCCCTACCCTTAAGTAAGGAGGCATTTCTTAAGAGGATTTTGAAGGTCATTTCCTTCTTAATTCTCCCAATGCACTCTACCTCAAGAAATGTTACTCACGGCACATCCCTTTGATTTGCATGTCTTTATTTTCTCCATGTAGTTTAGGTAGATCGCATCATCTCATTTGTTGTCTTTTGCACCTTTCGAAAGGATCCATCATCAACATTGTATATCAGTCATGCCGATGTGCAAGTTGCTTCTCCTAGAATCTAGCCTCAGCAACCTGGGCCATTTTTACCCCCTTTCATACGTTATTCCTTTCAAATGGCATGTGCATTGGATCTACCACCAATAATCAAGCTGAATATGATGCAGTTATAGGTTTGTTAGTCGATGCCCTTCCTCATCGCATCCTTCATCTTCATGTTCGTTTAGATTCCTTGCTACTTTTCATGCAATTTAATGGTGTGTATCATGTGCATAACCAAGTCTTATTTAGAAACTATCTACGAGTGAAGCTATTGGTACGTGAATTTGAAACCATTACCTTCAATCATGTGCCTAGAGCCCAAAATCACTATGTAGATACCATTTCAAACAACATTATAGATTGGCATTTATCACACGTATACCACAAAAGATAACCACACAAATGGTGAACCATCATCGTCATATTAAATTCATAATCATATTATGTATCATAAAAGTGTTTGGAGCCATAGCTCTAAATACATCAAACATGCCCATAGCATGTTACAGAAACCACAATCAAAGGGACCCACATGTCCCTGCATCTAGTCATTGTCTAGTGGATCTTATGCCAAAGGCTCTGGTCCGCCTGCATGTAGATCACATATTGTCTGACCTGCCATCACCACGCGTCGCACGATACCTCACCACTTTGGGGGAAGACTGGTGCACTCATCTATGTACCGATTCTTTAAGTCGTTCCATCCGTGCTCTGAAAGCTCGGTCAAAAGTACATCAAACCTACGATGCAAATCAACAAGCAGCACAATATCCTCTGGACCCTGATGTGGCGATGATGTCCCCTGATCTACAGCCCCATGCACTGTGGCTCGGCCTACATATCTTGTCGGCTTCACCGATGCTATGTCTGCATACAACATATTTCACACTTAGTACCATATACTTGTGACAAAAATAAAAATGCACCATAAAACACAGCAACTTAACACTTACCATCTAGTCCCCATGCTTGCCCGGGTGGAAGTGGCAAGTTAGATCCCCCTGATAGTTCATCCTGAGATAAGTGTAATCATCAATGTAAAGGGGCATCTAATCCCAGTGTGTGAAAAACTCGGGTAAGAACACCCATCTGGATCCCCCGCCCTCCTCCTCTCCACAGTAGCTGCCCCTAGTGGCACATCGTGGGATCTTATGGGCCCCCATCTCAGATCTATACATGTGGATGGATAGTGGGTATCTTATCAAAGAAGAACACACATAGTATTGTACCAAAACTACAATCACGATTCAGCTACATCTTACAAAGACTCAATTGTCATTTCACCGACGACAGCATCATTTGGGCCCACCCATAGTAGGTCCCATCCAAAAAAATCTCAACTAACATCATCTGCCCACCAGTGATGTGGTGGAACAGTTGGCTGCCCAAGACCCTAGCATAGCTATGGCAACAACCTATGTCTCTAGCCTCTCTAGATCAACAAGCGAGATAGTCGTGCCCTTGACACGAACACCTTGTCGACAATGGAGCTCCACAAACTCAGTAATGTTCCTCCCATAAGGCAACATCGGATGAATATCCCCCACCACTCTGACGGGAGGCGATCCGGTCAAAAAGTAAATATCCTATAATGTGAACTCGATCTTGTCCCCCTTGCACAACAAAGACCTCCTGGTCTGGATCCCAATCACTCATAATTATCGATAGCAAGGGCTCACCTACTCTCATCAATGGGTTCTCTACCAACTTGAGAACCCCATAACGAGCCAATGCCCCTTGAACTGCCTAATCCCCCTGGATCTCAAATTGAAGAGTGTCCAAGTCTCATTCATGCCAGTTGATTTTCAGCTCTTCCGTATTTGAAAAACACCACATGTCTTGTCAGTTCAGAAAAGAAAACAACTAGCTACAGTGATCAACCTGCAGCCCACACCAGGCTAGCAGACCAACCTTTCCTCTAACCACAAATCGTAGTTTTTAGCCCAGAAAGTGCAAGCTCGCAGGTTTCCAATTGTTTCTTGCGAGCCAGATCACACTTCTGGATCCAAAAAGTGTGATGCAACTGTGAGCAAGGGCAAGGGTCTCTCAAGGAGCTGTCGGGTGCCAAAAATTAGGAAATAAACCATTGAAATTGAAGAGATGAGTAATACCACCTACCTAAAAGTCACAGATCCTGATTCCGACAGTTAGTTTGTCTGCTATGATCTCCACAAGATTTAGGGCCTTTTCCTCCTCTCAAAATTCACCACAGCTCACTTAGCAAATGAATCCAAATTGGAGGGAAAATGTCCTTTCATAGAAAAATCCCTAATTTTTTTGTCAGCCATTGCGACTAGACCGTAGCTCAGTTTGACAAACCATCAGTATTTTTGGAAATCTCCCACTGAGCTCTAAAATAGGTCTCCCTCAGTTTTTGATGATTTGACACTTCACCTGGAAACCATTTTTCCAACAAGGTCACTTCATTGTCTCTCAAAATTGAATTTCGTCATAAAGCAACACTTGTACTTTGAGGTCCACCTCCTCTTAATACTTGTCATGCCATATGTTGACTATCGTCGTGAGTAACCATCATATACTCATGTTTTCATGGTCCCCACTGAGCCTAGTCTGCATCATCGAGTCAACCTTATTCAGAGCATCCGCGATGCGTCACCCTTGCATTATTGGAGTCTATTTCATGTCCCATCATCTCATGTCATAGTATTCCATCCATATTTTCCTACCATTCATCCTGTGTTGCCCAATTTGGCCTCCAGTCATACTGTCCCCATCCCCTCTAGATTTGAGTCAGTTGCTTCCAGGTCAACCATGCACTTTATGCTCTAACAAGGGTAGTTGTATGTTTGTCCCTCAGTCCCATTTCCCCATTATCCTTGGTGTCAGTCCATCATTCACATTACTATTTTTCCTCATGCTTTAGTTGAGGATCTTCATTGCCTCATCTATCACTGGCCCTATTATGTTGACATCAACTCATTCATTCGAGAAGAATGGCCTAGAGGGCGGTGTATCTCAGTTCCAGCTTCCATTCTTTTTCGGAGCCTTGGATCGAGTAAAGGGTCCCATTATTTCCCTTTGACTTGATCTTTGCATGTTCATGATCCATACACTTGATGGTCCAGTGATGCAACAGATTATACCAATGATTCCCGGGTGTGTGTGAGATGTTTTAGACCTCATGAAGGGGTGGCCCTTTAGGTAGACCCCCACATGCCCGGATGCATACCTACTATGCTACAGCCTCAGATGTAGTTCCATAGAGTTGATGGGTTTGGTTCCTACCAATCACAGTGTTCACAGCATTCATGTCTCCTCCAGATGATCCATTCAATTTTGCAGAGCCCTTCCTTGTTCAGTAGGGCTTCTCCAGTTATTCTACCCTCCCTCTCACCCATTTTTTGAGGGAAGGGGCTTGTATCTCATGTACTCATATATTATTGTATTCAGTCATGGCTCATGTTTTTTCCAGGTGCATTATGTATATGGGACACATTGTATTATTTTCTGGCTTTGTTATGCCAGCATGTCATGTACCATTCAGTATGTACTTCATCGCTCAGTTTCATGTTTCTGGGCGAACCATTATTTTTTTACTAAGTTATCTCAATGGGTATGGGTATGCCTCCCCCGCCTCATTGAGGTCTGGTACCAAAAACATAAAAGGAGACTCACATTAGTCTCGCCCCCTCTGTCACTATCCTCTCTCAAATTCAGCTTCATTGATCTCTCTCTCTCTCTCCTTGACTCCCTTGTATTGTCTAAGTGATTGTGTCTTTACAACATACTTCGGTCATACGTTTTTCTCCTAACACTCGTACGTTGGGGGGAATCTGTTATCACCAAAAGATTGATCATCTAGCCTAATTTACTAAATGGATCGAAGTATACCATGTAAAGCCAATTTTACCCTAGTAAAATTGCTTTCAATGTGAGAAATTACCTAATAAACCACCTTCAGTAAATAATTTATAGATAAACCCATGAATAATAATTAAGTAAATCATTATTTATTTGATTTTCTTCTAGGAATAATTAATTTCTCCATTGTTTTATTATTATTCCTTGTCAAATTTGACCCAATCATGAAAAATTAACAAGTAAATCATTATTTATCTCATTTTTCTATAAAAATAATTAATTAATCACTAATTAATTATTATTCTTTGTTAAATTTGACTAAATCCCCTAGGAATAATTAAATAAATCCGTATTTCTTTATTATTCCTTAACTAATTTCTTAAGATGATAAATAAATCATTTATTTATTTATTATTTCTAAATAAAAGTTTAAATACTTTTTCCCTCCTAAACAAATATAATAAAATATTCCAAGTGGTTATTCCAAGAATGGGATCAATAATATTTTATTATTGCTCATTATTCGAGGATAACTCAATATTTTGTTATAAATAGAAGGGTTTTCCATTCATTATTCACTTTTTATTATTTTCATTGTTGCACTCATTGTTGTAACTTTGATTATTTTCATTGTCGCACACCATATTTTTGTTGGGTTTATGCATTATAGAGGAGAGAGACTCTACAAAAGCTGAAGATGTTTGAGGATAGCCAAGAACCCATCCCATAGAGGGGGACTAGTAACATTTATATGTTCTCTTCATAGGTGTTATTATTAAATTATTCTTTATATATCTGGTTTCCATTGGATGTTTGGGGTTATTAATATTTCTTTCACTGATTAACTATGATCGTAGCATAGATCAAAATTTTGGCAGGTTTTGTTTCTATCAATAGCTGCAAATCTACAATGTTTAGTAGTCATTTCTATTGTTGATATTGTTTGTCATCCACAATATTAAGTGGGTTATTTTCATACATCATTGAAAAGAAAACACTACAACACTAAGGCATATCTTTAAGTAAATGGCAGTTGGATCGTTTTCTGGATGGGACTCCTACACCAAATGATGTGAGGTCTAGTTGGGACCTTATATCAGGAAGGTCCCTTATATGTTGGCGGTATCTAGCACTATCAACATTATGGCGCTAGAAGGAGGGCCGAAAGTTTTTATGGCCGGTAACTCCACACATCGAAATCATTCATTTTCTAGACAAGTTAGCAACATTTTGAGCACTGTTCTAAATCCTATTCCTGAAGTAGGAGGGTCTTCTTAGCCTCACCCAAAATTGACATACGAGGTTACCTACAAAAGAATCTGGGCACTTCGACCTATAACTCAGTAGTTTGCAAAGGTTATCAGAATAATTCCTGGAGTGTAGAATCTCCCACATTTTCCGAATTAGAAAGAAACAAATTGTACCGGTATATTAGTTTCTATAGTGGAAGATTTGGTTTTTTCCACTCTTGAAGAGTTAGCAGAATCCTTAGAAGATACAGTGCAGCAAGATCAACTTCCACCCATTAACAAAGGGTACGAGGATGACATTGTTCTTTCTGATGAGATTTTTGATGGTTTAGACGATGAAGGAGAAGACTCCTCGGATTCTAGAAAGGAAGAGGAACAAGACCAACCAAGACTTGGATTGGATGGCCCAAGGGCCTCTTTCTCTTATGGATAATATTCATAAGATGCCAAGACATCTGTAAAATTTGGTATCTAATTTCGATCTAGATAAGAAGACAAAGGCAAGAGATCACATTGATGATATATACATGCATTTACTGATGTTGGAGTAAGGTGCGACAATGTTGCTTTCATATTTTTCCCTTATACATTTGAAGGTAGAGGAGAAACATGGTACCATATTCTACCTGTCAAATTCAGTCCATAGTTGGAGGGAGTTTAAGAAGATAATTCTATATAATTTTTTTGATGACAACACACCCTCTATGTCGCTGAAAGAGCTCGAAAAAATTAAGATGGGGGAAAATGAGAAAGTAAAAGACTTCAATCAAAAGTAAAATTGTATATTGAACAAGTTTCCCAAAGGCACGGAACTACACAATTCAATTACTATTGATTATTACATAGTTTCCTTGCCCATTAACATTTCCCAATTTGTTAAAAGAGTTGCAAAGAAAACATGATCACAAAAATTTGTAGAAGAAATAATCGTTGAGAAGGACTTGCACACGTTTGGAGTTATTATAGATGATGATGAATCAAAAGACTCGAAGGAAAATAGTAGGAAGTCTGAGCCTTCTTCAAGTAAGCCTAAGGATAAGGAATTATTAGATATCAAAATCTTGAACCGAATAGTGAAGCACTTACTAATGAAAGTTCAGAACTAAAGAGAAAGCCAAGTGAGACTTATACTAGAAGCAAGCCTCCCAAGTCCTTCCCTTTTCAAAGGAATAATAATAACGGTAACAACAACAATCAGCCGGTGAAGTATGCCTAGAGTTTGAATATTTTGTTGAATATAGAAAATATGGGTATGGAAAACTATTATTCTTTTCACCAAGAATATCATTCAGAAAATACATGCCCATATTGGAACCACAACATGAACACCCTATCCACACACATTGTGGAATCCCTATTAGAAGATGAGAAAGTGGAATAGACAAATGAAACAGAGTAACATACAACGGATAAACAAAGCAAAGGAATTGGACATGAAATGAATACCTTTGATTATGTTTTTAACGTTGAAAAGAAGAATGTTTAAGAACCACCAAAATGTGAGGCACCCCGTCAAAATAAAAATGGTCGGTATAGTTTAAGGATTAAAGGGCCCATCTCTTAGTAGGAGTCGATGAGACAAAAATTAAAAGAGAATTTGTTAAGAAGGATCTCACCACCGATCAATCCTACTCATAATGCACAAAGTAAGCTTGGAAATGAAATTAATTCCAAGAACATTTCCTCCAATAACAAGAGTAAGTCCATCACTTCAAAAGTGTCAAATAAAGCCACTCCTCCAAACTACATGTTAGAGGTGAAACAATTGATTATAAGATAGTTAAATATTTGAAGAAAACTCGAGCCAATATTTCCATCTATGAGCTCACAAAGATCGTAGGCCAACATGAACTAATTATATAAGCATTTTCACAACCTTCGTTAGGTGATAGAGCTTCTTCCTCTCAAAAGATGTATGGTAAGTCTTTTGGTTCCCTTGAATCTGTATTTAATGTTGTAACACTAGAAGTTAACACTCTCTACCCTCCATTTTTATTGCCTTTTGAAATTTTTAATTATAATGTCCATAATTGTTTAGTTAATTCTAGTGCATCTGTAATTGTAATTCCATTATCTGTTGCAAAAACAATAAATGCTAAATGGGACAAAACTGATGCACAAATTATTCAAATGGATAGATCTCTCTTCCAAGCTATTTGTGAACTCAAGAATGGGCTTATTAGATTATCACGAGAGGATCGAGTTCATCAATATATAAATATTGTAATTGTGGAAAACCCTAGAGCCTATGGCATACTCCTTAGTAGAGACTGGTCTAGCAAATTACAAGGGTATTTTGCGACACACTGGTCATATTTCTGGCTTCCATACAAGGGTAGGAATAACTAGATTCGAGTGAAAAATGAGCCATATATGAAACACACTGTGATACCATTGGTGGGCCACAATTA
The DNA here is from genome assembly GCA_031772625.1 of Pinus tabuliformis. Lineage (NCBI taxonomy): Eukaryota > Viridiplantae > Streptophyta > Pinopsida > Pinales > Pinaceae > Pinus > Pinus tabuliformis. Next base: position 1,524,226,182 of record CM062817.1, read on the forward strand.
GCCTATTGCTTTCGTCCACCTAATTTTTGGAAATTGTTTCCCTGAAACTGACCTCGAGTGTTATCAAGCACAACCATCACCCATTCCACTAGATACACAGCTGGAGCTCCTTCCTTGTTCTCCAGCTAGTGGAAATGAATCCTGTAATATAGATGAACATACTAGTAGTAATAATAGTATAGGAAGCAAATTAGTAGCTAATAATATATGGACTCTATATTTTAATGGTTCAAAGATGCAGGGCATCTCTGGAGATGGTTGCGTACTTATAGAACCATGCAACAAGAAGCATATCCTTTCATGCCCTCTAGAGTTCGAGTGTACCAATAAGACTATAGAATGTGAAGCACTCATACTTGGACTCAAGAAAGCCATCTATCTGAAGGTTGATATTCTTAAGGTAATTGGTGATTCAAAGATGGTCAAGTATGATATACTATCCATTTTGTCTCACTAAATATTAAAACTACCAGTAGGATGTATGGAATTTGATTGATCATTTTAAAGGTTTTATATTATTTTTGTTCCTAGACTTAGAAATGCTGCACTGATGCATTAGCAAATGCAGCCACTAGGATGTCACCATTGAAAAATAGTTTTTAAATTAAAATTATATAAAAATCATTTTTCCCTAAAAACGTCACTAATTTATGTGCTTTCAATGATGGCCAATAGATATTACACTTTATGGAAAAAGTTGACATATTCAAAGATGATGCCATAGATGCGGATGAGAACGATCGGGATTTACAGGATGCACCCAACGCAATGAAAGGAAATTCTATGCGTAAAGGTACCATGTCCCTAGAGAAGTTATATGACCTACAAAACCATTTTAAAGGGCCAACCAATACAAATATTCAGATCTCAAAGTTATCATCTGAATAAGTCAATCTAGGAAGTAAAGAAGATCCAAAGTATGTAAACCTTGGTATGTGTTGTTCTCCACAAGAACGACAGGCATTTATCCTCTTATTCAAATAGGATTGTGATGTGTTTACAGGGGAATACAGTGATTTAAATACATATGATACTTTTATTACCCAACACGTCATTCCCATAAAAGTAGGGGTAAAACCTTTCTAGCAGAAACTACGAAATGTTCATCCAACATTGGAACCCCTTATCCAAAAGGAATTGAGAAATTTGTTGGATTCCCAGATCATATTTAAAGTTAAACAATCCACATGGGTTTCAAATTTGGTCCCAGTTACAAATAATTCTAGTGAAATCAAGTTATGTGTTGATTTCTGAAATCTCAACCGGGCTTCTGATAAAGATAATTACCCAGTGCCATCCATGGAACAGATCCTTCATACAGTACTTGGGTCTATGATTCAGATATTTTACTTCGAGGATGCATACAAAATTGCATTTAAAAGAGCATGTAACCAAGTGAAACATACACATAAAAGAAGCAGAAATCAAATACAACCATGACATCAAAGGCACACAAGCAAGTTGATAATGAAGTTCATCTAGTGTGGGCTATGTCTCTGGGCCCTTCTCAATGTGTGGAGGTCTCTTTCATTAAATTGAAACAGAATCAAATTGCATGCAATTATAAAATAAGACCTTATACCTCCACTTCCGAGGATGGCCTGAAAATCTAGACCTTTAATGAAGAAATAGATTGTGTGGTTGGATTCCTAGAGACAAATCGTGAAAAATGACTATAAATTCAACCTATTTTGTGCTGGTGACCTCTGGGGGTCTAGAGAATATTTTAGATTCCATACAAGATTCCATGTTGGAATATTCCCCAAGATTCCAAAGTGATATATCTCAAAAATCACACCCAAGTGGTGCGCCAATTTGACAGTAGGTTCCCGCAACTACTAAACTTGCCCTTCGTCGCTCCACATGTCCCTCCTCCACGATGTTTGGTTGAATAAGAGTTAAATAGATGTGTTGGGAGTTACCAAAAATATAGCACCAGTTGATGCGTTGGTGGTGGGAAAATTGTGGGGATGTTGGCCCGTCAAAGGTCACAGGGTCATCTCCTTCCTGACTCACTCACGGTGTTATGTTTGCCTTTGGTTATTGGTTCTTTTTAGCACATTGTATTGGTTGGGACTGATGTTGGTAGACCCGTCAGGTGAGCTCAACTCCCGTCACCGACAAGTTGTGATATAATATATATTTAGATGTTGGTCATTGGATGGTTTAGTTGGCTTATCAATGGGTTTTGACCACCCAACAACCAGCGACCGAATTTTTTTTAAATTTTTGTATAAAATAACCCTATTAGTTTGGTTTCTTGTCGATATTTTTTGGTCATTAGAAATTTTAAACAGGTGACAATTTGGTCACTAACGGTGGTCAGAATGGTGCAAATTTTTGCCTACTTAGCAAAAATCGGCAATACTGACTAGTGCCATGTGGCATGTTATGGTCGGTCCATACAGCTCACTAGGTTTCCGACATCACCTGCCACATGTCGTCACCTAATTAGCTCTCCTCCATATATATGGACACGTTACCCTGCTAGTGTTAGCTACTGTGCAACTGACATCAGCATCCGTATTGTTGACGTTAGCATGCCAACTGTCACCTGTGGGTCCGGCCTCCAAAAATTTTAGTTGTTTCCAAAATACTTCAGTGGGCCATAACTTCTTCATATGATGTCAAATTGAGGTGTTGCTTGTGATGTTGGATTTAGAATGACAAACTCTTCGATTTTAGACTAGTTTGATTGTGTTTCGAGGACTTTGAAAATTTGGCTTTTTAGGATCCGCTTGGATCATTCCTCCCCACTAATGAGCTTTCAGGATGTCAAAAGCCTTATTAGTCAATTGGAAAGTAAGGGAATTTCTCACTCACTTTATCCTTTTCAATTTAACAAGCCTTACTTGGATGCATTCCCTTGAAATCAATACAAAGGTACTCCACATCTCCTCATCATGAAGTCCTAGTTCTCCAATCAAGAATGATATCTTCAGGTAGCTTGTCTAAGTATTTAGGTGCCAAAGCATCCATTGTAGGAACCTATCTAACCTCTTCACTATTCATGATCAAAGGAGGCTCATAAAGCTTAATTTTTTTAATGTTCACCACTGAGTACATCTGCGTATATCCTGGAAAATCAAGATGAAGAGTATTGTCTCCAATCTTCTCTAATATTGTGAAAGGATCATATAGGGTTGGTCTCAAATTCTTCTCTTCCCCTTTCATTTTGTATTTACTAATTTGGAGCCACACCCTATCTCCAACCTAAAATTGGTGATAAAACTCTTGCTTGTCATGTTGAGCCTTGTATTGAGCTTAGCTTTTCTCCAATTTCTCTTACACTGCTTGGTGAATCATCTAAATTCGTGGAATGAACTTTCGTACTTTGTCCCTGTCATTCTACTCACTGGAATTTTCTTATCTCCCAAAGATCATGTCTAAGGGATCCTTTGGAAAATATCCAAAGCATGTCTTAAACGGTGAGCTCAAAGTGAATGAATGCACAACCTTGTTGTATGCATGTTTTAGATAAGGAAGTTACTCGTCCCACAACTTGGGATGCTTTCCACAATAGCCCTAGAGTACAAGTATCATTGTGCGGTTGGCAACCTTTATTTTCCCATCGGTCTACAAATGAATTCCATACTCCTCTTCAGGTTGGTGTCCATCATTCTCCACAAACTTTTCCAGAACTCTCCAAGGAAATGATAGTCCTGATAAGACACAATGGATGTGGGAAACCCAAAGTGGACCCATACAAATTGGTAGAAGAAATGAGTAGTTAGCTCTGCAATGATCTTCTTTTTACAAGGAATTAAGACACACATTTTACTAAATCGATCCGCAAGGACATACAAATTGTCATGACCTCTCCTAGATAAAGGCAAACTGCCAAAAAAATCCATTGACACACTTTCCCATAAATGACAGGAAACAGTGAGTGGTGTGTAGAGCCCCAAGTTTATGGAAATGGGCTTGCAAACTGAACGCAACACACATCCCTTTACATATGTTGTTACAATGCTTTTCATGTGAGGCCAATAACAAAACCTATGCAAATGACACAAATTTTTCCCTACACCAAAATGACCTGACACAAGAGAGGTATGTGCTCTCTGATTACATGTATTATTTCAATGGTGGGGATACAAAGTTTTCCAATGTGGTACATAAATTTTCCATGCAAATGGTAATTGTCTACCTGCGATCCATTAGTCAACTTTGCGTAAATCTCCTTAAAATATTCATCATCAACATATTGTTCAACATAAATTTCAAAAGATAAAGAAGCATTTTGCAAAAAAATGGATGCATAAATAGGAGTGTGAGAGAGCATATATGCCACTTTGTTGCAAGTGCCCTTATTGTACTTTATTACCTGATGAAACTGTTGAAGGAACCACATCCCTATGAAATGACGTGCTTTTTGAAGCTTGGTTTGCAACTGGAGGTACTGCAAGGGTTGGTGATCTGTTGGAATAATGGTCTCCTTGCCAATCAATTAGTGCTTCCACTTCTTCATGGTTTGGAACAAGGCATACAACTCCTTGTCATATGTGGGATAATTCACAACAACTTAGGAGAATGTCTCTGATTGGTAAGATACAAGTTTCCTTTTCTGCATCAACACAGCTCCCATGGTGTATCCACTGGCATCTATCTCAATCTGAAAAGGTTGTTGGAGGTCAAGTAAGGCCAAGACTGGTGCAGTACTGATCTTCTCTTTCAATGTATCAAAGGGTTTATGTTGCTTTCCTCCCCACTCAAAGGTCTGATTCACACTTGTCAATACATGCAAGGGGAATGGAATGACAAAGAAGTTAACAATGCAAATTCTCCAGCATTGTACTACACCCAAAAATCTATGAACCTCTGTAACATTGGTGGGATTAGGCCACTTTACAATCACATAAAATTTAGAAGGATCTATTTTTAAATATCCACGTCCAACAATGTGACCCAAGTAAAGAAAAGAGATCTTACCAAATTCACACTTAGACATTTTGGCATACAATATTTCCTTTTTAAAAACATCAAGAACCTTTTTAACATGACTCACATGATCTTACCAAGTTTTACTAAAAACAAGAATGTCATCAAGATACATAACTACAAAATCATCAAGAAAAGGTCTAAAAATGTTATTCATCACCCTCATGAATGTGGTTAGATCATTTCATATTCTGAATGACATCACCAACCATTCAAAAAACCCATGCTTTCTCTTGAATGCAGTCTTCCATACCTCCTGTTCTGTAATCCTAGCCTGATGGTAGCCACTGCGTAAGTCCAGTTTTGTGAAATAGACAACATTTTTCAATTTGTCTAATAGATCATCAATGTGAGGGAGAGAGTACCAATTCTTCACTGTTATTTTGTTGAGTTACCTTTGGTCTACGCACATCCTCCATGTGTAATTCTTCTTTCGAACCAACATGATGGGCGAGCCGCATGGAGAAGAACTTGGCCTTATGACCCCTTTGTTTAGCAATTCTTGCACTTGATTCTTTATCTTCTCCATTTCAATGTTTGACAACCTGTACATAACAATATTTGGTAAAGTAGCATCCTACTGCAAGTGAATTTCATGTTGGATCTCACGCTTTAGAGGAAACTGAATTGGTTCCTTAAAAAACCCATTGTAGTTAGAAACAATTTCATACAATTATTTATTATGAGTGGGGTCACTACCTTGGAAATATTTAGATGTCTCTGCATATGTTTCTCTCACAACCATGAGCATGCACCATTTGTTGGAATTGATTAATCTCTTCATCTGACCTACACTTATAATATTTGCACTGATCTTGGCATGATGGGCCCTAATATATTCCACCTCATCTTTCAAGAGATGATACTTGTTTTCATGGCGAAATAAAATTTCTTTCTTGTCATACAAATATGGACTCCCCAATACAATTCTATAGATATCCAATGGTGCAACATCAATATCAACCTCATCTACTAGCTTGGGTGCAATAAAAAATCTAGCCCTACAATGTTTGGTTACATGCAATTATGCTTTGTCACGCATCAAACCAAGAGGGTACAATTTTAGATGAGGCTTGGTCTCCAACCCTAGTTTCTTAACCAAGGATTTTGAAAGAAAGTTTACTTGAGAGCCCAGATCAAATATGGTTTCCACTTTAGTATGTTCCATCATAACTCTAACATGGAACAATTTAGTCCTCTTTCATTGATTTGAAGAACTTGTACTTGCATGAAATTCAGAATTTTCATTAGCATGAAGAGAAAGGTTACCTTGTATGACCATTAATGCGATCTGTGTCTCGTCACTGGAGTCATATCCAAGGTCCTACTACATGATTTCCACCATATTTTTCTTTCCCTTTCCACCAAATCTCTTTGACTTCAACTCTGGATGCAACTTCCAACAATTTTCGTCATCATGACCTTCCTTCTTGAAATGTGTGCAAGATGGCTTTGCTCCTTCTTATTTCTTGGTTGTAGCTTCCTTATTGTCCTCCCCTTGCATTTTCCCTTGAACTTTCCATTTTGAGGTTTGAAAGATGATTTCTTGGGATGATCCTCTTTGTCATTCTTTCCCCTTCTTTCAAGGTGAATAGCCTTCACACCGGCCACATCAATAGTAGTAGGCTCAAATAACAGTAAAGAACGCCTGACGTAACTATGTAAAGCAACAATATACTTTGTTACAGTTTCTGGTCAATCAAGTGAAATGCCCAAATTTAAAGCTTGTTTTCTAAACTCTTCTGTAAAAATTTGTACATTTTGACCCTTTCCATATCTCAAAAATTGCCATTCCATTAAACCCTTTTTTCGATAACCCAAACGATAGACTTGATCTTTTAATGCAAAAACAAAATTGGACCAAGAAGAAATGAGATTACCCAAGTTTTTTCTACCTTTTTGCAACTTGCTCTCCCACCAGACAAGAGTGGTGCCACTCATCCAAAGAGATGCTAATTGAATATTGGCCTCATCTTCATCGATCTGTTGAATATGGAAATAGACCTTGATATTTCTAATCCAATTGTTTAATTTATCTGCATTAGATTCTCCATTATATGTAGGCAAATCAAAATTTACATATAGCTTAAAAAGTGGCATTTTAGATGCATTCCTATGATGCCTGTTAGAATGATGAGAAGAGGAAGATGAAGAAATTTCACTAGAAGACAGAGAGGGAGGTTCAAGAGGCTCTCCTTCTTCTCGATTTACTGAGGCATGATCGTTTAGCTCTTTCTTCTTAGGCTTCATTGTCTTTTTATATTCTGCAAACAATTTATCCACTTTCTCTATCATGGTGAAGAAGATATTACGATAATTTTGCTCTTCCTCCAATAGAGCTTCCTCATTTTCCATTTTCTGTATTTGTGTTGCACGCACTGCTTTGAGATCAAAGGATTTTAGTTTTCCTTCACCGCTTTGGAGCTTGTTCCTAGTTAGCATTCACTCATGCAACTCGCATCAAGAAGACCCACTCTAATACCAAACTTGATCCAAATCTTTTACTTCAAGGATGCATACCAAATTTCATTTAAAAGAGCATGTAACCAAGTGAAACATACACATAAAAGATGCAGAAAACAAAAGAAACCATGCGATCAAAGACACACAAGCAATTTGATAATAGAGTCCACCCAGTTTGGGCTACATCTATGGGCCTTGATCAATGTGGGAAGGCCTCTTTCACTAATTGGTAGAAAAATAAAATTACATGAAATTACAAATTGAAACCTTATACCTCCATTTTTGGGGATGGCCTGAAAGTGTAGACCTCTGCTGAAGAAACAGACTGAATGGTTGGATTCCTAGTGAAAATTTGTGAAAAATGACTATAAAGTCGACCTTGTTCTATGTTGGTGACCTCTGGGCTCTAGGGAATATTTTAGATTCCCTACAAGATTTCCTATGGGAATTATCCCCAATATTCCAAAGGAATTTGTCTCGAAAATCACACCTAGGTGAGGCATCAATTTGGCTCTAGGTTCCTCCAATTACTGAACTCGACCTCCATCGCTCCACGTGTCCCTCCTCCATGGTGTTTGGTCGAATGAGGTTTAAGTATATGTGTTTGTCGTTACCAACAATATAATGCCACTTATTGCGTTGGTGGTGGGAAAATTGTGGGTGTTGGTTATTGGTTCTTTTTGGCGCATTGTATTGGTTGGGACTAGCACCGGAAGACCCGCCAAGCGGGTTCAACTCCCATTGTTGGCAAGTTGCAGTATAATATATATTTATATGTTTGCCACTAGATGGTTCGGCTAAATGGTCGCTGGGGTTTGAACTCCTGCCAACCGATGGCTGGATTTTTTTTAATTTTATTATAAATTAACCCCGTCGGTTTGTTTTCTTGCTAATTTTTTAGGGATCATTAGACATTTTAAATAGGCGACAATTTGGTCACCATTGGTGGTCAGAACAGTGTAATTTTTTTCCTCCTTAACAAAAATCAGTAATGTTGACAGGGCACCACGTGGCATGCTCTAGTTGGTCCATACGGCTAACTAGGTTGTTGACTCGGTTATTGACATCATGCATACATCACCTGCCATATGACATCACCTAGTTGGCTCTCCTCCATCCATACAACCACGTCATCCTACTGATGTCAGTGTTCATGCAACTGATGTCAGCATCAGTACTACTAAAATTAGCATGCCAAGTGTCACTTGTGGGTCCTACTTACAAAAATTTCAGTTGTTTCCAAAAAACTTTAGGGGCCATAACTTCTTCATGCAATGTCAAATTGAGGTGCCATTCACGTCTTTAGATTCAAAATGATGAGCTCTTTGATTTGAGACTGGTTTCATTACGTTTCGATTACTTTGAAAAGTTGGTGATCCTCATGTATCATTATGAGATGTTTTTGTAACTAGATGGTTTCTTTGGTTATAATTAGGTGCTAGTAGTAGAACTTGATCGATTGAAGACTAGCTTTAGGGCCGAATGGGCAACATTTTCCTTCAAAAGGATACCATTTGGACTTATCAACATCAATGCTACTTTCCATATAGCGATGGATATCGCTTTCTGTGGAATTATTGGTCAGAGCACACTTTTTATTTGGATGACATTACTATGTTTTCCAAGAGAAGATCAAATCATGTACATCATCTGAAACAAATATTTGAGCGGCGTCAAAAGTATGGGATTTCTCTTAATCCCAAGAAAAGCATCTTTGGTGTGTCGAAGGGGATTCTCTTAGGGCACAGCATTTCAAAATGTGGAATTAAAATTGATCCAAATAGGGTCAAAGCCATTACACGGATCTTGTTTCCAGTGAATAAGAATGCCATGCAACCTTTTTTAGGAAATATTAATTTCCTAAGAAAATTCATCTCTGATTACGCCCAGATAGTCAAGCTTATACAAGAGATTATTAAGAAGGATGCAACATACAAATGGGATGAATGGGAAAAGGACACTTTCTCTCAAATCAAGCAGGCTATTGTTGATGCACGTGCACTATTTAGTCCAAACTATGGTAAAGATTTCCTACTTTATACATTTTCTTCAAATTCATCGATTGCAGTCGTGTTGACTCAAAAGGATATTGAAGGAAATGAGTGGCCTATTCCTTTTATGAGTGCTATTCTCTAGGGGTCGAAATTAAATTACCCAGCCATCAATAAAAAAGCATCTATTGTATACAAGGAAGTTAAGTACTTTATGCCCTATATATTGAAAGCTCACACAATCATTTTTTTCCCTCATCCAACGGTGAGAACATTGTTCATGCAACAGGAGCTGGGTGAGAAATCCATCTCAATCAAATAGGCATATCAATCTTCTCTTCTGAAAGACGATTTATCAGCATATTATTTATATGCTCATCAGTGGAAATATATTTGAGCTTCATTGTTCCCTCTTGCACCATGTTTGTCATCATGGTCATCACCTACACTTGATCAAAACTTGCAAATAAATTCTAAAGCTCTAGAAATAACTTGAGTATTTGGATCATTATGTATTTGGATATTCCCTTTAGTAATCAATCTAGATTCCTCTTGAGTGTAGTTGGTCCATAATTCTTCAAAGATTGGAGAATCCTTTCTAGCACTAATTCCAGCTGCAAATGAATCCCATCAATCTGATAGGTCATTGAGAGCAATAGTGTTTAATTCAAATTAAGAAATGACTTCACCCACATTTTGAAGTCGATATCATATGTGTGTAATCCTCATGAAGTAGGAGGCCGCTGGTTTCTCTATTGACATTTTTGCATCACGTAGTTGATTTCTCAAAGACATCTTTTGACCAATGTTGTCAATTGGAAACAAGTTAACAAGAGTACCATACACTTCCTTTGATGTAGATAATTCTGAAACAAATAGTATCATGTGATCCTTAAATTATTCAAATAAGACTCTTTGAGCTTTGACTTTATCAAGTCATAAAGTGGAATAAATGAATTAACACTTATTTTTCAATCCAGGTAGGTAAACTTTGAGGTGAAACACAATGTGTGTGAACTGATTATTACTAATACCCTAGGAAAAACTACTCATAAAACATGTATTGGTAGTTCCCAAAGTTGATTCAACTTATACTAATTTTAGATTCTTAAATTCAATTCTGATATGTTGTCATAAAGTTTACATATTCATCAAGATTCATCACACTTCCTTACTAGATACTATGTCTGAATTAATCATTGGCAAAAATCAACTAAGACTATACTAAAAATGAATTTAAATAAAATCAGTGTTCTAGGTTGTGTAAGAAAAAATCCATTTAAAGAAAATAACAATTATTTTTTTCTAAAATACAAACTAAAATACTCTCTTAACTATTATTTTTAAGCATGATAGAAATATAGTTATATTATTGGTTTGAAGTATTAGT